>CATOUR010000106.1:3627500-4267500 GCA_951848785.1 Callosobruchus maculatus | reverse complement strand
GCCCTGACTCGTGCCCTGACTGGTGCCCTGACTCGTGCCCTGACTGGTGCCCTGACTGGTGCCCTGACTGGTGCCCTGACTTATGCCCTGACACTAACCTAACTTACATTTTGACATTCTGACATTTGACTCGTTCCCTGACTGGTGCCCTGACTAGTGCCCTGACTGGTGCCCTGACTCGTGCCCTGACTGGTGCCCTGACTGGTGCCCTGACTTGTGCCCTGACACTAACCTAACCTACCCTAACCCGGCCTAACCCTGCCTAACCCGGCCTAACCCTGCCTAACCCGGCCTAACCCGGCCTAACCCGGCCTAACCCGACCTAACCTAAACTACATTTTGACATTCTGACATTTGACTCGTTCCCTGACTGGTGCCCTGACTCGTGCCCTGACTGGTGCCCTGACTGGTGCCCTGACTTATGCCCTGACACTAACCTAACCTAACCTACATTTTGACATTCTGACATTTGACTCGTTCCCTGACTGGTGCCCTGACTCGTGCCGTGACTGGTGCCCTGACTCGTTCCCTGACTGGTGCCCTGATTTGTGCCCTGACTGGTGCCCTGACTGGTGCCCTGACTTGTGCCCTGACACTAACCTAACCTAACCTACCCTAACCCGGCCTAACCCGGCCTAACCCGGCCTAACCCGGCCTAACCCGACCTAACCCGGCCTAACCCGACCTAACCTAACCTACATTTTGACATTCTGACATTTGACTCGTTCCCTGACTGGTGCCCTGACTCGTGCCGTGACTGGTGCCCTGACTCGTGCCCTGACTGGTGCCCTGACTGGTGCCCTGACTTGTGCCCTGACACTAACCTAACCTACCATAACCCGGCCTAACCCTGCCTAACCCGGCCTAACCCTGCCTAACCCGGCCTAACCCGGCCTAACCCGGCCTAACCCGGCCTAACCCGACCTAACCCGGCCTAACCCGACCTAACCTAACATACATTTTGACATTCTGACATTTGACTCGTTCCCTGACTGGTGCCCTGACTCGTGCCCTGACTGGTGCCCTGACTCGTGCCCTGACTGGTGCCCTGACTGGTGCCCTGACTTATGCCCTGACACTAACCTAACCTACATTTTGACATTCTGACATTTGACTCGTTCCCTGACTGGTGCCCTGACTCGTGCCCTGACTGGTGCCCTGACTCGTGCCCTGACTGGTGCCCTGACTGGTGCCCTGACTTATGCCCTGACACTAACCTAACCTACATTTTGACATTCTGACATTTGACTCGTTCCCTGACTGGTGCCCTGACTCGTGCCCTGACTGGTGCCCTGACTGGTGCCCTGACTTATGCCCTGACACTAACCTAACCTACATTTTGACATTCTGACATTTGACTCGTTCCCTGACTGGTGCCCTGACTCGTGCCGTGACTGGTGCCCTGACTCGTTCCCTGACTGGTGCCCTGATTTGTGCCCTGACTGGTGCCCTGACTGGTGCCCTGACTTGTGCCCTGACACTAACCTAACCTAACCTACCCTAACCCGGCCTAACCCGGCCTAACCCGGCCTAACCCGGCCTAACCCGACCTAACCCGGCCTAACCCGACCTAACCTAATCTACATTTTGACATTCTGACATTTGACTCGTTCCCTGACTGGTGCCCTGACTCGTGCCCTGACTGGTGCCCTGACTGGTGCCCTGACTGGTGCCCTGACTTGTGCCCTGACACTAACCTAACCTACCCTAACCCGGCCTAACCCGACCTAACCCGGCCTAACCCGGCCTAACCCGGCCTAACCCGGCCTAACCCGACCTAACCCGGCCTAACCCGACCTAACCTAACCTACATTTTGACATTCTGACATTTGACTCGTTCCCTGACTGGTGCCCTGACTCGTGCCCTGACTGGTGCCCTGACTCGTGCCCTGACTGGTGCCCTGACTGGTGCCCTGACTTATGCCCTGACACTAACCTAACCTACATTTTGACATTCTGACATTTGACTCGTTCCCTGACTGGTGCCCTGACTCGTGCCCTGACTGGTGCCCTGACTCGTGCCCTGACTGGTGCCCTGACTGGTGCCCTGACTGGTGCCCTGACTTATGCCCTGACACTAACCTAACCTACATTTTGACATTCTGACATTTGACTCGTTCCCTGACTGGTGCCCTGACTCGTGCCCTGACTGGTGCCCTGACTCGTGCCCTGACTGGTGCCCTGACTGGTGCCCTGACTTGTGCCCTGACACTAACCTAACCTACCCTAACCCGGCCTAACCCTGCCTAACCCGGCCTAACCCTGCCTAACCCGGCCTAACCCGGCCTAACCCGGCCTAACCCGGCCTAACCCGACCTAACCTAACCTACATTTTGACATTCTGACATTTGACTCGTTCCCTGACTGGTGCCCTGACTCGTGCCCTGACTGGTGCCCTGACTCGTGCCCTGACTGGTGCCCTGACTGGTGCCCTGACTTATGCCCTTACACTAACCTAACCTACATTTTGACATTCTGACATTTGACTCGTTCCCTGACTGGTGCCCTGACTCGTGCCCTGACTGGTGCCCTGACTCGTGCCCTGACTGGTGCCCTGACTGGTGCCCTGACTTGTGCCCTGACACTAACCTAACCTACCCTAACCCGGCCTAACCCTGCCTAACCCGGCCTAACCCTGCCTAACCCGGCCTAACCCGGCCTAACCCGGCCTAACCCGGCCTAACCCGACCTAACCTAACCTACATTTTGACATTCTGACATTTGACTCGTTCCCTGACTGGTGCCCTGACTCGTGCCGTGACTGGTGCCCTGACTCGTGCCCTGACTGGTGCCCTGACTGGTGCCCTGACTTGTGCCCTGACACTAACCTAACCTACCCTAACCCGGCCTAACCCTGCCTAACCCGGCCTAACCCTGCCTAACCCGGCCTAACCCTGCCTAACCCGGCCTAACCCGGCTTAACCCGGCCTAACCCGGCCTAACCCGGCCTAACCCGACCTAACCCGGCCTAACCCGACCTAACCTAACATACATTTTGACATTCTGACATTTGACTCGTTCCCTGACTGGTGCCCTGACTCGTGCCCTGACTGGTGCCCTGACTCGTGCCCTGACTGGTGCCCTGACTGGTGCCCTGACTGGTGCCCTGATTTATGCCCTGACACTAACCTAACCTACATTTTGACATTCTGACATTTGACTCGTTCCCTGACTGGTGCCCTGACTCGTGCCCTGACTGGTGCCCTGACTCGTGCCCTGACTGGTGCCCTGACTGGTGCCCTGACTGGTGCCCTGACTTATGCCCTGACACTAACCTAACTTACATTTTGACATTCTGACATTTGACTCGTTCCCTGACTGGTGCCCTGACTCGTGCCCTGACTGGTGCCCTGACTCGTGCCCTGACTGGTGCCCTGACTGGTGCCCTGACTTATGCCCTGACACTAACCTAACCTACATTTTGACATTCTGACATTTGACTCGTTCCCTGACTGGTGCCCTGACTCGTGCCCTGACTGGTGCCCTGACTCGTGCCCTGACTGGTGCCCTGACTGGTGCCCTGACTTGTGCCCTGACACTAACCTAACCTACCCTAACCCGGCCTAACCCTGCCTAACCCGGCCTAACCCTGCCTAACCCGGCCTAACCCGGCCTAACCCGGCCTAACCCGGCCTAACCCAGCCTAACTCGACCTAACCCGGCCTAACCCGACCTAACCTAACCTACATTTTGACATTCTGACATTTGACTCGTTCCCTGACTGGTGCCCTGACTCGTGCCGTGACTGGTGCCCTGACTCGTGCCCTGACTGGTGCCCTGACTGGTGCCCTGACTTGTGCCCTGACACTAACCTAACCTACCCTAACCCGGCCTAACCCGGCCTAACCCTGCCTAACCCGGCCTAACCCGGCCTAACCCGGCCTAACCCGACCTAACCCGGCCTAACCCGACCTAACCTAACATACATTTTGACATTCTGACATTTGACTCGTTCCCTGACTGGTGCCCTGACTCGTGCCCTGACTGGTGCCCTGACTCGTGCCCTGACTGGTGCCCTGACTGGTGCCCTGATTTATGCCCTGACACTAACCTAACCTACATTTTGACATTCTGACATTTGACTCGTTCCCTGACTGGTGCCCTGACTCGTGCCCTGACTGGTGCCCTGACTCGTGCCCTGACTGGTGCCCTGACTGGTGCCCTGACTTATGCCCTGACACTAACCTAACTTACATTTTGACATTCTGACATTTGACTCGTTCCCTGACTGGTGCCCTGACTCGTGCCCTGACTGGTGCCCTGACTCGTGCCCTGACTGGTGCCCTGACTGGTGCCCTGACTTATGCCCTGACACTAACCTAACCTACATTTTGACATTCTGACATTTGACTCGTTCCCTGACTGGTTCCCTGACTCGTGCCCTGACTGGTGCCCTGACTCGTGCCCTGACTGGTGCCCTGACTGGTGCCCTGACTTATGCCCTGACACTAACCTAACCTACATTTTGACATTCTGACATTCTGACATTTGACTCGTTCCCTGACTGGTGCCCTGACTCGTGCCCTGACTGGTGCCCTGACTCGTGCCCTGACTGGTGCCCTGACTGGTGCCCTGACTTGTGCCCTGACACTAACCTAACCTACCCTAACCCGGCCTAACCCTGCCTAACCCGGCCTAACCCTGCCTAACCCGGCCTAACCCGGCCTAACCCGGCCTAACCCGGCCTAACCCAGCCTAACCCGACCTAACCCGGCCTAACCCGACCTAACCTAACCTACATTTTGACATTCTGACATTTGACTCGTTCCCTGACTGGTGCCCTGACTCGTGCCGTGACTGGTGCCCTGACTCGTGCCCTGACTGGTGCCCTGACTGGTGCCCTGACTTGTGCCCTGACACTAACCTAACCTACCATAACCCGGCCTAACCCTGCCTAACCCGGCCTAACCCTGCCTAACCCGGCCTAACCCGGCCTAACCCGGCCTAACCCGGCCTAACCCGACCTAACCCGGCCTAACCCGACCTAACCTAACATACATTTTGACATTCTGACATTTGACTCGTTCCCTGACTGGTGCCCTGACTCGTGCCCTGACTGGTGCCCTGACTCGTGCCCTGACTGGTGCCCTGACTGGTGCCCTGATTTATGCCCTGACACTAACCTAACCTACATTTTGACATTCTGACATTTGACTCGTTCCCTGACTGGTGCCCTGACTCGTGCCCTGACTGGTGCCCTGACTGGTGCCCTGACTTATGCCCTGACACTAACCTAACTTACATTTTGACATTCTGACATTTGACTCGTTCCCTGACTGGTGCCCTGACTCGTGCCCTGACTGGTGCCCTGACTCGTGCCCTGACTGGTGCCCTGACTGGTGCCCTGACTTGTGCCCTGACACTAACCTAACCTACCCTAACCCGGCCTAACCCTGCCTAACCCGGCCTAACCCTGCCTAACCCGGCCTAACCCGGCCTAACCAGGCCTAGCCCGGCCTAACCCGGCCTAACCCGACCTAACCTAAACTACATTTTGACATTCTGACATTTGACTCGTTCCCTGACTGGTGCCCTGACTCGTGCCCTGACTGGTGCCCTGACTGGTGCCCTGACTTATGCCCTGACACTAACCTAACCTACATTTTGACATTCTGACATTTGACTCGTTCCCTGACTGGTGCCCTGACTCGTGCCGTGACTGGTGCCCTGACTCGTTCCCTGACTGGTGCCCTGATTTGTGCCCTGACTGGTGCCCTGACTGGTGCCCTGACTTGTGCCCTGACACTAACCTAACCTAACCTACCCTAACCCGGCCTAACCCGGCCTAACCCGGCCTAACCCGGCCTAACCCGGCCTAACCCGACCTAACCCGGCCTAACCCGACCTAACCTAACCTACATTTTGACATTCTGACATTTGACTCGTTCCCTGACTGGTGCCCTGACTCGTGCCCTGACTGGTGCCCTGACTGGTGGCCTGACTGGTGCCCTGACTTGTGCCCTGACACTAACCTAACCTACCCTAACCCGGCCTAACCCGACCTAACCCGGCCTAACCCGGCCTAACCCGGCCTAACCCGACCTAACCCGACCTAACCCGGCCTAACCCGACCTAACCTAACCTACATTTTGACATTCTGACATTTGACTCGTTCCCTGACTGGTGCCCTGACTCGTGCCCTGACTGGTGCCCTGACTCGTGCCCTGACTGGTGCCCTGACTGGTGCCCTGACTTATGCCCTGACACTAACCTAACCTACATTTTGACATTCTGACATTTGACTCGTTCCCTGACTGGTGCCCTGACTCGTGCCCTGACTGGTGCCCTGACTCGTGCCCTGACTGGTGCCCTGACTGGTGCCCTGACTTATGCCCTGACACTAACCTAACCTACATTTTGACATTCTGACATTTGACTCGTTCCCTGACTGGTGCCCTGACTCGTGCCCTGACTGGTGCCCTGACTCGTGCCCTGACTGGTGCCCTGACTGGTGCCCTGACTTGTGCCCTGACACTAACCTAACCTACCCTAACCCGGCCTAACCCTGCCTAACCCGGCCTAACCCTGCCTAACCCGGCCTAACCCGGCCTAACCCGGCCTAACCCGGCCTAACCCGACCTAACCCGGCCTAACCCGACCTAACCTAACCTACATTTTGACATTCTGACATTTGACTCGTTCCCTGACTGGTGCCCTGACTCGTGCCCTGACTGGTGCCCTGACTCGTGCCCTGACTGGTGCCCTGACTGGTGCCCTGACTTATGCCCTGACACTAACCTAACCTACATTTTGACATTCTGACATTTGACTCGTTCCCTGACTGGTGCCCTGACTCGTGCCCTGACTGGTGCCCTGACTGGTGCCCTGACTTGTGCCCTGACACTAACCTAACCTACCCTAACCCGGCCTAACCCTGCCTAACCCGGCCTAACCCTGCCTAACCCGGCCTAACCCGGCCTAACCCGGCCTAACCCGGCCTAACCCAGCCTAACCCGACCTAACCCGGCCTAACCCGACCTAACCTAACCTACATTTTGACATTCTGACATTTGACTCGTTCCCTGACTGGTGCCCTGACTCGTGCCGTGACTGGTGCCCTGACTCGTGCCCTGACTGGTGCCCTGACTGGTGCCCTGACTTGTGCCCTGACACTAACCTAACCTACCCTAACCCGGCCTAACCCTGCCTAACCCGGCCTAACCCTGCCTAACCCGGCCTAACCCGGCCTAACCCGGCCTAACCCGGCCTAACCCGACCTAACCCGGCCTAACCCGACCTAACCTAACATACATTTTGACATTCTGACATTTGACTCGTTCCCTGACTGGTGCCCTGACTCGTGCCCTGACTGGTGCCCTGACTCGTGCCCTGACTGGTGCCCTGACTGGTGCCCTGATTTATGCCCTGACACTAACCTAACCTACATTTTGACATTCTGACATTTGACTCGTTCCCTGACTGGTGCCCTGACTCGTGCCCTGATTGGTGCCCTGACTCGTGCCCTGACTGGTGCCCTGACTGGTGCCCTGACTTATGCCCTGACACTAACCTAACTTACATTTTGACATTCTGACATTTGACTCGTTCCCTGACTGGTGCCCTGACTAGTGCCCTGACTGGTGCCCTGACTCGTGCCCTGACTGGTGCCCTGACTGGTGCCCTGACTTGTGCCCTGGCACTAACCTAACCTACCCTAACCCGGCCTAACCCTGCCTAACCCGGCCTAACCCTGCCTAACCCGGCCTAACCCGGCCTAACCCGGCCTAACCCGGCCTAACCCGGCCTAACCCGACCTAACCTAAACTACATTTTGACATTCTGACATTTGACTCGTTCCCTGACTGGTGCCCTGACTCGTGCCCTGACTGGTGCCCTGACTGGTGCCCTGACTTATGCCCTGACACTAACCTAACCTACATTTTGACATTCTGACATTTGACTCGTTCCCTGACTGGTGCCCTGACTCGTGCCGTGACTGGTGCCCTGACTAGTTCCCTGACTGGTGCCCTGATTTGTGCCCTGACTGGTGCCCTGACTGGTGCCCTGACTTGTGCCCTGACACTAACCTAACCTAACCTACCCTAACCCGGCCTAACCCGGCCTAACCCGGCCTAACCCGACCTAACCCGGCCTAACCCGACCTAACCTAACCTACATTTTGACATTCTGACATTTGACTCGTTCCCTGACTGGTGCCCTGACTCGTGCCGTGACTGGTGCCCTGACTCGTGCCCTGACTGGTGCCCTGACTGGTGCCCTGACTTGTGCCCTGACACTAAGCTAACCTACCCTAACCCGGCCTAACCCTGCCTAACCCGGCCTAACCCTGCCTAACCCGGCCTAACCCGGCCTAACCCGGCCTAACACGGCCTAACCCGACCTAACCCGGCCTAACCCGACCTAACCTAACATACATTTTGACATTCTGACATTTGACTCGTTCCCTGACTGGTGCCCTGACTCGTGCCCTGACTGGTGCCCTGACTCGTGCCCTGACTGGTGCCCTGACTGGTGCCCTGACTTATGCCCTGACACTAACCTAACCTACATTTTGACATTCTGACATTTGACTCGTTCCCTGACTGGTGCCCTGACTCGTGCCCTGACTGGTGCCCTGACTCGTGCCCTGACTGGTGCCCTGACTGGTGCCCTGACTTATGCCCTGACACTAACCTAACCTACATTTTGACATTCTGACATTTGACTCGTTCCCTGACTGGTGCCCTGACTCGTGCCCTGACTGGTGCCCTGACTCGTGCCCTGACTGGTGCCCTGACTGGTGCCCTGACTTATGCCCTGACACTAACCTAACCTACATTTTGACATTCTGACATTTGACTCGTTCCCTGACTGGTGCCCTGACTCGTGCCGTGACTGGTGCCCTGACTCGTTCCCTGACTGGTGCCCTGACTCGTGCCCTGACTGGTGCCCTGACTCGTGCCCTGACTGGTGCCCTGACTGGTGCCCTGACTTGTGCCCTGACACTAACCTAACCTACCCTAACCCGGCCTAACCCGACCTAACCCGGCCTAACCCGGCCTAACCCGGCCTAACCCGGCCTAACCCGACCTAACCCGGCCTAACCCGGCCTAACCCGACCTAACCTAACCTACATTTTGACATTCTGACATTTGACTCGTTCCCTGACTGGTGCCCTGACTCGTGCCCTGACTGGTGCCCTGACTCGTGCCCTGACTGGTGCCCTGACTGGTGCCCTGACTTGTGCCCTGACACTAACCTAACCTACCCTAACCCGGCCTAACCCTGCCTAACCCGGCCTAACCCGGCCTAACCCAGCCTAACCCGACCTAACCCGGCCTAACCCGACCTAACCTAACCTACATTTTGACATTCTGACATTTGACTCGTTCCCTGACTGGTGCCCTGACTCGTGCCCTGACTGGTGCCCTGACTCGTGCCCTGACTGGTGCCCTGACTGGTGCCCTGACTTATGCCCTGACACTAACCTAACCTACATTTTGACATTCTGACATTTGACTCGTTCCCTGACTGGTGCCCTGACTCGTGCCCTGACTGGTGCCCTGACTGGTGCCCTGACTTGTGCCCTGACACTAACCTAACCTACCCTAACCCGGCCTAACCCTGCCTAACCCGGCCTAACCCTGCCTAACCCGGCCTAACCCGGCCTAACCCGGCCTAACCCGACCTAACCCGGCCTAACCCGACCTAACCTAACCTACATTTTGACATTCTGACATTTGACTCGTTCACTGACTGGTGCCCTGACTCGTGCCCTGACTGGTGCCCTGACTCGTGCCCTGACTGGTGCCCTGACTGGTGCCCTGACTTATGCCCTGACACTAACCTAACCTACATTTTGACATTCTGACATTTGACTCGTTCCCTGACTGGTGCCCTGACTCGTGCCCTGACTGGTGCCCTGACTCGTGCCCTGACTGGTGCCCTGACTGGTGCCCTGACTTGTGCCCTGACACTAACCTAACCTACCCTAACCCGGCCTAACCCGGCCTAACCCTGCCTAACCCGGCCTAACCCGGCCTAACCCGGCCTAACCCAGCCTAACCCGACCTAACCCGGCCTAACCCGACCTAACCTAACCTACATTTTGACATTCTGACATTTGACTCGTTCCCTGACTGGTGCCCTGACTCGTGCCGTGACTGGTGCCCTGACTCGTGCCCTGACTGGTGCCCTGACTGGTGCCCTGACTTGTGCCCTGACACTAACCTAACCTACCCTAACCCGGCCTAACCCTGCCTAACCCGGCCTAACCCGGCCTAACCCTGCCTAACCCGGCCTAACCCGGCCTAACCCGGCCTAACCCGGCCTAACCCGGCCTAACCCGACCTAACCCGGCCTAACCCGACCTAACCTAACATACATTTTGACATTCTGACATTTGACTCGTTCCCTGACTGGTGCCCTGACTCGTGCCCTGACTGGTGCCCTGACTCGTGCCCTGACTGGTGCCCTGACTGGTGCCCTGATTTATGCCCTGACACTAACCTAACCTACATTTTGACATTCTGACATTTGACTCGTTCCCTGACTGGTGCCCTGACTCGTGCCCTGACTGGTGCCCTGACTCGTGCCCTGACTGGTGCCCTGACTGGTGCCCTGACTTATGCCCTGACACTAACCTAACTTACATGTTGACATTCTGACATTTGACTCGTTCCCTGACTGGTGCCCTGACTCGTGCCCTGACTGGTGCCCTGACTCGTGCCCTGACTGGTGCCCTGACTGGTGCCCTGACTTATGCCCTGACACTAACCTAACCTACATTTTGACATTCTGACATTTGACTCGTTCCCTGACTGGTGCCCTGACTCGTGCCCTGACTGGTGCCCTGACTCGTGCCCTGACTGGTGCCCTGACTGGTGCCCTGACTTGTGCCCTGACACTAACCTAACCTACCCTAACCCGGCCTAACCCTGCCTAACCCGGCCTAACCCTGCCTAACCCGGCCTAACCCGGCCTAACCCGGCCTAACCCGGCCTAACCCAGCCTAACCCGACCTAACCCGGCCTAACCCGACCTAACCTAACCTACATTTTGACATTCTGACATTTGACTCGTTCCCTGACTGGTGCCCTGACTCGTGCCGTGACTGGTGCCCTGACTCGTGCCCTGACTGGTGCCCTGACTGGTGCCCTGACTTGTGCCCTGACACTAACCTAACCTACCCTAACCCGGCCTAACCCTGCCTAACCCGGCCTAACCCTGCCTAACCCGGCCTAACCCGGCCTAACCCGGCCTAACCCGGCCTAACCCGGCCTAACCCGACCTAACCCGGCCTAACCCGACCTAACCTAACATACATTTTGACATTCTGACATTTGACTCGTTCCCTGACTGGTGCCCTGACTCGTGCCCTGACTGGTGCCCTGACTCGTGCCCTGACTGGTGCCCTGACTGGTGCCCTGATTTATGCCCTGACACTAACCTAACCTACATTTTGACATTCTGACATTTGACTCGTTCCCTGACTGGTGCCCTGACTAGTGCCCTGACTGGTGCCCTGACTCGTGCCCTGACTGGTGCCCTGACTGGTGCCCTGACTTGTGCCCTGACACTAACCTAACCTACCCTAACCCGGCCTAACCCTGCCTAACCCGGCCTAACCCTGCCTAACCCGGCCTAACCCGGCCTAACCCGGCCTAACCCGGCCTAACCCGGCCTAACCCGACCTAACCTAAACTACATTTTGACATTCTGACATTTGACTCGTTCCCTGACTGGTGCCCTGACTCGTGCCCTGACTGGTGCCCTGACTGGTGCCCTGACTTATGCCCTGACACTAACCTAACCTACATTTTGACATTCTGACATTTGACTCGTTCCCTGACTGGTGCCCTGACTCGTGCCGTGACTGGTGCCCTGACTAGTTCCCTGACTGGTGCCCTGATTTGTGCCCTGACTGGTGCCCTGACTGGTGCCCTGACTTGTGCCCTGACACTAACCTAACCTAACCTACCCTAACCCGGCCTAACCCGGCCTAACCCGACCTAACCCGGCCTAACCCGACCTAACCTAACCTACATTTTGACATTCTGACATTTGACTCGTTCCCTGACTGGTGCCCTGACTCGTGCCGTGACTGGTGCCCTGACTCGTGCCCTGACTGGTGCCCTGACTGGTGCCCTGACTTGTGCCCTGACACTAACCTAACCTACCCTAACCCGGCCTAACCCTGCCTAACCCGGCCTAACCCTGCCTAACCCGGCCTAACCCGGCCTAACCCGGCCTAACCCGGCCTAACACGGCCTAACCCGACCTAACCCGGCCTAACCCGACCTAACCTAACATACATTTTGACATTCTGACATTTGACTCGTTCCCTGACTGGTGCCCTGACTCGTGCCCTGACTGGTGCCCTGACTCGTGCCCTGACTGGTGCCCTGACTGGTGCCCTGACTTATGCCCTGACACTAACCTAACCTACATTTTGACATTCTGACATTTGACTCGTTCCCTGACTGGTGCCCTGACTCGTGCCCTGACTGGTGCCCTGACTCGTGCCCTGACTGGTGCCCTGACTGGTGCCCTGACTTATGCCCTGACACTAACCTAACCTACATTTTGACATTCTGACATTTGACTCGTTCCCTGACTGGTGCCCTGACTCGTGCCCTGACTGGTGCCCTGACTCGTGCCCTGACTGGTGCCCTGACTGGTGCCCTGACTTATGCCCTGACACTAACCTAACCTACATTTTGACATTCTGACATTTGACTCGTTCCCTGACTGGTGCCCTGACTCGTGCCGTGACTGGTGCCCTGACTCGTTCCCTGACTGGTGCCCTGACTCGTGCCCTGACTGGTGCCCTGACTCGTGCCCTGACTGGTGCCCTGACTGGTGCCCTGACTTGTGCCCTGACACTAACCTAACCTACCCTAACCCGGCCTAACCCGACCTAACCCGGCCTAACCCGGCCTAACCCGGCCTAACCCGGCCTAACCCGGCCTAACCCGACCTAACCCGGCCTAACCCGGCCTAACCCGACCTAACCTAACCTACATTTTGACATTCTGACATTTGACTCGTTCCCTGACTGGTGCCCTGACTCGTGCCCTGACTGGTGCCCTGACTCGTGCCCTGACTGGTGCCCTGACTGGTGCCCTGACTTGTGCCCTGACACTAACCTAACCTACCCTAACCCGGCCTAACCCTGCCTAACCCGGCCTAACCCGGCCTAACCCAGCCTAACCCGACCTAACCCGGCCTAACCCGACCTAACCTAACCTACATTTTGACATTCTGACATTTGACTCGTTCCCTGACTGGTGCCCTGACTCGTGCCCTGACTGGTGCCCTGACTCGTGCCCTGACTCGTGCCCTGACTGGTGCCCTGACTTATGCCCTGACACTAACCTAACCTACATTTTGACATTCTGACATTTGACTCGTTCCCTGACTGGTGCCCTGACTCGTGCCCTGACTGGTGCCCTGACTCGTGCCCTGACTGGTGCCCTGACTGGTGCCCTGACTTGTGCCCTGACACTAACCTAACCTACCCTAACCCGGCCTAACCCTGCCTAACCCGGCCTAACCCTGCCTAACCCGGCCTAACCCGGCCTAACCCGGCCTAACCCGGCCTAACCCGGCCTAACCCAGCCTAACCCGACCTAACCCGGCCTAACCCGACCTAACCTAACCTACATTTTGACATTCTGACATTTGACTCGTTCCCTGACTGGTGCCCTGACTCGTGCCGTGACTGGTGCCCTGACTCGTGCCCTGACTGGTGCCCTGACTGGTGCCCTGACTTGTGCCCTGACACTAACCTAACCTACCCTAACCCGGCCTAACCCTGCCTAACCCGGCCTAACCCTGCCTAACCCGGCCTAACCCTGCCTAACCCGGCCTAACCCTGCCTAACCCGGCCTAACCCGGCCTAACCCGGCCTAACCCGACCTAACCCGGCCTAACCCGACCTAACCTAACATACATTTTGACATTCTGACATTTGACTCGTTCCCTGACTGGTGCCCTGACTCGTGCCCTGACTGGTGCCCTGACTCGTGCCCTGACTGGTGCCCTGACTGGTGCCCTCATTTATGCCCTGACACTAACCTAACCTACATTTTGACATTCTGACATTTGACTCGTTCCCTGACTGGTGCCCTGACTCGTGCCCTGACTGGTGCCCTGACTCGTGCCCTGACTGGTGCCCTGACTGGTGCCCTGACCTATGCCCTGACACTAACCTAACTTACATTTTGACATTCTGACATTTGACTCGTTCCCTGACTGGTGCCCTGACTCGTGCCCTGACTGGTGCCCTGACTCGTGCCCTGACTGGTGCCCTGACTGGTGCCCTGACCTATGCCCTGACACTAACCTAACCTACATTTTGACATTCTGACATTTGACTCGTTCCCTGACTGGTGCCCTGACTCGTGCCCTGACTGGTGCCCTGACTCGTGCCCTGACTGGTGCCCTGACTGGTGCCCTGACTTGTGCCCTGACACTAACCTAACCTACCCTAACCCGGCCTAACCCTGCCTAACCCGGCCTAACCCTGCCTAACCCGGCCTAACCCGGCCTAACCCGGCCTAACCCGGCCTAACCCAGCCTAACCCGACCTAACCCGACCTAACCTAACCTACATTTTGACATTCTGACATTTGACTCGTTCCCTGACTGGTGCCCTGACTCGTGCCGTGACTGGTGCCCTGACTCGTGCCCTGACTGGTGCCCTGACTGGTGCCCCGACTTGTGCCCTGACACTAACCTAACCTACCCTAACCCGGCCTAACCCTGCCTAACCCGGCCTAACCCTGCCTAACCCGGCCTAACCCGGCCTAACCCGGCCTAACCCGGCCTAACCCGGCCTAACCCGACCTAACCCGGCCTAACCCGAACTAACCTAACATACAGTTTGACATTCTGACATTTGACTCGTTCCCTGACTGGTGCCCTGACTCGTGCCCTGACTGGTGCCCTGACTCGTGCCCTGACTGGTGCCCTGACTGGTGCCCTGATTTATGCCCTGACACTAACCTAACCTACATTTTGACATTCTGACATTTGACTCGTTCCCTGACTGGTGCCCTGACTCGTGCCCTGACTGGTGCCCTGACTCGTGCCCTGACTGGTGCCCTGACTGGTGCCCTGACTTATGCCCTGACACTAACCTAACTTACATTTTGACATTCTGACATTTGACTCGTTCCCTGACTGGTGCCCTGACTCGTGCCCTGACTGGTGCCCTGACTCGTGCCCTGACTGGTGCCCTGACTGGTGCCCTGACTTGTGCCCTGACACTAACCTAACCTACCCTAACCCGGCCTAACCCTGCCTAACCCGGCCTAACCCTGCCTAACCCGGCCTAACCCGGCCTAACCCGGCCTAACCCGGCCTAACCCGACCTAACCTAACCTATATTTTGACATTCTGACATTTGACTCGTTCCCTGACTGGTGCCCTGACTCGTGCCCTGACTCGTGCCCTGACTGGTGCCCTGACTCGTGCCCTGACTGGTGCCCTGACTGGTGCCCTGACTTATGCCCTGACACTAACCTAACCTACATTTTGACATTCTGACATTTGACCCGTTCCCTGACTGGTGCCCTGACTCGTGCCCTGACTGGTGCCCTGACTCGTGCCCTGACTGGTGCCCTGACTGGTGCCCTGACTTGTGCCCTGACACTAACCTAACCTACCCTAACCCGGCCTAACCCTGCCTAACCCGGCCTAACCCTGCCTAACCCGGCCTAACCCGGCCTAACCCGGCCTAACCCGGCCTAACCCGGCCTAACCCGACCTAACCCGGCCTAACCCGGCCTAACCCGACATAACCTAAACTACATTTTGACATTCTGACATTTGACTCGTTCCCTGACTGGTGCCCTGACTCGTGCCCTGACTGGTGCTTTGACTCGTGCCCTGACTGGTGCCCTGACTGGTGCCCTGACTTGTGCCCTGACACTAACCTAACCTACCCTAACCCGGCCTAACCCTGCCTAACCCGGCCTAACCCTGCCTAGCCCGGCCTAACCCGGCCTAACCCGGCCTAACCCGGCCTAACCCGACCTAACCCGGCCTAACCCGACCTAACCTAACCTACATTTTGACATTCTGACATTTGACTCGTTCCCTGACTGGTGCCCTGACTCGTGCCGTGACTGGTGCCCTGACTCGTGCCCTGACTGGTGCCCTGACTTATGCCCTGACACTAACCTAACCTACATTTTGACATTCTGACATTTGACTCGTTCCCTGACTGGTGCCCTGACTCGTGCCCTGACTGGTGCCCTGATTGGTGCCCTGACTGGTGCCCTGACTTGTGCCCTGACACTAACCTAACCTACCCTAACCCGGCCTAACCCTGCCTAACCCGGCCTAACCCTGCCTAACCCGGCCTAACCCGGCCTAACCCGGCCTAACCCGACCTAACCCGGCCTAACCCGACCTAACCTAACCTACATTTTGACATTCTGACATTTGACTCGTTCCCTGACTGGTGCCCTGACTCGTGCCCTGACTGGTGCCCTGACTCGTGCCCTGACTGGTGCCCTGACTGGTGCCCTGACTGGTGCCCTGACTTATGCCCTGACACTAACCTAACCTACATTTTGACATTCTGACATTTGACTCGTTCCCTGACTGGTGCCCTGACTCGTGCCCTGACTGGTGCCCTGACTCGTGCCCTGACTGGTGCCCTGACTTGTGCCCTGACACTAACCTAACCTACCCTAACCCGGCCTAACCCTGCCTAACCCGGCCTAACCCGGCCTAACCCTGCCTAACCCGGCCTAACCCGGCCTAACCCGGCCTAACCCGACCTAACCCGGCCTAACCCGACCTAACCTAACCAACATTTTGACATTCTGACATTTGACTCGTTCCCTGACTGGTGCCCTGACTCGTGCCCTGACTGGTGCCCTGACTCGTGCCCTGACTGGTGCCCTGACTGGTGCCCTGACTTATGCCCTGACACTAACCTAACCTACATTTTGACATTCTGACATTTGACTCGTTCCCTGACTGGTGCCCTGACTCGTGCCCTGACTGGTGCCCTCACTCGTGCCCTGACTGGTGCCCTGATTGGTGCCCTGACTTGTGCCCTGACACTAACCTAACCTACCCTAACCCGGCCTAACCCTGCCTAACCCGGCCTAACCCTGCCTAACCCGGCCTAACCCGGCCTAACCCGACCTAACCCGGCCTAACCCGACCTAACCTAACCTAACCCGGCCTAACCCGACCTAACCTAACCTACATTTTGACATTCTGACATTTGACTCGTTCCCTGACTGGTGCCCTGACTCGTGCCCTGACTGGTGCCCTGACTCGTGCCCTGACTGGTGCCCTGACTGGTGCCCTGACTTGTGCCCTGACTTGTGCCCTGACACTAACCTAACCTACCCTAACCCGGCCTAACCCGGCCTAACCCTGCCTAACCCGGCCTAACCCTGCCTAACCCGGCCTAACGCGGCCTAACCCGGCCTAACCCGGCCTAACCCGGCCTAACCCGACCTAACCTAACCTACATTTTGACATTCTGACATTTGACTCGTTCCCTGACTGGTGCCCTGACTCGTGCCGTGACTGGTGCCCTGACTCGTGCCCTGACTGGTGCCCTGACTGGTGCCCTGACTTATGCCCTGACACTAACCTAACCTACATTTTGACATTCTGACATTTGACTCGTTCCCTGACTGGTGCCCTGACTCGTGCCCTGACTGGTGCCCTGACTCGTGCCCTGACTGGTGCCCTGACTGGTGCCCTGACTGGTGCCCTGACTTGTGCCCTGACACTAACCTAACCTACCATAACCCGGCCTAACCCTGCCTAACCCGGCCTAACCCTGCCTAACCCGGCCTAACCCGGCCTAACCCGGCCTAACCCGACCTAACCCGGCCTAACCCGACCTAACCTAACCTACATTTTGACATTCTGACATTTGACTCGTTCCCTGACTGGTGCCCTGACTCGTGCCCTGACTGGTGCCCTGACTCGTGCCCTGACTGGTGCCCTGACTTATGCCCTGACACTAACCTAACCTACATTTTGACATTCTGACATTTGACTCGTTCCCTGACTGGTGCCCTGACTCGTGCCCTGACTGGTGCCCTGACTCGTGCCCTGACTGGTGCCCTGACTGGTGCCCTGACTTGTGCCCTGACACTAACCTAACCTACCCTAACCCGGCCTAACCCTGCCTAACCCGGCCTAACCCTGCCTAACCCGGCCTAACCCGGCCTAACCCGGCCTAACCCGGCCTAACCCGACCTAACCCGACCTAACCCGGCCTAACCCGACCTAACCTAACCTACATTTTGACATTCTGACATTTGACTCGTTCCCTGACTGGTGCCCTGACTCGTGCCGTGACTGGTGCCCTGACTCGTGCCCTGACTGGTGCCCTGACTTGTGCCCTGACACTAACCTAACCTACCCTAACCCGGCCTAACCCTGCCTAACCCTGCCTAACCCGGCCTAACCCGGCCTAACCCGGCCTAACCCGGCCTAACCCGGCCTAACCCGGCCTAACCCGGCCTAACCCGACCTAACCCGGCCTAACCCGACCTAACCTAACCAACATTTTGACATTCTGACATTTGACTCGTTCCCTGACTGGTGCCCTGACTCGTGCCCTGACTGGTGCCCTGACTCGTGCCCTGACTGGTGCCCTGACTGGTGCCCTGACTTATGCCCTGACACTAACCTAACCTACATTTTGACATTCTGACATTTGACTCGTTCCCTGACTGGTGCCCTGACTGGTGCCCTGACTCGTGCCCTGACTGGTGCCCTGACTGGTGCCCTGACTTGTGCCCTGACACTAACCTAACCTACCCTAACCCGGACTAACCCTGCCTAACCCGGCCTAACCCTGCCTAACCCGGCCTAACCCGGCCTAACCCGACCTAACCCGGCCTAACCCGACCTAACCCGACCTAACCTAACCTACATTTTGACATTCTGACATTTGACTCGTTCCCTGACTGGTGCCCTGACTCGTGCCCTGACTGGTGCCCTGACTCGTGCCCTGACTGGTGCCCTGACTGGTGCCCTGACTTGTGCCCTGACACTAACCTAACCTACCCTAACCCGGACTAACCCTGCCTAACCCGGCCTAACCCTGCCTAACCCGGCCTAACCCGGCCTAACCCGGCCTAACCCGACCTAACCCGGCCTAACCCGACCTAACCCGACCTAACCTAACCTACATTTTGACATTCTGACATTTGACTCGTTCCCTGACTGGTGCCCTGACTCGTGCCCTGACTGGTGCCCTGACTCGTGCCCTGACTGGTGCCCTGACTGGTGCCCTGACTTGTGCCCTGACACTAACCTAACCTACCCTAACCCGGCCTAACCCTGCCTAACCCGGCCTAACCCGGCCTAACCCGGCCTAACCCGGCCTAACCCGACCTAACCCGGCCTAACCCAACCTAACCTAACCTACATTTTGACATTCTGACATTTGACTCGTTCCCTGACTGGTGCCCTGACTCGTGCCCTGACTGGTGCCCTGACTCGTGCCCTGACTGGTGCCCTGACTGGTGCCCTGACTTATGCCCTGACACTAACCTAACCTACATTTTGACATTCTGACATTTGACTCGTTCCCTGACTGGTGCCCTGACTCGTGCCCTGACTGGTGCCCTGACTCGTGCCCTGACTGGTGCCCTGACTGGTGCCCTGACTTGTGCCCTGACACTAACCTAACCTACCCTAACCCGGCCTAACCCTGCCTAACCCGGCCTAACCCGGCCTAACCCGGCCTAACCCGACCTAACCCGGCCTAACCCGACCTAACCTACATTTTGACATTCTGACATTTGACTCGTTCCCTGACTGGTGCCCTGACTCGTGCCCTGACTGGTGCCCTGACTCGTGCCCTGACTGGTGCCCTGACTGGTGCCCTGACTTGTGCCCTGACACTAACCTAACCTACCCTAACCCGGCCTAACCCTGCCTAACCCGGCCTAACCCTGCCTAACCCGGCCTAACCCGGCCTAACCCGGCCTAACCCGACCTAACCCGGCCTAACCCGACCTAACCTAACCTACATTTTGACATTCTGACATTTGACTCGTTCCCTGACTGGTGCCTTGACTCGTGCCCTGACTGGTGCCCTGACTCGTGCCCTGACTGGTGCCCTGACTCTTGCCCTGATTGGTGCCCTGACTCGCGCCCTGACTTGTGCCCTGACTGGTGCCCTGACTCGTGCCCTGACTTGTACCCTGACACTAACCTAACCTAACCTAACACTAACCTACATTTTGACGTTCTGACATTTGACTCGTTCCCTGACTGGTGCCCTGACTCGTGCCCTGACTGGTGCCCTGACTCATGCCCTGACTGGTGCCCTGACTGGTGCACTGACTCGTGCCCTGACACTAACCTAACCTAACCTACATTTTGACATTCTGACATTTGACTCGTACCCTGACTGGTGCCCTGACTCGTGCCCTGACTGGTGCCCTGACTGGTGCCCTGACTCGTGCCCTGACTTGTGCCCTGACACTAACCTAACCTACATTTTGACATTCTGACATATGGCTCGTTCCCTGACTGGTGCCCTGACTCGTGCCCTGACTGGTGCCCTGTCTGGTGCCCTGACTCGTGCCCTGACACTAACCTAACCTAACCTAACCTAACACTAACCTAACCTACATTTTGACATTCTGACATTTGACTCGTACCCCGACTGGTGCCCTGACTCGTGCCCTGACTAGTGCCCTGACACTAACCTAACCTACATTTTGACATTCTGACATTTGACTCGTTCCCTGACTGATTCACTGAGCTTGCCATCTAGAGGTTATACCAGCATCAAGACAGACAGACAGATTCGGATTCGTGAATTCGGATTCGGGAAATCGGATTCGGAAAATCGGATTCGGCAATTCGGATTCGGGGATTCGGATTCGGAATACCCTGCTTGCTACCATAGTGCATGCTATTCATCTCCCAGCTTGCATGAAACTCCTCGCACCCTAGTTCATGCTTCGCACCCAACATCACTCACCGTTCTAAGCCACCGATGGACTCCAGGGAGTACTAAGTGGAATCCAGATGACATTAGTCCTTAAATTTTATTGATCCGACTACTCGCCCTCAGGACTATCTGTAACATACATGTAGTTAAGATTTATAAGACGTATAAGTATTACTTAAGCGTTCCATTTACCTGGTAGTTACCAATATTTAGGTTATTCCATGCGTTAGATGGGCCCCATCTCAAGTACAGTAGTCCACTCTGGATGTTTTAGTGGTAATGCGTTGTAATCGATCTTCAGTAAGGGCTTTGGTGTTGATATGTTTATGATAAGTCTTTTTAAGGATTAAAGAGACCAGGCACGAACTTTAGCGGTCTTTAGATTATACGATGGTAACAAATCATATCATTCATAATCAATAATCATGAATTGTCATCTCGTCCAAATTCCGGTAATATAGTATATTATTTTGATCTTCGATCATTTTGTTTTTGTGTTGGGCGCCAAATTTTTGTCACGCAATCGATAATTATTTCTGTATTATCGCGCTGCGGACAACCGCGTAGGTGGCGCTCGTGGAGTGAGCAACACCCTGTTTTGTGGAGCAACACCTAGGCAAAGAGTAAGACCTAGGAATATCGCGAGTTCTATTCTGTCATGGCCGACTTTACTCACTAGGCCGGAGCATTGAAATATGGCAGCACTGAATCGGGGGCCGAGCTTGTGTCATTAGTGTAATTCTTCCAGAGTAAACAATAAGATTGGAAGGTGATTTTCAATGTGTTTCTAATTATTTACCTGCACAAACGAAACTATTAAGATACAAAGATGCCTGCAAAGTGTGTAGTACCAGGTTGCAATAGCAATTGTGCTTCCAGTAGAGGACATACCAAACCATAGCCGAACATAACCTTCCAGAGTAAAAAGAACATTGCAAGGTGATTTTTAATGTGTTTCTAATTATTTACCTGCACAAACGAAACTATAAAGATAAAACGTGCTTGCAAAGTGTGTAGTACCAGGTTGGACTAGCAATTGTGCTTCCAATAAAGGACATAAACAGAAGTGGGTGAACGGTATTCCTCGTAAGGGCTGGTTATATTTATAAGAATGAAGACAATAATTTACAAACAATTTTTTTAGCTACAGTGACAATTTACAAAGTAAATTGAGTGTTCATTTAAGTGGAAATGGAAGTGGCAGCAGGAAACAGGTTGTGTTTATTTTTATTTTGTAGTGTTTGACTACGATGAACCAGACATCAGATGTAAGTGGTATTAGTAGTAGTAGTTCTAAAAAGTATTTTTCTTAATTTTTTAGCCGAGATGAACTCTAATACATATAAAATGTAATAATTATTCTGAAACTATAGGCCCACCATTTGACAGCTAAGCCACGTTGCCACATCTAAGGCTCCGGCCTAGTGTAGAGTTGGCCATGATTCTGTTAAATGTACTTTGTTCTGTGAAAGAAATGTTTTGTGTTGTTTGCGACGTTCTAATGTTGATGTTCTGTGTCACTCGACAAAAAAGTAGGGTTATGGATTAGTGGTGTTTCAGTGTAATGTTTTGTTGTGGAGTTCATATATGGTGTCCAAGTCCAGCGTCCTGCACAAAAACAAAATGAGCAAAGGTCAAAATCGTCAAAATAATATACTATATTACCGGAATTTGGGCGAGATGATAATTAATGATTATTGATTATGATACCTACGTATAATCTAAAGACCGCCAAAGTTCGTTCCTGGTCTCTTTAATCCTTAAAATGACTTATCATAAACATATCAACACCAAAGTTTATAAATCGGACTTTACCACTAAAACATCCAGAGTGGACTACTATACTTCAGATGGGGCCCATCTATCGCATGGAATAACCTAAATATTGGTAACTACCAGGTAAATGAAACTCTTAATACTTAAATCTTAACTACATGTATGTTTCAGATAGTCCTGAGGGCGAGTAGTCCGATCAATAAAACTTAAGGACTAATGCCACCTGGATTCCACTTAGTACTCCCTGGAGTCCATCGGTGGCTTAGAACCCTGAGTGATGTTGGGTGCGGAGCATAAACTAGGGTGCGAAGAGTTTCATGCAAGCTAGGGGATGAATAGCATGCACTATGGTAACAAGCAGGGTATGATGCTGGTATAGCCTCTAGATGGCAAGCTCTCCAATGAGGTAAGAGGCAGAGACATGTTGTTTTTAAGAGATGGTTACCTAGAGTATATGAAGAGTTGCCCGCCACATTCTACAATCAATCATACTATCGTCAGACTAAAGTTGTCAGTAGCGACAAGAAAGAAAGGCGGATGAAGTCGACCGTTCGATCAAGTCAAGATCCGGCTCCCCAAGGTCCTTTTCCAACCCCGAAAAGGGCCATGGTTCTACTCGACAAAAATAGCCTTCCGATCGTCCATAGCTTGTCGTGTCACAGCTATCCTGAGATAGTATCGAAAGCAAACGGACGCTGAAGGCGCCCGGTCGATTTCGACTAGGCCCGGGCCATGCCAGTCGACTATGCCAAGGATGACCGCAGCTCAGTGCAATGCCTGAGTCGATCCAAGCGATAGTCGAATGGCCTATCGAGGATAAAAGGGCTGGTCAACCTCTATCGCTGCATGCTACATTCATACTTTATAAGCTACAGGCTGTATAAGGTTCTCCTGCAATTATTTTAAACGAAATTATGGACCCGACAACAGTTGCTAGCTAGCTGGTCGTCCTCTGAATAACCATGTAACCATCTAAACTAAATTAAAAGATTGGCATATATCAAATTAATTTTTTCAGTAGAAAATAAATTTGCGAGCCTTTAATTATTTATTGCGAATATTGCTTATATATGTAATTATTCAATTTCGACAACTTGCACCTTATACCACCTATAAACTTATCAGGCACATACGTCTCACAATTTCGGCTGAAAATAAATAAATAAACCTTTCTCGATATAGGTATGTTCACAGTAACAACAGATCATAGAGGGAATGAAAAACACTCCATTGCATTGTGCTGAAGGCCAAAGCTGAACCCCTCATTGACAGTTGCCTTGCTAAAGTAGTTCGAAACTAACCCTGCACCTTTGTTACATTTTTTTTTTTAAATCCCATCGCTAAAATCGGTAATAAGGTACTGACATTACAACTTAAACCCCTTGAAAACACCGGTTTTGCTCAACAAACAATGCATTCAGATTCATAATTATGTAAAGAATAAAGTTCTACAAGCTGCAATTAAACTAAACTAGCTGGCCGAGCTTAGTTAGGTACAAGACAATTGAGTTTGGCGTAACGAAATTAAGTATTTTAAATATACCTACATAATAAAAGTGAGCGAAACTCATGAAGGGTACCTAGAGCTATCCACAAAAACTATATCTGCAGCCTAGAAAAGTTAAATTGAAGAACAAATACAAAAAACGTTCTGATGAGTACAGCGTCAAATAACAATACAGGGTGAGTCCTAAGTTGATACTTCTTTCAATCTGTATATAGAAGTCTTTAAAATAAACAACTTTTTCAAATAACTTATTGTCGAAAACTGAAAAATAAGCGAGATACTTGAATTAAAGAAAGTAAATCCGGGCTTGTGTATCAAGACGTACCTAGTCTGTTTATGTTTAGTTTTTCGCTCGGATCTTTGTCTTATCGATCAAGCATTGTACCTGTCAATTAATGCACTAGTCACTTTCAGTTTATCAAAATTCATTTTAAATTGATAAACCCTAAAAGTTGGTTTATAATAATGTGCCACTTTTAGGATTTATCAATTTAAAATGACCAACGATAAACAGAAATTGACAGGTACAATGCCTAATCGATCTGACAAAAATCCGATCAAAAAACTGAACATAAACAGACTAGCTATGAAGATATGTCTGATACATGAGCCCAGATACCTATAATTTGTTTGTATCTCGTTTATTTTTCAGTTTTCTGAAAAAAGTTATTCAAAAGAGTTGTTTATTTTAACGAATTCTATACACAGCTAAAAAAAAGTATCAAATTTTAGGACTCATCCTGTATATGTATAAAAACCTTTTGTCTGTCTACCAAACTTAATTGTTTGCCTTCCCCATTTTCGGTTGATACTGCGAGATTTTAACCAAAAGATATTCGCCAGTTTTCTTATTGTAACGACAGCGTGCTTAATACCTTGCTTTGCTCTATGTCTGAACTTTATTTTTAATTTATAAATGCGAGCATTTCTAACTGGCTGATTTATCTTTCCGTTATTGTATCGAGAAAAGTTTTCCAACACCATTGACCCAAAAAAGAGACTCACCACGCTGCAACCTGCATCCTTGGTACCTGAAACAAATAGAGACAAGATTACAACGTTGGTACACAAAAGTTCAATATAAGTACGTTTTGACTATAGATATATCCAGAAAATATGTTTCTGCTTCTTGATACCCCTTAGAAATTATGCGAAATGTAGTTTCAAATCGTCTGCCGATAACTAACTCTTATGATAATCGGTTAATTCATAATTTGTATGTAATTTTCAATTTAGGAGGCTCTAAAATGAAATATGGAAAAATTATGATAGCTTTCCATGTAATTCTAGATTCTACCCAAGACTTGCATTCAAACAAATTTGCCGTGATGTCCAAAATTTATTATAAATTTAACCCTCATCTGATGCGTACTTGCGTACTGCCTGTTTCTTTTTAATTGGTTGTATTTTATATGCTCGAGGTGAATATTTTCCAAAGTGGATACTTACTGGACTCCATTTTGGGATCGACCAATAAAGCCCGCAACACTCTAGAAGTCTTATCACTAAATATCCGATAAATTCAAAGTTCTGGCCACTATTTCTTAACAAATTAATGAACACTATCACTCACGTTACCGGATCACACTGATTGTAGCCTAAATTTCGGTCGTTTTGTTACTAAAAACTTAAAAAAAGCAAATCCGCGGCGAATGCTAACATGTCTTCCGTAAAAATTAAATTAGTAAAAACAAATGAAAAATTATAAACATCCCAACTATTGTTCACAGCTGCCTTGGATTGGCTGCCTTGGACCGTTGTTTTATGCCTTGAACGTGTCCTATCCTTCCTCAATTGCTAATTAATAATCTATTGTGATATTTCTTCAGAGTTGTCTTGAATTTTGCAATATTAATGTGAATTTTTCATTCAATTATAATTCCTAGCCGAGTAATAAAGCTTGCCGCAATTCGAAAAATTGAATCAAATGGACATCTATCGGAGAGCAATAGAAACTGAAAACAAGTAGTTTGCTCGCTTGGTATACAGGTACCATGACAGATATTATTCCGTACAGCGACAGACTCACAGCGTAAAGAAGCATCGAGATTCACATACACTAGGCCGGAGCCGTAGATGTGGCAACGTCGCTTTGCTGTCAAATAGTGGGCCGGTTACCGTGGGCCGAACGGAGGGCATTCCGCGGAAAATTTAAATTGTTTTAGAGTTTCAGAATAATTAATTATTACATTTTATATGTATTAGAGTTCATCTCGGTTAATAAATTAAGAAAAATACTTTTTGCAAAAATAAGAATGGTGAAAAATGCCAGTAGTATCAGTACAAAAATGTACATGTATTTAGATTTAGAGATTTTCCCTTCTATTGGACATTTATTATTTCCATTAGATTTCCTCTTTTCAGTTTTGCCAGTCTGTATTTTGTCGTGAACTGTTTCAGTGTAATTATTAATAAAAATATTTGCTACATTAACAACATTAATTCAAGCAGAATTTCATCAGTTTGGGGTTGATTACATGAACAAATGTGTCTAAAACAAACTCATCTATGTATATGTATATTGATGTATTCTTTTTCAATTTTCATTAAAACTGCTTTGTGCAATTGCCCAAAAACTTACTTTTATACCTATTGGCTGCTCAAGTGACAATATACAAATTGAGTGTTCATTTAAGTGGAAGTGGCAGCAGGAAACAGGTTGCGTTTATTTTTATTTTGTAGTGTCTGACTGTGATGAAACAGACCTCAGATGTAAGTGGTATTAGTAGTAGTAGTAGTTCTAAAAAGTATTCTTCTTAATTTTTTAACCGAGATGAACTCTAATACATATAAAATGTAATAATTATTCTGAAACTATAGGCCCGCTATTTGACAGCTAAGCCACGTTGCTACATCTAAGGCTCCGACCTAGTGTAGAGTCGGCCATGGCTCAATACACGACTTTTATATTTGATAATCCCTTATGGGTTTTTAGGTTGGATTTGTTTTTGTTTGAATACTGAACGCTGATATTGACAGAAGTGACGTCAGAGTTAAACTTAATTTATAGCGTTATCGACTTACTGCATTGATTTTAAACACGATTGCACTACAGTGCACATTGAAAACTCGTCCGTGGCACAGACTCTACACTAGGCCGAAGCCTTAGATGTGGCAACGTCGCTTTGCTGTCAAATAGTGGGCCGGTTACCGTGGGCCGAACGGCGGGCATTCCGCGGAAAACTTAAATTGTTTTATAGTTTCAGAATAATTAATTATTACATTTTATATGTATTAGAGTTCATCTCGGTTAATAAATTAAGAAAAATACTTTTTGAAAAAATAAGAATGGTGAAAAATGCCAGCAGTATCAGTACAAAAATGTACATGTATTTAGATTTAGAGATTTTCCCTTCTATTGGACATTTATTATTTAAGTGGAAGTGGAAGTGGCAGCAGGAAACAGGTTGCGTTTATTTTTATTTTGTAGTGTCTGACTGTGATGAAACAGACATCAGATGTAAGTGGTATTAGTAGTAGTAGTAGTTCTAAAAAGTATTTTTCTTAATTTATTAGCCGAGATGAACTCTAATACATATAAAATGTAATAATTATTCTGAAACTATAGGCCCGCTATTTGACAGCTAAGCCACGTTGCTACATCTAAGGCTCCGACCTAGTGTAGAGTCGGCCATGGCTCAATACACGACTTTTATATTTGATAATCCCTTATGGGTTTTTAGGTTGGATTTGTTTTTGTTTGAATACTGAACGCTGATATTGACAGAAGTGACGTCAGAGTTAAACTTAATTTATAGCGTTATCGACTTACTGTACTGATTTTAACCACGATTGCACTACAGTGCACATTGAAAACTCGCCCATGGCACAGACTCTACACTAGACCGAAGCCTTAGATGTGGCAACGTCACTTTGCTGTCAAATAGTGGGCCGATTACCGTGGGCCGAACGGCGGGCATTCCGCGGAAAATTTAAATTGTTTTATAGTTTCAGAATAATTAATTATTACATTTTATATGTATTAGAGTTCATCTCGGTTAATAAATTAAGAAAAATCCTTTTTGAAAAAATAAGAATGGTGAAAAATGCCAGTAGTATCAGTACAAAAATGTACATGTATTTAGATTTAGAGATTTTCCCTTCTATTGGACATTTATTATTTCCATTAGATTTCCTCCTTTCAGTTTTGTCATTCTGTATTTTGTCTTGAACTGTTTCAGTGTAATTATTAATAAAAATATTTGCTACATTAACAACACTAATTCAAGCAGAATTTCATCAGTTTGGGGTTGATTACATGAACAAATGTGTCTAAAACAAACTCATCTATGTATATGTATATTGATGTATTCTTTTTCAATTTTCATTAAAACTGCTTTGTGCAATTGCCCAAAAACTTACTTTTATACCTATTGGCTGCTCAAGTGACAATTTACAAATTGAGTGTTCATTTAAGTGGAAGTGGAAGTGGCAGCAGGAAACAGGTTGCGTTTATTTTTATTTTGTAGTGTCTGACTGTGATGAAACAGACATCAGATGTAAGTGGTATTAGTAGTAGTAGTAGTTCTTAAAAGTATTTTTCTTAATTTTTTAACCGAGATGAACTCTAATACATATAAAATGTAATAATTATTCTGAAACTATAGGCCCGCTATTTGACAGCTAAGCCACGTTGCTACATCTAAGGCTCCGACCTAGTGTAGAGTCGGCCATGGCTCAATACACGACTTTTATATTTGATAATCCCTTATGAGTTTTTAGGTTGGATTTGTTTTTGTTTGAATACTGAACGCTGATATTGACAGAAGTGACGTCAGAGTTAAACTTAATTGATAGCGTTATCGACTTACTGCACTGATTTTTACCACGATTGCACTACAGTGCACATTGAAAACTCGTCCATGGCACAGACTCTACTCTAGGCCGAAGCCTTAGATGTGGCAACGTCGCTTTGCTGTCAAATATTGGGCCGGTTACCGTGGGCCGAACGGCGGGCATTCCGCGGAAAATTTAAA
The DNA here is from genome assembly GCA_951848785.1 of Callosobruchus maculatus. Classification (NCBI taxonomy): domain Eukaryota; kingdom Metazoa; phylum Arthropoda; class Insecta; order Coleoptera; family Chrysomelidae; genus Callosobruchus; species Callosobruchus maculatus. The sequence goes on along the minus strand of CATOUR010000106.1, from coordinate 4,238,339 downwards.
TTGTTTTATAGTTTCAGAATAATTAATTATTACATTTTATATGTATTAGAGTTCATCTCGGTTAATAAATTAAGAAAAATACTTTTTGAAAAAATAAGAATGGTGAAAAATGCCAGTAGTATCAGTACAAAAATGTACATGTATTTAGATTTAGAGATTTTCCCTTCTATTGGACATTTATTATTTAAGTGGAAGTGGAAGTGGCAGCAGGAAACAGGTTGCGTTTATTTTTATTTTGTAGTGTCTGACTGTGATGAAACAGACATCAGATGTAAGTGGTATTAGTAGTAGTAGTAGTTCTAAAAAGTATTTTTCTTAATTTATTAACCGAGATGAACTCTAATACATAAAATGTAATAATTATTCTGAAACTATAGGCCCGCTATTTGACAGCTAAGCCACGTTGCTACATCTAAGGCTCCGACCTAGTCTAGAGTCGGCCATGGCTCAATACACGACTTTTATATTTGATAATCCCTTATGGGTTTTTAGGTTGGATTTGTTTTCGTTTGAATACTGAACGCTGATATTGACAGAAGTGACGTCAGAGTTAAACTTAATTTATAGCGTTATCGACTTACTGCACTGATTTTAACCACGATTTCACTACAGTGCACATTGAAAGCTCGTCCATAGCACAGACTCTACACTAGGCCGAAGCCTTAGATGTGGCAACGTCGCTTTGCTGTCAAATAGTGGGCCGGTTACCGTGGGCCGAACGGCGGGCATTCCGCGGAAAATTTAAATTGTTTTATAGTTTCAGAATAATTAATTATTACATTTTATATGTATTAGAGTTCATCTCGGTTAATAAATTAAGAAAAATACTTTTTGAAAAAATAAGAATGGTGAAAAATGCCAGTAGTATCAGTACAAAAATGTACATGTATTTAGATTTAGAGATTTTCCCTTCTATTGGACATTTATTATTTCCATTAGATTTCCTCTTTTCAGTTTTGTCAGTCTGTATTTTGTCTTGAACTGTTTCAGTGTAATTATTAATAAAAATATTTGCTACATTAACAACACTAATTCAAGCAGAATTTCATCAGTTTGGGGTTGATTACATGAACAAATGTGTCTAAAACAAACTCATCTATGTATATGTATATTGATGTATTCTTTTTCAATTTTCATTAAAACTGCTTTGTGCAATTGCCCAACAATTTACTTTGATACCTATTGGCTGCTCAAGTGACAATTTACAAATTGAGTGTTCATTTAAGTGGAAGTGGAAGTGGCAGCAGGAAACAGGTTGCGTTTATTTTTATTTTGTAGTGTCTGACTGTGATGAAACAGACATCAGATGTAAGTGGTATTAGTAGTAGTAGTAGTTCTAAAAAGTATTTTTCTTAATTTTTTAACCGAGATGAACTCTAATACATATAAAATGTAATAATTATTCTGAAACTATAGGCCCACCATTTGACAGCTAAGCCACGTTGCCACATCTAAGGCTCCGGCCTAGTGTAGAGTTGGCCATGATTCTGTTAAATGCACTTTGTTCTGTGAAAGAAATGTTTTGTGTTGTTTGCGACGTTCTAATGTTGATGTTCTGTGTCACTTGACAAAAAAGTAGGGTTATGGATTAGTGGTGTTTCAGTGTAAATATGGTGTCCAAGTCCAGCGTCCTGCACAAAAACAAAATGATCAAAGGTCAAAATCGTCAAAATAATATACTATATTACCGGAATTTGGGCGAGATGATAATTAATGATTATTGATTATGATACCTACGTATAATCTAAAGACCGCCAAAGTTCGTTCCTGGTCTCTTTAATCCTTAAAATGACTTATCATAAACATATCAACACCAAAGTTTATAAATCGGACTTTACCACTAAAACATCCAGAGTGGACTACTATACTTCAGTTGGGGCCCATCTATCGCATGGAATAACCTAAATATTGGTAACTACCAGGTAAATGAAACGTTTAATACTTAAATCTTAACTACATGTATGTTTCAGATAGTCCTGAGGGCGAGTAGTCCGATCAATAAAACTTAAGGACTAATGCCACCTGGATTCCACTTAGTACTCCCTGGAGTCCATCGGTGGCTTAGAACCCTGAGTGATGTTGGGTGCGAAGCATAAACTAGGGTGCGAAGAGTTTCATGCAAGCTAGGGGATGAATAGCATGCACTATGGTAACAAGCAGGGTATGATGCTGGTATAGCCTCTAGATGGCAAGCTCTCCAATGAGGTAAGTAGCCATGCAGCATATCAAACAGAGGTAGAATTAAGCATACAAAATAAAAAGGCCTGCAGACAATAAACATACAAGCCGTCAGAATACTAATAAAAGCATGTATAGAGAAGAATAAAGGGCATTAAGCCTGTTTTAAAGCATGGTGTATAGGGGTTATATGCTGACCTTGGATGTAAGGTGGCCTTAAAGAATTTCCTTTGTGTAAAGAACTCGGCAGATTTCAGAATCCCAAAAATTTGACTACCAACAGGCTAATAACCTACAGGTTCTTACACAATTGGTTAATTTTCCCAGAAATAAATCCGCAAAACAGGTTAAACCAGCTTCCTGTAAAATTCCAACAAGGAGAAGAAAAAATCCTCTCTTTTTTTTCAATTTGGTGGAAAATGTATTAGTCCGCTGACCTATCAGTCACAATTGTCTGTTGTCAATACTGTCGAACAAGCCAGATTGACAGGTGTCTGCCAAGATAAATCCAACCTTACTTTCAACCAGGTTGAAAATGTAAACAAATCATATCACCTAACGGATGATAAAAATAAAGGGATGCCATGCAAAATATGATGTAAATCTACCATTATTAAGACCAAAACAACTTTTTATGAACTTTTCTGTTCCAGGGAATGTAGGAAGGACTGTACGATACAGCGAAGATGTTCTACAGGTGTCACAGAAACATACAATATATACTTACAACATTTGAACATTTCAGTATGAGTAATACCTTGTTTTAAAAGGTATGTTAAAGTACTTAATTTTGACGTTTGATTTTTTTAAATCAATAGCCAGACCAACAGCCCAACAGGAATATGTGGCACAGCTTTTGTAACAAATTGTGCAAATAACGTCAACACCATAAGTCAAAATTTCAAGTATAAAATTTTCGTATAATCAAGTATAATGAGAAGAAATGACATGGATTTGCAGCAGGAGTGTTATTTGTAGAAGATCGTTGCTGTTATCAATAAGAAGGAAGGAAGCTTAAGACCACACAAATAGGACAGTGCTGATGGAGCAGGATAATAGGCTAGATAAATTTTAATGTGAGTTTTTCAATGCCAATACCTCACACAAGGGTTACCTTTGAGGTGGCACTATTTGTATTACCGTACAAATAAATGAAATGAAATGAAACTTACTATCCCAAATTAAATTTTCATCGTGACTACAGTGTGGAAAGTAAAAGATGGTGCATGGTATGAAACACTGAAGTACTGACTTTGGTGATAAAATGCTATTTCCAACCATCAATATGCTGCACTCTCTATCGCGCTATCTCATTCCTATCCAATCCGCCTGTAGTTTCACGGTCTAGCTTAAACTTTCCTTGGATAGAAGGGTGACTATTTAGAGTGCGCTTTTTCCAGATTCACTCTGCTGTCCGCAATTCATCGATGGCGACGGAGCACAGCTGTTAATGAAGCATTTGTCGTAGTAGGCAAAGCAGCGTGGATTGGGAGGAGCGTACGATCAGATTTCAACACGGATAGATAGATAGATAGATAGATAGAAACATTACTGCTCTCTGGATTCTATACAAGACCGCCAATAGAAGAAATAAGAAGCATCTGTTCCTGTTGCGATGCTTAGCCGTCAACGATCTGATCGCACAGGTCGGGATGCTACATTTCATCTATCTTGGAAGGTACCACAGAATTCCGAAGTACTGGAACTGTGTTGGATTTGTTCTCATTCGAGCTTTTGGACTGGGATCGGGGTGTGTGGCATTCATCATGGCCTTCGAGAGATGGTTGGCCCTTACTAGGCCATTCTTGTATCATCAGGTAGGTGCCGTTTTAAAAGCAATGTAAACAGTACATATAACGTAAAATATTCATATGAAAGTTCCTATTTAATATATTTCGCGGATTTTTATCTTTTCGATCACACATTGTATCTGTTAATTAGTCCACTAGTCAATATCAGTTTATCATAGTTTATTTTAAATTGATAAGTTTTAAAAGTTGTGTTATAACAATGTGCCACTATCAGGACTTACCAATTTAATATTATCAGAAATAAACAAAAAGTGTCTTGTGACTACTGAACTATCTGACAGGTATAATGCCTTATCAAGTTCACCAAAATCTGAGCAAAAAACTAAACATAAACAGACTAGGTAGGCCTTGAAACACAAGCCCAGATTTACTTTTTTTCATTCTGCATCTCGCTTACTTTTTAGTTTCCGGAAAAAGTTATTTGAAAAAGCTGTTTATTTTAACGACTTGTACACGCAGTTAAAAAAAATATCAACTTGGAACTCACCCTATATACATACAAGTATTGCTTCAGAACGTTCTGTATTGTGTTACGTGAAAATTATTGAAGTCATTGTGTCCTGTGAAAGAAAGACCTAGTGGCATAATACACTTTTTAGGTCCATCCGAACATTGCTTTGCCTATTACAGAAACCAAGGGAAATATCCATAAACAGCCCAACCACTATGTTGATCGATGTATTTATTTTAGGTATTTACCTACCAAATTTTGAAGAGGCTTCTATGTGGATTGTGGCTGACAGCAGTCATCCTTACATATCTTCCCTTGTTTGGATTTGGACTATACTACAACAAAGACAAAAATGAGTGTGACAGATTCAGATATGCAGTGGAGGTTAAGGACAAGATATATGCATATCTGTTCTTTGCTTTTGGTAAGATTTAGTTACTTACAAAATGAATATTTTCAATAGTCTAAAATGAAAGGTTTGTACCTGCTCACTAGTATTACACAAGAACTTGCTGTATCTATTTATTCCCTCAGTGTAATAATCGATCATATAGGTAGGATGTTGAAGAATATTTTCATTCAAATGCACAATATTGCATTTTAAACTGGGGCCACTCTCCACACATTTCTAAAGTTTTTGCTGTTCAACGACGTTGTGTGAGAATCATTGCTGGTCTCAAATATAGTGACTGCTGTAAACAAGCTTTTATTCAACACAGAATAATGACTATTCCTAGCATCTATATATTGGAATGTCTGTTATACGTAAAAAAACACTTTGACCAGTATAACAGACAAGGAAGTGCTCATAGCTACCAAACTAGAAGTCGAGATCAACTAGTCCCCCATTTTACCCGACTGCTAAGGACAAGATGCGGGACTAACTATCATGGCATAAAGTTCTTTAATTTATTACCTGAACACTGTAAATTGATGAGCCTGATAAGGTTCAAAAAAACAATAAAACAATACCTGACAGGTAAAGCATTTTATGACATTAATGAGTTCTGTACCCACAGTTTTGAGGATTTAATGTAAAAGTGTTATATATTTTTTATGTGATTTATTTGTATGTGTATGTACAGATTTTATACTTGTTGTCCCCCTTTATTTATCTTTTATTTTGACATGTGCAAACATTTTTTTAAATGTATATTAGCACCAATAAATTATTATTATTAATATTAGTGGATCAGTGCGTTGCTACATGCTTACATTGCTTAAGCACATTCTATCATATCATATGGAATGATTGCATGAGACAGGGCCAGCGATATTTGCAGTGTTTGTCATACAAAAGAAAATCATACGCACAATATTTAAAGTAGAGTCTAAACCGGTCTAACCAATCTTATCGTGAGATATTTATTAAATACAAGATACTCACTGTGACGTGCATTTACCTGGTCTTAACTTAAACTTTTTACCACAAAAATATTTAACTATCCCAACGATAAAGATATTCATAACTAAAACACACGAATTACGGCACTGTATAACCGTATTCATATATTAATAAGATAAAATTATTGCTCACTGACTTAGCAGATGTCTGCATATAAATTCATTGATTGCTCTATGACATTGCCCAGTGCATTGTTTAAAAAGTCTTTGTCGCCACCCACACCATCTTTCACAACATAAAAATGAAATTGTTAAGCACAAATTTTACCACACCTTTCACTCCAAATCTCCTGTTACAGCAATGTTTATCTTTTCAGCTAGCTATGGGCAATAATGTATAGCTAAAAAAATACCTGTTAAAATTTGTAATATCAGGTATAATCCAAGGAGGGATCCGAAATTTCATATAGATTTAATTCTTGAGGGAATTGGGAGATCAATTAGTGAATTATTAAAAATTTTAATTGAACTGAACTGAAAGACTCGAGCTCGATCGGGTTATTGAGACATCTAAGAAGCAACTTGCTGGACCGTGGCTTCTGTGACTTAAATTGAGTTTGTGATTTACTACAATGCTTCTGATAAATTGCCTTGTTTTTAGCTATTCTTCTTGTGGTGCTATTTAAATGTATATACTTTTGTCTTTTTAACACTATGTAATAAGAATCGTATCTTTTTAAATGTGACGTGTCCAGTGTCTTGTAATTTTATTGGATGAATAAACCACCAATATCTATCTATGAATATTTAGCTCATCGTACGTAATTTTATTTTATTCCAATTGTGTATATTATTTTTTTACAATTTACCTGTATCCGAATGCGACAATTACTTCTCAAATATAAAGTTTGGGTACATATTAAGTCGTCACTGACATGTTTATTGATTCGTCTATAAATACAGATGTAAGTAATCTAATATACTTTCCAACTTATTCTGTTTCTTCTAGGGGCAACACTTTGTATATGTATAGCGCTGTGTAACGTCGCTGTTATCTGCGAACTTCTAAGGATTAGAAGCCAGCAAAAGGTTTTAGTGAGAAGGATAAGTAAGGCAATCATTGTGAATAGGGACAGACCAGGGTGCCCTGCCAGATACCACACTGATGAAGAAAATGCCTTTGCAAAGCTGATGGGCTTCATCTGTCTCATATTTATTGTGTGCTGGGCACCCCAAGTTGTAAGTATGAACAGTTATTATTGAATCATTATTTACTTCTTAAATAATATAAGGACTTAATTTGTGTAGTAAAAACTATTTGGTACTATTTGAAAAACAAAAGTTGAGGGTGAGTTTTAAGGGTTGAAGTGATAGACCCTATTGTACCTACAAGAATTCCACTCGGTTTTTGTTTGATTTTTTTTTTGTTACGCGAACATCACGTGTTAAGGAAACTCAGACATACAGACACAATACAAATTAATTATCAAAAAGATGCCATTAACGCTAGAGATTATCCCACAATTGAAAACTACATAGAAGCACGAAAAATTGCAGCATACACCAATAAAAAAAGAGCTAGTTTTGAAGCATTCTGCAACAAAATTAATCGAAATAGCAGTGTCGTGCATATGGAAAACAGTTAAAAAATACTCAAATAATATACAAAAATCCACTTCAGATCAATTACCCAGGGAAGAAATAGCAAAATTAATTCCCGATAACTTATCAATAGTGAATGTTTTCCTAGAAATAGTTCTAGAAGCATTGGACATCAACAAAATAAGAAATTTCGCTATGGAAGTGCTGAATAGCTGCATAAAAAGTAAAAATGATACTGCAGTTGCTGCCTGACATGTGTTCGGTTATGTTGGAAAATGCCATAAATCGGCTTATCTCTGAAACCATTGAAAACCAGATAAATGGCTAGAGCCAAGAGGGCCTATAGAATGGCCTGCTAGATTTTATAGTTTTATGTAATTAGAATTTTTTTCTATTTAGTCATTTAAATTCTATAGTGTTTAGGCTCCAACCTGGAAGATTGGATGACCTTCGTTACCGCATCATCGAAAGCTGCCATGCTATCTCACAACACGTTTTTGCAACTGTTCGTTGCGTTCAAAAAATTTGAACATCGCCTATATCATTGCGCCAATAACGGGCGACATTTTGAACACTTATTGCAATAAAAAGTTGTATTTTCGAATGTTTTTGTTTTCTAATTGAACAAATTAAGATGCATAAAGATTTTTCCGATTTTCTCGAAAACGAATCGACCGGTTTCAAAAAATCAAACGTCATAATAAAGGACTTCAACATGCTTTTGAAACAAGATATTATTCGATATCCCTTGTCATTTGAAATTTTCAAGGAGATGTCCCTAGGTGGCAGAGCGTACAAGGGGGTGAATCAGTTTCTTGTTAAAAAGTTGTCCCCCTTGACAAATTTTTTGACGTGTCTGGGCGTTTTTTCTTTTAATCAGTAGTTTTCGATAAATTCGTGGTGGGAGGTTTTCAAATGAACACCGGGTATGTAGTCTTGCCATAAAAAAGCTGAAAGGATAAAAAAATTGTTATTTTTGTTTCTTAATCAAAAAAAAAAAATCATAATTTGAAGAAAGGTCGGTGGCGTATATTTTCTTCTCGATAATATTGAACAAGGTTTCCCTCAGGACGCCACTGGGCTTGATAATTTTCATCTGTTTGTGGCTAAATAAGCCTTTTACCACTTCAAACATGATTAAAAAATTGATCAAACAATAGTTGAAATAAAAATAAGAAGCCGATTTTGAAATAGAGATTTACCCCACACCCCAAAATTGAGTATTCACCTCCTTCATTTTGTCACAAAGGTTACAAAACAGCCTGTATATTAAAATAATTTGCCTTTGCGAAACTATTTTCCTTATATAATATTTCATATGATAGGAGTTGCTGTTCAACAAAGATGACTATCTACGTTCGTTGAGGAAATCAACCCGAGTTACCGAGTGCTACGTGACGAGCTGGACTTTCATGCACTGGTGCGCTCTGCAAGCTGCAAGCAACGTTCACGAACATGATATTTTAAGATTGAATATGCCTGTATAATAGTTAATTGAGGGGTCCAATGCAAGAAGGGCCTAAGTCACATTTTCATCAATTATAGACTATCATTGCCATCTATGCGATATCACATATCTGACCTACAGATAATAATACACCTGATATGCGTTCTGGCTTAGAAAATGAAGTTCTTGATGAAGCAATAGGCTCTGACATCATAAATATGAATAACTTTTGTATTTGTAGTGTATTTTCTATTTAAAGTATGTACAGGTTTTTATGACCCTTTTGAAATCCAAAGAAAAAATTGCCTGGGTCAAATTTTGAAAAAAAAATCTTTGAAAGCAGACCACTAAACTGGCTTTTACTTAATGTCGCTCACTCTAAAAGTAATAAAATACAAGATTATAACAAATCAAATGGACCCTTCAATTGTTGAATCATTGATCTATTATTGAACATCACTGTGTAGCAAATCAGTTACCTGTCACCTTCCCAGCATGGAAGATTAATCCGTTCCCCTCTGAATAGGAGAAATTGTTGGTAGTCTCAACGTTGATCACTTCTCGCAGGACTCTGGTCAGGGTGCCGTAAATTTTATGGCACCAGCTCTCCAGCTAAATACTCTAGAAAACCATCTCTCCGACTCTCCGAGCCCCACCGCAACCCATAAATAATCGTTCTTGATGAAGAAATTTGAATCGTTCTCAAACGTAAGCGCCATGCTATATTACGCAAGTCCCGAACAATGCATGGGTTATTGAGTTTATTTATGTAAATGTCTATGAGCTTTATACAAAATTATTTAAATTTCATACCGTAATTGGTGCAAATACGATAATAAGTGTGAATCCTTGAATGAAAAATTATATCAATATATCATTCCTTGAATTTCCTCAATACGTGTTTTTGGGCCTCAGCCTTTTTTATTGTTATTCGTACTGAACTGCAAATGCATTTTCTATAAATTTAACAGACAACAACAACTATAATGCAAGTAGTGGATTTTTTATCTATTCATCCAGTACTGTACGTACCAGATATTGACGAAATATTTTTGGGTACTACCTATATTGGTATGACTGATTCCCCCTTAAAGCGTAAGTAATAAAATAAAAACGGACTTTAAACCGCCAAAATTTATGTGTAAGAATAAACACTTTCAATCGAACAGAATTAAAAAAAATATGACTGCTAAGAGGCAGAGACATGTCGTTTTTAAGAGATGGTTACCTAGAGTATATGAAGAGTCGCCCGCCACATTCTACAATCAATCATACTATCGTCAAACTAAAGTTGTCAGTAGCGACAAGAAAGAAAGGCGGATGAAGTCGACCGTTCGATCAAGTCAAGATCCGGCTCCCCAAGGTCCTTTTCCAACCCCGAAAAGGGCCATGGTTCTACTCGACAAAAATAGCCTTCCGATCGTCCATAGCTTGTCGTGTCACAGATATCCTGAGATAGTATCGAAAGCAAACGGACGCTGAAGGCGCCCGGTCGATTTCGACTAGGCCCGGGCCATGCCAGTCGACTATCACAAGGATGACCGCAGCTCAGTGCAATGCCTGAGTCGATCCAAGCGATAGTCGAATGGCCTATCGAGGATAAAAGGGCTGGTCAACCTCTATCGCTGCATGCTACATTCATACTTTATAAGCTACAGGCTGTATAAGGTTCTCCTGCAATTATTTTAAACGAAATTATGGACCCGACAACAGTTGCTAGCTAGCTGGTCGTCCTCTGAATAACCATGTAACCATCTAAACTAAATTAAAAGATTGGCATATATCAAATTAATTTTTTCAGTAGAAAATAAATTTGCGAGCCCTTAATTGTTTATTGCGAATATTGCTTATATATGTAATTATTCAATTTCGACAACTTGCACCTTATACGACCTATAAACTTATCAGGCACATACGTCTCACACAATTTCGGCTGAAAATAAATAAATAAACCTTTCTCGATATAGGTATGTTCACAGTAACAACAGATCATAGAGGGAATGAAAAACACTCCATTGCACTGTGCTGAAGGCCAAAGCTGAACCCCTCATTGACAGTTGCCTTGCTAAAGTAGCTCGAAACTAACCCTGCACCTTTGTTACATTTTTTTTTAAATCCCATCGCTAAAATCGGTAATAAGGTACTGACATTACAACTTAAACCCCTTGAAAACACCGGTTTTGATCAACAAACAACGCATTCAGATTCATAATTATGTAAAGAATAAAGTTCTACAAGCTGCAATTAAACTAAACTAGCTGGCCGAGCTTAGTTAGGTACAAGGCAATTGAATTTGGCGTAACGAAATTAAGTATTTTAAATATACCTACATAATAAAAGTGAGCGAAACTCATGAAGGGTACCTAGAGCTATCCACAAAAACTATATCTGCAGCCTAGAAAAGTTAAATTGAAGAACAAATACAAAAAACGTTCTGATGAGTACAGCGTCAAATAACAATACAGGGTGAGTCCTAAGTTCATACTTCTTTCAATCTGTAATTATAGAAGTCTTTAAAATAAACAACTTTTTCAAATAACTTATTGTCGAAAACTGAAAAATAAGCGAGATACTTGAATTAAAGAAAGTAAATCTGGGCTTGTGTATCAAGACGTATCTAGTCTGTTTATGTTTAGTTTTTCGCTCGGATCTTTGTCTTATCGATCAAGCATTGTACCTGTCAATTAGTGCGTACTAGTCACTTTCAGTTTATCATAGTTCATTTTAAATTGATAAACCCTAAAAAATGGTTTATAATAATGTGCCACTTTTAGGATTTATCAATTTAAAATGACCAACGATAAACAGAAATTGACAGGTACAATGCCTAATCGATCTGACAAAAATCCGATCAAAAAACTGAACATAAACAGACTAGCTATGAAGATATGTCTGATACATGAGCCCAGATACCTATAATTTGTTTGTATCTCGCTTATTTTTCAGTTTTCTGAAAAAAGTTATTCAAAAGAGTTGTTTATTTTAACGAATTCTATACACAGCTAAAAAAAAGTATCAAATTTTAGGACTCATCCTGTATATGTATAAAAACCTTTTGTCTGTCTACCAAACTTAATTGTTTGCCTTCCCCATTTTCGGTTGATACTGAGAGATTTTAACCAAAAGATATTCGCCAGTTTTCTTATTGTAACGACAGCGTGCTTGATACCTTGCTTTGCTCTATGTCTGAACTTTATTTTTAATTTATAAATGCGAGCATTTCTACCTGGCTGATTTATCTTTCCGTTATTTTATCGAGAGAAGTTTTCCAACACCATTGACCCAAAAAAGAGACTCACCACGCTGCAACCTGCATCCTTGGTACCTGAAACAAATAGAGACAAGATTACAACGTTGGTACACAAAAGTTCAATATAAGCACGTTTTGACTATAGATATATCCAGAAAATATGTTTCTACTTCTTGATACCCCTTAGAAATTATGCGAAATGTAGTTTCAAATCGTCTGCCGATAACTAACTCTTATGATAATCGGTTGAATTCATAATTTGTACATAATTTTCAGTGTATTTATCCTCATTTAGAAATTTAGGAGGCTCTAAAATGAAATATGGAAAAATTATGATAGCTTTCCATGTAATTCTAGATTCTACCCAAGACTTGCATTCAAACAAATTTGCCGTGATGTCCAAAATTTATTATAAATTTAACCCTCATCTGCTGCTTACTTGCGTACTGCCTGTTTCTTTTTAATTGGTTGTATTTTATACGCTCGAGGTGAATATTTTCCAAAGTGGATACTTACTGGACTCCATTTTGGGATCGACCAATAAAGCCCGCAACACTCTAGAAGTCTTATCACTAAATATCCGATAAATTCAAAGTTCTGGCCACTATTTCTTAACAAATTAATAAACACTATCACTCACGTTACCGGATCACACTGATTGTAGCCTAAATTTCGGTCGTTTTGTTACTAAAAACTTAAAAAAAGCAAATCCGCGGTGAATGCTAACATGTCTTCCGTAAAAATTAAATTAGTAAAAACAAATGAAAAATTATAAACATCCCAACTATTGTTCACAGCTGCCTTGGATTGGCTGCCTTGGACCGTTGTTTTATGCCTTGAACGTGTCCTATCCTTCCTCAATTGCTAATTAATAATCTATTGTGATATTTCTTCAGAGTTGTCTTGAATTTTGCAATATTAATGTAAATTTTTCATTCAATTATAATTCCTAGCCGAGTAATAAAGCTTGCCGCAATTCGAAAATTTGAATCAAATGGACATCTATCGGAGAGCAATAGAAACTGAAAACAAGTAGTTTGCTCGTTTGGTATACAGATTCCGTACAGCGACAGACTCACAGCGTAAAGAAGCATTGAGATTCACATACACTAGGCCGGGGCCGTAGATGTGGCAACGTCGCTTTGCTGTCAAATAGTGGGCCGGTTACCATGGGCCGAACGGCGGGCATTCCGCGGAAAATTTAAATTGTTTTATAGTTTCAGAATAATTAATTATTACATTTTATATGTATTAGAGTTCATCTCGGTTGATAAATTAAGAAAAATACTTTTTGAGAAAATAAGAATGGTGAAAAATGCCAGTAGTATCAGTACAAAAATGTACATGTATTTAGATTTAGAGATTTTCCCTTCTATTGGACATTTATTATTTCCATTAGATTTCCTCTTTTCAGTTTTGTCAGTCTGTATTTTGTCTTGAACTGTTTCAGTGTAATTATTAATAAAAAAATTTGCTACATTAACAACACTAATTCAAGCAGAATTTCATCAGTTTGGGGTTGATTACATGAACAAATGTGTCTAAAACAAACTCATCTATGTATATGTATATTGATGTATTCTTTTTCAATTTTCATTAAAACTGCTTTGTGCAATTGCCCAACAACTTACTTTTATACCTATTGGCTGCTCAAGTGACAATTTACAAATTGAGTGTTCATTTAAGTGGAAGTGGCAGCAGGAAACAGGTTGCGTTTATTTTTATTTTGTAGTGTCTGACTGTGATGAAACAGACATCAGATGTAAGTGGTATTAGTAGTAGTAGTAGTAGTTCTTAAAAGTATTTTTCTTAATTTTTTAACCGAGATGAACTCTAATACATATAAAATGTAATAATTATTCTGAAACTATAGGCCTGCTATTTGACAGCTAAGCCACGTTGCTACATCTAAGGCTCCGACCTAGTGTAGAGTCGGCCATGGCTCAATACACGACTTTTATATTTGATAATCCCTTATGGGTTTTTAGGTTGGATTTGTTTTTGTTTGAATACTGAACGCTGATATTGACAGAAGTGACGTCAGAGTTAAACTTAATTTACAGCGTTATCGACTTACTGCACTGATTTTAACCACGATTGCACTACAGTGCACATTGAAACTCGTCCATGGCACAGACTCTACACTAGGCCGAAGCCTTAGATGTGGCAACGTCGCTTTGCTGTCAAATAGTGGGCCGGTTACCGTGGGCCGAACGGCGGGCATTCCGCGGAAAATTTAAATTGTTTTATAGTTTCAGAATAATTAATTATTACATTTTATATGTATTAGAGTTCATCTCGGTTAATAAATTAAGAAAAATACTTTTTGAAAAAATAAGAATGGTGAAAAATGCCAGTAGTATCAGTACAAAAATGTACATGTATTTAGATTTAGAGATTTTCCCTTCTATTGTACATTTATTATTGAAGTGGAAGTGGAAGTGGAAGTGGCAGCAGGAAACAGGTTGCGTTTATTTTTATTTTGTAGTGTCTGACTGTGATGAAACAGACATCAGATGTAAGTGGTATTAGTAGTAGTAGTAGTTCTAAAAAGTATTTTTCTTAATTTATTAACCGAGATGAACTCTAATACATATAAAATGTAATAATTATTATGAAACTATAGGCCCGCTATTTGACAGCTAAGCCACGTTGCTACATCTAAGGCTCCGACCTAGTGTAGAGTCGGCCATGGCTCAATACACGACTTTTATATTTGATAATCCCTTATGGGTTTTTAGGTTGGATTTGTTTTTGTTTGAATACTGAACGCTGATATTGACAGAAGTGACGTCAGAGTTAAACTTAATTTATAGCGTTATCGACTTACTGCACTGATTTTAACCACGATTGCACTACAGTGTACATTGAAACTCGTCCATGGCACAGACTCTACACTAGGCCGAAGCCTTAGATGTGGCAACGTCGCTTTGCTGTCAAATAGTGGGCCGATTACCGTGGGCCGAACGGCGGGCATTCCGCGGAAAATTTAAATTGTTTTATAGTTTCAGAATAATTAATTATTACATTTTATATGTATTAGAGTTCATCTCGGTTAATAAATTAAGAAAAATACTTTTTGAAAAAATAAGAATGGTGAAAAATGCCAGTAGTATCAGTACAAAAATGTACATGTATTTAGATTTAGAGATTTTCCCTTCTATTGGACATTTATTATTTAAGTGGAAGTGGAAGTGGCAGCAGGAAACAGGTTGCGTTTATTTTTATTTTGTAGTGTCTGACTGTGATGAAACAGACATCAGATGTAAGTGGTATTAGTAGTAGTAGTAGTTCTAAAAAGTATTTTTCTTAATTTATTAACCGAGATGAACTCTAATACATATAAAATGTAATAATTATTCTGAAACTATAGGCCCGCTATTTGACAGCTAAGCCACGTTGCTACATCTAAGGCTCCGACCTAGTGTAGAGTCGGCCATGGCTCAATACACGACTTTTATATTTGATAATCCCTTATGGGTTTTTAGGTTGGATTTGTTTTTGTTTGAATACTGAACGCTGATATTGACAGAAGTGACGTCAGAGTTAAACTTAATTTATAGCGTTATCGACTTACTGCACTGATTTTAACCACGATTGCACTACAGTGCACATTGAAAACTCGTCCATGGCACAGACTACACTAGGCCGAAGCCTTAGATGTGGCAACGTCGCTTTGCTGTCAAATAGTGGGCCGGTTACCGTGGGCCGAACGGCGGGCATTCCGCGGAAAATTTAAATTGTTTTATAGTTTCAGAATAATTAATTATTACATTTTATATGTATTAGAGTTCATCTCGGTTAATAAATTAAGAAAAATACTTTTTGAAAAAATAAGATTGGTGAAAAATGCCAGTAGTATCAGTACAAAAATGTACATGTATTTAGATTTAGAGATTTTCCCTTCTATTGGACATTTATTATTTCCATTAGATTTCCTCTTTTCAGTTTTGTCAGTCTGTATTTTGTCTTGAACTGTTTCAGTGTAATTATTAATAAAAATATTTGCTACATTAACAACACTAATTCAAGCAGAATTTCATCAGTTTGGGGTTGATTACATGAACAAATGTGTCTAAAACAAACTCATCTATGTATATGTATATTGATGTATTCTTTTTCAATTTTCATTAAAACTGCTTTGTGCAATTGCCCAAAAACTTACTTTTATACCTATTGGCTGCTCAAGTGACAATTTACAAATTGAGTGTTCATTTAAGTGGAAGTGGAAGTGGCAGCAGGAAACAGGTTGCGTTTAATTTTATTTTGTAGTGTCTGACTGTGATGAAACAGACATCAGATGTAAGTGGTATTAGTAGTAGTAGTAGTAGTTCTAAAAAGTATTTTTCTTAATCTTTTAACCGAGATGAACTCTAATACATATAAAATGTAATAATTATTCTGAAACTATAGGCCCGCTATTTGACAGCTAAGCCACGTTGCTACCTCTAAGGCTCCGACCTAGTGTAGAGTCGGCCATGGCTCAATACACGACTTTTATATTTGATAATCCCTTATGGGTTTTTAGGTTGGATTTGTTTTCGTTTGAATACTGAACGCTGATATTGACAGAAGTGACGTCAGAGTTAAACTTAATTTATAGCGTTATCGACTTACTGCACTGATTTTAACCACGATTGCACTACAGTGCACATTGAAAACTCGTCCATGGCACAGACTCTACACTAGGCCGAAGCCTTAGATGTGGCAACGTCGCTTTGCTGTCAAATAGTGGGCCGATTACCGTGGGCCGAACGGCGGGCATTCCGCGGAAAATTTAAATTGTTTTATAGTTTCAGAATAATTAATTATTACATTTTATATGTATTAGAGTTCATCTCGGTTAATAAATTAAGAAAAATACTTTTTGAAAAAATAAGAATGGTGAAAAATGCCAGTAGTATCAGTACAAAAATGTACATGTATTTAGATTTAGAGATTTTCCCTTCTATTGGACATTTATTATTTCCATTAGATTTCCTCCTTTCAGTTTTGTCAGTCTGTATTTTGTCTTGAACTGTTTCAGTGTAATTATTAATAAAAATATTTGCTACATTAACAACACTAATTCAAGCAGAATTTCATCAGTTTGGGGTTGATTACATGAACAAATGTGTCTAAAACAAACTCATCTATGTATATGTATATTGATGTATTCTTTTTCAATTTTCATTAAAACTGCTTTGTGCAATTGCCCAAAAACTTACTTTTATACCTATTGGCTGCTCAAGTGACAATTTACAAATTGAGTGTTCATTTAAGTGGAAGTGGAAGTGGCAGCAGGAAACAGGTTGCGTTTATTTTTATTTTGTAGTGTCTGACTGTGATGAAACAGACATCAGATGTAAGTGGTATTAGTAGTAGTAGTAGTTCTTAAAAGTATTTTTCTTAATTTTTTAACCGAGATGAACTCTAATACATATAAAATGTAATAATTATTCTGAAACTATAGGCCCGCTATTTGACAGCTAAGCCACGTTGCTACATCTAAGGCTCCGACCTAGTGTAGAGTCGGCCATGGCTCAATACACGACTTTTATATTTGATAATCCCTTATGGGTTTTTAGGTTGGATTTGTTTTTGTTTGAATACTGAACGCTGATATTGACAGAAGTGACGTCAGAGTTAAACTTAATTGATAGCGTTATCGACTTACTGCACTGATTTTAACCACGATTGCACTACAGTGCACATTGAAAACTCGTCCATGGCACAGACTCTACTCTAGGCCGAAGCCTTAGATGTGGCAACGTCGCTTTGCTGTCAAATAGTGGGCCGGTTACCGTGGGCCGAACGGCGGGCATTCCGCGGAAAATTTAAATTGTTTTATAGTTTCAGAATAATTAATTATTACATTTTATATGTATTAGAGTTCATTTCGGTTAATAAATTAAGAAAAATACTTTTTGAAAAAATAAGAATGGTGAAAAATGCCAGTAGTATCAGTACAAAAATGTACATGTATTTAGATTTAGAGATTTTCCCTTCTATTGGACATTTATTATTTAAGTGGAAGTGGAAGTGGCAGCAGGAAACAGGTTGCGTTTATTTTTATTTTGTAGTGTCTGACTGTGATGAAACAGACATCAGATGTAAGTGGTATTAGTAGTAGTAGTAGTTCTAAAAAGTATTTTTCTTAATTTATTAACCGAGATGAACTCTAATACATATAAAATGTAATAATTATTCTGAAACTATAGGCCCGCTATTTGACAGCTAAGCCACGTTGCTACATCTAAGGCTCCGACCTAGTGTAGAGTCGGCCATGGCTCAATACACGACTTTTATATTTGATAATCCCTTATGGGTTTTTAGGTTGGATTTGTTTTTGTTTGAATACTGAACGCTGATATTGACAGAAGTGACGTCAGAGTTAAACTTAATTTATAGCGTTATCGACTTACTGCACTGATTTTAACCACGATTGCACTACAGTGCACATTGAAAACTCGTCCATGGCACAGACTCTACACTAGGCCGAAGCCTTAGATGTGGCAACGTCGCTTTGCTGTCAAATAGTGGGCCGATTACCGTGGGCCGAACGGCGGGCATTCCGCGGAAAATTTAAATTGTTTTATAGTTTCAGAATAATTAATTATTACATTTTATATGTATTAGAGTTCATCTCGGTTAATAAATTAAGAAAAATACTTTTTGAAAAAATAAGAATGGTGAAAAATGCCAGTAGTATCAGTACAAAAATGTACATGTATTTAGATTTAAGAGATTTTCCCTTCTATTGGACATTTATTATTTCCAATAGATTTCCTCCTTTCAGTTTTGTCAGTCTGTATTTTGTCTTGAACTGTTTCAGTGTAATTATTAATAAAAATATTTGCTACATTAACAACACTAATTCAAGCAGAATTTCATCAGTTTGGGGTTGATTACATGAACAAATGTGTCTAAAACAAACTCATCTATGTATATGTATATTGATGTATTCTTTTTCAATTTTCATTAAAACTGCTTTGTGCAATTGCCCAAAAACTTACTTTTATACCTATTAGCTGCTCAAGTGACAATTTACAAATTGAGTGTTCATTTAAGTGGAAGTGGAAGTGGCAGCAGGAAACAGGTTGCGTTTATTTTTATTTTGTAGTGTCTGACTGTGATGAAACAGACATCAGATGTAAGTGGTATTAGTAGTAGTAGTAGTTCTAAAAAGTATTTTTCTTAATTTATTAACCGAGATGAACTCTAATACATATAAAATGTAATAATTATTCTGAAACTATAGGCCCGCTATTTGACAGCTAAGCCACGTTGCTACATCTAAGGCTCCGACCTAGTGTAGAGTCGGCCATGGCTCAATACACGACTTTTATATTTGATAATCCCTTATGGGTTTTTAGGTTGGATTTGTTTTTGTTTGAATACTGAACGCTGATATTGACAGAAGTGACGTCAGAGTTACACTTAATTTATAGCGTTATCGACTTACTGCACTGATTTTAACCACGATTGCACTACAGTGCACATTGAAAACTCGTCCATGGCACAGACTCTACACTAGGCCGAAGCCTTAGATGTGGCAACGTCGCTTTGCTGTCAAATAGTGGGCCGGTTACCGTGGGCCGAACGGCGGGCATTCCGCGGAAAATTTAAATTGTTTTATAGTTTCAGAATAATTAATTATTACATTTTATATGTATTAGAGTTCACCTCGGTTAATAAATTAAGAAAAATACTTTTTGAAAAGATAAGAATGGTGAAAAATGCCAGTAGTATCAGTACAAAAATGTACATGTATTTAGATTTAGAGATTTTCCCTTCTATTGGACATTTATTATTTAAGTGGAAGTGGAAGTGGCAGCAGGAAACAGGTTGCGTTTATTTTTATTTTGTAGTGTCTGACTGTGATGAAACAGACATCAGATGTAAGTGGTATTAGTAGTAGTAGTAGCTCTAAAAAGTATTTTTCTTAATTTATTAACCGAGATGAACTCTAATACATATAAAATGTAATAATTATTCTGAAACTATAGGCCCGCTATTTGACAGCTAAGCCACGTTGCTACATCTAAGGCTCCGACCTAGTGTAGAGTCGGCCATGGCTCAATACACGACTTTTATATTTGATAATCCCTTATGGGTTTTTAGGTTGGATTTGTTTTTGTTTGAATACTGAACGCTGATATTGACAGAAGTGACGTCAGAGTTAAACTTAATTTATAGCGTTATCGACTTACTGCACTGATTTTAACCACGATTGCACTACAGTGCACATTGAAAACTCGTCCATGGCACAGACCCTACACTAGGCCGAAGCCTTAGTTGTGGCAACGTCGCTTTGCTGTCAAATAGTGGGCCGGTTACCGTGGGCCGAACGGCGGGCATTCCGCGGAAAATTTAAATTGTTTTATAGTTTCAGAATAATTAATTATTACATTTTATATGTATTAGAGTTCATCTCGGTTGATAAATTAAGAAAAATACTTTTTGAAAAAATAAGAATGGTGAAAAATGCCAGTAGTATCAGTACAAAAATGTACATGTATTTAGATTTAGAGATTTTCCCTTCTATTGGACATTATTATTTCCATTAGATTTCCTCTTTTCAGTTTTGTCAGTCTGTATTTTGTCTTGAACTGTTTCAGTGTAATTATTAATAAAAATATTTGCTACATTAACAACACTAATTCAAGCAGAATTTCATCAGTTTGGGGTTGATTACATGAACAAATGTGTCTAAAACAAACTCATCTATGTATATGTACATTGATGTATTCTTTTTCAATTTTCATTAAAACTGCTTTGTGCAATTGCCCAAAAACTTACTTTTATACCTATTGGCTGCTCAAGTGACAATTTACAAATTGAGTGTTCATTTAAGTGGAAGTGGAAGTGGCAGCAGGAAACAGGTTGCGATTTTTATTTTGTAGTGTCTGACTGTGATGAAACAGACATCAGATGTAAGTGGTATTAGTAGTAGTAGTAGTTCTAAAAAGTATTTTTCTTAATTTATTAATCGAGATGAACTCTAATACATATAAAATGTAATAATTATTCTGAAACTATAGGCCCGCTATTTGACAGCTAAGCCACGTTGCTACATCTAAGGCTCCGACCTAGTGTAGAGTCGGCCATGGCTCAATACACGACTTTTATATTTGATAATCCCTTATGGGTTTTTAGGTTGGATTTGTTTTTGTTTGAATACTGAACGCTGATATTGACAGAAGTGACGTCAGAGTTACACTTAATTTATAGCGTTATCGACTTACTGCACTGATTTTAACCACGATTGCACTACAGTGCACATTGAAAACTCGTCCATGGCACAGACTCTACACTAGGCCGAAGCCTTAGATGTGGCAACGTCGCTTTGCTGTCAAATAGTGGGCCGGTTACCGTGGGCCGAACGGCGGGCATTCTGCGGAAAATTTAAATTGTTTTATAGTTTCAGAATAATTAATTATTACATTTTATATGTATTAGAGTTCATCTCGGTTAATAAATTAAGAAAAATACTTTTTGAAAAAACAAGAATGGTGAAAAATGCCAGTAGTATCAGTACAAAAATGTACATGTATTTAGATTTAGAGATTTTCCCTTCTATTGTACATTTATTATTGAAGTGGAAGTGGAAGTGGCAGCAGGAAACAGGTTGCGTTTATTTTTATTTTGTAGTGTCTGACTGTGATGAAACAGACATCAGATGTAAGTGGTATTAGTAGTAGTAGTAGTTCTAAAAAGTATTTTTCTTAATCTTTTAACCGAGATGAACTCTAATACATATAAAATGTAATAATTATTCTGAAACTATAGGCCCGCTATTTGACAGCTAAGCCACGTTGCTACCTCTAAGGCTCCGACCTAGTGTAGAGTCGGCCATGGCTCAATACACGACTTTTATATTTGATAATCCCTTATGGGTTTTTAGGTTGGATTTGTTTTCGTTTGAATACTGAACGCTGATATTGACAGAAGTGACGTCAGAGTTAAACTTAATTTATAGCGTTATCGACTTACTGCACTGATTTTAACCACGATTGCACTACAGTGCACATTGAAAACTCGTCCATGGCACAGACTCTACACTAGGCCGAAGCCTTAGATGTGGCAACGTCGCTTTGCTGTCAAATAGTGGGCCGGTTACCGTGGGCCGAACGGCGGGCATTCCGCGGAAAATTTAAATTGTTTTATAATTTCAGAATAATTAATTATTACATTTTATATGTATTAGAGTTCATCTCGGTTAATAAATTAAGAAAAATACTTTTTGAAAAAATAAGAATGGTGAAAAATGCCAGTAGTATCAGTACAAAAATGTACATGTATTTAGATTTAGAGATTTTCCCTTCTATTGGACATTTATTATTTCCATTAGATTTCCTCTTTTCAGTTTTGTCAGTCTGTATTTTGTCTTGAACTGTTTCAGTGTAATTATTAATAAAAAAATTTGCTACATTAACAACACTAATTCAAGCAGAATTTCATCAGTTTGGGGTTGATTACATGAACAAATGTGTCTAAAACAAACTCATCTATGTATATGTATATTGATGTATTCTTTTTCAATTTTCATTAAAACTGCTTTGTGCAATTGCCCAAAAACTTACTTTTATACCTATTGGCTGCTCAAGTGACAATTTACAAATTGAGTGTTCATTTAAGTGGAAGTGGAAGTGGCAGCAGGAAACAGGTTGCGTTTATTTTTATTTTGTAGTGTCTGACTGTGATGAAACAGACATCAGATGTAAGTGGTATTAGTAGTAGTAGTAGTTCTAAAAAGTATTTTTCTTAATTTTTTAACCGGGATGAACTCTAATACATATAAAATGTAATAATTATTCTGAAACTATAGGCCCGCTATTTGACAGCTAAGCCACGTTGCTACATCTAAGGCTCCGACCTAGTGTAGAGTCGGCCATGGCTCAATACACGACTTTTATATTTGATAATCCCTTATGGGTTTTTAGGTTGGATTTGTTTTCGTTTGAATACTGAACGCTGATATTGACAGAAGTGACGTCAGAGTTAAACTTAATTTATAGCGTTATCGACTTACTGCACTGATTTTAACCACGATTGCACTACAGTGCACATTGAAAGCTCGTCCATCGCACAGACTCTACACTAGGCCGAAGCCTTAGATGTGGCAACGTCGCTTTGCTGTCAAATAGTGGGCCGGTTACCGTGGGCCGAACGGCGGGCATTCCGCGGAAAATTTAAATTGTTTTATAGTTTCAGAATAATTAATTATTACATTTTATATGTATTAGAGTTCATCTCGGTTAATAAATTAAGAAAAATACTTTTTGAAAAAATAAGAATGGTGAAAAATGCCAGTAGTATCAGTACAAAAATGTACATGTATTTAGATTTAGAGATTTTCCCTTCTATTGGACATTTATTATTTAAGTGGAAGTGGAAGTGGCAGCAGGAAACAGGTTGCGTTTATTTTTATTTTGTAGTGTCTGACTGTGATGAAACAGACATCAGATGTAAGTGGTATTAGTAGTAGTAGTAGTAGTTCTAAAAAGTATTTTTCTTAATTTATTAACCGAGATGAACTCTAATACATATAAAATGTAATAATTATTCTGAAACTATAGGCCCGCTATTTGACAGCTAAGCCACGTTGCTACATCTAAGGCTCCGACCTAGTGTAGAGTCGGCCATGGCTCAATACACGACTTTTATATTTGATAATCCCTTATGGGTTTTTAGGTTGGATTTGTTTTTGTTTGAATACTGAACGCTGATATTGACAGAAGTGACGTCAGAGTTAAACTTAATTTATAGCGTTATCGACTTACTGCACTGATTTTAACCACGATTGCACTACAGTGCACATTGAAAACTCGTCCATGGCACAGACTCTACACTAGGCCGAAGCCTTAGTTGTGGCAACGTCGCTTTGCTGTCAAATAGTGGGCCGGTTACCGTGGGCCGAACGGCGGGCATTCCGCGGAAAATTTAAATTGTTTTATAGTTTCAGAATAATTAATTATTACATTTTATATGTATTAGAGTTCATCTCGGTTGATAAATTAAGAAAAATACTTTTTGAAAAAATAAGAATGGTGAAAAATGCCAGTAGTATCAGTACAAAAATGTACATGTATTTAGATTTAGAGATTTTCCCTTCTATTGGACATTATTATTTCCATTAGATTTCCTCTTTTCAGTTTTGTCAGTCTGTATTTTGTCTTGAACTGTTTCAGTGTAATTATTAATAAAAATATTTGCTACATTAACAACACTAATTCAAGCAGAATTTCATCAGTTTGGGGTTGATTACATGAACAAATGTGTCTAAAACAAACTCATCTATGTATATGTACATTGATGTATTCTTTTTCAATTTTCATTAAAACTGCTTTGTGCAATTGCCCAAAAACTTACTTTTATACCTATTGGCTGCTCAAGTGACAATTTACAAATTGAGTGTTCATTTAAGTGGAAGTGGAAGTGGCAGCAGGAAACAGGTTGCGTTTATTTTTATTTTGTAGTGTCTGACTGTGATGAAACAGACATCAGATGTAAGTGGTATTAGTAGTAGTAGTAGTTCTAAAAAGTATTTTTCTTAATTTATTAATCGAGATGAACTCTAATACATATAAAATGTAATAATTATTCTGAAACTATAGGCCCGCTATTTGACAGCTAAGCCACGTTGCTACATCTAAGGCTCCGACCTAGTGTAGAGTCGGCCATGGCTCAATACACGACTTTTATATTTGATAATCCCTTATGGGTTTTTAGGTTGGATTTGTTTTTGTTTGAATACTGAACGCTGATATTGACAGAAGTGACGTCAGAGTTACACTTAATTTATAGCGTTATCGACTTACTGCACTGATTTTAACCACGATTGCACTACAGTGCACATTGAAAACTCGTCCATGGCACAGACTCTACACTAGGCCGAAGCCTTAGATGTGGCAACGTCGCTTTGCTGTCAAATAGTGGGCCGGTTACCGTGGGCCGAACGGCGGGCATTCTGCGGAAAATTTAAATTGTTTTATAGTTTCAGAATAATTAATTATTACATTTTATATGTATTAGAGTTCATCTCGGTTAATAAATTAAGAAAAATACTTTTTGAAAAAACAAGAATGGTGAAAAATGCCAGTAGTATCAGTACAAAAATGTACATGTATTTAGATTTAGAGATTTTCCCTTCTATTGTACATTTATTATTGAAGTGGAAGTGGAAGTGGCAGCAGGAAACAGGTTGCGTTTATTTTTATTTTGTAGTGTCTGACTGTGATGAAACAGACATCAGATGTAAGTGGTATTAGTAGTAGTAGTAGTCCTAAAAAGTATTTTTCTTAATTTATTAACCGAGATGAACTCTAATACATATAAAATGTAATAATTATTCTGAAACTATAGGCCCGCTATTTGACAGCTAAGCCACGTTGCTACATCTAAGGCTCCGACCTAGTGTAGAGTCTGCCATGGCTCAATACACGACTTTTATATTTGATAATCCCTTATGGGTTTTTAGGTTGGATTTGTTTTTGTTTGAATACTGAACGCTGATATTGACAGAAGTGACGTCAGAGTTAAACTTAATTTATAGCGTTATCGACTTACTGCACTGATTTTAACCACGATTGCACTACAGTGCACATTGAAACTCGTCCATGGCACAGACGCTACACTAGGCCGAAGCCTTAGATGTGGCAACGTCGCTTTGCTGTCAAATAGTGGGCCGATTACCGTGGGCCGAACGGCGGGCATTCTGCGGAAAATTTAAATTGTTTTATAGTTTCAGAATAATTAATTATTACATTTTATATGTATTAGAGTTCATCTCGGTTAATAAATTAAGAAAAATACTTTTTGAAAAAATAAGAATGGTGAAAAATGCCAGTAGTATCAGTACAAAAATGTACATGTATTTAGATTTAGAGATTTTCCCTTCTATTGGACATTTATTATTTAAGTGGAAGTGGAAGTGGCAGTAGGAAACAGGTTGCGTTTATTTTTATTTTGTAGTGTCTGACTGTGATGAAACAGACATCAGATGTAAGTGGTATTAGTAGTAGTAGTAGTTCTAAAAAGTATTTTTCTTAATTTATTAACCGAGATGAACTCTAATACATATAAAATGTAATAATTATTCTGAAACTATAGGCCCGCTATTTGACAGCTAAGCCACGTTGCTACATCTAAGGCTCCGACCTAGTGTAGAGTCGGCCATGGCTCAATACACGACTTTTATATTTGATAATCCCTTATGGGTTTTTAGGTTGGATTTGTTTTTGTTTGAATACTGAACGCTGATATTGACAGAAGTGACGTCAGAGTTAAACTTAATTTATAGCGTTATCGACTTACTGCACTGATTTTAACCACGATTGCACTACAGTGCACATTGAAAACTCGTCCATGGCACAGACTCTACACTAGGCCGAAGCCTTAGATGTGGCAACGTCGCTTTGCTGTCAAATAGTGGGCCGGTTACCGTGGGCCGAACGGCGGGCATTCCGCGGAAAATTTAAATTGTTTTATAGTTTCAGAATAATTAATTATTACATTTTATATGTATTAGAGTTCATCTCGGTTGATAAATTAAGAAAAATACTTTTTGAAAAAATAAGAATGGTGAAAAATGCCAGTAGTATCAGTACAAAAATGTACATGTATTTAGATTTAGAGATTTTCCCTTCTATTGGACATTATTATTTCCATTAGATTTCCTCTTTTCAGTTTTGTCAGTCTGTATTTTGTCTTGAACTGTTTCAGTGTAATTATTAATAAAAATATTTGCTACATTAACAACACTAATTCAAGCAGAATTTCATCAGTTTGGGGTTGATTACATGAACAAATGTGTCTAAAACAAACTCATCTATGTATATGTACATTGATGTATTCTTTTTCAATTTTCATTAAAACTGCTTTGTGCAATTGCCCAAAAACTTACTTTTATACCTATTGGCTGCTCAAGTGACAATTTACAAATTGAGTGTTCATTTAAGTGGAAGTGGAAGTGGCAGCAGGAAACAGGTTGCGTTTATTTTTATTTTGTAGTGTCTGACTGTGATGAAACAGACATCAGATGTAAGTGGTATTAGTAGTAGTAGTAGTTCTAAAAAGTATTTTTCTTAATCTTTTAACCGAGATGAACTCTAATACATATAAAATGTAATAATTATTCTGAAACTATAGGCCCGCTATTTGACAGCTAAGCCACGTTGCTACCTCTAAGGCTCCGACCTAGTGTAAAGTCGGCCATGGCTCAATACACGACTTTTATATTTGATAATCCCTTATGGGTTTTTAGGTTGGATTTGTTTTCGTTTGAATACTGAACGCTGATATTGACAGAAGTGACGTCAGAGTTAAACTTAATTTATAGCGTTATCGACTTACTGCACTGATTTTAACCACGATTGCACTACAGTGCACATTGAAAACTCGTCCATGGCACAGACTCTACACTAGGCCGAAGCCTTAGATGTGGCAACGTCGCTTTGCTGTCAAATAGTGGGCCGGTTACCGTGGGCCGAACGGCGGGCATTCCGCGGAAAATTTAAATTGTTTTATAGTTTCAGAATAATTAATTATTACATTTTATATGTATTAGAGTTCATCTCGGTTAATAAATTAAGAAAAATACTTTTTGAAAAAATAAGAATGGTGAAAAATGCCAGTAGTATCAGTACAAAAATGTACATGTATTTAGATTTAGAGATTTTCCCTTCTATTGGACATTTATTATTTCCATTAGATTTCCTCTTTTCAGTTTTGTCAGTCTGTATTTTGTCTTGAACTGTTTCAGTGTAATTATTAATAAAAAAATTTGCTACATTAACAACACTAATTCAAGCAGAATTTCATCAGTTTGGGGTTGATTACATGAACAAATGTGTCTAAAACAAACTCATCTATGTATATGTATATTGATGTATTCTTTTTCAATTTTCATTAAAACTGCTTTGTGCAATTGCCCAAAAACTTACTTTTATACCTATTGGCTGCTCAAGTGACAATTTACAAATTGAGTGTTCATTTAAGTGGAAGTGGAAGTGGCAGCAGGAAACAGGTTGCGTTTATTTTTATTTTGTAGTGTCTGACTGTGATGAAACAGACATCAGATGTAAGTGGTATTAGTAGTAGTAGTAGTTCTTAAAAGTATTTTTCTTAATTTTTTAACCGAGATGAACTCTAATACATATAAAATGTAATAATTATTCTGAAACTATAGGCCCGCTATTTGACAGCTAAGCCACGTTGCTACATCTAAGGCTCCGACCTAGTGTAGAGTCGGCCATGGCTCAATACACGACTTTTATATTTGATAATCCCTTATGAGTTTTTAGGTTGGATTTGTTTTTGTTTGAATACTGAACGCTGATATTGACAGAAGTGACGTCAGAGTTAAACTTAATTGATAGCGTTATCGACTTACTGCACTGATTTTTACCACGATTGCACTACAGTGCACATTGAAAACTCGTCCATGGCACAGACTCTACTCTAGGCCGAAGCCTTAGATGTGGCAACGTCGCTTTGCTGTCAAATATTGGGCCGGTTACCGTGGGCCGAACGGCGGGCATTCCGCGGAAAATTTAAATTGTTTTATAGTTTCAGAATAATTAATTATTACATTTTATATGTATTAGAGTTCATCTCGGTTAATAAATTAAGAAAAATACTTTTTGAAAAAATAAGAATGGTGAAAAATGCCAGTAGTATCAGTACAAAAATGTACATGTATTTAGATTTAGAGATTTTCCCTTCTATTGGACATTTATTATTTAAGTGGAAGTGGAAGTGGCAGCAGGAAACAGGTTGCGTTTATTTTTATTTTGTAGTGTCTGACTGTGATGAAACAGACATCAGATGTAAGTGGTATTAGTAGTAGTAGTAGTTCTAAAAAGTATTTTTCTTAATTTATTAACCGAGATGAACTCTAATACATATAAAATGTAATAATTATTCTGAAACTATAGGCCCGCTATTTGACAGCTAAGCCACGTTGCTACATCTAAGGCTCCGACCTAGTCTAGAGTCGGCCATGGCTCAATACACGACTTTTATATTTGATAATCCCTTATGGGTTTTTAGGTTGGATTTGTTTTTGTTTGAATACTGAACGCTGATATTGACAGAAGTGACGTCAGAGTTAAACTTAATTTATAGCGTTATCGACTTACTGCACTGATTTTAACCACGATTGCACTACAGTGCACATTGAAAACTCGTCCATGGCACAGACTCTACACTAGGCCGAAGCCTTAGATGTGGCAACGTCGCTTTGCTGTCAAATAGTGGGCCGATTACCGTGGGCCGAACGGCGGGCATTCCGCGGAAAATTTAAATTGTTTTATAGTTTCAGAATAATTAATTATTACATTTTATATGTATTAGAGTTCATCTCGGTTAATAAATTAAGAAAAATACTTTTTGAAAAAATAAGAATGGTGAAAAATGCCAGTAGTATCAGTACAAAAATGTACATGTATTTAGATTTAGAGATTTTCCCTTCTATTGGACATTTATTATTTCCATTAGATTTCCTCCTTTCAGTTTTGTCAGTCTGTATTTTGTCTTGAACTGTTTCAGTGTAATTATTAATAAAAATATTTGCTACATTAACAACACTAATTCAAGCAGAATTTCATCAGTTTGGGGTTGATTACATGAACAAATGTGTCTAAAACAAACTCATCTATGTATATGTATATTGATGTATTCTTTTTCAATTTTCATTAAAACTGCTTTGTGCAATTGCCCAAAAACTTACTTTTATACCTATTGGCTGCTCAAGTGACAATTTACAAATTGAGTGTTCATTTAAGTGGAAGTGGAAGTGGCAGCAGGAAACAGGTTGCGTTTATTTTTATTTTGTAGTGTCTGACTGTGATGAAACAGACATCAGATGTAAGTGGTATTAGTAGTAGTAGTAGTTCTAAAAAGTATTTTTCTTAATTTTTTAACCGGGATGAACTCTAATACATATAAAATGTAATAATTATTCTGAAACTATAGGCCCGCTATTTGACAGCTAAGCCACGTTGCTACATCTAAGGCTCCGACCTAGTGTAGAGTCGGCCATGGCTCAATACACGACTTTTATATTTGATAATCCCTTATGGGTTTTTAGGTTGGATTTGTTTTCGTTTGAATACTGAACGCTGATATTGACAGAAGTGACGTCAGAGTTAAACTTAATTTATAGCGTTATCGACTTACTGCACTGATTTTAACCACGATTGCACTACAGTGCACATTGAAAGCTCGTCCATCGCACAGACTCTACACTAGGCCGAAGCCTTAGATGTGGCAACGTCGCTTTGCTGTCAAATAGTGGGCCGGTTACCGTGGGCCGAACGGCGGGCATTCCGCGGAAAATTTAAATTGTTTTATAGTTTCAGAATAATTAATTATTACATTTTATATGTATTAGAGTTCATCTCGGTTAATAAATTAAGAAAAATACTTTTTGAAAAAATAAGAATGGTGAAAAATGCCAGTAGTATCAGTACAAAAATGTACATGTATTTAGATTTAGAGATTTTCCCTTCTATTGGACATTTATTATTTAAGTGGAAGTGGAAGTGGCAGCAGGAAACAGGTTGCGTTTATTTTTATTTTGTAGTGTCTGACTGTGATGAAACAGACATCAGATGTAAGTGGTATTAGTAGTAGTAGTAGTAGTTCTAAAAAGTATTTTTCTTAATTTATTAACCGAGATGAACTCTAATACATATAAAATGTAATAATTATTCTGAAACTATAGGCCCGCTATTTGACAGCTAAGCCACGTTGCTACATCTAAGGCTCCGACCTAGTGTAGAGTCGGCCATGGCTCAATACACGACTTTTATATTTGATAATCCCTTATGGGTTTTTAGGTTGGATTTGTTTTTGTTTGAATACTGAACGCTGATATTGACAGAAGTGACGTCAGAGTTAAACTTAATTTATAGCGTTATCGACTTACTGCACTGATTTTAACCACGATTGCACTACAGTGCACATTGAAAACTCGTCCATGGCACAGACTCTACACTAGGCCGAAGCCTTAGTTGTGGCAACGTCGCTTTGCTGTCAAATAGTGGGCCGGTTACCGTGGGCCGAACGGCGGGCATTCCGCGGAAAATTTAAATTGTTTTATAGTTTCAGAATAATTAATTATTACATTTTATATGTATTAGAGTTCATCTCGGTTGATAAATTAAGAAAAATACTTTTTGAAAAAATAAGAATGGTGAAAAATGCCAGTAGTATCAGTACAAAAATGTACATGTATTTAGATTTAGAGATTTTCCCTTCTATTGGACATTATTATTTCCATTAGATTTCCTCTTTTCAGTTTTGTCAGTCTGTATTTTGTCTTGAACTGTTTCAGTGTAATTATTAATAAAAATATTTGCTACATTAACAACACTAATTCAAGCAGAATTTCATCAGTTTGGGGTTGATTACATGAACAAATGTGTCTAAAACAAACTCATCTATGTATATGTACATTGATGTATTCTTTTTCAATTTTCATTAAAACTGCTTTGTGCAATTGCCCAAAAACTTACTTTTATACCTATTGGCTGCTCAAGTGACAATTTACAAATTGAGTGTTCATTTAAGTGGAAGTGGAAGTGGCAGCAGGAAACAGGTTGCGTTTATTTTTATTTTGTAGTGTCTGACTGTGATGAAACAGACATCAGATGTAAGTGGTATTAGTAGTAGTAGTAGTTCTAAAAAGTATTTTTCTTAATTTATTAATCGAGATGAACTCTAATACATATAAAATGTAATAATTATTCTGAAACTATAGGCCCGCTATTTGACAGCTAAGCCACGTTGCTACATCTAAGGCTCCGACCTAGTGTAGAGTCGGCCATGGCTCAATACACGACTTTTATATTTGATAATCCCTTATGGGTTTTTAGGTTGGATTTGTTTTTGTTTGAATACTGAACGCTGATATTGACAGAAGTGACGTCAGAGTTACACTTAATTTATAGCGTTATCGACTTACTGCACTGATTTTAACCACGATTGCACTACAGTGCACATTGAAAACTCGTCCATGGCACAGACTCTACACTAGGCCGAAGCCTTAGATGTGGCAACGTCGCTTTGCTGTCAAATAGTGGGCCGGTTACCGTGGGCCGAACGGCGGGCATTCTGCGGAAAATTTAAATTGTTTTATAGTTTCAGAATAATTAATTATTACATTTTATATGTATTAGAGTTCATCTCGGTTAATAAATTAAGAAAAATACTTTTTGAAAAAACAAGAATGGTGAAAAATGCCAGTAGTATCAGTACAAAAATGTACATGTATTTAGATTTAGAGATTTTCCCTTCTATTGTACATTTATTATTGAAGTGGAAGTGGAAGTGGCAGCAGGAAACAGGTTGCGTTTATTTTTATTTTGTAGTGTCTGACTGTGATGAAACAGACATCAGATGTAAGTGGTATTAGTAGTAGTAGTAGTCCTAAAAAGTATTTTTCTTAATTTATTAACCGAGATGAACTCTAATACATATAAAATGTAATAATTATTCTGAAACTATAGGCCCGCTATTTGACAGCTAAGCCACGTTGCTACATCTAAGGCTCCGACCTAGTGTAGAGTCTGCCATGGCTCAATACACGACTTTTATATTTGATAATCCCTTATGGGTTTTTAGGTTGGATTTGTTTTTGTTTGAATACTGAACGCTGATATTGACAGAAGTGACGTCAGAGTTAAACTTAATTTATAGCGTTATCGACTTACTGCACTGATTTTAACCACGATTGCACTACAGTGCACATTGAAACTCGTCCATGGCACAGACGCTACACTAGGCCGAAGCCTTAGATGTGGCAACGTCGCTTTGCTGTCAAATAGTGGGCCGATTACCGTGGGCCGAACGGCGGG
The DNA here is from genome assembly GCA_951848785.1 of Callosobruchus maculatus. NCBI lineage: Eukaryota > Metazoa > Arthropoda > Insecta > Coleoptera > Chrysomelidae > Callosobruchus > Callosobruchus maculatus. Next base: position 4,205,413 of record CATOUR010000106.1, on the reverse strand, counting down.
CATTCTGCGGAAAATTTAAATTGTTTTATAGTTTCAGAATAATTAATTATTACATTTTATATGTATTAGAGTTCATCTCGGTTAATAAATTAAGAAAAATACTTTTTGAAAAAATAAGAATGGTGAAAAATGCCAGTAGTATCAGTACAAAAATGTACATGTATTTAGATTTAGAGATTTTCCCTTCTATTGGACATTTATTATTTAAGTGGAAGTGGAAGTGGCAGTAGGAAACAGGTTGCGTTTATTTTTATTTTGTAGTGTCTGACTGTGATGAAACAGACATCAGATGTAAGTGGTATTAGTAGTAGTAGTAGTTCTAAAAAGTATTTTTCTTAATTTATTAACCGAGATGAACTCTAATACATATAAAATGTAATAATTATTCTGAAACTATAGGCCCGCTATTTGACAGCTAAGCCACGTTGCTACATCTAAGGCTCCGACCTAGTGTAGAGTCGGCCATGGCTCAATACACGACTTTTATATTTGATAATCCCTTATGGGTTTTTAGGTTGGATTTGTTTTTGTTTGAATACTGAACGCTGATATTGACAGAAGTGACGTCAGAGTTAAACTTAATTTATAGCGTTATCGACTTACTGCACTGATTTTAACCACGATTGCACTACAGTGCACATTGAAAACTCGTCCATGGCACAGACTCTACACTAGGCCGAAGCCTTAGATGTGGCAACGTCGCTTTGCTGTCAAATAGTGGGCCGGTTACCGTGGGCCGAACGGCGGGCATTCCGCGGAAAATTTAAATTGTTTTATAGTTTCAGAATAATTAATTATTACATTTTATATGTATTAGAGTTCATCTCGGTTGATAAATTAAGAAAAATACTTTTTGAAAAAATAAGAATGGTGAAAAATGCCAGTAGTATCAGTACAAAAATGTACATGTATTTAGATTTAGAGATTTTCCCTTCTATTGGACATTATTATTTCCATTAGATTTCCTCTTTTCAGTTTTGTCAGTCTGTATTTTGTCTTGAACTGTTTCAGTGTAATTATTAATAAAAATATTTGCTACATTAACAACACTAATTCAAGCAGAATTTCATCAGTTTGGGGTTGATTACATGAACAAATGTGTCTAAAACAAACTCATCTATGTATATGTACATTGATGTATTCTTTTTCAATTTTCATTAAAACTGCTTTGTGCAATTGCCCAAAAACTTACTTTTATACCTATTGGCTGCTCAAGTGACAATTTACAAATTGAGTGTTCATTTAAGTGGAAGTGGAAGTGGCAGCAGGAAACAGGTTGCGTTTATTTTTATTTTGTAGTGTCTGACTGTGATGAAACAGACATCAGATGTAAGTGGTATTAGTAGTAGTAGTAGTTCTAAAAAGTATTTTTCTTAATCTTTTAACCGAGATGAACTCTAATACATATAAAATGTAATAATTATTCTGAAACTATAGGCCCGCTATTTGACAGCTAAGCCACGTTGCTACCTCTAAGGCTCCGACCTAGTGTAAAGTCGGCCATGGCTCAATACACGACTTTTATATTTGATAATCCCTTATGGGTTTTTAGGTTGGATTTGTTTTCGTTTGAATACTGAACGCTGATATTGACAGAAGTGACGTCAGAGTTAAACTTAATTTATAGCGTTATCGACTTACTGCACTGATTTTAACCACGATTGCACTACAGTGCACATTGAAAACTCGTCCATGGCACAGACTCTACACTAGGCCGAAGCCTTAGATGTGGCAACGTCGCTTTGCTGTCAAATAGTGGGCCGGTTACCGTGGGCCGAACGGCGGGCATTCCGCGGAAAATTTAAATTGTTTTATAGTTTCAGAATAATTAATTATTACATTTTATATGTATTAGAGTTCATCTCGGTTAATAAATTAAGAAAAATACTTTTTGAAAAAATAAGAATGGTGAAAAATGCCAGTAGTATCAGTACAAAAATGTACATGTATTTAGATTTAGAGATTTTCCCTTCTATTGGACATTTATTATTTCCATTAGATTTCCTCTTTTCAGTTTTGTCAGTCTGTATTTTGTCTTGAACTGTTTCAGTGTAATTATTAATAAAAAAATTTGCTACATTAACAACACTAATTCAAGCAGAATTTCATCAGTTTGGGGTTGATTACATGAACAAATGTGTCTAAAACAAACTCATCTATGTATATGTATATTGATGTATTCTTTTTCAATTTTCATTAAAACTGCTTTGTGCAATTGCCCAAAAACTTACTTTTATACCTATTGGCTGCTCAAGTGACAATTTACAAATTGAGTGTTCATTTAAGTGGAAGTGGAAGTGGCAGCAGGAAACAGGTTGCGTTTATTTTTATTTTGTAGTGTCTGACTGTGATGAAACAGACATCAGATGTAAGTGGTATTAGTAGTAGTAGTAGTAGTTCTTAAAAGTATTTTTCTTAATTTTTTAACCGAGATGAACTCTAATACATATAAAATGTAATAATTATTCTGAAACTATAGGCCCGCTATTTGACAGCTAAGCCACGTTGCTACATCTAAGGCTCCGACCTAGTGTAGAGTCGGCCATGGCTCAATACACGACTTTTATATTTGATAATCCCTTATGAGTTTTTAGGTTGGATTTGTTTTTGTTTGAATACTGAACGCTGATATTGACAGAAGTGACGTCAGAGTTAAACTTAATTGATAGCGTTATCGACTTACTGCACTGATTTTTACCACGATTGCACTACAGTGCACATTGAAAACTCGTCCATGGCACAGACTCTACTCTAGGCCGAAGCCTTAGATGTGGCAACGTCGCTTTGCTGTCAAATATTGGGCCGGTTACCGTGGGCCGAACGGCGGGCATTCCGCGGAAAATTTAAATTGTTTTATAGTTTCAGAATAATTAATTATTACATTTTATATGTATTAGAGTTCATCTCGGTTAATAAATTAAGAAAAATACTTTTTGAAAAAATAAGAATGGTGAAAAATGCCAGTAGTATCAGTACAAAAATGTACATGTATTTAGATTTAGAGATTTTCCCTTCTATTGGACATTTATTATTTAAGTGGAAGTGGAAGTGGCAGCAGGAAACAGGTTGCGTTTATTTTTATTTTGTAGTGTCTGACTGTGATGAAACAGACATCAGATGTAAGTGGTATTAGTAGTAGTAGTAGTTCTAAAAAGTATTTTTCTTAATTTATTAACCGAGATGAACTCTAATACATATAAAATGTAATAATTATTCTGAAACTATAGGCCCGCTATTTGACAGCTAAGCCACGTTGCTACATCTAAGGCTCCGACCTAGTCTAGAGTCGGCCATGGCTCAATACACGACTTTTATATTTGATAATCCCTTATGGGTTTTTAGGTTGGATTTGTTTTTGTTTGAATACTGAACGCTGATATTGACAGAAGTGACGTCAGAGTTAAACTTAATTTATAGCGTTATCGACTTACTGCACTGATTTTAACCACGATTGCACTACAGTGCACATTGAAAACTCGTCCATGGCACAGACTCTACACTAGGCCGAAGCCTTAGATGTGGCAACGTCGCTTTGCTGTCAAATAGTGGGCCGATTACCGTGGGCCGAACGGCGGGCATTCCGCGGAAAATTTAAATTGTTTTATAGTTTCAGAATAATTAATTATTACATTTTATATGTATTAGAGTTCATCTCGGTTAATAAATTAAGAAAAATACTTTTTGAAAAAATAAGAATGGTGAAAAATGCCAGTAGTATCAGTACAAAAATGTACATGTATTTAGATTTAGAGATTTTCCCTTCTATTGGACATTTATTATTTCCATTAGATTTCCTCCTTTCAGTTTTGTCAGTCTGTATTTTGTCTTGAACTGTTTCAGTGTAATTATTAATAAAAATATTTGCTACATTAACAACACTAATTCAAGCAGAATTTCATCAGTTTGGGGTTGATTACATGAACAAATGTGTCTAAAACAAACTCATCTATGTATATGTATATTGATGTATTCTTTTTCAATTTTCATTAAAACTGCTTTGTGCAATTGCCCAAAAACTTACTTTTATACCTATTGGCTGCTCAAGTGACAATTTACAAATTGAGTGTTCATTTAAGTGGAAGTGGAAGTGGCAGCAGGAAACAGGTTGCGTTTATTTTTATTTTGTAGTGTCTGACTGTGATGAAACAGACATCAGATGTAAGTGGTATTAGTAGTAGTAGTAGTTCTAAAAAGTATTTTTCTTAATTTTTTAACCGGGATGAACTCTAATACATATAAAATGTAATAATTATTCTGAAACTATAGGCCCGCTATTTGACAGCTAAGCCACGTTGCTACATCTAAGGCTCCGACCTAGTGTAGAGTCGGCCATGGCTCAATACACGACTTTTATATTTGATAATCCCTTATGGGTTTTTAGGTTGGATTTGTTTTTGTTTGAATACTGAACGCTGATATTGACAGAAGTGACGTCAGAGTTAAACTTAATTTATAGCGTTATCGACTTACTGCACTGATTTTAGCCACGATTGCACTACAGTGCACATTGAAAACTCGTCCATGGCACAGACTCTACACTAGGCCGAAGCCTTAGATGTGGCAACGTCGCTTTGCTGTCAAATAGTCGGCCGGTTACCGTGGGCCGAACGGCGGGCATTCCGCGGAAAATTTAAATTGTTTTATAGTTTCAGAATAATTAATTATTACATTTTATATGTATTAGAGTTCACCTCGGTTAATAAATTAAGAAAAATACTTTTTGAAAAGATAAGAATGGTGAAAAATGCCAGTAGTATCAGTACAAAAATGTACATGTATTTAGATTTAGAGATTTTCCCTTCTATTGGACATTTATTATTTAAGTGGAAGTGGAAGTGGCAGCAGGAAACAGGTTGCGTTTATTTTTATTTTGTAGTGTCTCGTTGTGATGAAACAGACATCAGATGTAAGTGGTATTAGTAGTAGTAGTAGTTCTAAAAAGTATTTTTCTTAATTTATTAACCGAGATGAACTCTAATACATATAAAATGTAATAATTATTCTGAAACTATAGGCCCGCTATTTGACAGCTAAGCCACGTTGCTACATCTAAGGCTCCGACCTAGTGTAGAGTCGGCCATGGCTCAATACACGACTTTTATATTTGATAATACCTTATGGGTTTTTAGGTTGGATTTGTTTTTGTTTGAATACTGAACGCTGATATTGACAGAAGTGACGTCAGAGTTAAACTTAATTTATAGCGTTATCGACTTACTGCACTGATTTTAACCACGATTGCACTACAGTGCACATTGAAAACTCGTCCATGGCACAGACTCTACACTAGGCCGAAGCCTTAGTTGTGGCAACGTCGCTTTGCTGTCAAATAGTGCGCCGGTTACCGTGGGCCGAACGGCGGGCATTCCGCGGAAAATTTAAATTGTTTTATAGTTTCAGAATAATTAATTATTACATTTTATATGTATTAGAGTTCATCTCGGTTGATAAATTAAGAAAAATACTTTTTGAAAAAATAAGAATGGTGAAAAATGCCAGTAGTATCAGTACAAAAATGTACATGTATTTAGATTTAGAGATTTTCCCTTCTATTGGACATTATTATTTCCATTAGATTTCCTCTTTTCAGTTTTGTCAGTCTGTATTTTGTCTTGAACTGTTTCAGTGTAATTATTAATAAAAATATTTGCTACATTAACAACACTAATTCAAGCAGAATTTCATCAGTTTGGGGTTGATTACATGAACAAATGTGTCTAAAACAAACTCATCTATGTATATGTACATTGATGTATTCTTTTTCAATTTTCATTAAAACTGCTTTGTGCAATTGCCCAAAAACTTACTTTTATACCTATTGGCTGCTCAAGTGACAATTTACAAATTGAGTGTTCATTTAAGTGGAAGTGGAAGTGGCAGCAGGAAACAGGTTGCGTTTATTTTTATTTTGTAGTGTCTGACTGTGATGAAACAGACATCAGATGTAAGTGGTATTAGTAGTAGTAGTAGTTCTAAAAAGTATTTTTCTTAATTTATTAATCGAGATGAACTCTAATACATATAAAATGTAATAATTATTCTGAAACTATAGGCCCGCTATTTGACAGCTAAGCCACGTTGCTACATCTAAGGCTCCGACCTAGTGTAGAGTCGGCCATGGCTCAATACACGACTTTTATATTTGATAATCCCTTATGGGTTTTTAGGTTGGATTTGTTTTTGTTTGAATACTGAACGCTGATATTGACAGAAGTGACGACAGAGTTACACTTAATTTATAGCGTTATCGACTTACTGCACTGATTTTAACCACGATTGCACTACAGTGCACATTGAAAACTCGTCCATAGCACAGACTCTACACTAGCCCGAAGCCTTAGATGTGGCAACGTCGCTTTGCTGTCAAATAGTGGGCCGGTTACCGTGGGCCGAACGGCGGGCATTCTGCGGAAAATTTAAATTGTTTTATAGTTTCAGAATAATTAATTATTACATTTTATATGTATTAGAGTTCATCTCGGTTAATAAATTAAGAAAAATACTTTTTGAAAAAACAAGAATGGTGAAAAATGCCAGTAGTATCAGTACAAAAATGTACATGTATTTAGATTTAGAGATTTTCCCTTCTATTGTACATTTATTATTTAAGTGGAAGTGGAAGTGGCAGCAGGAAACAGGTTGCGTTTATTTTTATTTTCTAGTGTCTGACTGTGATGAAACAGACATCAGATGTAAGTGGTATTAGTAGTAGTAGTAGTTCTAAAAAGTATTTTTCTTAATTTATTAACCGAGATGAACTCTAATACATATAAAATGTAATAATTATTCTGAAACTATAGTCCCGCTATTTGACAGCTAAGCCACGTTGCTACATCTAAGGCTCCGACCTAGTGTAGAGTCGGCCATGGCTCAATACACGACTTTTATATTTGATAATCCCTTATGGGTTTTTAGGTTGGATTTGTTTTTGTTTGAATACTGAACGCTGATATTGACAGAAGTGACGTCAGAGTTAAACTTAATTTAAAGCGTTATCGACTTACTGCACTGATTTTAACCACGATTGCACTACAGTGCACATTGAAAACTCGTCCATGGCACAGACTCTACACTAGGCCGAAGCCTTAGTTGTGGCAACGTCGCTTTGCTGTCAAATAGTGGGCCGGTTACCGTGGGCCGAACGGCGGGCATTCCGCGGAAAATTTAAATTGTTTTATAGGTTCAGAATAATTAATTATTACATTTTATATGTATTAGAGTTCATCTCGGTTGATAAATTAAGAAAAATACTTTTTGAAAAAATAAGAATGGTGAAAAATGCCAGTAGTATCAGTACAAAAATGTACATGTATTTAGATTTAGAGATTTTCCCTTCTATTGGACATTATTATTTCCATTAGATTTCCTCTTTTCAGTTTTGTCAGTCTGTATTTTGTCTTGAACTGTTTCAGTGTAATTATTAATAAAAATATTTGCTACATTAACAACACTAATTCAAGCAGAATTTCATCAGTTTGGGGTTGATTACATGAACAAATGTGTCTAAAACAAACTCATCTATGTATATGTACATTGATGTATTCTTTTTCAATTTTCATTAAAACTGCTTTGTGCAATTGCCCAAAAACTTACTTTTATGCCTATTGGCTGATCAAGTGACAATTTACAAATTGAGTGTTCATTTAAGTGGAAGTGGAAGTGGCAGCAGGAAACAGGTTGCGTTTATTTTTATTTTGTAGTGTCTGACTGTGATGAAACAGACATCAGATGTAAGTGGTATTAGTAGTAGTAGTAGTTCTAAAAAGTATTTTTCTTAATTTATTAATCGAGATGAACTCTAATACATATAAAATGTAATAATTATTCTGAAACTATAGGCCCGCTATTTGACAGCTAAGCCACGTTGCTACATCTAAGGCTCCGACCTAGTGTAGAGTCGGCCATGGCTCAATACACGACTTTTATATTTGATAATCCCTTATGGGTTTTTAGGTTGGATTTGTTTTTGTTTGAATACTGAACGCTGATATTGACAGAAGTGACGACAGAGTTACACTTAATTTATAGCGTTATCGACCTACTGCACTGATTTTAACCACGATTGCACTACAGTGCACATTGAAAACTCGTCCATGGCACAGACTCTACACTAGGCCGAAGCCTTAGATGTGGCAACGTCGCTTTGCTGTCAAATAGTGGGCCGGTTACCGTGGGCCGAACGGCGGGCATTCTGCGGAAAATTTAAATTGTTTTATAGTTTCAGAATAATTAATTATTACATTTTATATGTATTAGAGTTCATCTCGGTTAATAAATTAAGAAAAATACTTTTTGAAAAAACAAGAATGGTGAAAAATGCCAGTAGTATCAGTACAAAAATGTACATGTATTTAGATTTAGAGATTTTCCCTTCTATTGTACATTTATTATTTAAGTGGAAGTGGAAGTGGCAGCAGGAAACAGGTTGCGTTTATTTTTATTTTGTAGTGTCTGACTGTGATGAAACAGACATCAGATGTAAGTGGTATTAGTAGTAGTAGTAGTTCTAAAAAGTATTTTTCTTAATTTATTAACCGAGATGAACTCTAATACATATAAAATGTAATAATTATTCTGAAACTATAGGCCCGCTATTTGACAGCTAAGCCACGTTGCTACATCTAAGGCTCCGACCTAGTGTAGAGTCGGCCATGGCTCAATACACGACTTTTATATTTGATAATCCCTTATGGGTTTTTAGGTTGGATTTGTTTTCGTTTGAATACTGAACGCTGATATTGACAGAAGTGACGTCAGAGTTAAACTTAATTTATAGCGTTATCGACTTACTGCACTGATTTTAACCACGATTGCACTACAGTGCACATTGAAAGCTCGTCCATCGCACAGACTCTGCACTAGGCCGAAGCCTTAGATGTGGCAACGTCGCTTTGCTGTCAAATAGTGGGCCGATTACCGTGGCCCGAACGGCGGGCATTCCGCGGAAAATTTAAATTGTTTTATAGTTTCAGAATAATTAATTATTACATTTTATATGTATTAGAGTTCATCTCGGTTAATAAATTAAGAAAAATACTTTTTGAAAAAATAAGAATGGTGAAAAATGCCAGTAGTATCAGTACAAAAATGTACATGTATTTAGATTTAGAGATTTTCCCTTCTATTGGACATTTATTATTTCCATTAGATTTCCTCCTTTCAGTTTTGTCAGTCTGTATTTTGTCTTGAACTGTTTCAGTGTAATTATTAATAAAAATATTTGCTACATTAACAACACTAATTCAAGCAGAATTTCATCAGTTTGGGGTTGATTACATGAACAAATGTGTCTAAAACAAACTCATCTATGTATATGTATATTGATGTATTCTTTTTCAATTTTCATTAAAACTGCTTTGTGCAATTGCCCAACAACTTACTTTTATACCTATTGGCTGCTCAAGTGACAATTTACAAATTGAGTGTTCATTTAAGTGGAAGTGGAAGTGGCAGCAGGAAACAGGTTGCGTTTATTTTTATTTTGTAGTGTCTGACTGTGATGAAACAGACATCAGATGTAAGTGGTATTAGTAGTAGTAGTAGTTCTAAAAAGTATTTTTCTTAATTTTTTAACCGAGATGAACTCTAATACATATAAAATGTAATAATTATTCTGAAACTATAGGCCCACCATTTGACAGCTAAGCCACGTTGCCACATCTAAGGCTCCGGCCTAGTGTAGAGTTGGCCATTATTCTGTTAAATGTACTTTGTTCTGTGAAAGAAATGTTTTGTGTTGTTTGCGACGTTCTAATGTTGATGTTCTGTGTCACTTGACAAAAAAGTAGGGTTATGGATTAGTGGTGTTTTTAATACTTAAATCTTAACTACATGTATGTTTCAGATAGTCCTGAGGGCGAGTAGTCCGATCAATAAAACTTAAGGACTAATGCCACCTGGATTCCACTTAGTACTCCCTGGAGTCCATCGGTGGCTTAGAACCCTGAGTGATGTTGGGTGCGAAGCATAAACTAGGGTGCGAAGAGTTTCATGCAAGCTAGGGGATGAATAGCATGCACTATGGTAACAAGCAGGGTATGATGCTGGTATAGCCTCTAGATGGCAAGCTCTCCAATGAGCTAAGAGGCAGAGACATGTCGTTTTTAAGAGATGGTTGCCTAGAGTATATGAAGAGTCGCCCGCCCCATTCTACAATCAATCATACTATCGTCAGACTAAAGTTGTCAGTAGCGACAAGAAAGAAAGGCGGATGAAGTCGACCGTTCGATCAAGTCAAGATCCGGCTCCCCAAGGTCCTTTTCCAACCCCGAAAAGGGCCATGGTTCTACTCGACAAAAATAGCCTTCCGATCGTCCATAGCTTGTCGTGTCACAGCTATCCTGAGATAGTATCGAAAGCAAACGGACGCTGAAGGCGCCCGGTCGATTTCGACTAGGCCCGGGCCATGCCAGTCGACTATCCCAAGGATGACCGCAGCTCAGTGCAATGCCTGAGTCGATCCAAGCGATAGTCGAATGGCCTATCGAGGATAAAAGGGCTGGTCAACCTCTATCGCTGCATGCTACATTCATACTTTATAAGCTACAGGCTGTATAAGGTTCTCCTGCAATTATTTTAAACGAAATTATGGACCCGACAACAGTTGCTAGCTAGCTGGTCATCCTCTGAATAACCATGTAACCATCTAAACTAAATTAAAAGATTGGCATATATCAAATTAATTTTTTCAGTAGAAAATAAATTTGCGAGCCTTTAATTATTTATTGCGAATATTGCTTATATATGTAATTATTCAATTTCGACAACTTGCACCTTATACGACCTATAAACTTATCAGGCACATATGTCTCACACAATTTCGGCTGAAAATAAATAAATAAACCTTTCTCGATATAGGTATGTTCACAGTAACAACAGATCATAGAGGGAATGAAAAACACTCCATTGCATTGTGCTGAAGGCCAAAGCTGAACCCCTCATTGACAGTTGCCTTGCTAAAGTAGCTCGAAACTAACCCTGCACCTTTGTTACATTTTTTTTTATACCTACATAATAAAAGTGAGCGAAACTCATGAAGGGTACCTAGAGCTATCCACAAAAACTATATCTGCAGCCTAGAAAAGTTAAATTGAAGAACAAATACAAAAAACGTTCTGATGAGTACAGCGTCAAATAACAATACAGGGTGAGTCCTAAGTTGATACTTCTTTCAATCTGTATATAGAAGTCTTTAAAATAAACAACTTTTTCAAATAACTTATTGTCGAAAACTGAAAAATAAGCGAGATACTTGAATTAAAGAAAGTAAATCCGTGCTTGTGTATCAAGACGTACCTAGTCTGTTTATGTTTAGTTTTTCGCTCGGATCTTTGTCTTATCGATCAAGCATTGTACCTGTCAATTAATGCACTATTCACTTTCAGTTTATCATAGTTCATTTTAAATTGATAAACCCTAAAAGTTGGTTTATAATAATGTGCCACTTTTAGGATTTATCAATTTAAAATGACCAACGATAAACAGAAATTGACAGGTACAATGCCTAATCGATCTGACAAAAATCCGATCAAAAAACTGAACATAAACAGACTAGCTATGAAGATATGTCTGATACATGAGCCCAGATACCTATAATTTGTTTGTATCTCGCTTATTTTTCAGTTTTCTGAAAAAAGTTATTCAAAAGAGTTGCTTATTTTAACGAATTCTATACACAGCTAAAAAAAGTATCAAATTTTAGGACTCATCCTGTATATGTATAAAAACCTTTTGTCTGTCTACCAAACTTAATTGTTTGCCTTCCCCATTTTCGGTTGATACTGCGAGATTTTAACCAAAAGATATTCGCCAGTTTTCTTATTGTACGACAGCGTGATAATACCTTGCTTTGCTCTATGTCTGAACTTTATTTTTAATTTATAAATGCGAGCATTTCTAACTGGCTGATTTATCTTTCAGTTATTTTATTGAGAGAAGTTTTCCAACACCATTGACCCAAAAAAGAGACTCACCACGCTGCAACCTGCATCCTTGGTACCTGAAACAAATAGAGACAAGATTACAACGTTGGTACACAAAAGTTCAATATAAGTACGTTTTGACTATAGATATATCCAGAAAATATGTTTCTACTTCTTGATACCCCTTAGAAATTATGCGAAATGTAGTTTCAAATCGTCTGCCGATAACTAACTCTTATGATAATCGGTTGAATTCATAATTTGTACGTAATTTTCAGTGTATTTATCCTCATTTAGAAGTTTAGGAGGCTCTAAAATGAAATATGGAAAAATTATGATAGCTTTCCATGTAATTCTAGATTCTACCCAAGACTTGCATTCAAACAAATTTGCCGTGATGTCCAAAATTTATTATAAATTTAACCCTCATCTGATGCTTACTTGCGTACTGCCTGCTTCTTTTTAATTGGTTGTATTTTATACGCTCGAGGTGAATATTTTCCAAAGTGGATACTTACTGGACTCCATTTTGGGATCGACCAATAAAGCCCGCAACACTCTAGAAGTCTTATCACTAAATATCTGATAAATTCAAAGTTCTGGCCACTATTTCTTAACAAATTAATGAACACTATCACTCACGTTACCGGATCACACTGATTGTAGCCTAAATTTCGGTCGTTTTGTTACTAAAAACTTAAAAAAAGCAAATCCGCGGTGAATGCTAACATGTCTTCCGTAAAAATTAAATTAGTAAAAACAAATGAAAAATTATAAACATCCCAACTATTGTTCACAGCTGCCTTGGATTGGCTGCCTTGGACCGTTGTTTTATGCCTTGAACGTGTCCTATCCTTCCTCAATTGCTAATTAATAATCTATTGTGATATTTCTTCAGAGTTGTCTTGAATTTTGCAATATTAATGTGAATTTTTCATTCAATTATAATTCCTAGCCGAGTAATAAAGCTTGCCGCAATTCGAAAATTTGAATCAAATGGACATCTATCGGAGTGCAATAGAAACTGAAAACAAGTAGTTTGCTCGCTTGGTATACAGGTACCATGACAGATATTAGCTTTGTCCCAATCAGGTTTTTGATCACCGTAACAGAATCGTCAGGAAATAACACCGTCTGATTGGATGGAATCGGTATAAGCCCCCTCCATTACCTAACCTGACCTAACCTCAAAAATACTGAAATGACCCGTGGAGCCGTGGAAATGACTGAAATATACCAATATGGCGTCAGCATGAAAAACAGGGTTTTATAGGTTGTGAGTAGTGACCTAATGACCTATATTTGAAATTTCACCTTTTTATAAATATAAGTAGATACAGATTTGTGGTGAGATTTGTAGTCCGACAAAATGATGGAGACGATAGCCAACAGTGCATATTTTGAACAATTAATTGCGGAATATATTGATATAGCTGAAAGTTACCTTAAAAAGGATAGCATTTTGGGTTTGGATAAATTTTCTGTGGATCCTGGCACCATTAGCTATGACAGGAGTGATTTCCCACCAGTTACAAATAAGGGTTTACTGAAATATATTTTTATTGAGTACCAGTTTTTATACCTACAAATGCTCAAATGCAGGCATACAAAAGTTGGAATGGCTAAAAGTTATTTGAAGCTGTTGTTTTAGTAGCTGTGGAGGGATTAAAATTAAGAACTAGGTGCCAGGTTTTATTACCAATGGTAAGATCATCATTTAATTTATTTATTTTGTCTGCATAATGTGTGGAATTTAAGGTCAAACATTCACAACACATGACTGTGCTACCATTACACACATGGGTTACCGCAAATTAGGATGGAAGCATTGAGTGTGCTCATTGCACTTGCATGGCTGGTACAGAAGAAGTAGAAGTTGTATTATAGTCATGTTGGTGCATTCTTGTATGCTGCAGAATGATGACTAGCTGGAACACCACATCATGTACAGGCGTTCGTTCATTGTGGAATGTACCAAGGATGTCTCAGGTACTTTAAAATGTATTGTAAGCTTTTGCGATACATTTTATAAATGTACACATTTAGATTTAATACCCAACAATGGTTTGAGTTACGGGACATGATATACTTATGTTTGACATGTTCCACCTATGTATATGTGGATAAAGATATCAATATCTTCTTATTGGTTCTAGGTATGCTGTGAGCCATGAAAGAAAATGGATTTTGGTACAACTGTGACTGCATCATCATGATCTTTAGATGTACAAGCAGTATCTCATGAAGACAGGGTCAACTTACTGCAAAACCTCAAAAAAGCTAACACGTAATCAGTATTGATGCATTTGTGGAGCCATCATCAAGTGAATTTGAAGCGCCAACTGTTGAAACATTAAACCCTTACCAAAATTTGCACAATGATGAATATGAAATATTTCATTTGCAACAGCTGTTGCAGAACAATATGTCCAAATTAGTAGTGATTAGTTTAATCAGCATGCTGATATGATAATAGCATCTAAACTGAAGCAAGTTTGCTAAATATCTGTAGAAAAACTATTGTGATTAGTAAAATGTAGATGTTATCCACTGAAATTCTTTTTCCAAACAAAAGAGACAGCATGAGGGTTAAGACATTACCACCAGGATCTGGTAATGAAATGGGTAGGCCTTGTAATTCAACCAAAATGGGCCTAGCTAAAAGCATCACCTGATGCTCTTGTGCCATTTACATGCTGTGGAAGTGGGTGTCTAGAAATGAAGTATCTGTACCAAAGGTACACACACTCAAACAATTTGCTGAGAGGCAGATTACTTGTTCAGTATTGATAAACAATGAGATATGTTTGGATAAAACTAAAACTAATAGTATTATTTCCAGGTAAGCAAGCAATGTTATTTGTCTTCTCTCAGTATTTGGTAATAACATGGGTTGAAGGCAGCATCACTGGTCAATGCATAGTATGTCCGGATTATTAATTAATACAACACAAACTTAAGCAATATCACTTACAACCATATCAGGGTTATCAAACAAATTCGCACCTTCAAATCATAAAACTCAGCAGATTTTTATTCACCATTGGTTCACTGATGGTCTCAAGAATTTACTATTTCCTAGTTTAATAAAACTAGTGGCTAACTTTTTTATATTTTCTTTTTTGTTTTCATTTTCTAAAGTTCATCATTTAGACTTGCATGGGATTGAAATCATATATATAAAAATTTGATACCTAATGAGTTTTTCCTTACACTGGCCTACTCTCATCATCATCATCAGTCCTTTATTGTTGTTAATACAAACTTGGTTTGTTTACATAGGTCATAGTGCATTATAAAATAAAAACATCTAAAACTTTGTGGAATACAACACTAAAATTATACACTAAATTCCTCCAAAAAATAAAAAAACAGTTTTCTATTAAAATACATTTTACCTGTATTATAAATTGTTTTAAAGGTAGCCCCTTAATATAATTTGGAAATTTATTAGGTATATAGCCTGATTGTCCGGTAGCCACCACCATCCAACATGTTTTTTTTTCTGGTGCCATGATCATGTATATCAGAGTTATATGACCATTACTTTTTTTATATATAATAAATTTTCAATTATAAAGAGGGAAGAGGGTATAGTTAAAATGTATTATTCCTTGAAGGCATCTTTGCAATCCCCAGTATATCCTAGCCTAGCCAGATTTCTTACAGCCTTCCTCTGTAATGCAAACAACCTATGACCCCCTAAGAAATAACCCCAAGCCAAAATTGTATATGAAATTTGAGTGTGTATGAGTGCAAAATAAGCAGTTTTTAAAACATATACTGAAATATGTGATGAAAGACCCCTGATAGCATATATACCACTGGCATCGTCTTTCCTACTTTTGCTGTATGTGACCCCCATTGGAGTCTACTGTCGAGGGTCACCCCAAGCAGTTGAGCCTCAGTTTCATCCCCCATTTTTGTAATGGTTGAGCACAATGTAAATATCACATTGTGTGTTTTGTTTTCATATACTAGTAGAGCATTAGTATGAAACCATACTTCTGTCAGAGCTGCCTTAGATCTTAATTATGCTAATTTTAGACTATCTTCAGAAAGAGATATAGTTGTATCAACCGCAAAAAAAGTATAACGCACATTTCTGTTGCTGGCAGGTAAATTATATGTAGTAGAAATAATATGGGTCCTAAAATTGAGCCTTGGTCTTGGGGAACTCCTTGTTTTAAACAGTTCGTCTGAAGGCGATAGACTTCCAACTCTTACCATCTGTGATCGATTTGATAGATGTTCCTATTAATTTGACACTCTCATTGGAAAAGTTATAGGCCTTCAGTTTTCCTAACACAATTATTTTGTGACTAACACAGTCGAAAGCTTTCACAGTGCTGCTGAAAATTGTTTCTTGTTAAATGCATCCATTATCTGACAATTCAGATCAAGAATACCCATGACTGAGTTCTTGCCTTTATGGAAACCAAACTGGCATCCTGAAACTTTTTACAGATATATGCAGTTCTATTGATATATTTTTTATATATGTTATTATCTTCAGGTTCAACAGCAAATGGCCATGACAGAGATGAAGTTCTGCAATTTCATTGTATGGTCAACTGAAGGGACTTTGTTGAGAGACTCAGTTTTAATGAAGCTTTTTGGCTCTACCACAGGGAAAAAGCTCTCCTATTTCATCAGAAGGTCATCATGCCAGAGCTATTGGGTAGACTCTTCACACAGTCAATACCATCCATTACTACATGGTACATGGTGCTCTTATAATGGTCCTGACTGATGATGGTAGACCAATCATTTGCTATAAATGGTAGACCAATCATTTGCTATAACAAAGAACTTTGCATGATATCTTGGTATCATTTAGAATGTGTTGGACTGTCTGAAGTTCCCAATGAAATATGGACATGTAGGGATTGTAGAGTGATAGATAGAGTACATACTCTTTATTCACGTAAGATAATCCTACTACAATATAGTTACAATAATACATAGAATGATAGAATAGAATAGGTAATACATTTTTGTAACCTAAAACTATTCATAATCTTATCATATAGTTAATGAGTAGTCAAATGATAACCAATTACTAACTGAAAAACATCAATTTGAGGTATTACAATAATATTACAAAGAATTAAATAAATAAAAAGCCACGTTCACGTACTTCTAGTGAAAAATTTTTTTTTGAAAATTTCTTATGAATATATTCAAAATCAAGCTTCAGAGAAAGTGTTTGATTCATGATTAATCCAAATATTTTATTTGACTTACTCATTCTATATCCTCATTATGCAAGTTCAATTTAAAATTTTTAATACTTAGAAGAGTAGAAATTAACATTGCTTTTGTTGTTCAGTTTCGATTTGTGAGTTTCTGTTGTTTTAATTTGTTAGTATCTATAATACCTTCTTTTTTATTAAGCAACCATTGTATCCTCTCTATTAGTTCAAAAAATTACCATCAGTGCATGCAATTAATGTGTCATCTGTAAATAAGTTGATAAATTCCAGCCCTTCAATATAATTCATAAAAAATTATAAACAATAATGCTCAAAGTATACTATCTTGTGGTGCCCCATATTTGCTTTCTTTGTTTAAAGATTTTCTCTCACCCACTAGGGCATCCTGAAATCTGTTGGTTAAATATTCCCTAAACCGTTTTATTAATTTTTTTCCAAAACCATAATATTTTAGTTTTTTTTAACATTATTATGTCAACAGCTTTTCTCAAGTCTAAACAAATTACAACTACAAATTCATTCTTATCTACCAGTGTGTTAATTAGCCAATATGTAGACACATCAGATTTGTCTTGACATTTTGCAACAGGAACAATGGTAGTATATAATTTATTTAGAAGACTACCCCTATTAAACGAAATTATAAAATTGAGAGTTGCATATCCTGTTGTATCAAAAGTTCTTTTAAGAAATAGAGTTTTTAGCATATTATCTACGTCTTGCATGTTTTTAATGAAAACATAGTTTGTTTTAACACCATTATTATTACTATTATTATGGGCTGAAATTCATCAATTCTGCACTCAAAGTACAAGTAAATTACTATCAGACCAATCACAATTTCAATGAACACTAGATTATTATATCCTCAATAGTTTTTGTGAAGTATGAATTAAACATACAGGCGGTTTCATTTTCAGTCTCTACAAAAATGTTGGTCTTGTTCGTTCTAAAATTTATATTTTGTATAATTAACAGATTCATCACAGTCATTTAACATTTTTTTCAGACATTTCCATATTTCTTTAGAGTGATATTTATTATCATCAATCATGTTTTCATAGTATTCTTTCTATTTTGCATTAACAAATTACAACTAAGTTTTGCTTGATTTTATAATTATTTCATATCAATATACTACTACCATTACTATAGTTAATAAAATATCTATATGCCCTATCAAGCTCCAAGGCTAATTCCCTAATTTCACTACAGTTTATTTCCATAGTTATTCATTACAGCAGCACATTTTTTATTTAGATAATCAAATATCACATCAGTATCAATAGAGTCAAAATTCAAATCGCATACCAACAGTTCAATCATTATTATCAATATATATATGTAAGAATATTGGCAAAAAGGGCCAAAGGTGGCCTACTTGCCTGGCTTCGCCTCCCCATCACTACTACTATATGTAAGAATAAAATTATATTCTTAAATATAAGATACAAACCATGTAGGTATTTCTTGCAGGTATTAAATCTTTTTAGCTAAACCATCTGTGAATAAAACAACATTCTTTGGTATGAAAACTGTTTATTAACATTTTGGCTGCCTCTCAAGTCCTGCTTAAAATACAAAAATTATTGTTGTATTTGTATATTTGTAATGTATTGTTTTTTATATGAATATATTATTGTTGCTCTATTGGATATTGTGTATTAATTTTATTTTGTGTTACTTGGAATCTTCAATCCATTGTTAATTAATTAATTGTTAATTCATTGACTTTATTAAAATAAAGTCCTTTCTTATAAATACATAACATATATTCACTTAAAAAAAAACAGATCACTTGTATTTATAGAGGCACAATTGCTGAGCATAAATTTATAAGACCACCATCATAAGAATGCAATTTTTGTCAATGATTGGATAAGGTCTTCTCCACGTGTACTAAGCAAAACTGTAGATATAAGATCATTGAGGATATTATACTTTTGTCAGTATTCCAATAACACATTCTGCATGGATCTGCAGTGTGCCAGGGCTCGTGTTTTCTCAGAATTCATTGACTTTATAAAAATAAAGTCTTTTCTTATAAATATGTAACATATAATCAGATAAAAAACAAATCACTTGTATTTATAGAGGCACAATTGATGGCATAAATTTATAAGGGCCCATCATAGAAATACAATTTTTGTCAATGATAGGATAAGGTCTTCTCCACATGTACTAAGCAAAACTATATGTAGATAAGATGTCATCAAGGATATTATACCTTTGTCAATATTCCAATGACACGTTCTGCATGGATTCTGCAGTATGCCAGAGCTCGTGTTTTCTCAAGTTCTATGCAGTTACATATGGCCCCAGGTAAATGCAGGTATTTCAACAGTTGCCCTATAGAGCTGTACAAACTCCCTCATTAGAAAATTTCTCTGAGCCACAACATCTGGAATAAATTTTTTGAGAAATTCTTAATTCTCTATCACACACTTATCTGAAACAAGCCCACCCCATCCTTTACTGGTAAAACATATTGATCAGTGTAATTCAAATTAGATATTTGATTGTTTGGCCATGTTTATAATGTGAATAAGACTGTGCAGCTTCCAATACAAGTGAGGGGGTTTTTTTTATTTTTATCTCAAAACAGTCTATGATAACAGTTGTTTTTTCCTGGAAGGTTTCTTTAAAGCAAGATCGCATTATTTTTTTGAGATGGCCAAAATACAAAATTCTTCATCTGCATGCACATTATGTTTAATTTTAAGAATAAGTTGACACAGTAGTTGGACTTATCCCAAATCAGAAATTCAAATCGTTAAAATCAATATTTAAACGTAACTTCATAGGAGTCAACTGAATATGCTTCTCTATTGGCAGCAAAGTTTGAATTTAGAGTAATGTAGGGTTCTACAAGACTGATGATAGTCTCTAAATGTTTTTAAGTTGGAAACCCTATATAACATCTTAGGTGAATCTGATTATATTTGAGAAGTTTGCATGAACACGTCTTTCCAACTTGTCTCTAATCTTTGAAGTACCCATATGCTCCAAATAAAGTTTTGTGATGTTATTGCAGGTCATCTCAGTCTGCACAATTTTAATGGTTTTCTTTTCCTCTCAAAGGTTACAAGTGTCCCCAACATTTATACTGCTGTTGTTTCCTATTCTGACTTGTACTGGGTTCATTCTTCTGCTAAAAGTTTTGAAACTCATTGTTTTGAAATCAATAAAGCTAAACATTATTTTACCTGTGCTCTGTAGAGTTTCCATTTATATCTTTCAAGCTTCACACCTGTTACATTAATTTGTGCTTTTTGGTTGCAAACCCAAAAGAGAAGGTATTCAGGCAGGATTCAACTGATCTGTTAAGTAGAGCAGGTTCGCCTAAAATATCAGCTTATTAGTGGGTATGTATAATAATAATATTCATAATAGAGTTTCTTCCTCAAGAAAATATCTATACATTGCAAGAATACTTGATTAACATAAACAAATAAAACAACAGCAATACCAGGACATAAACAACGAATTACCACAAAAGTGCATCACTTGTACGTGGTGTACAAAAGGAATATATAATATTAAATGTAATAATAAATATAATATCTAGGTGAAGGGTTAAGTGTCATAATTTTGAGTCAACTTAGGATGTTTTGTATAACTAGGTAAAGGATCATAATTGTAATTTTGAGTCTAATTAGGGTGTTTTGTATAGCCAGGTAATTTAGGTCCTATCAGATGAATCGTAGTATACTAGTACTAGTACACTAGTATTGGTACTATATAATCTCTATATATTTATGTATTTGGAAGCGGGGAAGTTCTTGATGAATCCAAAATTGTTTTTTGAAATAGCTTAACCTTCGAATTTCTTTAATAACTGATGGTAATATATTGTATAGTTTTGTGGACAAATAAACATATGACCTAAACATAATACTTTTATGCGGTTTGAAAATAAAGTTAGACGATATATATCTATATATATATATGTTACGGCTAAAGTGTTTACTTGGATAGTTTATATACTAGCTGGATAGTATACAAACTATCCAAATGTCTCGCTATTTTGATGGAAAATCATATTTCTACTAAAATAGCTATGAATATTGGTTGGTTTGTATACTAGCCAGCTAGTTTATAAACTATCCAAGATATGTCGCTAAAGTATAATACCACAAAGATATCACACATATTAACCAGTGTTTCTGGTTAGTTTACAAACTATCCACATCACTTGGATAAAGTATGCACCTAATATCTCTAGTAATACATAATAACCAACTCGCTGGTTAGTATGTAAACTAACCAGTCCTTTTTGGTTAGTATGTAAACAAACCAATCCTCTTTGGTTACTTTAGTTTAGAAAAACAATTTTTAATTAAAGGTAAAGTTTATTTATAGATGCAACATACAATTGCTATCACTACCTAAAAGTAAGTAAGTAAGACAAACGGAAATACTATTTGTGTAACAAAATATTCATATAAAATAAATCTCTAGACCCTAAAACCGAAAAAAAAAAATTATTATTTATTAGAGCATGTTGCACTGTTGTCGCATTTGCTGTCACATGTATATCCAGAAGCAAGGCATTTGCACTTTTTATTTGTGCAACTCTTTTTGCATTGACAGCGCACATAACCTTGGGTTGAACCGATTAGTGAAAATTTTCCTACAGCGCTTCGCAATGTTATTTAAGTGTCTGTTTTAACATCTTCTAACTTAATAAATTCTTGCTTGCATAGTTCAAATTTGTTGTGAGAGTAGAGCTGTTTAAGGACGCCGTGAACAGTTCCAATTCGGTAAAATTCATCTTCCATGCTCCTTATTACACCCAATATGTTTCTATGGTCTGACCGACTTCGGTCTACGTCTGGAATGGGTATCCTCACGGACATACCCACAGTTCTTGGTTTAAATTTCTTCGTAGAAGTTTTCAGCATTTTTTCTGCCTGCCTTTTTAGACTTTCGTGGCATGCAAATTGACCAAAGAAAATTATTTAGTTTACATACTAACCAAAGAGGATTGGTTAGTTTACATACTAACCAAAAAGGACTGGTTAGTTTACATACTAACCAGCGAGTTGGTTATTATGTATTACTAGAGATATTAGGTGCATACTTTATCCAAATGAAGTGGATAGTTTGTAAACTAACCAGAAACACTGGTTAATATGTGTGATATCTTTGTGGTATTATACTTTAGCGGCATTTCTTGGATAGTTTATAAACTAGCTGGCTAGTATACAAACCAACCAATATTCATAGCTATTTTATTTGAAATATGATTTTCCATTAAAATAACCAGACATTTGGATGGTTTATATACTAGCTGGATAGTATATAAACTATCCAAGTAAACACTTTAACCGTAACATATATACTGACCTGTTATAAAGTGTCGAAGATACATAAGCAATTAAGCATATTTCAGTTTCAAATCATCCAAATCTGCCCGCAAAATAGCAACTCCAACTTCTCCTAGTATATAAAAAAAGATAAATCTTCCCAGGATATTCTAACGTTTTTGCCACGGATTTTAAGTTTAGCAAAAAAAAAAGGATGTTTAGATAAGTGTAATCACGAAGTATTATGCCACCGATTGTAAAATTTGTAAACGAGGTAAACACAAAACATAAATATTTATAGGTTAGCACAATAGGTTAGGTTTGAACCACAAAACATATACACTGAAAGAAGGCAAATTCCTTGCAATTCCGAAAGCAACACGATGACAGTGTCACATGTCAGCGGCCATTTTATTTTGTTGGAAACGTACTTCGTAGCTATTTCGGATTTTATCTCAAAGAATACGCGATGATCAAAGACATACCCTGTCAGAATGCGAATGTCATTTCTTTCTGTCAAGCGTCAAAATACTGCCAGGAATCAGCTGATGTTTTGACATTTGTTTGGTTAAATTTATAATATTTAAAATAGAATCATAGAATCAAGTTTATTGTAGTCGAAATGTTTCTCCCAATTGCAAAAATCCAAATTGTTTTTGCGATTGGGAGAACCAATTTCAACTGTACAATAAACGTGACTATCGAGCTGAAAATGTTTAACAGTGGGAAATCAAACAAGTGGAGATGTTTAATACCTTTTATTGTTAAAACTATATAATAAAGATGGTGCATTTGCTATATATTGGAATAAAAATCGAAAACAAACAGTGAACAGACCAAGGAAGTTTTCGAAATATTATTTCAATATATCTTCATAAGGAAACTAGGAAAAACTTGTGATACTACCTCAAAACATAAAATTATTCAAAAAACGATAACTAAAACATGATATGTGCATATATATGAGAAATCTGTATGTATAGGGTACAGATTTCTGAAAAAAAAAACAAAAAATGATATCATATTACAAAATATTGAATAACAATTATAACAAATAAAAATAAATGTCTTTAAATACAAATTAAAACACAATTCTATCACAATCAGGAAAAAAATTTGTCATATCAGGTACTCAAGTCACAGCCGGGTTACTGATGATCCATCCATGGAGGCCCATATGGAAAAAAAAAGAAAATACAGGGCAGTCATTATTCCATTAAAAACAAATTATAATGCCTTGAACTTTTTTATTTTCCTCTGATGACCATCAGAAGGTCTTTTCAGTGAATTCTTGTCACAGACATATTCAAAAATTGTCAGTCTTATACACTTACCAATGATATCCTGAAGAATATCATGGTCCTTGCAAGACTGAGACAATTTTATATGTCTGTTCAAGCTGGTCTTAAAGTTAGTTTCAACATAAGGCAAGTGACCAAACTTATCCAAGAAACTATAAAGTTTCACATGGATATCATCAACATTTTGGACTCTCTTCTTTCTGACAACTCACTTTTCGAAATCCCTAATCTATTTAGGCAAGAGCTGGATTGTTCTGATAAAAATGAAAATCTATCATTAGAATATCACAGCAGAACCCAATTGGGAGAAGTATGAGTGATCATGTAAAACAGCAGCAGTAATACCTGGTAACTGGTCTAATACTTCTGTGGACTCAAAAACCTGATTACTTGCTGAAGATGTTGAAGGTGAATCTCAGATACTTGCTGAGAAACCAGCAGAGCATTCCTTCAAGGAGTGTGCAAGATTCAAATCATTTGTTATATCTTGTGGAGTAGAAACAATGACTTTTGGAACTGCTCTGCAGTTCAATCGTGAATTGGGGTCTTGTGGATACATATAATCTGACTGAAGGAAATGGTCTTCACAAACAAATAAATATTTACTATTTGAATCTGAACTAATTCCACAAGCACGAAGCCATAGCTGCCTCACTTCGGGGTTTTTGGGGAAGTAATGGAATTTTTTATGTTGAGGTTCAGAATGGCTCCTGCCCCAGTAGTACTTGTTTTCGCACAAGGGAAATTGGCATTTCCGTGTGCTGTATCTGTACTGAGAAATCGAAGTAACAGAAGAGCTAGCCCTGGTAAATACTATATATTGAAAGATATCAACAACACCTCAGAAAGAGTATGATAATAAAAAAGGGTCTATTTATGTATCTTGATATTCGTGATCAATAAACTCACCCTTTTACCATGCTTACGTTCCACGTCTTCGGAATATCTGAAAATTAAAATACCACATGGTTGAATACGGCGGCATAATTTGTTTTGATTATTGTATCAGTAATAGTTACATGTACACTTAAAAACATTCCATGCTATGAGTATTTCAGGCCTCAGAAAGACACGAAAATACAACAACTTACCTTCAAATGAGAAATATCATGAAAAAGAATAAATCAGCCCCACGCCCACGCCGCCACGCCAAACCAAAATGAAATAACAAAATAAACAAATGAGGTTAGAATCTTCAATCTTGTCATATTGACACTATTGACAGTGACATATATCAGCAATGTCACTTTTATTTTCCACAAAATATCCAGACGGCGCTGACATCGTGTTGCGGGTTCACAGGACACAGTTTACCCCACATGGTTTGAACCGTCCAACCGCCAGATTTCCTGCTCGCCAGTCCTCGGCACAGCCGCCTTCGTTTTTCTCGCAGTTCTCACTTGATTCTCGCTTCCAAGCTAGTATCGCATTTGCAATGATAAAACGATGCTAGAACCAGTTCTAGAACTGATGGGTTGGGACACTTTGAGGATCGATTGAGAACTGATTTCCATATAGTTAGCATTGGAGTGGGCGGGGCTTAGACGGTTCTGTTACCGTCCGATTACGGTACTCAGTTTAATTGGGACAAATCTATTATTCCGTACAGCGACAGACTCACAGCGTAAAGAAGCATTGAGATTCACATACACTAGGCCGGAGCCGTAGATGTGGCAACGTCGCTTTGCTGTCAAATAGTGGGCCGGTTACCGTGGGCCGAACGGCGGGCATTCCGCGGAAAATTTAAATTGTTTTATAGTTTCAGAATAATTAATTATTACATTTTATATGTATTAGAGTTCATCTCGGTTGATAAATTAAGAAAAATACTTTTTGAAAAATAAGAATGGTGAAAAATGCCAGTAGTATCAGTACAAAAATGTACATATATTTAGATTTAGAGATTTTCCCTTCTATTGGACATTTATTATTTCCATTAGATTTCCTCTTTTCAGTTTTGTCAGTCTGTATTTTGTCTTGAACTGTTTCAGTGTAATTATTAATAAAAATATTTGCTACATTAACAACACTAATTCAAGCAGAATTTCATCAGTTTGGGGTTGATTACATGAACAAATGTGTCTAAAACAAACTCATCTATGTATATGTATATTGATGTATTCTTTTTCAATTTTCATCAAAACTGCTTTGTGCAATTGCCCAAAAACTTACTTTACTTTACTAGGCCCGCTATTTGACAGCTAAGCCACGTTGCTACATCTAAGGCTCCGACCTAGTGTAGAGTCGGCCATGGCTCAATACACGACTTTTATATTTGATAATCCCTTATGGGTTTTTAGGTTGGATTTGTTTTTGTTTGAATACTGAACGCTGATATTGACAGAAGTGACGTCAGAGTTAAACTTAATTTATAGCGTTATCGACTTACTGCACTGATTTTAACCACGATTGCACTACAGTGCACATTGAAAACTCGTCCATGGCACAGACTCTACACTAGGCCGAAGCCTTAGTTGTGGCAACGTCGCTTTGCTGTCAAATAGTGGGCCGGTTACCGTGGGCCGAACGGCGGGCATTCCGCGGAAAATTTAAATTGTTTTATAGTTTCAGAATAATTAATTATTACATTTTATATGTATTAGAGTTCATCTCGGTTGATAAATTAAGAAAAATACTTTTTGAAAAAATAAGAATGGTGAAAAATGCCAGTAGTATCAGTACAAAAATGTACATGTATTTAGATTTAGAGATTTTCCCTTCTATTGGACATTTATTATTTCCATTAGATTTCCTCTTTTCAGTTTTGTCAGTCTGTATTTTGTCTTGAACTGTTTCAGTGTAATTATTAATAAAAATATTTGCTACATTAACAACACTAATTCAAGCAGAATTTCATCAGTTTGGGGTTGATTACATGAACAAATGTGTCTAAAACAAACTCATCTATGTATATGTATATTGATGTATTCTTTTTCAATTTTCATCAAAACTGCTTTGTGCAATTGCCCAAAAACTTACTTTTATACCTATTGGCTGCTCAAGTGACAATTTACAAATTGAGTGTTCATTTAAGTGGAAGTGGAAGTGGCAGCAGGAAACAGGTTGCGTTTATTTTTATTTTGTAGTGTCTGACTGTGATGAAACAGACATCAGATGTAAGTGGTATTAGTAGTAGTAGTAGTAGTTCTAAAAAGTATTTTTCTTAATTTATTAACCGAGATGAACTCTAATACATATAAAATGTAATAATTATTCTGAAACTATAGGCCCGCTATTTGACAGCTAAGCCACGTTGCTACATCTAAGGCTCCGACCTAGTGTAGAGTCGGCCATGGCTCAATACTCGACTTTTATATTTGATAATCCCTTATGGGTTTTTAGGTTGGATTTGTTTTTGTTTGAATACTGAACGCTGATATTGACAGAAGTGACGTCAGAGTTAAACTTAATTTATAGCGTTATCGACTTACTGCACTGATTTTAACCACGATTGCACTACAGTGCACATTGAAAACTCGTCCATGGCAAAGACTCTACACTAGGCCGAAGCCTTAGATGTGGCAACGTCGCTTTGCTGTCAAATAGTGGGCCGGTTACCGTGGCCCGAACGGCGGGCATTCCGCGGAAAATTTAAATTGTTTTATAGTTTCAGAATAATTCATTATTACATTTTATATGTATTAGAGTTCATCTCGGTTGATAAATTATGAAAAATACTTTTTGAAAAAATAAGAATGGTGAAAAATGCCAGTAGTATCAGTACAAAAATGTACATGTATTTAGATTTAGAGATTTTCCCTTCTATTGGACATTTATTATTTAAGTGGAAGTGGAAGTGGCAGCAGGAAACAGGTTGCGTTTATTTTTATTTTGTAGTGTCTGACTGTGATGAAACAGACATCAGATGTATGTGGTATTAGTAGTAGTAGTAGTTCTAAAAAGTATTTTTCTTAATTTATTAACCGAGATGAACTCTAATACATATATAATGTAATAATTATTCTGAAACTATAGGCCCGCTATTTGACAGCTAAGCCACGTTGCTACATCTAAGGCTCCGACCTAGTGTAGAGTCGGCCATGGCTCAATACACGACTTTTATATTTGATAATCCCTTATGGGTTTTTAGGTTGGATTTGTTTTTGTTTGAATACTGAACGCTGATATTGACAGAAGTGACGTCAGAGTTAAACTTAATTTATAGCGTTATCGACTTACTGCACTGATTTTAACCACGATTGCACTACAGTGCACATTGAAAGCTCGTCCATCGCACAGACTCTACACTAGGCCGAAGCCTTAGATGTGGCAACGTCGCTTTGCTGTCAAATAGTGGGCCGATTACCGTGGCCCGAACGGCGGGCATTCCGCGGAAAATTTAAATTGTTTTATAGTTTCAGAATAATTAATTATTACATTTTATATGTATTAGAGTTCATCTCGGTTAATAAATTAAGAAAAATACTTTTTGAAAAAATAAGAATGGTGAAAAATGCCAGTAGTATCAGTACAAAAATGTACATGTATTTAGATTTAGAGATTTTCCCTTCTATTGGACATTTATTATTTCCATTAGATTTCCTCCTTTCAGTTTTGTCAGTCTGTATTTTGTCTTGAACTGTTTCAGTGTAATTATTAATAAAAATATTTGCTACATTAACAACACTAATTCAAGCAGAATTTCATCAGTTTGGGGTTGATTACATGAACAAATGTGTCTAAAACAAACTCATCTATGTATATGTATATTGATGTATTCTTTTTCAATTTTCATCAAAACTGCTTTGTGCAATTGCCCAAAAACTTACTTTACTTTACTAGGCCCGCTATTTGACAGCTAAGCCACGTTGCTACATCTAAGGCTCCGACCTAGTGTAGAGTCGGCCATGGCTCAATACACGACTTTTATATTTGATAATCCCTTATGGGTTTTTAGGTTGGATTTGTTTTTGTTTGAATACTGAACGCTGATATTGACAGAAGTGACGTCAGAGTTAAACTTAATTTATAGCGTTATCGACTTACTGCACTGATTTTAACCACGATTGCACTACAGTGCACATTGAAAACTCGTCCATGGCACAGACTCTACACTAGGCCGAAGCCTTAGTTGTGGCAACGTCGCTTTGCTGTCAAATAGTGGGCCGGTTACCGTGGGCCGAACGGCGGGCATTCCGCGGAAAATTTAAATTGTTTTATAGTTTCAGAATAATTAATTATTACATTTTATATGTATTAGAGTTCATCTCGGTTGATAAATTAAGAAAAATACTTTTTGAAAAAATAAGAATGGTGAAAAATGCCAGTAGTATCAGTACAAAAATGTACATGTATTTAGATTTAGAGATTTTCCCTTCTATTGGACATTTATTATTTCCATTAGATTTCCTCTTTTCAGTTTTGTCAGTCTGTATTTTGTCTTGAACTGTTTCAGTGTAATTATTAATAAAAATATTTGCTACATTAACAACACTAATTCAAGCAGAATTTCATCAGTTTGGGGTTGATTACATGAACAAATGTGTCTAAAACAAACTCATCTATGTATATGTATATTGATGTATTCTTTTTCAATTTTCATCAAAACTGCTTTGTGCAATTGCCCAAAAACTTACTTTTATACCTATTGGCTGCTCAAGTGACAATTTACAAATTGAGTGTTCATTTAAGTGGAAGTGGAAGTGGCAGCAGGAAACAGGTTGCGTTTATTTTTATTTTGTAGTGTCTGACTGTGATGAAACAGACATCAGATGTAAGTGGTATTAGTAGTAGTAGTAGTAGTTCTAAAAAGTATTTTTCTTAATTTATTAACCGAGATGAACTCTAATACATATAAAATGTAATAATTATTCTGAAACTATAGGCCCGCTATTTGACAGCTAAGCCACGTTGCTACATCTAAGGCTCCGACCTAGTGTAGAGTCGGCCATGGCTCAATACTCGACTTTTATATTTGATAATCCCTTATGGGTTTTTAGGTTGGATTTGTTTTTGTTTGAATACTGAACGCTGATATTGACAGAAGTGACGTCAGAGTTAAACTTAATTTATAGCGTTATCGACTTACTGCACTGATTTTAACCACGATTGCACTACAGTGCACATTGAAAACTCGTCCATGGCAAAGACTCTACACTAGGCCGAAGCCTTAGATGTGGCAACGTCGCTTTGCTGTCAAATAGTGGGCCGGTTACCGTGGCCCGAACGGCGGGCATTCCGCGGAAAATTTAAATTGTTTTATAGTTTCAGAATAATTCATTATTACATTTTATATGTATTAGAGTTCATCTCGGTTGATAAATTATGAAAAATACTTTTTGAAAAAATAAGAATGGTGAAAAATGCCAGTAGTATCAGTACAAAAATGTACATGTATTTAGATTTAGAGATTTTCCCTTCTATTGGACATTTATTATTTAAGTGGAAGTGGAAGTGGCAGCAGGAAACAGGTTGCGTTTATTTTTATTTTGTAGTGTCTGACTGTGATGAAACAGACATCAGATGTATGTGGTATTAGTAGTAGTAGTAGTTCTAAAAAGTATTTTTCTTAATTTATTAACCGAGATGAACTCTAATACATATATAATGTAATAATTATTCTGAAACTATAGGCCCGCTATTTGACAGCTAAGCCACGTTGCTACATCTAAGGCTCCGACCTAGTGTAGAGTCGGCCATGGCTCAATACACGACTTTTATATTTGATAATCCCTTATGGGTTTTTAGGTTGGATTTGTTTTTGTTTGAATACTGAACGCTGATATTGACAGAAGTGACGTCAGAGTTAAACTTAATTTATAGCGTTATCGACTTACTGCACTGATTTTAACCACGATTGCACTACAGTGCACATTGAAAGCTCGTCCATCGCACAGACTCTACACTAGGCCGAAGCCTTAGATGTGGCAACGTCGCTTTGCTGTCAAATAGTGGGCCGATTACCGTGGCCCGAACGGCGGGCATTCCGCGGAAAATTTAAATTGTTTTATAGTTTCAGAATAATTAATTATTACATTTTATATGTATTAGAGTTCATCTCGGTTAATAAATTAAGAAAAATACTTTTTGAAAAAATAAGAATGGTGAAAAATGCCAGTAGTATCAGTACAAAAATGTACATGTATTTAGATTTAGAGATTTTCCCTTCTATTGGACATTTATTATTTCCATTAGATTTCCTCCTTTCAGTTTTGTCAGTCTGTATTTTGTCTTGAACTGTTTCAGTGTAATTATTAATAAAAAAATTTGCTACATTAACAACACTAATTCAAGCAGAATTTCATCAGTTTGGGGTTGATTACATGAACAAATGTGTCTAAAACAAACTCATCTATGTATATGTATATTGATGTATTCTTTTTCAATTTTCATTAAAACTGCTTTGTGCAATTGCCCAAAAACTTACTTTTATACCTATTGGCTGCTCAAGTGACAATTTACAAATTGAGTGTTCATTTAAGTGGAAGTGGAAGTGGCAGCAGGAAACAGGTTGCGTTTATTTTTATTTTGTAGTGTCTGACTGTGATGAAACAGACATCAGATGTAAGTGGTATTAGTAGTAGTAGTAGTAGTTCTTAAAAGTATTTTTCTTAATTTTTTAACCGAGATGAACTCTAATACATATAAAATGTAATAATTATTCTGAAACTATAGGCCCGCTATTTGACAGCTAAGCCACGTTGCTACATCTAAGGCTCCGACCTAGTGTAGAGTCGGCCATGGCTCAATACACGACTTTTATATTTGATAATCCCTTATGAGTTTTTAGGTTGGATTTGTTTTTGTTTGAATACTGAACGCTGATATTGACAGAAGTGACGTCAGAGTTAAACTTAATTGATAGCGTTATCGACTTACTGCACTGATTTTTACCACGATTGCACTACAGTGCACATTGAAAACTCGTCCATGGCACAGACTCTACTCTAGGCCGAAGCCTTAGATGTGGCAACGTCGCTTTGCTGTCAAATATTGGGCCGGTTACCGTGGGCCGAACGGCGGGCATTCCGCGGAAAATTTAAATTGTTTTATAGTTTCAGAATAATTAATTATTACATTTTATATGTATTAGAGTTCATCTCGGTTAATAAATTAAGAAAAATACTTTTTGAAAAAATAAGAATGGTGAAAAATGCCAGTAGTATCAGTACAAAAATGTACATGTATTTAGATTTAGAGATTTTCCCTTCTATTGGACATTTATTATTTAAGTGGAAGTGGAAGTGGCAGCAGGAAACAGGTTGCGTTTATTTTTATTTTGTAGTGTCTGACTGTGATGAAACAGACATCAGATGTAAGTGGTATTAGTAGTAGTAGTAGTTCTAAAAAGTATTTTTCTTAATTTATTAACCGAGATGAACTCTAATACATATAAAATGTAATAATTATTCTGAAACTATAGGCCCGCTATTTGACAGCTAAGCCACGTTGCTACATCTAAGGCTCCGACCTAGTCTAGAGTCGGCCATGGCTCAATACACGACTTTTATATTTGATAATCCCTTATGGGTTTTTAGGTTGGATTTGTTTTTGTTTGAATACTGAACGCTGATATTGACAGAAGTGACGTCAGAGTTAAACTTAATTTATAGCGTTATCGACTTACTGCACTGATTTTAACCACGATTGCACTACAGTGCACATTGAAAACTCGTCCATGGCACAGACTCTACACTAGGCCGAAGCCTTAGATGTGGCAACGTCGCTTTGCTGTCAAATAGTGGGCCGATTACCGTGGGCCGAACGGCGGGCATTCCGCGGAAAATTTAAATTGTTTTATAGTTTCAGAATAATTAATTATTACATTTTATATGTATTAGAGTTCATCTCGGTTAATAAATTAAGAAAAATACTTTTTGAAAAAATAAGAATGGTGAAAAATGCCAGTAGTATCAGTACAAAAATGTACATGTATTTAGATTTAGAGATTTTCCCTTCTATTGGACATTTATTATTTCCATTAGATTTCCTCCTTTCAGTTTTGTCAGTCTGTATTTTGTCTTGAACTGTTTCAGTGTAATTATTAATAAAAATATTTGCTACATTAACAACACTAATTCAAGCAGAATTTCATCAGTTTGGGGTTGATTACATGAACAAATGTGTCTAAAACAAACTCATCTATGTATATGTATATTGATGTATTCTTTTTCAATTTTCATTAAAACTGCTTTGTGCAATTGCCCAAAAACTTACTTTTATACCTATTGGCTGCTCAAGTGACAATTTACAAATTGAGTGTTCATTTAAGTGGAAGTGGAAGTGGCAGCAGGAAACAGGTTGCGTTTATTTTTATTTTGTAGTGTCTGACTGTGATGAAACAGACATCAGATGTAAGTGGTATTAGTAGTAGTAGTAGTTCTAAAAAGTATTTTTCTTAATTTTTTAACCGGGATGAACTCTAATACATATAAAATGTAATAATTATTCTGAAACTATAGGCCCGCTATTTGACAGCTAAGCCACGTTGCTACATCTAAGGCTCCGACCTAGTGTAGAGTCGGCCATGGCTCAATACACGACTTTTATATTTGATAATCCCTTATGGGTTTTTAGGTTGGATTTGTTTTTGTTTGAATACTGAACGCTGATATTGACAGAAGTGACGTCAGAGTTAAACTTAATTTATAGCGTTATCGACTTACTGCACTGATTTTAGCCACGATTGCACTACAGTGCACATTGAAAACTCGTCCATGGCACAGACTCTACACTAGGCCGAAGCCTTAGATGTGGCAACGTCGCTTTGCTGTCAAATAGTCGGCCGGTTACCGTGGGCCGAACGGCGGGCATTCCGCGGAAAATTTAAATTGTTTTATAGTTTCAGAATAATTAATTATTACATTTTATATGTATTAGAGTTCACCTCGGTTAATAAATTAAGAAAAATACTTTTTGAAAAGATAAGAATGGTGAAAAATGCCAGTAGTATCAGTACAAAAATGTACATGTATTTAGATTTAGAGATTTTCCCTTCTATTGGACATTTATTATTTAAGTGGAAGTGGAAGTGGCAGCAGGAAACAGGTTGCGTTTATTTTTATTTTGTAGTGTCTCGTTGTGATGAAACAGACATCAGATGTAAGTGGTATTAGTAGTAGTAGTAGTTCTAAAAAGTATTTTTCTTAATTTATTAACCGAGATGAACTCTAATACATATAAAATGTAATAATTATTCTGAAACTATAGGCCCGCTATTTGACAGCTAAGCCACGTTGCTACATCTAAGGCTCCGACCTAGTGTAGAGTCGGCCATGGCTCAATACACGACTTTTATATTTGATAATACCTTATGGGTTTTTAGGTTGGATTTGTTTTTGTTTGAATACTGAACGCTGATATTGACAGAAGTGACGTCAGAGTTAAACTTAATTTATAGCGTTATCGACTTACTGCACTGATTTTAACCACGATTGCACTACAGTGCACATTGAAAACTCGTCCATGGCACAGACTCTACACTAGGCCGAAGCCTTAGTTGTGGCAACGTCGCTTTGCTGTCAAATAGTGCGCCGGTTACCGTGGGCCGAACGGCGGGCATTCCGCGGAAAATTTAAATTGTTTTATAGTTTCAGAATAATTAATTATTACATTTTATATGTATTAGAGTTCATCTCGGTTGATAAATTAAGAAAAATACTTTTTGAAAAAATAAGAATGGTGAAAAATGCCAGTAGTATCAGTACAAAAATGTACATGTATTTAGATTTAGAGATTTTCCCTTCTATTGGACATTATTATTTCCATTAGATTTCCTCTTTTCAGTTTTGTCAGTCTGTATTTTGTCTTGAACTGTTTCAGTGTAATTATTAATAAAAATATTTGCTACATTAACAACACTAATTCAAGCAGAATTTCATCAGTTTGGGGTTGATTACATGAACAAATGTGTCTAAAACAAACTCATCTATGTATATGTACATTGATGTATTCTTTTTCAATTTTCATTAAAACTGCTTTGTGCAATTGCCCAAAAACTTACTTTTATACCTATTGGCTGCTCAAGTGACAATTTACAAATTGAGTGTTCATTTAAGTGGAAGTGGAAGTGGCAGCAGGAAACAGGTTGCGTTTATTTTTATTTTGTAGTGTCTGACTGTGATGAAACAGACATCAGATGTAAGTGGTATTAGTAGTAGTAGTAGTTCTAAAAAGTATTTTTCTTAATTTATTAATCGAGATGAACTCTAATACATATAAAATGTAATAATTATTCTGAAACTATAGGCCCGCTATTTGACAGCTAAGCCACGTTGCTACATCTAAGGCTCCGACCTAGTGTAGAGTCGGCCATGGCTCAATACACGACTTTTATATTTGATAATCCCTTATGGGTTTTTAGGTTGGATTTGTTTTTGTTTGAATACTGAACGCTGATATTGACAGAAGTGACGACAGAGTTACACTTAATTTATAGCGTTATCGACTTACTGCACTGATTTTAACCACGATTGCACTACAGTGCACATTGAAAACTCGTCCATAGCACAGACTCTACACTAGCCCGAAGCCTTAGATGTGGCAACGTCGCTTTGCTGTCAAATAGTGGGCCGGTTACCGTGGGCCGAACGGCGGGCATTCTGCGGAAAATTTAAATTGTTTTATAGTTTCAGAATAATTAATTATTACATTTTATATGTATTAGAGTTCATCTCGGTTAATAAATTAAGAAAAATACTTTTTGAAAAAACAAGAATGGTGAAAAATGCCAGTAGTATCAGTACAAAAATGTACATGTATTTAGATTTAGAGATTTTCCCTTCTATTGTACATTTATTATTTAAGTGGAAGTGGAAGTGGCAGCAGGAAACAGGTTGCGTTTATTTTTATTTTCTAGTGTCTGACTGTGATGAAACAGACATCAGATGTAAGTGGTATTAGTAGTAGTAGTAGTTCTAAAAAGTATTTTTCTTAATTTATTAACCGAGATGAACTCTAATACATATAAAATGTAATAATTATTCTGAAACTATAGTCCCGCTATTTGACAGCTAAGCCACGTTGCTACATCTAAGGCTCCGACCTAGTGTAGAGTCGGCCATGGCTCAATACACGACTTTTATATTTGATAATCCCTTATGGGTTTTTAGGTTGGATTTGTTTTTGTTTGAATACTGAACGCTGATATTGACAGAAGTGACGTCAGAGTTAAACTTAATTTAAAGCGTTATCGACTTACTGCACTGATTTTAACCACGATTGCACTACAGTGCACATTGAAAACTCGTCCATGGCACAGACTCTACACTAGGCCGAAGCCTTAGTTGTGGCAACGTCGCTTTGCTGTCAAATAGTGGGCCGGTTACCGTGGGCCGAACGGCGGGCATTCCGCGGAAAATTTAAATTGTTTTATAGGTTCAGAATAATTAATTATTACATTTTATATGTATTAGAGTTCATCTCGGTTGATAAATTAAGAAAAATACTTTTTGAAAAAATAAGAATGGTGAAAAATGCCAGTAGTATCAGTACAAAAATGTACATGTATTTAGATTTAGAGATTTTCCCTTCTATTGGACATTATTATTTCCATTAGATTTCCTCTTTTCAGTTTTGTCAGTCTGTATTTTGTCTTGAACTGTTTCAGTGTAATTATTAATAAAAATATTTGCTACATTAACAACACTAATTCAAGCAGAATTTCATCAGTTTGGGGTTGATTACATGAACAAATGTGTCTAAAACAAACTCATCTATGTATATGTACATTGATGTATTCTTTTTCAATTTTCATTAAAACTGCTTTGTGCAATTGCCCAAAAACTTACTTTTATGCCTATTGGCTGATCAAGTGACAATTTACAAATTGAGTGTTCATTTAAGTGGAAGTGGAAGTGGCAGCAGGAAACAGGTTGCGTTTATTTTTATTTTGTAGTGTCTGACTGTGATGAAACAGACATCAGATGTAAGTGGTATTAGTAGTAGTAGTAGTTCTAAAAAGTATTTTTCTTAATTTATTAATCGAGATGAACTCTAATACATATAAAATGTAATAATTATTCTGAAACTATAGGCCCGCTATTTGACAGCTAAGCCACGTTGCTACATCTAAGGCTCCGACCTAGTGTAGAGTCGGCCATGGCTCAATACACGACTTTTATATTTGATAATCCCTTATGGGTTTTTAGGTTGGATTTGTTTTTGTTTGAATACTGAACGCTGATATTGACAGAAGTGACGACAGAGTTACACTTAATTTATAGCGTTATCGACCTACTGCACTGATTTTAACCACGATTGCACTACAGTGCACATTGAAAACTCGTCCATGGCACAGACTCTACACTAGGCCGAAGCCTTAGATGTGGCAACGTCGCTTTGCTGTCAAATAGTGGGCCGGTTACCGTGGGCCGAACGGCGGGCATTCTGCGGAAAATTTAAATTGTTTTATAGTTTCAGAATAATTAATTATTACATTTTATATGTATTAGAGTTCATCTCGGTTAATAAATTAAGAAAAATACTTTTTGAAAAAACAAGAATGGTGAAAAATGCCAGTAGTATCAGTACAAAAATGTACATGTATTTAGATTTAGAGATTTTCCCTTCTATTGTACATTTATTATTTAAGTGGAAGTGGAAGTGGCAGCAGGAAACAGGTTGCGTTTATTTTTATTTTGTAGTGTCTGACTGTGATGAAACAGACATCAGATGTAAGTGGTATTAGTAGTAGTAGTAGTTCTAAAAAGTATTTTTCTTAATTTATTAACCGAGATGAACTCTAATACATATAAAATGTAATAATTATTCTGAAACTATAGGCCCGCTATTTGACAGCTAAGCCACGTTGCTACATCTAAGGCTCCGACCTAGTGTAGAGTCGGCCATGGCTCAATACACGACTTTTATATTTGATAATCCCTTATGGGTTTTTAGGTTGGATTTGTTTTCGTTTGAATACTGAACGCTGATATTGACAGAAGTGACGTCAGAGTTAAACTTAATTTATAGCGTTATCGACTTACTGCACTGATTTTAACCACGATTGCACTACAGTGCACATTGAAAGCTCGTCCATCGCACAGACTCTGCACTAGGCCGAAGCCTTAGATGTGGCAACGTCGCTTTGCTGTCAAATAGTGGGCCGATTACCGTGGCCCGAACGGCGGGCATTCCGCGGAAAATTTAAATTGTTTTATAGTTTCAGAATAATTAATTATTACATTTTATATGTATTAGAGTTCATCTCGGTTAATAAATTAAGAAAAATACTTTTTGAAAAAATAAGAATGGTGAAAAATGCCAGTAGTATCAGTACAAAAATGTACATGTATTTAGATTTAGAGATTTTCCCTTCTATTGGACATTTATTATTTCCATTAGATTTCCTCCTTTCAGTTTTGTCAGTCTGTATTTTGTCTTGAACTGTTTCAGTGTAATTATTAATAAAAATATTTGCTACATTAACAACACTAATTCAAGCAGAATTTCATCAGTTTGGGGTTGATTACATGAACAAATGTGTCTAAAACAAACTCATCTATGTATATGTATATTGATGTATTCTTTTTCAATTTTCATTAAAACTGCTTTGTGCAATTGCCCAACAACTTACTTTTATACCTATTGGCTGCTCAAGTGACAATTTACAAATTGAGTGTTCATTTAAGTGGAAGTGGAAGTGGCAGCAGGAAACAGGTTGCGTTTATTTTTATTTTGTAGTGTCTGACTGTGATGAAACAGACATCAGATGTAAGTGGTATTAGTAGTAGTAGTAGTTCTAAAAAGTATTTTTCTTAATTTTTTAACCGAGATGAACTCTAATACATATAAAATGTAATAATTATTCTGAAACTATAGGCCCACCATTTGACAGCTAAGCCACGTTGCCACATCTAAGGCTCCGGCCTAGTGTAGAGTTGGCCATTATTCTGTTAAATGTACTTTGTTCTGTGAAAGAAATGTTTTGTGTTGTTTGCGACGTTCTAATGTTGATGTTCTGTGTCACTTGACAAAAAAGTAGGGTTATGGATTAGTGGTGTTTTTAATACTTAAATCTTAACTACATGTATGTTTCAGATAGTCCTGAGGGCGAGTAGTCCGATCAATAAAACTTAAGGACTAATGCCACCTGGATTCCACTTAGTACTCCCTGGAGTCCATCGGTGGCTTAGAACCCTGAGTGATGTTGGGTGCGAAGCATAAACTAGGGTGCGAAGAGTTTCATGCAAGCTAGGGGATGAATAGCATGCACTATGGTAACAAGCAGGGTATGATGCTGGTATAGCCTCTAGATGGCAAGCTCTCCAATGAGCTAAGAGGCAGAGACATGTCGTTTTTAAGAGATGGTTGCCTAGAGTATATGAAGAGTCGCCCGCCCCATTCTACAATCAATCATACTATCGTCAGACTAAAGTTGTCAGTAGCGACAAGAAAGAAAGGCGGATGAAGTCGACCGTTCGATCAAGTCAAGATCCGGCTCCCCAAGGTCCTTTTCCAACCCCGAAAAGGGCCATGGTTCTACTCGACAAAAATAGCCTTCCGATCGTCCATAGCTTGTCGTGTCACAGCTATCCTGAGATAGTATCGAAAGCAAACGGACGCTGAAGGCGCCCGGTCGATTTCGACTAGGCCCGGGCCATGCCAGTCGACTATCCCAAGGATGACCGCAGCTCAGTGCAATGCCTGAGTCGATCCAAGCGATAGTCGAATGGCCTATCGAGGATAAAAGGGCTGGTCAACCTCTATCGCTGCATGCTACATTCATACTTTATAAGCTACAGGCTGTATAAGGTTCTCCTGCAATTATTTTAAACGAAATTATGGACCCGACAACAGTTGCTAGCTAGCTGGTCATCCTCTGAATAACCATGTAACCATCTAAACTAAATTAAAAGATTGGCATATATCAAATTAATTTTTTCAGTAGAAAATAAATTTGCGAGCCTTTAATTATTTATTGCGAATATTGCTTATATATGTAATTATTCAATTTCGACAACTTGCACCTTATACGACCTATAAACTTATCAGGCACATATGTCTCACACAATTTCGGCTGAAAATAAATAAATAAACCTTTCTCGATATAGGTATGTTCACAGTAACAACAGATCATAGAGGGAATGAAAAACACTCCATTGCATTGTGCTGAAGGCCAAAGCTGAACCCCTCATTGACAGTTGCCTTGCTAAAGTAGCTCGAAACTAACCCTGCACCTTTGTTACATTTTTTTTTATACCTACATAATAAAAGTGAGCGAAACTCATGAAGGGTACCTAGAGCTATCCACAAAAACTATATCTGCAGCCTAGAAAAGTTAAATTGAAGAACAAATACAAAAAACGTTCTGATGAGTACAGCGTCAAATAACAATACAGGGTGAGTCCTAAGTTGATACTTCTTTCAATCTGTATATAGAAGTCTTTAAAATAAACAACTTTTTCAAATAACTTATTGTCGAAAACTGAAAAATAAGCGAGATACTTGAATTAAAGAAAGTAAATCCGTGCTTGTGTATCAAGACGTACCTAGTCTGTTTATGTTTAGTTTTTCGCTCGGATCTTTGTCTTATCGATCAAGCATTGTACCTGTCAATTAATGCACTATTCACTTTCAGTTTATCATAGTTCATTTTAAATTGATAAACCCTAAAAGTTGGTTTATAATAATGTGCCACTTTTAGGATTTATCAATTTAAAATGACCAACGATAAACAGAAATTGACAGGTACAATGCCTAATCGATCTGACAAAAATCCGATCAAAAAACTGAACATAAACAGACTAGCTATGAAGATATGTCTGATACATGAGCCCAGATACCTATAATTTGTTTGTATCTCGCTTATTTTTCAGTTTTCTGAAAAAAGTTATTCAAAAGAGTTGCTTATTTTAACGAATTCTATACACAGCTAAAAAAAGTATCAAATTTTAGGACTCATCCTGTATATGTATAAAAACCTTTTGTCTGTCTACCAAACTTAATTGTTTGCCTTCCCCATTTTCGGTTGATACTGCGAGATTTTAACCAAAAGATATTCGCCAGTTTTCTTATTGTACGACAGCGTGATAATACCTTGCTTTGCTCTATGTCTGAACTTTATTTTTAATTTATAAATGCGAGCATTTCTAACTGGCTGATTTATCTTTCAGTTATTTTATTGAGAGAAGTTTTCCAACACCATTGACCCAAAAAAGAGACTCACCACGCTGCAACCTGCATCCTTGGTACCTGAAACAAATAGAGACAAGATTACAACGTTGGTACACAAAAGTTCAATATAAGTACGTTTTGACTATAGATATATCCAGAAAATATGTTTCTACTTCTTGATACCCCTTAGAAATTATGCGAAATGTAGTTTCAAATCGTCTGCCGATAACTAACTCTTATGATAATCGGTTGAATTCATAATTTGTACGTAATTTTCAGTGTATTTATCCTCATTTAGAAGTTTAGGAGGCTCTAAAATGAAATATGGAAAAATTATGATAGCTTTCCATGTAATTCTAGATTCTACCCAAGACTTGCATTCAAACAAATTTGCCGTGATGTCCAAAATTTATTATAAATTTAACCCTCATCTGATGCTTACTTGCGTACTGCCTGCTTCTTTTTAATTGGTTGTATTTTATACGCTCGAGGTGAATATTTTCCAAAGTGGATACTTACTGGACTCCATTTTGGGATCGACCAATAAAGCCCGCAACACTCTAGAAGTCTTATCACTAAATATCTGATAAATTCAAAGTTCTGGCCACTATTTCTTAACAAATTAATGAACACTATCACTCACGTTACCGGATCACACTGATTGTAGCCTAAATTTCGGTCGTTTTGTTACTAAAAACTTAAAAAAAGCAAATCCGCGGTGAATGCTAACATGTCTTCCGTAAAAATTAAATTAGTAAAAACAAATGAAAAATTATAAACATCCCAACTATTGTTCACAGCTGCCTTGGATTGGCTGCCTTGGACCGTTGTTTTATGCCTTGAACGTGTCCTATCCTTCCTCAATTGCTAATTAATAATCTATTGTGATATTTCTTCAGAGTTGTCTTGAATTTTGCAATATTAATGTGAATTTTTCATTCAATTATAATTCCTAGCCGAGTAATAAAGCTTGCCGCAATTCGAAAATTTGAATCAAATGGACATCTATCGGAGTGCAATAGAAACTGAAAACAAGTAGTTTGCTCGCTTGGTATACAGGTACCATGACAGATATTAGCTTTGTCCCAATCAGGTTTTTGATCACCGTAACAGAATCGTCAGGAAATAACACCGTCTGATTGGATGGAATCGGTATAAGCCCCCTCCATTACCTAACCTGACCTAACCTCAAAAATACTGAAATGACCCGTGGAGCCGTGGAAATGACTGAAATATACCAATATGGCGTCAGCATGAAAAACAGGGTTTTATAGGTTGTGAGTAGTGACCTAATGACCTATATTTGAAATTTCACCTTTTTATAAATATAAGTAGATACAGATTTGTGGTGAGATTTGTAGTCCGACAAAATGATGGAGACGATAGCCAACAGTGCATATTTTGAACAATTAATTGCGGAATATATTGATATAGCTGAAAGTTACCTTAAAAAGGATAGCATTTTGGGTTTGGATAAATTTTCTGTGGATCCTGGCACCATTAGCTATGACAGGAGTGATTTCCCACCAGTTACAAATAAGGGTTTACTGAAATATATTTT
Organism: Callosobruchus maculatus; assembly: GCA_951848785.1. Classification (NCBI taxonomy): domain Eukaryota; kingdom Metazoa; phylum Arthropoda; class Insecta; order Coleoptera; family Chrysomelidae; genus Callosobruchus; species Callosobruchus maculatus. The sequence continues at coordinate 4,163,050 of CATOUR010000106.1, read as the reverse complement.
TATTGAGTACCAGTTTTTATACCTACAAATGCTCAAATGCAGGCATACAAAAGTTGGAATGGCTAAAAGTTATTTGAAGCTGTTGTTTTAGTAGCTGTGGAGGGATTAAAATTAAGAACTAGGTGCCAGGTTTTATTACCAATGGTAAGATCATCATTTAATTTATTTATTTTGTCTGCATAATGTGTGGAATTTAAGGTCAAACATTCACAACACATGACTGTGCTACCATTACACACATGGGTTACCGCAAATTAGGATGGAAGCATTGAGTGTGCTCATTGCACTTGCATGGCTGGTACAGAAGAAGTAGAAGTTGTATTATAGTCATGTTGGTGCATTCTTGTATGCTGCAGAATGATGACTAGCTGGAACACCACATCATGTACAGGCGTTCGTTCATTGTGGAATGTACCAAGGATGTCTCAGGTACTTTAAAATGTATTGTAAGCTTTTGCGATACATTTTATAAATGTACACATTTAGATTTAATACCCAACAATGGTTTGAGTTACGGGACATGATATACTTATGTTTGACATGTTCCACCTATGTATATGTGGATAAAGATATCAATATCTTCTTATTGGTTCTAGGTATGCTGTGAGCCATGAAAGAAAATGGATTTTGGTACAACTGTGACTGCATCATCATGATCTTTAGATGTACAAGCAGTATCTCATGAAGACAGGGTCAACTTACTGCAAAACCTCAAAAAAGCTAACACGTAATCAGTATTGATGCATTTGTGGAGCCATCATCAAGTGAATTTGAAGCGCCAACTGTTGAAACATTAAACCCTTACCAAAATTTGCACAATGATGAATATGAAATATTTCATTTGCAACAGCTGTTGCAGAACAATATGTCCAAATTAGTAGTGATTAGTTTAATCAGCATGCTGATATGATAATAGCATCTAAACTGAAGCAAGTTTGCTAAATATCTGTAGAAAAACTATTGTGATTAGTAAAATGTAGATGTTATCCACTGAAATTCTTTTTCCAAACAAAAGAGACAGCATGAGGGTTAAGACATTACCACCAGGATCTGGTAATGAAATGGGTAGGCCTTGTAATTCAACCAAAATGGGCCTAGCTAAAAGCATCACCTGATGCTCTTGTGCCATTTACATGCTGTGGAAGTGGGTGTCTAGAAATGAAGTATCTGTACCAAAGGTACACACACTCAAACAATTTGCTGAGAGGCAGATTACTTGTTCAGTATTGATAAACAATGAGATATGTTTGGATAAAACTAAAACTAATAGTATTATTTCCAGGTAAGCAAGCAATGTTATTTGTCTTCTCTCAGTATTTGGTAATAACATGGGTTGAAGGCAGCATCACTGGTCAATGCATAGTATGTCCGGATTATTAATTAATACAACACAAACTTAAGCAATATCACTTACAACCATATCAGGGTTATCAAACAAATTCGCACCTTCAAATCATAAAACTCAGCAGATTTTTATTCACCATTGGTTCACTGATGGTCTCAAGAATTTACTATTTCCTAGTTTAATAAAACTAGTGGCTAACTTTTTTATATTTTCTTTTTTGTTTTCATTTTCTAAAGTTCATCATTTAGACTTGCATGGGATTGAAATCATATATATAAAAATTTGATACCTAATGAGTTTTTCCTTACACTGGCCTACTCTCATCATCATCATCAGTCCTTTATTGTTGTTAATACAAACTTGGTTTGTTTACATAGGTCATAGTGCATTATAAAATAAAAACATCTAAAACTTTGTGGAATACAACACTAAAATTATACACTAAATTCCTCCAAAAAATAAAAAAACAGTTTTCTATTAAAATACATTTTACCTGTATTATAAATTGTTTTAAAGGTAGCCCCTTAATATAATTTGGAAATTTATTAGGTATATAGCCTGATTGTCCGGTAGCCACCACCATCCAACATGTTTTTTTTTCTGGTGCCATGATCATGTATATCAGAGTTATATGACCATTACTTTTTTTATATATAATAAATTTTCAATTATAAAGAGGGAAGAGGGTATAGTTAAAATGTATTATTCCTTGAAGGCATCTTTGCAATCCCCAGTATATCCTAGCCTAGCCAGATTTCTTACAGCCTTCCTCTGTAATGCAAACAACCTATGACCCCCTAAGAAATAACCCCAAGCCAAAATTGTATATGAAATTTGAGTGTGTATGAGTGCAAAATAAGCAGTTTTTAAAACATATACTGAAATATGTGATGAAAGACCCCTGATAGCATATATACCACTGGCATCGTCTTTCCTACTTTTGCTGTATGTGACCCCCATTGGAGTCTACTGTCGAGGGTCACCCCAAGCAGTTGAGCCTCAGTTTCATCCCCCATTTTTGTAATGGTTGAGCACAATGTAAATATCACATTGTGTGTTTTGTTTTCATATACTAGTAGAGCATTAGTATGAAACCATACTTCTGTCAGAGCTGCCTTAGATCTTAATTATGCTAATTTTAGACTATCTTCAGAAAGAGATATAGTTGTATCAACCGCAAAAAAAGTATAACGCACATTTCTGTTGCTGGCAGGTAAATTATATGTAGTAGAAATAATATGGGTCCTAAAATTGAGCCTTGGTCTTGGGGAACTCCTTGTTTTAAACAGTTCGTCTGAAGGCGATAGACTTCCAACTCTTACCATCTGTGATCGATTTGATAGATGTTCCTATTAATTTGACACTCTCATTGGAAAAGTTATAGGCCTTCAGTTTTCCTAACACAATTATTTTGTGACTAACACAGTCGAAAGCTTTCACAGTGCTGCTGAAAATTGTTTCTTGTTAAATGCATCCATTATCTGACAATTCAGATCAAGAATACCCATGACTGAGTTCTTGCCTTTATGGAAACCAAACTGGCATCCTGAAACTTTTTACAGATATATGCAGTTCTATTGATATATTTTTTATATATGTTATTATCTTCAGGTTCAACAGCAAATGGCCATGACAGAGATGAAGTTCTGCAATTTCATTGTATGGTCAACTGAAGGGACTTTGTTGAGAGACTCAGTTTTAATGAAGCTTTTTGGCTCTACCACAGGGAAAAAGCTCTCCTATTTCATCAGAAGGTCATCATGCCAGAGCTATTGGGTAGACTCTTCACACAGTCAATACCATCCATTACTACATGGTACATGGTGCTCTTATAATGGTCCTGACTGATGATGGTAGACCAATCATTTGCTATAAATGGTAGACCAATCATTTGCTATAACAAAGAACTTTGCATGATATCTTGGTATCATTTAGAATGTGTTGGACTGTCTGAAGTTCCCAATGAAATATGGACATGTAGGGATTGTAGAGTGATAGATAGAGTACATACTCTTTATTCACGTAAGATAATCCTACTACAATATAGTTACAATAATACATAGAATGATAGAATAGAATAGGTAATACATTTTTGTAACCTAAAACTATTCATAATCTTATCATATAGTTAATGAGTAGTCAAATGATAACCAATTACTAACTGAAAAACATCAATTTGAGGTATTACAATAATATTACAAAGAATTAAATAAATAAAAAGCCACGTTCACGTACTTCTAGTGAAAAATTTTTTTTTGAAAATTTCTTATGAATATATTCAAAATCAAGCTTCAGAGAAAGTGTTTGATTCATGATTAATCCAAATATTTTATTTGACTTACTCATTCTATATCCTCATTATGCAAGTTCAATTTAAAATTTTTAATACTTAGAAGAGTAGAAATTAACATTGCTTTTGTTGTTCAGTTTCGATTTGTGAGTTTCTGTTGTTTTAATTTGTTAGTATCTATAATACCTTCTTTTTTATTAAGCAACCATTGTATCCTCTCTATTAGTTCAAAAAATTACCATCAGTGCATGCAATTAATGTGTCATCTGTAAATAAGTTGATAAATTCCAGCCCTTCAATATAATTCATAAAAAATTATAAACAATAATGCTCAAAGTATACTATCTTGTGGTGCCCCATATTTGCTTTCTTTGTTTAAAGATTTTCTCTCACCCACTAGGGCATCCTGAAATCTGTTGGTTAAATATTCCCTAAACCGTTTTATTAATTTTTTTCCAAAACCATAATATTTTAGTTTTTTTTAACATTATTATGTCAACAGCTTTTCTCAAGTCTAAACAAATTACAACTACAAATTCATTCTTATCTACCAGTGTGTTAATTAGCCAATATGTAGACACATCAGATTTGTCTTGACATTTTGCAACAGGAACAATGGTAGTATATAATTTATTTAGAAGACTACCCCTATTAAACGAAATTATAAAATTGAGAGTTGCATATCCTGTTGTATCAAAAGTTCTTTTAAGAAATAGAGTTTTTAGCATATTATCTACGTCTTGCATGTTTTTAATGAAAACATAGTTTGTTTTAACACCATTATTATTACTATTATTATGGGCTGAAATTCATCAATTCTGCACTCAAAGTACAAGTAAATTACTATCAGACCAATCACAATTTCAATGAACACTAGATTATTATATCCTCAATAGTTTTTGTGAAGTATGAATTAAACATACAGGCGGTTTCATTTTCAGTCTCTACAAAAATGTTGGTCTTGTTCGTTCTAAAATTTATATTTTGTATAATTAACAGATTCATCACAGTCATTTAACATTTTTTTCAGACATTTCCATATTTCTTTAGAGTGATATTTATTATCATCAATCATGTTTTCATAGTATTCTTTCTATTTTGCATTAACAAATTACAACTAAGTTTTGCTTGATTTTATAATTATTTCATATCAATATACTACTACCATTACTATAGTTAATAAAATATCTATATGCCCTATCAAGCTCCAAGGCTAATTCCCTAATTTCACTACAGTTTATTTCCATAGTTATTCATTACAGCAGCACATTTTTTATTTAGATAATCAAATATCACATCAGTATCAATAGAGTCAAAATTCAAATCGCATACCAACAGTTCAATCATTATTATCAATATATATATGTAAGAATATTGGCAAAAAGGGCCAAAGGTGGCCTACTTGCCTGGCTTCGCCTCCCCATCACTACTACTATATGTAAGAATAAAATTATATTCTTAAATATAAGATACAAACCATGTAGGTATTTCTTGCAGGTATTAAATCTTTTTAGCTAAACCATCTGTGAATAAAACAACATTCTTTGGTATGAAAACTGTTTATTAACATTTTGGCTGCCTCTCAAGTCCTGCTTAAAATACAAAAATTATTGTTGTATTTGTATATTTGTAATGTATTGTTTTTTATATGAATATATTATTGTTGCTCTATTGGATATTGTGTATTAATTTTATTTTGTGTTACTTGGAATCTTCAATCCATTGTTAATTAATTAATTGTTAATTCATTGACTTTATTAAAATAAAGTCCTTTCTTATAAATACATAACATATATTCACTTAAAAAAAAACAGATCACTTGTATTTATAGAGGCACAATTGCTGAGCATAAATTTATAAGACCACCATCATAAGAATGCAATTTTTGTCAATGATTGGATAAGGTCTTCTCCACGTGTACTAAGCAAAACTGTAGATATAAGATCATTGAGGATATTATACTTTTGTCAGTATTCCAATAACACATTCTGCATGGATCTGCAGTGTGCCAGGGCTCGTGTTTTCTCAGAATTCATTGACTTTATAAAAATAAAGTCTTTTCTTATAAATATGTAACATATAATCAGATAAAAAACAAATCACTTGTATTTATAGAGGCACAATTGATGGCATAAATTTATAAGGGCCCATCATAGAAATACAATTTTTGTCAATGATAGGATAAGGTCTTCTCCACATGTACTAAGCAAAACTATATGTAGATAAGATGTCATCAAGGATATTATACCTTTGTCAATATTCCAATGACACGTTCTGCATGGATTCTGCAGTATGCCAGAGCTCGTGTTTTCTCAAGTTCTATGCAGTTACATATGGCCCCAGGTAAATGCAGGTATTTCAACAGTTGCCCTATAGAGCTGTACAAACTCCCTCATTAGAAAATTTCTCTGAGCCACAACATCTGGAATAAATTTTTTGAGAAATTCTTAATTCTCTATCACACACTTATCTGAAACAAGCCCACCCCATCCTTTACTGGTAAAACATATTGATCAGTGTAATTCAAATTAGATATTTGATTGTTTGGCCATGTTTATAATGTGAATAAGACTGTGCAGCTTCCAATACAAGTGAGGGGGTTTTTTTTATTTTTATCTCAAAACAGTCTATGATAACAGTTGTTTTTTCCTGGAAGGTTTCTTTAAAGCAAGATCGCATTATTTTTTTGAGATGGCCAAAATACAAAATTCTTCATCTGCATGCACATTATGTTTAATTTTAAGAATAAGTTGACACAGTAGTTGGACTTATCCCAAATCAGAAATTCAAATCGTTAAAATCAATATTTAAACGTAACTTCATAGGAGTCAACTGAATATGCTTCTCTATTGGCAGCAAAGTTTGAATTTAGAGTAATGTAGGGTTCTACAAGACTGATGATAGTCTCTAAATGTTTTTAAGTTGGAAACCCTATATAACATCTTAGGTGAATCTGATTATATTTGAGAAGTTTGCATGAACACGTCTTTCCAACTTGTCTCTAATCTTTGAAGTACCCATATGCTCCAAATAAAGTTTTGTGATGTTATTGCAGGTCATCTCAGTCTGCACAATTTTAATGGTTTTCTTTTCCTCTCAAAGGTTACAAGTGTCCCCAACATTTATACTGCTGTTGTTTCCTATTCTGACTTGTACTGGGTTCATTCTTCTGCTAAAAGTTTTGAAACTCATTGTTTTGAAATCAATAAAGCTAAACATTATTTTACCTGTGCTCTGTAGAGTTTCCATTTATATCTTTCAAGCTTCACACCTGTTACATTAATTTGTGCTTTTTGGTTGCAAACCCAAAAGAGAAGGTATTCAGGCAGGATTCAACTGATCTGTTAAGTAGAGCAGGTTCGCCTAAAATATCAGCTTATTAGTGGGTATGTATAATAATAATATTCATAATAGAGTTTCTTCCTCAAGAAAATATCTATACATTGCAAGAATACTTGATTAACATAAACAAATAAAACAACAGCAATACCAGGACATAAACAACGAATTACCACAAAAGTGCATCACTTGTACGTGGTGTACAAAAGGAATATATAATATTAAATGTAATAATAAATATAATATCTAGGTGAAGGGTTAAGTGTCATAATTTTGAGTCAACTTAGGATGTTTTGTATAACTAGGTAAAGGATCATAATTGTAATTTTGAGTCTAATTAGGGTGTTTTGTATAGCCAGGTAATTTAGGTCCTATCAGATGAATCGTAGTATACTAGTACTAGTACACTAGTATTGGTACTATATAATCTCTATATATTTATGTATTTGGAAGCGGGGAAGTTCTTGATGAATCCAAAATTGTTTTTTGAAATAGCTTAACCTTCGAATTTCTTTAATAACTGATGGTAATATATTGTATAGTTTTGTGGACAAATAAACATATGACCTAAACATAATACTTTTATGCGGTTTGAAAATAAAGTTAGACGATATATATCTATATATATATATGTTACGGCTAAAGTGTTTACTTGGATAGTTTATATACTAGCTGGATAGTATACAAACTATCCAAATGTCTCGCTATTTTGATGGAAAATCATATTTCTACTAAAATAGCTATGAATATTGGTTGGTTTGTATACTAGCCAGCTAGTTTATAAACTATCCAAGATATGTCGCTAAAGTATAATACCACAAAGATATCACACATATTAACCAGTGTTTCTGGTTAGTTTACAAACTATCCACATCACTTGGATAAAGTATGCACCTAATATCTCTAGTAATACATAATAACCAACTCGCTGGTTAGTATGTAAACTAACCAGTCCTTTTTGGTTAGTATGTAAACAAACCAATCCTCTTTGGTTACTTTAGTTTAGAAAAACAATTTTTAATTAAAGGTAAAGTTTATTTATAGATGCAACATACAATTGCTATCACTACCTAAAAGTAAGTAAGTAAGACAAACGGAAATACTATTTGTGTAACAAAATATTCATATAAAATAAATCTCTAGACCCTAAAACCGAAAAAAAAAAATTATTATTTATTAGAGCATGTTGCACTGTTGTCGCATTTGCTGTCACATGTATATCCAGAAGCAAGGCATTTGCACTTTTTATTTGTGCAACTCTTTTTGCATTGACAGCGCACATAACCTTGGGTTGAACCGATTAGTGAAAATTTTCCTACAGCGCTTCGCAATGTTATTTAAGTGTCTGTTTTAACATCTTCTAACTTAATAAATTCTTGCTTGCATAGTTCAAATTTGTTGTGAGAGTAGAGCTGTTTAAGGACGCCGTGAACAGTTCCAATTCGGTAAAATTCATCTTCCATGCTCCTTATTACACCCAATATGTTTCTATGGTCTGACCGACTTCGGTCTACGTCTGGAATGGGTATCCTCACGGACATACCCACAGTTCTTGGTTTAAATTTCTTCGTAGAAGTTTTCAGCATTTTTTCTGCCTGCCTTTTTAGACTTTCGTGGCATGCAAATTGACCAAAGAAAATTATTTAGTTTACATACTAACCAAAGAGGATTGGTTAGTTTACATACTAACCAAAAAGGACTGGTTAGTTTACATACTAACCAGCGAGTTGGTTATTATGTATTACTAGAGATATTAGGTGCATACTTTATCCAAATGAAGTGGATAGTTTGTAAACTAACCAGAAACACTGGTTAATATGTGTGATATCTTTGTGGTATTATACTTTAGCGGCATTTCTTGGATAGTTTATAAACTAGCTGGCTAGTATACAAACCAACCAATATTCATAGCTATTTTATTTGAAATATGATTTTCCATTAAAATAACCAGACATTTGGATGGTTTATATACTAGCTGGATAGTATATAAACTATCCAAGTAAACACTTTAACCGTAACATATATACTGACCTGTTATAAAGTGTCGAAGATACATAAGCAATTAAGCATATTTCAGTTTCAAATCATCCAAATCTGCCCGCAAAATAGCAACTCCAACTTCTCCTAGTATATAAAAAAAGATAAATCTTCCCAGGATATTCTAACGTTTTTGCCACGGATTTTAAGTTTAGCAAAAAAAAAAGGATGTTTAGATAAGTGTAATCACGAAGTATTATGCCACCGATTGTAAAATTTGTAAACGAGGTAAACACAAAACATAAATATTTATAGGTTAGCACAATAGGTTAGGTTTGAACCACAAAACATATACACTGAAAGAAGGCAAATTCCTTGCAATTCCGAAAGCAACACGATGACAGTGTCACATGTCAGCGGCCATTTTATTTTGTTGGAAACGTACTTCGTAGCTATTTCGGATTTTATCTCAAAGAATACGCGATGATCAAAGACATACCCTGTCAGAATGCGAATGTCATTTCTTTCTGTCAAGCGTCAAAATACTGCCAGGAATCAGCTGATGTTTTGACATTTGTTTGGTTAAATTTATAATATTTAAAATAGAATCATAGAATCAAGTTTATTGTAGTCGAAATGTTTCTCCCAATTGCAAAAATCCAAATTGTTTTTGCGATTGGGAGAACCAATTTCAACTGTACAATAAACGTGACTATCGAGCTGAAAATGTTTAACAGTGGGAAATCAAACAAGTGGAGATGTTTAATACCTTTTATTGTTAAAACTATATAATAAAGATGGTGCATTTGCTATATATTGGAATAAAAATCGAAAACAAACAGTGAACAGACCAAGGAAGTTTTCGAAATATTATTTCAATATATCTTCATAAGGAAACTAGGAAAAACTTGTGATACTACCTCAAAACATAAAATTATTCAAAAAACGATAACTAAAACATGATATGTGCATATATATGAGAAATCTGTATGTATAGGGTACAGATTTCTGAAAAAAAAAACAAAAAATGATATCATATTACAAAATATTGAATAACAATTATAACAAATAAAAATAAATGTCTTTAAATACAAATTAAAACACAATTCTATCACAATCAGGAAAAAAATTTGTCATATCAGGTACTCAAGTCACAGCCGGGTTACTGATGATCCATCCATGGAGGCCCATATGGAAAAAAAAAGAAAATACAGGGCAGTCATTATTCCATTAAAAACAAATTATAATGCCTTGAACTTTTTTATTTTCCTCTGATGACCATCAGAAGGTCTTTTCAGTGAATTCTTGTCACAGACATATTCAAAAATTGTCAGTCTTATACACTTACCAATGATATCCTGAAGAATATCATGGTCCTTGCAAGACTGAGACAATTTTATATGTCTGTTCAAGCTGGTCTTAAAGTTAGTTTCAACATAAGGCAAGTGACCAAACTTATCCAAGAAACTATAAAGTTTCACATGGATATCATCAACATTTTGGACTCTCTTCTTTCTGACAACTCACTTTTCGAAATCCCTAATCTATTTAGGCAAGAGCTGGATTGTTCTGATAAAAATGAAAATCTATCATTAGAATATCACAGCAGAACCCAATTGGGAGAAGTATGAGTGATCATGTAAAACAGCAGCAGTAATACCTGGTAACTGGTCTAATACTTCTGTGGACTCAAAAACCTGATTACTTGCTGAAGATGTTGAAGGTGAATCTCAGATACTTGCTGAGAAACCAGCAGAGCATTCCTTCAAGGAGTGTGCAAGATTCAAATCATTTGTTATATCTTGTGGAGTAGAAACAATGACTTTTGGAACTGCTCTGCAGTTCAATCGTGAATTGGGGTCTTGTGGATACATATAATCTGACTGAAGGAAATGGTCTTCACAAACAAATAAATATTTACTATTTGAATCTGAACTAATTCCACAAGCACGAAGCCATAGCTGCCTCACTTCGGGGTTTTTGGGGAAGTAATGGAATTTTTTATGTTGAGGTTCAGAATGGCTCCTGCCCCAGTAGTACTTGTTTTCGCACAAGGGAAATTGGCATTTCCGTGTGCTGTATCTGTACTGAGAAATCGAAGTAACAGAAGAGCTAGCCCTGGTAAATACTATATATTGAAAGATATCAACAACACCTCAGAAAGAGTATGATAATAAAAAAGGGTCTATTTATGTATCTTGATATTCGTGATCAATAAACTCACCCTTTTACCATGCTTACGTTCCACGTCTTCGGAATATCTGAAAATTAAAATACCACATGGTTGAATACGGCGGCATAATTTGTTTTGATTATTGTATCAGTAATAGTTACATGTACACTTAAAAACATTCCATGCTATGAGTATTTCAGGCCTCAGAAAGACACGAAAATACAACAACTTACCTTCAAATGAGAAATATCATGAAAAAGAATAAATCAGCCCCACGCCCACGCCGCCACGCCAAACCAAAATGAAATAACAAAATAAACAAATGAGGTTAGAATCTTCAATCTTGTCATATTGACACTATTGACAGTGACATATATCAGCAATGTCACTTTTATTTTCCACAAAATATCCAGACGGCGCTGACATCGTGTTGCGGGTTCACAGGACACAGTTTACCCCACATGGTTTGAACCGTCCAACCGCCAGATTTCCTGCTCGCCAGTCCTCGGCACAGCCGCCTTCGTTTTTCTCGCAGTTCTCACTTGATTCTCGCTTCCAAGCTAGTATCGCATTTGCAATGATAAAACGATGCTAGAACCAGTTCTAGAACTGATGGGTTGGGACACTTTGAGGATCGATTGAGAACTGATTTCCATATAGTTAGCATTGGAGTGGGCGGGGCTTAGACGGTTCTGTTACCGTCCGATTACGGTACTCAGTTTAATTGGGACAAATCTATTATTCCGTACAGCGACAGACTCACAGCGTAAAGAAGCATTGAGATTCACATACACTAGGCCGGAGCCGTAGATGTGGCAACGTCGCTTTGCTGTCAAATAGTGGGCCGGTTACCGTGGGCCGAACGGCGGGCATTCCGCGGAAAATTTAAATTGTTTTATAGTTTCAGAATAATTAATTATTACATTTTATATGTATTAGAGTTCATCTCGGTTGATAAATTAAGAAAAATACTTTTTGAAAAATAAGAATGGTGAAAAATGCCAGTAGTATCAGTACAAAAATGTACATATATTTAGATTTAGAGATTTTCCCTTCTATTGGACATTTATTATTTCCATTAGATTTCCTCTTTTCAGTTTTGTCAGTCTGTATTTTGTCTTGAACTGTTTCAGTGTAATTATTAATAAAAATATTTGCTACATTAACAACACTAATTCAAGCAGAATTTCATCAGTTTGGGGTTGATTACATGAACAAATGTGTCTAAAACAAACTCATCTATGTATATGTATATTGATGTATTCTTTTTCAATTTTCATCAAAACTGCTTTGTGCAATTGCCCAAAAACTTACTTTACTTTACTAGGCCCGCTATTTGACAGCTAAGCCACGTTGCTACATCTAAGGCTCCGACCTAGTGTAGAGTCGGCCATGGCTCAATACACGACTTTTATATTTGATAATCCCTTATGGGTTTTTAGGTTGGATTTGTTTTTGTTTGAATACTGAACGCTGATATTGACAGAAGTGACGTCAGAGTTAAACTTAATTTATAGCGTTATCGACTTACTGCACTGATTTTAACCACGATTGCACTACAGTGCACATTGAAAACTCGTCCATGGCACAGACTCTACACTAGGCCGAAGCCTTAGTTGTGGCAACGTCGCTTTGCTGTCAAATAGTGGGCCGGTTACCGTGGGCCGAACGGCGGGCATTCCGCGGAAAATTTAAATTGTTTTATAGTTTCAGAATAATTAATTATTACATTTTATATGTATTAGAGTTCATCTCGGTTGATAAATTAAGAAAAATACTTTTTGAAAAAATAAGAATGGTGAAAAATGCCAGTAGTATCAGTACAAAAATGTACATGTATTTAGATTTAGAGATTTTCCCTTCTATTGGACATTTATTATTTCCATTAGATTTCCTCTTTTCAGTTTTGTCAGTCTGTATTTTGTCTTGAACTGTTTCAGTGTAATTATTAATAAAAATATTTGCTACATTAACAACACTAATTCAAGCAGAATTTCATCAGTTTGGGGTTGATTACATGAACAAATGTGTCTAAAACAAACTCATCTATGTATATGTATATTGATGTATTCTTTTTCAATTTTCATCAAAACTGCTTTGTGCAATTGCCCAAAAACTTACTTTTATACCTATTGGCTGCTCAAGTGACAATTTACAAATTGAGTGTTCATTTAAGTGGAAGTGGAAGTGGCAGCAGGAAACAGGTTGCGTTTATTTTTATTTTGTAGTGTCTGACTGTGATGAAACAGACATCAGATGTAAGTGGTATTAGTAGTAGTAGTAGTAGTTCTAAAAAGTATTTTTCTTAATTTATTAACCGAGATGAACTCTAATACATATAAAATGTAATAATTATTCTGAAACTATAGGCCCGCTATTTGACAGCTAAGCCACGTTGCTACATCTAAGGCTCCGACCTAGTGTAGAGTCGGCCATGGCTCAATACTCGACTTTTATATTTGATAATCCCTTATGGGTTTTTAGGTTGGATTTGTTTTTGTTTGAATACTGAACGCTGATATTGACAGAAGTGACGTCAGAGTTAAACTTAATTTATAGCGTTATCGACTTACTGCACTGATTTTAACCACGATTGCACTACAGTGCACATTGAAAACTCGTCCATGGCAAAGACTCTACACTAGGCCGAAGCCTTAGATGTGGCAACGTCGCTTTGCTGTCAAATAGTGGGCCGGTTACCGTGGCCCGAACGGCGGGCATTCCGCGGAAAATTTAAATTGTTTTATAGTTTCAGAATAATTCATTATTACATTTTATATGTATTAGAGTTCATCTCGGTTGATAAATTATGAAAAATACTTTTTGAAAAAATAAGAATGGTGAAAAATGCCAGTAGTATCAGTACAAAAATGTACATGTATTTAGATTTAGAGATTTTCCCTTCTATTGGACATTTATTATTTAAGTGGAAGTGGAAGTGGCAGCAGGAAACAGGTTGCGTTTATTTTTATTTTGTAGTGTCTGACTGTGATGAAACAGACATCAGATGTATGTGGTATTAGTAGTAGTAGTAGTTCTAAAAAGTATTTTTCTTAATTTATTAACCGAGATGAACTCTAATACATATATAATGTAATAATTATTCTGAAACTATAGGCCCGCTATTTGACAGCTAAGCCACGTTGCTACATCTAAGGCTCCGACCTAGTGTAGAGTCGGCCATGGCTCAATACACGACTTTTATATTTGATAATCCCTTATGGGTTTTTAGGTTGGATTTGTTTTTGTTTGAATACTGAACGCTGATATTGACAGAAGTGACGTCAGAGTTAAACTTAATTTATAGCGTTATCGACTTACTGCACTGATTTTAACCACGATTGCACTACAGTGCACATTGAAAGCTCGTCCATCGCACAGACTCTACACTAGGCCGAAGCCTTAGATGTGGCAACGTCGCTTTGCTGTCAAATAGTGGGCCGATTACCGTGGCCCGAACGGCGGGCATTCCGCGGAAAATTTAAATTGTTTTATAGTTTCAGAATAATTAATTATTACATTTTATATGTATTAGAGTTCATCTCGGTTAATAAATTAAGAAAAATACTTTTTGAAAAAATAAGAATGGTGAAAAATGCCAGTAGTATCAGTACAAAAATGTACATGTATTTAGATTTAGAGATTTTCCCTTCTATTGGACATTTATTATTTCCATTAGATTTCCTCCTTTCAGTTTTGTCAGTCTGTATTTTGTCTTGAACTGTTTCAGTGTAATTATTAATAAAAATATTTGCTACATTAACAACACTAATTCAAGCAGAATTTCATCAGTTTGGGGTTGATTACATGAACAAATGTGTCTAAAACAAACTCATCTATGTATATGTATATTGATGTATTCTTTTTCAATTTTCATCAAAACTGCTTTGTGCAATTGCCCAAAAACTTACTTTACTTTACTAGGCCCGCTATTTGACAGCTAAGCCACGTTGCTACATCTAAGGCTCCGACCTAGTGTAGAGTCGGCCATGGCTCAATACACGACTTTTATATTTGATAATCCCTTATGGGTTTTTAGGTTGGATTTGTTTTTGTTTGAATACTGAACGCTGATATTGACAGAAGTGACGTCAGAGTTAAACTTAATTTATAGCGTTATCGACTTACTGCACTGATTTTAACCACGATTGCACTACAGTGCACATTGAAAACTCGTCCATGGCACAGACTCTACACTAGGCCGAAGCCTTAGTTGTGGCAACGTCGCTTTGCTGTCAAATAGTGGGCCGGTTACCGTGGGCCGAACGGCGGGCATTCCGCGGAAAATTTAAATTGTTTTATAGTTTCAGAATAATTAATTATTACATTTTATATGTATTAGAGTTCATCTCGGTTGATAAATTAAGAAAAATACTTTTTGAAAAAATAAGAATGGTGAAAAATGCCAGTAGTATCAGTACAAAAATGTACATGTATTTAGATTTAGAGATTTTCCCTTCTATTGGACATTTATTATTTCCATTAGATTTCCTCTTTTCAGTTTTGTCAGTCTGTATTTTGTCTTGAACTGTTTCAGTGTAATTATTAATAAAAATATTTGCTACATTAACAACACTAATTCAAGCAGAATTTCATCAGTTTGGGGTTGATTACATGAACAAATGTGTCTAAAACAAACTCATCTATGTATATGTATATTGATGTATTCTTTTTCAATTTTCATCAAAACTGCTTTGTGCAATTGCCCAAAAACTTACTTTTATACCTATTGGCTGCTCAAGTGACAATTTACAAATTGAGTGTTCATTTAAGTGGAAGTGGAAGTGGCAGCAGGAAACAGGTTGCGTTTATTTTTATTTTGTAGTGTCTGACTGTGATGAAACAGACATCAGATGTAAGTGGTATTAGTAGTAGTAGTAGTAGTTCTAAAAAGTATTTTTCTTAATTTATTAACCGAGATGAACTCTAATACATATAAAATGTAATAATTATTCTGAAACTATAGGCCCGCTATTTGACAGCTAAGCCACGTTGCTACATCTAAGGCTCCGACCTAGTGTAGAGTCGGCCATGGCTCAATACTCGACTTTTATATTTGATAATCCCTTATGGGTTTTTAGGTTGGATTTGTTTTTGTTTGAATACTGAACGCTGATATTGACAGAAGTGACGTCAGAGTTAAACTTAATTTATAGCGTTATCGACTTACTGCACTGATTTTAACCACGATTGCACTACAGTGCACATTGAAAACTCGTCCATGGCAAAGACTCTACACTAGGCCGAAGCCTTAGATGTGGCAACGTCGCTTTGCTGTCAAATAGTGGGCCGGTTACCGTGGCCCGAACGGCGGGCATTCCGCGGAAAATTTAAATTGTTTTATAGTTTCAGAATAATTCATTATTACATTTTATATGTATTAGAGTTCATCTCGGTTGATAAATTATGAAAAATACTTTTTGAAAAAATAAGAATGGTGAAAAATGCCAGTAGTATCAGTACAAAAATGTACATGTATTTAGATTTAGAGATTTTCCCTTCTATTGGACATTTATTATTTAAGTGGAAGTGGAAGTGGCAGCAGGAAACAGGTTGCGTTTATTTTTATTTTGTAGTGTCTGACTGTGATGAAACAGACATCAGATGTATGTGGTATTAGTAGTAGTAGTAGTTCTAAAAAGTATTTTTCTTAATTTATTAACCGAGATGAACTCTAATACATATATAATGTAATAATTATTCTGAAACTATAGGCCCGCTATTTGACAGCTAAGCCACGTTGCTACATCTAAGGCTCCGACCTAGTGTAGAGTCGGCCATGGCTCAATACACGACTTTTATATTTGATAATCCCTTATGGGTTTTTAGGTTGGATTTGTTTTTGTTTGAATACTGAACGCTGATATTGACAGAAGTGACGTCAGAGTTAAACTTAATTTATAGCGTTATCGACTTACTGCACTGATTTTAACCACGATTGCACTACAGTGCACATTGAAAGCTCGTCCATCGCACAGACTCTACACTAGGCCGAAGCCTTAGATGTGGCAACGTCGCTTTGCTGTCAAATAGTGGGCCGATTACCGTGGCCCGAACGGCGGGCATTCCGCGGAAAATTTAAATTGTTTTATAGTTTCAGAATAATTAATTATTACATTTTATATGTATTAGAGTTCATCTCGGTTAATAAATTAAGAAAAATACTTTTTGAAAAAATAAGAATGGTGAAAAATGCCAGTAGTATCAGTACAAAAATGTACATGTATTTAGATTTAGAGATTTTCCCTTCTATTGGACATTTATTATTTCCATTAGATTTCCTCCTTTCAGTTTTGTCAGTCTGTATTTTGTCTTGAACTGTTTCAGTGTAATTATTAATAAAAATATTTGCTACATTAACAACACTAATTCAAGCAGAATTTCATCAGTTTGGGGTTGATTACATGAACAAATGTGTCTAAAACAAACTCATCTATGTATATGTATATTGATGTATTCTTTTTCAATTTTCATTAAAACTGCTTTGTGCAATTGCCCAAAAACTTACTTTACTTTACTAGGCCCGCTATTTGACAGCTAAGCCACGTTGCTACATCTAAGGCTCCGACCTAGTGTAGAGTCGGCCATGGCTCAATACACGACTTTTATATTTGATAATCCCTTATGGGTTTTTAGGTTGGATTTGTTTTTGTTTGAATACTGAACGCTGATATTGACAGAAGTGACGTCAGAGTTAAACTTAATTTATAGCGTTATCGACTTACTGCACTGATTTTAACCACGATTGCACTACAGTGCACATTGAAAACTCGTCCATGGCACAGACTCTACACTAGGCCGAAGCCTTAGTTGTGGCAACGTCGCTTTGCTGTCAAATAGTGGGCCGGTTACCGTGGGCCGAACGGCGGGCATTCCGCGGAAAATTTAAATTGTTTTATAGTTTCAGAATAATTAATTATTACATTTTATATGTATTAGAGTTCATCTCGGTTGATAAATTAAGAAAAATACTTTTTGAAAAAATAAGAATGGTGAAAAATGCCAGTAGTATCAGTACAAAAATGTACATGTATTTAGATTTAGAGATTTTCCCTTCTATTGGACATTTATTATTTCCATTAGATTTCCTCTTTTCAGTTTTGTCAGTCTGTATTTTGTCTTGAACTGTTTCAGTGTAATTATTAATAAAAATATTTGCTACATTAACAACACTAATTCAAGCAGAATTTCATCAGTTTGGGGTTGATTACATGAACAAATGTGTCTAAAACAAACTCATCTATGTATATGTATATTGATGTATTCTTTTTCAATTTTCATCAAAACTGCTTTGTGCAATTGCCCAAAAACTTACTTTTATACCTATTGGCTGCTCAAGTGACAATTTACAAATTGAGTGTTCATTTAAGTGGAAGTGGAAGTGGCAGCAGGAAACAGGTTGCGTTTATTTTTATTTTGTAGTGTCTGACTGTGATGAAACAGACATCAGATGTAAGTGGTATTAGTAGTAGTAGTAGTAGTTCTAAAAAGTATTTTTCTTAATTTATTAACCGAGATGAACTCTAATACATATAAAATGTAATAATTATTCTGAAACTATAGGCCCGCTATTTGACAGCTAAGCCACGTTGCTACATCTAAGGCTCCGACCTAGTGTAGAGTCGGCCATGGCTCAATACTCGACTTTTATATTTGATAATCCCTTATGGGTTTTTAGGTTGGATTTGTTTTTGTTTGAATACTGAACGCTGATATTGACAGAAGTGACGTCAGAGTTAAACTTAATTTATAGCGTTATCGACTTACTGCACTGATTTTAACCACGATTGCACTACAGTGCACATTGAAAACTCGTCCATGGCAAAGACTCTACACTAGGCCGAAGCCTTAGATGTGGCAACGTCGCTTTGCTGTCAAATAGTGGGCCGGTTACCGTGGCCCGAACGGCGGGCATTCCGCGGAAAATTTAAATTGTTTTATAGTTTCAGAATAATTCATTATTACATTTTATATGTATTAGAGTTCATCTCGGTTGATAAATTATGAAAAATACTTTTTGAAAAAATAAGAATGGTGAAAAATGCCAGTAGTATCAGTACAAAAATGTACATGTATTTAGATTTAGAGATTTTCCCTTCTATTGGACATTTATTATTTAAGTGGAAGTGGAAGTGGCAGCAGGAAACAGGTTGCGTTTATTTTTATTTTGTAGTGTCTGACTGTGATGAAACAGACATCAGATGTATGTGGTATTAGTAGTAGTAGTAGTTCTAAAAAGTATTTTTCTTAATTTATTAACCGAGATGAACTCTAATACATATATAATGTAATAATTATTCTGAAACTATAGGCCCGCTATTTGACAGCTAAGCCACGTTGCTACATCTAAGGCTCCGACCTAGTGTAGAGTCGGCCATGGCTCAATACACGACTTTTATATTTGATAATCCCTTATGGGTTTTTAGGTTGGATTTGTTTTTGTTTGAATACTGAACGCTGATATTGACAGAAGTGACGTCAGAGTTAAACTTAATTTATAGCGT
This sequence comes from Callosobruchus maculatus, assembly GCA_951848785.1. NCBI lineage: Eukaryota > Metazoa > Arthropoda > Insecta > Coleoptera > Chrysomelidae > Callosobruchus > Callosobruchus maculatus. The sequence continues at coordinate 4,143,422 of CATOUR010000106.1, read as the reverse complement.
TATCGACTTACTGCACTGATTTTAACCACGATTGCACTACAGTGCACATTGAAAGCTCGTCCATCGCACAGACTCTACACTAGGCCGAAGCCTTAGATGTGGCAACGTCGCTTTGCTGTCAAATAGTGGGCCGATTACCGTGGCCCGAACGGCGGGCATTCCGCGGAAAATTTAAATTGTTTTATAGTTTCAGAATAATTAATTATTACATTTTATATGTATTAGAGTTCATCTCGGTTAATAAATTAAGAAAAATACTTTTTGAAAAAATAAGAATGGTGAAAAATGCCAGTAGTATCAGTACAAAAATGTACATGTATTTAGATTTAGAGATTTTCCCTTCTATTGGACATTTATTATTTCCATTAGATTTCCTCCTTTCAGTTTTGTCAGTCTGTATTTTGTCTTGAACTGTTTCAGTGTAATTATTAATAAAAATATTTGCTACATTAACAACACTAATTCAAGCAGAATTTCATCAGTTTGGGGTTGATTACATGAACAAATGTGTCTAAAACAAACTCATCTATGTATATGTATATTGATGTATTCTTTTTCAATTTTCATTAAAACTGCTTTGTGCAATTGCCCAAAAACTTACTTTACTTTACTAGGCCCGCTATTTGACAGCTAAGCCACGTTGCTACATCTAAGGCTCCGACCTAGTGTAGAGTCGGCCATGGCTCAATACACGACTTTTATATTTGATAATCCCTTATGGGTTTTTAGGTTGGATTTGTTTTTGTTTGAATACTGAACGCTGATATTGACAGAAGTGACGTCAGAGTTAAACTTAATTTATAGCGTTATCGACTTACTGCACTGATTTTAACCACGATTGCACTACAGTGCACATTGAAAACTCGTCCATGGCACAGACTCTACACTAGGCCGAAGCCTTAGTTGTGGCAACGTCGCTTTGCTGTCAAATAGTGGGCCGGTTACCGTGGGCCGAACGGCGGGCATTCCGCGGAAAATTTAAATTGTTTTATAGTTTCAGAATAATTAATTATTACATTTTATATGTATTAGAGTTCATCTCGGTTGATAAATTAAGAAAAATACTTTTTGAAAAAATAAGAATGGTGAAAAATGCCAGTAGTATCAGTACAAAAATGTACATGTATTTAGATTTAGAGATTTTCCCTTCTATTGGACATTTATTATTTCCATTAGATTTCCTCTTTTCAGTTTTGTCAGTCTGTATTTTGTCTTGAACTGTTTCAGTGTAATTATTAATAAAAATATTTGCTACATTAACAACACTAATTCAAGCAGAATTTCATCAGTTTGGGGTTGATTACATGAACAAATGTGTCTAAAACAAACTCATCTATGTATATGTATATTGATGTATTCTTTTTCAATTTTCATCAAAACTGCTTTGTGCAATTGCCCAAAAACTTACTTTTATACCTATTGGCTGCTCAAGTGACAATTTACAAATTGAGTGTTCATTTAAGTGGAAGTGGAAGTGGCAGCAGGAAACAGGTTGCGTTTATTTTTATTTTGTAGTGTCTGACTGTGATGAAACAGACATCAGATGTAAGTGGTATTAGTAGTAGTAGTAGTAGTTCTAAAAAGTATTTTTCTTAATTTATTAACCGAGATGAACTCTAATACATATAAAATGTAATAATTATTCTGAAACTATAGGCCCGCTATTTGACAGCTAAGCCACGTTGCTACATCTAAGGCTCCGACCTAGTGTAGAGTCGGCCATGGCTCAATACTCGACTTTTATATTTGATAATCCCTTATGGGTTTTTAGGTTGGATTTGTTTTTGTTTGAATACTGAACGCTGATATTGACAGAAGTGACGTCAGAGTTAAACTTAATTTATAGCGTTATCGACTTACTGCACTGATTTTAACCACGATTGCACTACAGTGCACATTGAAAACTCGTCCATGGCAAAGACTCTACACTAGGCCGAAGCCTTAGATGTGGCAACGTCGCTTTGCTGTCAAATAGTGGGCCGGTTACCGTGGCCCGAACGGCGGGCATTCCGCGGAAAATTTAAATTGTTTTATAGTTTCAGAATAATTCATTATTACATTTTATATGTATTAGAGTTCATCTCGGTTGATAAATTATGAAAAATACTTTTTGAAAAAATAAGAATGGTGAAAAATGCCAGTAGTATCAGTACAAAAATGTACATGTATTTAGATTTAGAGATTTTCCCTTCTATTGGACATTTATTATTTAAGTGGAAGTGGAAGTGGCAGCAGGAAACAGGTTGCGTTTATTTTTATTTTGTAGTGTCTGACTGTGATGAAACAGACATCAGATGTATGTGGTATTAGTAGTAGTAGTAGTTCTAAAAAGTATTTTTCTTAATTTATTAACCGAGATGAACTCTAATACATATATAATGTAATAATTATTCTGAAACTATAGGCCCGCTATTTGACAGCTAAGCCACGTTGCTACATCTAAGGCTCCGACCTAGTGTAGAGTCGGCCATGGCTCAATACACGACTTTTATATTTGATAATCCCTTATGGGTTTTTAGGTTGGATTTGTTTTTGTTTGAATACTGAACGCTGATATTGACAGAAGTGACGTCAGAGTTAAACTTAATTTATAGCGTTATCGACTTACTGCACTGATTTTAACCACGATTGCACTACAGTGCACATTGAAAGCTCGTCCATCGCACAGACTCTACACTAGGCCGAAGCCTTAGATGTGGCAACGTCGCTTTGCTGTCAAATAGTGGGCCGATTACCGTGGCCCGAACGGCGGGCATTCCGCGGAAAATTTAAATTGTTTTATAGTTTCAGAATAATTAATTATTACATTTTATATGTATTAGAGTTCATCTCGGTTAATAAATTAAGAAAAATACTTTTTGAAAAAATAAGAATGGTGAAAAATGCCAGTAGTATCAGTACAAAAATGTACATGTATTTAGATTTAGAGATTTTCCCTTCTATTGGACATTTATTATTTCCATTAGATTTCCTCCTTTCAGTTTTGTCAGTCTGTATTTTGTCTTGAACTGTTTCAGTGTAATTATTAATAAAAATATTTGCTACATTAACAACACTAATTCAAGCAGAATTTCATCAGTTTGGGGTTGATTACATGAACAAATGTGTCTAAAACAAACTCATCTATGTATATGTATATTGATGTATTCTTTTTCAATTTTCATTAAAACTGCTTTGTGCAATTGCCCAACAACTTACTTTTATACCTATTGGCTGCTCAAGTGACAATTTACAAATTGAGTGTTCATTTAAGTGGAAGTGGAAGTGGCAGCAGGAAACAGGTTGCGTTTATTTTTATTTTGTAGTGTCTGACTGTGATGAAACAGACATCAGATGTAAGTGGTATTAGTAGTAGTAGTAGTAGTTCTAAAAAGTATTTTTCTTAATTTTTTAACCGGGATGAACTCTAATACATATAAAATGTAATAATTATTCTGAAACTATAGGCCCGCTATTTGACAGCTAAGCCACGTTGCTACATCTAAGGCTCCGACCTAGTGTAGAGTCGGCCATGGCTCAATACACGACTTTTATATTTGATAATCCCTTATGGGTTTTTAGGTTGGATTTGTTTTTGTTTGAATACTGAACGCTGATATTGACAGAAGTGACGTCAGAGTTAAACTTAATTTATAGCGTTATCGACTTACTGCACTGATTTTAACCACGATTGCACTACAGTGCACATTGAAAACTCGTCCATGGCACAGACTCTACACTAGGCCGAAGCCTTAGATGTGGCAACGTCGCTTTGCTGTCAAATAGTGGGCCGGTTACCGTGGGCCGAACGGCGGGCATTCCGCGGAAAATTTAAATTGTTTTATAGTTTCAGAATAATTAATTATTACATTTTATATGTATTAGAGTTCACCTCGGTTAATAAATTAAGAAAAATACTTTTTGAAAAGATAAGAATGGTGAAAAATGCCAGTAGTATCAGTACAAAAATGTACATGTATTTAGATTTAGAGATTTTCCCTTCTATTGTACATTTATTATTTAAGTGGAAGTGGAAGTGGCAGCAGGAAACAGGTTGCGTTTACTTTTATTTTGTAGTGTCTGACTGTGATGAAACAGACATCAGATGTAAGTGGTATTAGTAGTAGTAGTAGTTCTAAAAAGTATTTTTCTTAATTTATTAACCGAGATGAACTCTAATACATATAAAATGTAATAATTATTCTGAAACTATAGGCCCGCTATTTGACAGCTAAGCCACGTTGCTACATCTAAGGCTCCGTAGAGTCGGCCATGGCTCAATACACGACTTTTATATTTGATAATCCCTTATGGGTTTTTAGGTTGGATTTGTTTTCGTTTGAATACTGAACGCTGATATTGACAGAAGTGACGTCAGAGTTAAACTTAATTTATAGCGTTATCGACTTACTGCACTGATTTTAACCACGATTGCACTACAGTGCACATTGAAAACTCGTCCATGGCACAGACTCTACACTAGGCCGAAGCCTTAGAGCCGTGTGACACACAATAGGATTACGCCGAAAATTATACCGATAATTTCAATGAAACTTTTCATCGTAAGCTTCTCAACATTTACCAAGAAACACATGTATGACACGTAAATAAATTACTACCAAAATTTATGCATAAATTCTTACCTTAAGCATGCGCAGTTGGTTTGGTATCTCGTGGAATCACTTTCTTCTCCCTGTTCCCGTCTGTAATTGACATGATTGACGGCTAGATGTAAACGTTCTGAGCTTTGACAACATTAAAAATGACACAGAACTGCCATCACGTCAACATCTTGTGTCAAGTGTCAAACAAAACCAATACAATAATAGAGAGTTTTTGGTCCGCACATATGTCACTGAAATCGTGGTTATCGTTATTTGGACTCTGCGCAGTAACGATTTGACACACAGTTAACTTTATTAAACATAACGGACGTGGTTAATTACGTCAGATTAGCGGTATCGTTATTTGTGCTTTTATGGTTATTTTTATGTGACATTTGCTACGTCATCGTATATATATACACTAATTCAACAATCTCCTCCACACTTTTCTAAATGATAATTTATCTCGCAATCGACGTCTAGGGCACAATCCGTTCTAATCACGTATTTTGTTTAGAATGTCCAAATTAACCTAAAATTCCTACACTTGTCAACGGTGACAGTACTGACAGTTCGAATTCGCGTCCAAAAACTCTACATTTTGCGACGAAAAGTTATCGTTATTAACGACAAAGTTAACCATAACCATAACGAAATTGTCGTTTGCCGTGACTGACCAAAAACTCTCTATTCAATAATTATTGTTATTGTTTGTATTTATGGAAAGTGATGATTGATTTGAGTTTGTGGATTATATTATTGAAATTGAAAAATTGAAATGGACAGGCAAAAATTATTATTGTTAAGTACTGCGACTGCCGCTTTATGCGCGACGTTAGGGGTATACTTGAGTAAACGACGACAAAGAAAAAATGAAGAAAGCCGCATGAAAAGAACAATGTGGTCACGAAAGTGGTTGCAAAGAAGACAGGGAAGAGGAACGTTGGCTCTTCTGAATACCGAGCTTAGAACAGAAGACCCAGATGCTTATAAGAATTTTTTAAGACTTGATCCATCTCAGTTTACAATACTGCTTAGTCTTGTTGAAGATGACATAAAAAAGCAGGATACCTTCATGAGAGAATGCATTAGTGCAGAACACAAGTAAGTCCATAAAATTGAAAAATATTTATGTATATCAAACTAACCACAATTTTATTATAGGCTCAATGTTACACTTCGATTTCTAGCAACAGGGGAGACCTTTAGATCACTTATGTATAGCACCAGGATACATGAGAGTACAATCTCAAAGTTTGTACCTGAAGTGTGTGCTTCAATATATAGAAATCTGAGGAAGAAATACTTGGCAGTATGTTATTACCATGCATTCGGTGATCAAAGTGAATATATGTTCTCTTATTTTTAGGTTCCAGCTACAGCAGAAGGTTGGTGCAAGATTGCCAAAGAATATGAGGAGAGGTGGAATTTTCCTCATTGTATTGGTGCACTGGATGGTCGCCATATTACTTTTAGTGCACCTATATCGTCTGGTTCCTATTATCATAACTATAAGGGAACTAATAGCATTATTTTGCTGGGGTTGGTAGATGCTCAGTACAAATTTATATATGTAAATGTGGGGGTCAATGGTAGAGTTAGTGATGGTGGTGTTTTTAGTGCCTCGATGCTGTCAAGAAAAATACGTGATGGTAGTTTAGCGTTGCCAGAACCTCAGTGCTTACCAGGCAGGACCTCAAAAGTGCCATATGTTATTGTAGCTGATGAGGCATTTCCTTTACTACCTAATGTAATGAAGCCATTTCCACAACGTGTGTTATCATACGAAAATAGAATTTTCAATTACCGCCTCTCTAGAGCAAGACGCCTTGTAGAATGTGGTTTTGGTATTTTAGCCAACAGGTGGAGGATACTTCTGAATAAAATTCACCTGAGTCCTGACAAAGCTGAACTAATCACACTAACGTGTGTAGTTTTACATAACTTTTTAGCTACTGAAAATGTCAAATATACTGAGGGCGTCTATGATACAGACTTCAATAATACAAATACGCTAAATCAAATTGCACAGCAGGTGGGTAATCATTCGTCAACACTGAGCCGGGATATTCGTGAGGAATTTAAAAATTATTTCCTTAGTGACTTAGGCTCAGTCCCTTGGCAGGATACTGCAGTGCAAAGAGGGAACTGATATTCATAATTATCAATTTTTATTTTGTAATGTATTCCACATATCAATGAGTGAATTTAACCACCTGCCAGCACATATCAAAAATGCTGTGACCCTGATAAGCTTTAAAAAGAATTTGAAAGAATATGTTTCACAACATTAAATTTTGTTTTGTGGGCAAATTCATGACATTGTAAAATTGAACTATCGAAGATACTCTTGTAAACTAGTTTTTTAGTTTAATTTATGTCTATTTAGATTGAATAATTTAAAGATATTTGTAGCTTAGGTCTCCGGTAAAGACAATTTTTCAGTTTGTGTGAGATTGTGAATTTATAGCTACTGTGAATATGGCTTATGTTTACACACCTATGGCTTTTGTTTTATTTAGTTTTCATAACGTGATACAATCGCATCTTATTGATGTTTTTCAGTTGTTAATTGGTTTTCATTTTACTACTGCATTAAGTTTATGAGATTATGAATTGTTTTATTTAAACATTTTTATTATATCATTATTTTGATGTATATTATAAAACTATTGTAGTAAGTTTTTTCCTATTAAACTATCTATCTATGTATTTGTGTAGTGTATTATTATTTTGTGAAATTGCTATATGGTATTTTCTGTATCTTTGTATAAAAGGTTTGGCGTAATCTTCTGGGGAAACAGCGTAAATGCTCAAAGTGTGTTTGTCATGCAAAGGAGAGGGTCTTGGAGGTTGGAAGTCTTGTAGAGGCTTACTGACCCTACCAGGCCTCTACGCATATGAGTGTTGCAGTACATCTGTTTCTGAATAGGGTCAAGTTTACAGGATACATAAGTATGATACAAGATCCTTAAATTATACTCTACCAGCTCATAGACTGACCTCAACTGAACGCAATCCTGGCTACTCCTGTTTACTAGTTTTTAATTCTTTGCCAACTGAGCTAAAACGCATAACATCTGAGAGGAAGTTTAAACGTAGAGTTAAGGATTTATTTATAAAATGGAACCTTATACTGCAACAGAATAAGTTGAGACTCGCTATCTTACAGCTTTTACCATGTAGTGATTTTAAAATTGTGTTGGTCCAGTGTTATAATGTGATGTTAAATGTTATCTTTTGTATAATGTGTGATATTTTCCTAGTGTCAAACTATAAGCTATTTTATTTTTTAACTGTGGGACTATTGCTTTGTAATTTACTGACGTGTATTGTTCTAGAAATAATTGCATTTCTTCAACAAAGCAATTGAGATTGAGATAAGTAGACTAAAATAAAGTATATCATAAATATATTGCACTATTATTGAACTATATTCTCAGTACTTACCTTTTACTTTTGCTTTTTGCTCAAAAATTTTGCCCCTTTGGGAAATCTATCGGCGCCCTATAGGGAAGGCTGCTGAGGCCACCAAAAGGTTAGCAAACATGGGCTGCTAAACTACAAGTAATCAAAGGCATAACCGTAGGATATATTTCATTTATTTGAAAAAGTAAATTATTATTACAGCTCATCACTTTTATTTTGTTTGCTGCTCTCTGCACTTTTTGAGCGCCCTATTCAAGCATACTACGATTTCTGCTTCTGCTTCATCCCGCAGTCCCTCATCTGTAATTTTGTCCAACTTTGCAGCAACATAATTAGCAAAGTTACGGCTTGCAGATGATAACCCCTGTTGCTGCAAAGGAACAGATGACAGATGAGGTCCTATGGCTGATGTAAGTGTGCTCAGGGACTGAGCCATTTGATTTAATATGCCATCATCTCCTGAATTAGCAGATAGCTTTCTCTTCTTGTGTTTTGGGGTGCCTGATACCTTAGTTGAGCTGGGTTTTGCATATAACCAGCTCGGCCCAGCTCCATCAGAAGACAATGTTGTCGGTGACATTAAAACTGGTGACTGCATAGCTGGGCTTGAATCTTGGGACAGATCTAACATTAATGGACCCTCCTGTGAATCATCGTCCACCTAAAAATTATATATTATACATATAATATAAATATATGCGGTGGTAGAGTATATACTAGCAGAAGGTAGTCATATGTTAACTAGCCCAATGTCCAAATTTGAATTAGTATTTTAAGATTAAACATTAAAAGAATATGCTTTGCTCTTTGATGCTTTCTTGGTGATTGCAAACGTCTGTACATATCTATACATATAGGAATATTAAAGAGCTAGGGTGCTAGACACTATAGCATACAATTACCATGGCTTGTACGTCATCAGGTTCCTGATTAGTGACGTCTTGCAGAGAATCTACTGCAGATCTTGGGTCCATGTCGTCGAAAACAAACTGGATTAGGTTGAAGTACCACAAAGATGGTTCCACAATCTGAAACCATATACATGCTCAGATGCAAATATTCTGTTAAGGAAAGTTGTAATTACCTCATCAGTGCCAGCTCCACTTCTTTGTGACTCGATACACTTCTTTCTTTCTCTCTGCGCATTTTGTTTCAGAGCCTGGAACTTGCTCTGAATATCGGCGGAAGTCACGTCGGACTTCACAGTCTTGACGGCATCAACAATCGAGTCTAGAGCCTCCCTCCGCTTGTTGCGGTTTTTATAATTTACCGACTTGACCTTATACAGATTAGGCCACTTTCGGTACTCCTCTAGCAGCACAGTGACTTGTTCTCGTGTCCAGGACATGATCGCAAGGTATAAAAATAAAAAATCAAAGCAAAACAACTCACAGTAAACAAAGCGAACAAGCTAACCAAGCTTACAAAATTGAGGTTAGATATATGGCCTCTTGACGTCTGTCATGGTGTCATCTGTCGAAAATACATCTTTTAACGATCTGCGCCGATTCTCGCGCAGTTCCTAGGCAAAATAATAGAACATGCTCTATATTTTTACGACGATAATTTTCATGAAAATTTTTGTTATAATTCATTCACATATCATACAGGTAAAATTACTTTCGCTATAATTTTCGGCGTAATCCTATTGTGTGTCACACGGCTCTTAGATGTGGCAACGTCGCTTTGCTGTCAAATAGTGGGCCGGTTACCGTGGGCCGAACGGCGGGCATTCCGCGGAAAATTTAAATTGTTTTATAGTTTCAGAATAATTAATTATTACATTTTGTATGTATTAGAGTTCATCTCGGTTAATAAATTAAGAAAAATACTTTTTGAAAAAATAAGAATGGTGAAAAATGCCAGTAGTATCAGTACAAAAATGTACATGTATTTAGATTTAGAGATTTTCCCTTCTATTGGACATTTATTATTTAAGTGGAAGTGGAAGTGGCAGCAGGAAACAGGTTGCGTTTATTTTTATTTTGTAGTGTCTGACTGTGATGAAACAGACATCAGATGTAAGTGGTATTAGTAGTAGTAGTAGTAGTTCTAAAAAGTATTTTTCTTAATTTATTAACCGAGATGAACTCTAATACATATAAAATGTAATAATTATTCTGAAACTATAGGCCCGCTATTTGACAGCTAAGCCACGTTGCTACATCTAAGGCTCCGACCTAGTGTAGAGTCGGCCATGGCTCAATACACGACTTTTATATTTGATAATCCCTTATGGGTTTTTAGGTTGGATTTGTTTTCGTTTGAATACTGAACGCTGATATTGACAGAAGTGACGTCAGAGTTAAACTTAATTTATAGCGTTATCGACTTACTGCACTGATTTTAACCACGATTGCACTACAGTGCACATTGAAAACTCGTCCATGGCACAGACTCTACACTAGGCCGAAGCCTTAAGAGCCGTGTGACACACAATAGGATTACGCCGAAAATTATACCGATAATTTCAATGAAACTTTTCATCGTAAGCTTCTCAACATTTACCAAGAAACACATGTATGACACGTAAATAAATTACTACCAAAATTTATGCATAAATTCTTACCTTAAGCATGCGCAGTTGGTTTGGTATCTCGTGGAATCACTTTCTTCTCCCTGTTCCCGTCTGTAATTGACATGATTGACGGCTAGATGTAAACGTTCTGAGCTTTGACAACATTAAAAATGACACAGAACTGCCATCACGTCAACATCTTGTGTCAAGTGTCAAACAAAACCAATACAATAATCAATAATTATTGTTATTGTTTGTATTTATGGAAAGTGATGATTGATTTGAGTTTGTGGATTATATTATTGAAATTGAAAAATTGAAATGGACAGGCAAAAATTATTATTGTTAAGTACTGCGACTGCCGCTTTATGCGCGACGTTAGGGGTATACTTGAGTAAACGACGACAAAGAAAAAATGAAGAAAGCCGCATGAAAAGAACAATGTGGTCACGAAAGTGGTTGCAAAGAAGACAGGGAAGAGGAACGTTGGCTCTTCTGAATACCGAGCTTAGAACAGAAGACCCAGATGCTTATAAGAATTTTTTAAGACTTGATCCATCTCAGTTTACAATACTGCTTAGTCTTGTTGAAGATGACATAAAAAAGCAGGATACCTTCATGAGAGAATGCATTAGTGCAGAACACAAGTAAGTCCATAAAATTGAAAAATATTTATGTATATCAAACTAACCACAATTTTATTATAGGCTCAATGTTACACTTCGATTTCTAGCAACAGGGGAGACCTTTAGATCACTTATGTATAGCACCAGGATACATGAGAGTACAATTTCAAAGTTTGTACCTGAAGTGTGTGCTTCAATATATAGAAATCTGAGGAAGAAATACTTGGCAGTATGTTATTACCATGCATTCGGTGATCAAAGTGAATATATGTTCTCTTATTTTTAGGTTCCAACTACAGCAGAAGGTTGGTGCAAGATTGCCAAAGAATATGAGGAGAGGTGGAATTTTCCTCATTGTATTGGTGCACTGGATGGTCGCCATATTACTTTTAGTGCACCTATATCGTCTGGTTCCTATTATCATAACTATAAGGGAACTAATAGCATTATTTTGCTGGGGTTGGTAGATGCTCAGTACAAATTTATATATGTAAATGTGGGGGTCAATGGTAGAGTTAGTGATGGTGGTGTTTTTAGTGCCTCGATGCTGTCAAGAAAAATACGTGATGGTAGTTTAGCGTTGCCAGAACCTCAGTGCTTACCAGGCAGGACCTCAAAAGTGCCATATGTTATTGTAGCTGATGAGGCATTTCCTTTACTACCTAATGTAATGAAGCCATTTCCACAACGTGTGTTATCATACGAAAATAGAAGTTTCAATTACCGCCTCTCTAGAGCAAGACGCCTTGTAGAATGTGGTTTTGGTATTTTAGCCAACAGGTGGAGGATACTTCTGAATAAAATTCACCTGAGTCCTGACAAAGCTGAACTAATCACACTAACGTGTGTAGTTTTACATAACTTTTTAGCTACTGAAAATGTCAAATATACTGAGGGCGTCTATGATACAGACTTCAATAATACAAATACGCTAAATCAAATTGCACAGCAGGTGGGTAATCATTCGTCAACACTGAGCCGGGATATTCGTGAGGAATTTAAAAATTATTTCCTTAGTGACTTAGGCTCAGTCCCTTGGCAGGATACTGCAGTGCAAAGAGGGAACTGATATTCATAATTATCAATTTTTATTTTGTAATGTATTCCACATATCAATGAGTGAATTTAACCACCTGCCAGCACATATCAAAAATGCTGTGACCCTGATAAGCTTTAAAAAGAATTTGAAAGAATATGTTTCACAACATTAAATTTTGTTTTGTGGGCAAATTCATGACATTGTAAAATTGAACTATCGAAGATACTCTTGTAAACTAGTTTTTTAGTTTAATTTATGTCTATTTAGATTGAATAATTTAAAGATATTTGTAGCTTAGGTCTCCGGTAAAGACAATTTTTCAGTTTGTGTGAGATTGTGAACTTATAGCTACTGTGAATATGGCTTATGTTTACACACCTATGGCTTTTGATTTATTTAGTTTTCATAACGTGATACAATCGCATCTTATTGATGTTTTTCAGTTGTTAATTGGTTTTCATTTTACTACTGCATTAAGTTTATGAGATTATGAATTGTTTTATTTAAACATTTTTATTATATCATTATTTTGATGTATATTATAAAACTATTGTAGTAAGTTTTTTCCTATTAAACTATCTATCTATGTATTTGTGTAGTGTATTATTATTTTGTGAAATTGCTATATGGTATTTTCTGTATCTTTGTATAAAAGGTTTGGCGTAATCTTCTGGGGAAACAGCGTAAATGCTCAAAGTGTGTTTGTCATGCAAAGGAGAGGGTCTTGGAGGTTGGAAGTCTTGTAGAGGCTTACTGACCCTACCGGGCCTCTACGCATATGAGTGTTGCAGTACATCTGTTTCTGAATAGGGTCAAGTTTACAGGATACATAAGTATGATACAAGATCCTTAAATTATACTCTACCAGCTCATAGACTGACCTCAACTGAACGCAATCCTGGCTACTCCTGTTTACTAGTTTTTAATTCTTTGCCAACTGAGCTAAAACGCATAACATCTGAGAGGAAGTTTAAACGTAGAGTTAAGGATTTATTTATAAAATGGAACCTTATACTGCAACAGAATAAGTTGAGACTCGCTATCTTACAGCTTTTACCATGTAGTGATTTTAAAATTGTGTTGGTCCAGTGTTATAATGTGATGTTAAATGTTATCTTTTGTATAATGTGTGATATTTTCCTAGTGTCAAACTATAAGCTATTTTATTTTTTAACTGTGGGACTATTGCTTTGTAATTTACTGACGTGTATTGTTCTAGAAATAATTGCATTTCTTCAACAAAGCAATTGAGATTGAGATAAGTAGACTAAAATAAAGTATATCATAAATATATTGCACTATTATTGAACTATATTCTCAGTACTTACCTTTTCCTTTTGCTTTTTGCTCAAAAATTTTGCCCCTTTGGGAAATCTATCGGCGCCCTATAGGGAAGGCTGCTGAGGCCACCAAAAGGTTAGCAAACATGGGCTGCTAAACTACAAGTAATCAAAGGCATAACCGTAGGATATATTTCATTTATTTGAAAAAGTAAATTATTATTACAGCTCATCACTTTTATTTTGTTTGCTGCTCTCTGCACTTTTTGAGCGCCCTATTCAAGCATACTACGATTTCTGCTTCTGCTTCATCCCGCAGTCCCTCATCTGTAATTTTGTCCAACTTTGCAGCAACATAATCAGCAAAGTTACGGCTTGCAGATGATAACCCCTGTTGCTGCAAAGGAACAGATGACAGATGAGGTCCTATGGCTGATGTAAGTGTGCTCAGGGACTGAGCCATTTGATTTAATATGCCATCATCTCCTGAATTAGCAGATAGCTTTCTCTTCTTGTGTTTTGGGGTGCCTGATACCTTAGTTGAGCTGGGTTTTGCATATAACCAGCTCGGCCCAGCTCCATCAGAAGACAATGTTGTCGGTGACATTAAAACTGGTGACTGCATAGCTGGGCTTGAATCTTGGGACAGATCTAACATTAATGGACCCTCCTGTGAATCATCGTCCACCTAAAAATTATATATTATACATATAATATAAATATATGCGGTGGTAGAGTATATACTAGCAGAAGGTAGTCATATGTTAACTAGCCGAATGTCCAAATTTGAATTAGTATTTTAAGATTAAACATTAAAAGAATATGCTTTGCTCTTTGATGCTTTCTTGGTGATTGCAAACGTCTGTACATATCTATACATATAGGAATATTAAAGAGCTAGGGTGCTAGACACTATAGCATACAATTACCATGGCTTGTACGTCATCAGGTTCCTGATTAGTGACGTCTTGCAGAGAATCTACTGCAGGTCTTGGGTCCATGTCGTCGAAAACAAACTGGATTAGGTTGAAGTACCACAAAGATGGTTCCACAATCTGAAACCATATACATGCTCAGATGCAAATATTCTGTTAAGGAAAGTTGTAATTACCTCATCAGTGCCAGCTCCACTTCTTTGTGACTCGATACACTTCTTTCTTTCTCTCTGCGCATTTTGTTTCAGAGCCTGGAACTTGCTCTGAATATCGGCGGAAGTCACGTCGGACTTCACAGTCTTGACGGCATCAACAATCGAGTCTAGAGCCTCCCTCCGCTTGTTGCGGTTTTTATAATTTACCGACTTGACCTTATACAGATTAGGCCACTTTCGGTACTCCTCTAGCAGCACAGTGACTTGTTCTCGTGTCCAGGACATGATCGCAAGGTATAAAAATAAAAAATCAAAGCAAAACAACTCACAGTAAACAAAGCGAACAAGCTAACCAAGCTTACAAAATTGAGGTTAGATATATGGCCTCTTGACGTCTGTCATGGTGTCATCTGTCGAAAATACATCTTTTAACGATCTGCGCCGATTCTCGCGCAGTTCCTAGGCAAAATAATAGAACATGCTCTATATTTTTACGACGATAATTTTCATGAAAATTTTTGTTATAATTCATTCACATATCATACAGCTAAAATTACTTTCGCTATAATTTTCGGCGTAATCCTATTGTGTGTCACACGGCTCTTAGATGTGGCAACGTCGCTTTGCTGTCAAATAGTGGGCCGGTTACCGTGGGCCGAACGGCGGGCATTCCGCGGAAAATTTAAATTGTTTTATAGTTTCAGAATAATTAATTATTACATTTTGTATGTATTAGAGTTCATCTCGGTTAATAAATTAAGAAAAATACTTTTTGAAAAAATAAGAATGGTGAAAAATGCCAGTAGTATCAGTACAAAAATATACATGCATTTAGATTTAGAGATTTTCCCTTCTATTGGACATTTATTATTTCCATTAGATTTCCTCTTTTCAGTTTTGTCAGTCTGTATTTTGTCTTGAACTGTTTCAGTGTAATTATTAATAAAAATATTTGCTACATTAACAACACTAATTCAAGCAGAATTTCATCAGTTTGGGGTTGATTACATGAACAAATGTGCCTAAAACAAACTCATCTATGTATATGTATATTGATGTATTCTTTTTCAATTTTCATTAAAACTGCTTTGTGCAATTGCCCAAAAACTTACTTTTATACCTATTGGCTGCTCAAGTGACAATTTACAAATTGAGTGTTCATTTAAGTGGAAGTGGAAGTGGCAGCAGGAAACAGGTTGCGATTATTTTTATTTTGTAGTGTCTGACTGTGATGAAACAGACATCAGATGTAAGTGGTATTAGTAGTAGTAGTAGTAGTTCTAAAAAGTATTTTTCTTAATTTATTAACCGAGATGAACTCTAATACATATAAAATGTAATAATTAATTATTCTGAAACTATAAAACAATTTAAATTTTCCGCGGAATGCCCGCCTTTCGGCCCACGGTAACCGGCCCACTATTTGACAGCAAAGCGACGTTGCCACATCTACGGCTCCGGCCTAGTGTATGTGAATCTCAATGCTTCAGATAATGGCATAATGGTCACATTTTTTGGTGCGTGGTGCCCCTAAAGTGCAGGATAACCGAATATTCATACGAATAACTGACTTAATAAGTCAGCAGAATTTTGGCATAAAAAAATAAAAGTTAGCAGATTTTAGCAGAATTTAAGCGAGTCGTTTAGCATATTGTTCAATTTAAGGTCGCATTCGGTCAGTTAAACTAATAGTTCACAGTAAAAATAAGATGTCGCTTGGATGTCTATTTGGGTATTAAATTTCGTCACAGTAAGCCATGTCGATAGGTCAGCACGTCCAAACGTAATTCATATCGAAAAATTGCATGGGCGACATTGCATCCGGTCGGCACCGGGTCGGATTAGCATACATTAGTAATTTCAGTTTTATTATTTTGGCTATTGCGAGTATTTTGGCGATGAAAGGATTTTAGAAAGTAATGATGGGACGTAATTCTTATTTGCTATCGAACTTCGATAGCCTTAGATCGATGACCTTAGAAGAGTAGGCTAAACGTTTATGACTTCGGAATTTAGCACTCTACGAATAATTATGCGAAATAACTATCAGAATACTGAAGTTCTACCTCCGTTTAGCTTTATGTTCTATTATATATCAGTCATCAAATACAAAGTATCGAGAACAAAAGCAGATGGGAAATCCGCATCTCTATCATTTGGATGTTTTAGAGAATGACACATGAACACCGATACTATAACCTAGAAAATCGTAATATAATCATTGACATTCTAACCTAATATGGACGTGCCGTAAGAGAGAGAGCGTGCGCCCAGTAGGCAGCGCGACAGAGATGGATAAAGAACCGGGCAAAACAATGATCGGCGCCTGTATAGTTTACGTTGATTTTCAGTGTATCTCTTCAGTTTATCGTGTTTTATTTATTATAAAACAATGGTGAGCTCTTGTTCAGCCTTCAATTGTACATCCAGGGATGTTAAAGGAGGAAACCTGAAATTCCATTGGTAAGTATAGCTAATATATTTATATTTTAGTACCATTTTTGTGTAGCACGTTTTTACTCTACATTATTCTACATATGGATTTAGGAACGTCCTAAAATATGCCTGTAGATAAATAAAACGTTTTTTCAGGCGTCTCTGCCTATGAAAGAACTTATTTACTACTTGTCGTTTGTGTGTATGACACATGTTCGTTATTTAGTTCAATAAAAGTGGAGCTGATGGAAGATTAAAACAGGGGTCTCTTTGTAGCTTCTGAAATTCTAAGCCTTTTGAGACAACTGCCAATTAAGTATCCAGTGATAGGTAACAAATAAAAGAATGTGATATTTCAATTTTAGCTCTCCAAGAGATGATGCCTTGCTGAAAAAGTGGATAGGAGCATTCCTGGGAAAGGACTTTGTGCCTGGTACTAGGGCAGTTGTATGCAGAAAGTATTTCAAACATAGTGACTATGTTAAGGCTCATATGAACATATTACGTTTGAAAAAGGATGGTGTACCCTCAATATTTTTGATTTTCCTGGACATTTATTAAAAGTAGAAAGAACTCGAAGAATTTTAACAAAACAGTCATTGTAAGTATAGCTGTATAATAACATACTTTATGCTTGAATTATTTCTTTCTATTGTCAGTTCATATTGAAAATTCAGAAAAAGGCAAGCCACAGCTGATGGAGCTGTTTCTGTCAGGATAAATAGAAAAAGGTATGGAGAAATATTTTTCGTTAGATATATATGTAAGTAGAATTTTTAGGAGACATGATCCTGTCGATTTTGGTGATTTTATAGAGGACTACTTGGAATGCCCTGTAAAGCAGAAGAGATACTGGCAGGCTCGCTGGCAGGTTTTGCAGAAAATGATAAGACAGAAGAATAATTCTTATGAAATTATATGTCAACAAAAGCGAAAACTTACTCATAAGTTGAAAAACCTCAATGCTGTTATAGATGATCTTAAGAGCAAAAATAAACTCACTTCTGAAAACTCTCTGATATTGAAGGTATGCAAGGTATATGCTTTTGATATTTTATTCATTTAATGCTATGGCTTGATAGTACATTGTGTGCAGAAGGTAATATATTTTCTACTTTGAATAAAATAAAAATGAAGTTATTTCCAGAATACGACAACAGTTTACAAAATTAGTTCAGTTAAACATCAATAATTGTTTTAAAATCGCCCTAGTTGGTCCTGTTGATTTTTTGTGCAACTTCAAAATTAGTTCTCTGTCAGAATGTATTTAACGCGCAGACATTTTCGAGCTATGTCTACGATTTGAAAAGTGATGGTCTCTCCAAGACAATGTATTGAGATACTTCTTGCTGCATTTGGCTGGTACAGCGAATTAAAATTTGAAAGAGTTTCTCTCAGCGACGAACTTCCAGAAGGAAGACTAATTTCTGCAGTTTCTGATGAAAATGTTGTTGCTGTTTGACATATATGATTTATGATAATAACCCAGTCACCTACAGATGTATGTACTGCAATATATTGTAAATGTAAAATGATCATATTCTTTTACGCTGTGAGTTTGTGTTACTGTAGTCATTCATTGATGCTATGAGTGTACCAATTTATATTTTATCTTATGTATTTATTTGATAGATATAGGTAGATAATTTATTGGTGTCATTATGTTTATTTATATTTACGAAAGTCAAGTAACTTTATAAAAAGAAAATCATTACCAAGGACAATTCATAATATTGTAGCATCACATCGTTAAAATTTATAATTAATATACTTCTAAATAAAAGATTAAAAACTAGATTAAGATTAACTAATCAATGAATTTATATTGAATTATTACTATTATGTATATATATTAAATATGGAGACATTATATTTTTATGCATTTTTTGAGCGCGTATATATATGGATATTTTTATATATATGTTGATTGATTTCCAGGAATTTAATAAAAATAAATCATTACAAGGGGTCCCAATAATGCCTTCATTTCAATATTTAGCCAATAAAGGTATAAACAAATTATTTGCAGATATGTATTCGTATCAAGAGACATATTTTTAAAATCTCCATCGTCACATTAATATGAATTTAAATGACATTATTTCGGAAGTTTTTTTTGACATTTTCATCAAACAATTTAATATTTATCAGTGTTTTCCTAATATCCAAACATTTGCATAAAAATATCCATATACGCGCTCAAAAAATGCATAAAAGTATAATGTCTCCATATATAATCCATTAAATAAACGGGCTTTTTGCCTGTTTCGTAGCTCTATCTCTCTCGCGCTGCTATCCGTTCGCGGCGATGTACGGCAAGGATCGGACAGGGCCGATCCATATTAGGTTATGATATCTATGAATATAATCATAGATATCATAACCTAATATTAGAATGTCAATGAATATAATATAATATCATTTTTCCAATATTTCAATCGTGGCGAACTTTTTCTATACTAGCAAGTTGTTTAGAAAGCCCAGAAAAGAATAAGGTCGGATTTTTCAAAATTCCAGCAGCTTTAAAGGATCAGGACGAAAAGTTGGTTTATCAACATTAAAAATGTTGGGTGATATCTTCGAAGCGAGGGAATGAGCATTATTATTTATCGTCGATGGTATAAACCATTCTTGCAAAATACTAGAATTTGCTCACTTTATACTGGGTAAGTACCTTCGTTAAAAGTATGACTAGTTGATCATATAAGATTTAGTTATCTCCAAGACTATTTTTTGTAGTAATAGGTCAATGTTTTACAGAAATTCAATTTTTAGGGCACCCTGCAGAGATAACCAAGACTGGATAATGGATAATCAAACATAATATGGGATATGTTATTTCTAAGTCTAAAGATATACAAGATAGCGTAGACATCACAAAAGCATGCCATAGAAGTGGTTCAAAATGGTTTGTTAGTATTATTGTTTATTATTCCAGTTCATAGTTTATTAATGCAATAATTTTTTAGAGTGATGCTGATAAACTTTCTTCAGATATTGTCGACCCTATGGTTTAATAAACAGTCCAACACAGACTAGCCAGGAGGCCAAACAACAAGACGAGCAAATAATAGATGAATATATGTTTCTAACCAGCATAGGTAATAACATGTATTTTGAAATGTTGTTTATAATAAGTAAGCTACTTAGACCATTTGTTGTTGATTTTAGAATGGATTTGCAAGAGTCCTTGGTACATACAATCAAAAAGAAGTAGTGTAGGAATTTGTTCAATATAGACTAACCAGATCAATTCAATAGAAGAGGAGCAAATAATAGTAGATGAATATGTGTTTCTAGACTGCTATTTGAGAGGTGAAAATATGTATTTTGATCTGGGTTTATAATAAAAAAGCTACTTAGAAACATTGTTGATTTCAGAGTGGGCGAAAAGCGAGAGGAGGAAAATGTTGACAAGGGGTAGAAGTAAATACAGCATGCTGTAACAGAAAGCCTACAAGAATGCTTGGATAGACAATCAAAAGAAGTAGTAGTAGGAGATGGTTTAATAAACAGTCTAACACAGACTAGCCAGGAGGCCAAACAACAAGACGAGCAAATAATAGATGAATATATGTTTCTAACCGGCATAGGTAATAACATGTGTTTTGAAATGTTGTTTATAATAAGTAAGCTACTTAGACCATTTATTGTTGATTTTAGAATGGATTTGCAAGAGTCCTTGGTACATACAATCAAAAAGAAGTAGTGTAGGAATTTGTTCAATACAGACTAGCCAGTTTACGTTTTATTTCATTTTCGTTGCTCAGTCTTTTCAGCAGAATACAAAGAATATGATTGACAAAATTGAAGGATATACATATTATTCCGTACAGAGAACATGGCTCATAACATGGTTCACAGTTAGGAGGTGTAAGATTTGTTTCCTCACAAAACACAAAAAGTGGCAGAAGGATGTTATTGACATTGGTTTTACAGTTTCAGTCATCGAGGTAGAATCCCATGGAGGCACGATAACGTGGCTGAAAGCAGGTGCAAGTTGGCCATATTGATTCGACACTTATGTCAAACAGCTGACGTTTCTTTGACAATTTCGTGTTTGCTTTTTTTGAGTGTTTTACCGAGATTTTTAGTTATTTTTAAGTGATATTCTAATGAATTCATAAAGGAAATAATGTTTTCATGTGCTTATCGTAGTTGCTCTATCTATTCTATTCTATTCTATTTACATAAGAAAGTAATCCGGCCCTGGCGAGGCGTCCATATTGTTACCACACTTAGCCACGCCTCCTGCTACCGTTTTTTTTATGCGAAATTGAACCTTATAGCGTCTCCTTGGGATTCTACCTCGATGGTTTCAGTTCACGTGACATCACGAGTTTGGCAATAATTGCACAAGTTCAAAAATTACGACTAAAAAATGAAATGTCATTTTGAGATCTTGGAAAATTTATTTATAATTATTTAAACAATCTGTATGTTGTTAGGCCACGATTAAGCCAAAAAAACAAAGAACTGGAGAAAGACCCATTTAATAGCACCCGAAATCACTTATATTATGACTTACCGACTACTTGACGTCTAATACCTTACTGTCATTTTACCAAATTAAAAGCCATTTTCCCCCCAAGTAAAATAATTTCACATAAAATAGCCAACTTTAGGATAAACTCGCCAATCTGACAACGTCGCACCCATACGTCACGTCGACCGCATGTCGACCAATCCCGAGTGTCCCTTTCCCCCTTTCCTGTAGTAGTAGTAGTAGTAGTAGTAGTAGTAGTAGCAATTTATTTAGGATTTCCTAATACAAATAGTGATGGCATTTCAGTACATAATTACAATAATCTAAGTAACAAAAACTTAAGTACAATATTATCACTAGGATTAGAAATCTAATATTTCTTCTTAACTACACATAAACAAAATTATACTATATACTATAAACAGTTAATTTTTATATAATTGATTAGCGTATATTTGAAATGGTTCACTGAAGTAGCTTCTTTAATTTGCTGGGGCAATTTATTATATTCGCTGAGTCCTTTGTACATCAGTGATTTCATTGTGCTCTTCATATTAGTCTTATTTAAGTAAAAATTAGAATTAGTTCTCGTATTATAGGAGTGCACTTCACTATTTGTTCTTAAATGATCAGTTAGATAACTTGGTGATATACCTTTTATAATTTTGAAAATAAAATCCATAGTTGTTAAATAAAGATATTGGCTAACAGAAAGCCATTGTAATGTGTTTAACATATCGTTAATTCTTGTATATCTAGAACATTGCAGTATTATTCTCATTCCTCTGTTTTGCAATTTTTGTAAACTCCCTAGTTTATTTTTATTCATAAAATACAATAGTGATTCTTGCAAACATTGAAAGGTGTTTTGAAATTCTTGAGAAAAAGTATAACTTTTTTGAAATTTTCTTGATAATATAATCACAGTGACTGTTAAAATTTATATTTTTATCTATCATAAATCCAAGATATTTCATTTCATTCATCTACAATGTCCAGGACTACATTGTCAACTATAATTTTAATACTGCTTTTTATTACCACCTTGCTTTTATGCTCTGTAGATATTATCATGGCCTTGGTTTTTTGAGTATTTAGTTTTAGTCTGTTAGATTTTAGATATCTTTCAATGAGTGCAAGATCCCCATTCATCATACTAACCCCCTCATCTAAGTTTTTGCAAGATAAATAGATCAATGTATCATCTGCAAACATATTTAAGGAGCAGTTTTGCGGAATCAGTTCCATATCACACTACACTACCCTGTGGGACTCCAAATTCAACGGAAATAGTGCCTGAAAATGAAAATCCAACCTTAGTCCTTTGCTGTCTATCATACAAGTAGCTTGTAATCCATTTCAGTACTGTGCCACCAATACCATAGTGTTGAAGTTTATGTATTAATATTTGCCTGTCTATTGTTTCAAAGGCTGTTTTGAAATCAAGAAAGACTGCAATTATATAGTTATTATCGTCTATGAAGTTTTTCCACTCATTTATTATAAATTGTAGGGCTGTTTCACACGAATGCCCTTTGCGGAATCCAGATTGCTTTGACATGAGTATCTTATTATTTTCAAAATACTCTGTAACCTGTTTATATACACAGATTTCCAGAATTTTTTCAAGTGGTGGCAATGTGTTAATCGGTCTAAAATCGGACGCTTCAATAGTGTTAGATACTTTAGGAATAGGTGTCACTGTACTAATTTTTAATTGATCTGGGAATATTCCATAACTTAACGAGGTGTTAATAAAATTCAAGATTACATGGCCAATGGAGTACAAAGTATATTTCAGGATTTTTGGAGTCAAAATGTCTTCCCCGTATGTTTTATTTTCTAGGGAGAATATTATATCTTTCAGCTCATCGAATGATATGGATCTGAAGTTCCGAAATTCTGTTTTTCCATATGGAAAATTAGTATCTAACCCTACACTATCAGAATGAATGCTTTCTACTATGTCAAGAATACTGCTAACAAAATATGTATTAAATTTATTTGCTATTTCAATTTCAGATCTACAAATAACTCTTTTTCCATCATTCAGGTGAAAACTTATGCGATTTAAACAGCTGTTTTTTTCTGGTTTTACTAACGATTTCAATGTTTTCCACATCTTGCTTGGATTATTTTTATTACTGTCTATTTTTTCTTCGAAGTAGGATTTTTTTTTCACTTTTAGTAAGTTGACATATTCATTTCGGACTTTTTTATATATATGCCATTTATTCTGTCTATCGCTATAGTCACTACTTTTACTAAATTGTTTGTCTGCGAGATCACGTTCTTTAGCTTTCTCTTTAAGCTGAATATCATAATAGGGAACCTGGTTACTTTTTATTGATAATGTGTGCTTGGGTGCATTTGCATTTACTACTTCTGTTAGATTCACCAACAGATTGTTGTAGATGTCATTAACGTTTATACTGTTCACTAACCATTTACAAAATAGTAAGTCTATGTTGATTTTGGAAAAATTTTCCTCTTTTATGTTTCTAAGCTCAATTATTTTATTACTTTTATCAGCAGCATTCTTGAATAAACAGACAGATATAATTGAATGATCAGACAACTTTGGTGTATCGTGTACATTCACCTTTATGCCTTCAATATTAGTAATAACATAATCTATTAAAGATTTGCTAACATTAGTTACTCTTGTGTAGTCAGACACTACCTGGTCAACACCATATACATTGAATAAACTTTTAATTTTTTTTGTATAAAAATTGTTTTCGTTGCTGTAGTCTATGTTAACGTCCCCTATCAAAATACATTTACTCACAGAAAAGTAGTCATCTAAAACGTCTTCCAGTTTCTCTATGAAATCAGCATCACTAGCACTTGGTGAGTGATATACACCTCCTATTGACCACTTTTGACCACTAACCTTCACTTCGATGAACGAGAACCAATAATTGGGATCACTTATGATTTTCTTCTTTACTTTATATTCAATTCCGTTTCTTATATATATCACGATTCCACCTGTGTGTCTGCTGCTGCTGTCACAACGAATCAGCTGATAATCCTGTATCATTAATTCACAGTCTTCTATTTCTGCAGTTGTTCTTGCTTCACTAGTGTTATGAGAACAGCAGGATTATAACAAATCAATTCTGTTTGAATAAGTTCTATTTTTGGCAGTAGGCTTTCAATGTTTAAGTAGATAATATCCATATTATACAACTGTCGAGTTGAATTAACAGATAGCTTCGTGGGCCATTTTCCTATTTGTGAAAATCCTTTGGTCTATGTATGTTCACTGTGCTGAATATTCTTGTCCAAAAATCGCTGTCCCTTGATGAAATTAAACCTCTCAAATGTGACACCCTGAGGCCAGAAACTATAATCATATACTTTGTCTTTTAATGATGGGTCTAGTCCAATTAGGAAACACTTATTATTTGAAACATTGTGATAAGTATCGACTTCCTTAATTTGTATTTTGGTTCCCTCCGAGTTTGTTTTTGATGCAATAAAATCTCTTACGTTCTCACTGGTAGTTGAATCACTTACATGCTTTAAGAAAATCCAAATTTTCTTCTCTTTTTTATGGGCACAGCCAATAAATCCAAAGCTTTGCCCCTCTGGATTATTTCCTATTTTAGGAGGAGGTCTACTCCTTCGGCGTTTAACAGCTTGAAAGCCCTCTTCATTTTCGTCTTCTTCCTGCTTATTTTTGGTCTGCTTTTCGTCCGCTTCTTTCCAAGGCTCAGCGCTGTTGCTAGGTAACTGGTCTTGCTGGTTCCTCGAATGGTCGGAGTTTATGTATATAATGCTCTCCATTGTACTTCTTTGCTGTTCCTCCAGTCTTGCAACGTTTCTACTGCTTTGATGATTGTTCGCATTAGGTAGTTTTTTTAATACAGGTTTATCTACAATAATAATAATAATAATAATAATAACGTTTATTGTCCATCTGATCATTACAATGATATGGGACTAGTCAAATTGGATGAAGAGAAGTAAAAAGGATAAAAATATAACACAAGTAAATACAATTGAGACACACTAAATGGTAGACAAACACTTAAAAAAAGAGATTATAAATAAAACCAAGATTATAACTACGATATAAATTCTAAATACTCACTAATAGAGTAAAAACAGTTTTCTAAAAGAAAGTTTAGAGTTGCCACTTTAAATTTTTTGAAAGATGATATGGATTTTATATCACTGGGAAGCTTGTTGAATAAGCAAATTCCCATATATTTAGGACTCTTTTCAAATGCAGCGGACGAATGAAAAGGCATCATTAAATTGTTGCCATGCCTGGTTGAGTAGTTATGGTAAAAATTAGTGGGGAAAAATTCACTCATGTTAGATTTTACATAGAGAAATATCTCATGCAGATAAATGCAAGGAAGAGGTAGAATCTGCAACTGTCTAGATTTACTTCTGCAGGATTCATTAAAAGTAAGAGACATCATATTCCTTAGTATTCTTTTCTGCATCCTAAAGGCACGGATGCTAGAGGACGACGAGCCCCAAAAAACTATCCCATACTTCAATCGTGAATAACAATAGGATTTTTGGCCCCAGTGCCCTGGGTAACTTGAGTCGATCCGTTGATGTTTCCATAATTATTACCGGCTCCACAATCCTGTGGTTGGGTTTTTTTTCCCAGTTTTCTTTCAATGCGGATCTCCAGCTCATTGACATTCTTTTCAAAAGCTTTTTGCATTTTTTGTAAGAATGCTGCATTTTGCTTTTCAAATGACTTGATTTTATTTTCAATTTCATCCAACGTTCCTTTCAGGCAGTCTTTTATTTCGACCGTAATTGAATCTTCTACTCTTCTTCGTGGCAGGTTGTTTTTATCTGCTTTTGATTCACAGTCTGGACAAGCATATATCAGGTTTCGTTGCCCAGTAAGTTCCATGACCCTTATTTCTGTGGGACATAGACCAGAGCATCGTTTGCATATCGACTTTTTACATATGTCACAGTTAAAAATGCCTTTACTATCTGGGGCACAAGATATCGAGCACTTGCTGCACTTTACTTCCATAATCCAGGTTCTGTAAGTATTTACGTACGCCACTGGTAATATATAAAAAATCCATTTTACCATTATTTCTCACCAGGTATAAAAAGTTGGTGTGTTTTTACTCTGTCTGCTGTCTGTGTGTGGAATTCGTGGTGAAAATTACTCAATAATTCCTGTTTGAAATTGATCAGCCGGCTGACTTAATTTTACTAATAATTTTTATCTTTTTTATTAATTTATACACAAGTTTATTGACTGGAAAAGCGTAAGTACTATCATATTATTACTGCATTATGATTTGGATAGATTTAAATGGCGCAGCTCCGTAATGTATTGGTGAAATTATCATATGTTTTTTCTGTTATCTGTAACGGTCAACGGCCATTTAAATATCCTTTTAAATTCCCAGATTTTGCTTTGATTTTGTGTATTTCACGGTCAATATTGGCTTTATTCTCAATGTAACGTGATTTTTGGTCACCTTGAGGTATTGAGAATCAGTTTTTCAGTATTTGATTAAGCTTAACGACACGTTTTTTTTTATTTGGGTTTGAAAAAAATGTAAACAGTACACGAATAGAAGAAAGCACAGGCATCTAGATTTCGCTATATTATCAAATCGCTGTCCTGGTTTTAACCACTCTGCTCAACTATAACATATGCATTTCAACGTCATATAGCCAATATTTGAGTAGATGAAATAGTACATGAGTATTAATTTGCACTATTGAAATGAGGAAGTCAGTTTCAGTTAGGTATCATCTGCTTTCAATTTTTGTAGACATATTATGTAGCTGAGTATGCTGTCCATACATTTGGATTATTTTATTTACACATTAAACGTGTACAATAAAAAAATGAATGATTCATTATATATCTTAGCAGTCCAGAAATAAAACCACATCTGTTGGGATAAAAGTTCATTAAAAAATGAATCATCACATGAGCTAGTTGGATACCAAAGCAATTATTATGCCTGCTTCTGTTATATGTATTAAGAAACAGAACATAATGAGAAACTTAAGATTTGATGAAGATCTTTTTGAATATTTGTAGAGTCTTTATGACCTAGGAAGCAAATTATGACTTAACATTTTCATAGCACTAAAAAATCTGAAGACACATCTATACATTGTGGTTTTTTGGAAATAATAGTCTCAAATACATAGTTCTGATTTTGCAAAGAAAGAAAAGTTATTATGCATATTGATCTTCATTATAGATTCTCCCTTTTTTTTAACAAGATGTTTTTGTAATTTGACAAAATATCATCAGTTTACTAACCTAAACATGGCTAATCATGTGAGGCTACAAAAATAACCATAGTGCACTTGAGTTTCTACAAAAGAGCCAGAATCCTTGCATTAGACGACTTACTATTGGACAATGGCTGTTTTTCTAAACAACGTTTCAAGTGATCGTAAGACTACTACTAAATCCATGGTTTGTGCATACCAGAGGCCAAGGCAAAAATTACAGTATTTTTTGAATCACACTTTACTATCCTGGAATCATTATTGATATAATTTTATATAAGAAATGTGCAGAGTTTTAAGAATATCTGATGTCTTTACAATACAGGGTGAGTCAAGCTCAACGCCTCGGACTCTTGTGATCAAACGATACTACTTTTCCAAAAATCGACTTTGCAAGTGTATGTAGGTCGAGTTGAGCTACATTCTAAATATAATGACTTTTATGCAGGGTGTCTAATAAAAGCGTGACATATCAAAGTTATGTTTTTTTAAATGGAACACCCTGTATATTATTGCATATTTAGATTCCCGGGTGCATTTTAGTGTGACTTTATGTATCGCGAACCGTTTAGGTACAAACCACAATTTTGGGTATAGGTAGACGTCAGAAAAAAATTGAATATCACAGCTATTATAAATCTTAGATGACTGTGACTTTGCCGTTTTACTAAACATGAAATGTGTCAGCTTACGTTAGACGGTTGAGGTCGAATTACATTTGTACTTGGAGAAATTGGTAGATCAATTAAGGAAACTTCAATCAAAGGTAACTTGATTTTTTAAAACGGGAATTCATAATTTTTTTTATACGATCAAATGTGTAATTTGATAGGCTTTCTAATTATATCAGGTTTTGAGTATCAATCTATGGTAGTTTTTATTAAATTTCAAGATTTCAATGAAATCAGTGTTTTTCAATTTCCCTACCTATAAACAAACTAGCAGGCCATGAAGTATAAACAAAATCGTATTCAGATAGAAGAAAACAACTAACTTAGCAAAAAGATCCAGCAGAACTAGAGTAAAAGAACAAGATTATAAAAATTCTCTACAACAAATCAACTCTAACCAGAAACAACGGCGGTAACATGTCTAAGGTTAAAGAGAAGCTGGAGTACGACCGAAATGGATAATTTCTACAGCCTACTAGCGACTGCAATGTACTAGAGATTAAACATTTCCAAAATCACTAAACACTTTGAAATGAAAGCAAAACTTTCAGCGATCGTTGCCGTCAGTCTAATATCTTCAGAACGCAATTTCACATTTAATGGTATAAAAAAGCAGTCATTTCCATCAAAGACAAAAGTAATGATACCTCTCACTGCCTCCTTTAAATGTTTCAGTATCTATTAGCAAGATCGCAAAAAAGGAATACTGACAAATCATATTTTAATTTTCTGCCAGGTAAATTATGTTCAATAATTTTAGCAGATTTTTAATTTATTCTTCATTTGCGGCGATCTTGCTTATGAGTATTGAAAAATTTGCAGAACTCCAGTCACAGGTATCGGTTACTATTTTTTTAAATCATGAAATGTGAAATTTTATTCTGAAGCTATTAAACTGCCAGCAACATTACGTGGTAGATTTCCTTTCATTTCAAAATTCACAATGGTTTTGTGAATCGTCAATCTTTAGAATATTGCAGCAGCCGGTATGCTGTGAAAAATACCCATTTCTGTCGTACTCCATCTGCTTTTTGACCTTAGATGTGTTATGTCTGCTATTTCTGGTTAGAATTGATTTGTTGGAAGTCATTTTTATAACTTTGTCCCTTTACTTTAGTTCGTCCGTAATTATCTGCTAAGTTATAGTGTTTTCCACTGAGCAGCACTCAGTGCGCTCCTGACAAGTGCAATTCTATCATCTGCTCTGACAAAGTGCATATCGGTGGGGATCAGTGCAATTCCTGAGTGGAACGTACCCAAGCAGAACAGTGCATTTATAATGACAGCCGACCTTTGTTTTTTCTAAGGTTAATAGATCTGTTTATTTAAGTTAGAAAGGTATAAAATGTCTGAGGATTATGAAAATTATGATGGCAAATGTGGTCTTCCGGGGGAAGAATTGAGAGTCCCTCAATTCTTCTATTAACTTGTAGTATGTAGTCCTTTCCACACGAAAAACACTTTTAAACTAAAAATGATTTTATTAAGTTTTAATATTTTTTTATTACAAAAAAGTGTATACCTCTTTATCGCTGAATTTGTGTACTACAGTTTCCACAAATTTTATTACTTTTGGCATTTTTCGCTTTTCCTTCAATAACATTGCAATTTCTTCTTCATCATCACTACTTTCATCGCTTTCTAGCAATTCATTTAAAATTAGAAAATCTGACATTTTTGAGGCCATATTCGCCATATTTGCACTGGCACTACAGCACGAGATCCCGAGGCTCGTGCGAAAAAGTTGCCCTGAGTGCGCACTACACTCAGAGAATGCGGGTAGTGGAACATACTAAAAATCAAGCAGTGCAATAGAACTTTACCAGTGGAACATAACTATTGCACTCAGTTCAACGGAGTGCGGGTGAGTGCAGCCCAGTGGAAAACACTATTAGTTGTTTTGTTCCATCTGAACAGTTTTTTGTTTATATTTCATGGCCTGCCAAGTTGCTTATAGGTAGGAAAATTGAAAAACACCGGATTTACTGAAAATTTGAAATTAAATCAAAACTACCAGAGATTGATATTTACAACCGCATATCATTAGAAAGCTTATCAAATTGCACATTTGATGGTATAAAAAAAATTATGCATTCCCATTTGAAAAAATCAAGTTACCTTTGATTGGAGTTTACTTAATTGATCTACCGAGTTCTCCAAGTACAAATGTATTTTGAACTCGACCGTCTAACGTAAGCTGACATATTTCATGCTTAGTAACACGGCAAAGTCACAGCCCTCTAAGATTTATAATAGCTGCGATATTCATTTTTTTTCTGACATCTACCTATACCCAAAATTGTGATTTGCACCTAAACAGTTCGCTTAAAGTCCCATGTGTGATACATAAAGTCACACTAAAATGCACCTGGGAATCTAAATATGCAATAATATACAGGGTATTTCATTTAAAAAAACATAACTTTGATATGTCACGCTTTTATTAGACACCCTGTATAAAAGTCATTATTTTTAAAATGTAGTCCAACTCGACCTGCATACACTCGTCAAGTCGATTTTTCGAAAAGTGGTATCGTTTGGTCACAAGAGCCCGAGGCGTTGAGCTTGACCCACCCTGTATATGGTTCTAAGGGCTGATTTCACCAGTCCCTGATAAGTGTCAGATAGCCTATCTGCCAGATAAGGCCATATAAAATATAGATAGATAGATAGATATATTTGGTGTGAAATACAACACGGTAATTACACAGGTCATGAAATGTATATCACAAAAGATGTATATCACACAAAGAACTAAATTGAATAAACAGACAAGTAGACTATATAATACAGAACAGTAACAGTATACCGGGTGTCCCAGAATTTCCTTGACACGTGATATTTTCGTAACGAAAAACGGTTCAAGCAAGAACTGAGTGGTACTTTTGAAGGTACTATAGGATCTATCATACCATGCATTCAAAACATTTTTTTTGTACGTCAACCCCTAAAACTCACCCCCAACTTTTTTTTTTCAAATAGCACCCCATAGGTTTTCCTACATAAATGATATCCCCATTTTATTTAAAATCTTGTGGTACCTTTAATTTTATATGCAAACTTATTTTTTCCGTAAAATCATGATCATAAGACAAACGAAATGATAATTTGTTTGACGTCTGATATTTTTGTTACAAAAACGGATAAAAAAGAAAAGTAAGGGGGTTTTTGAAGGGTAGTGAGTGACCTATCATTCCTTGCTTTTGAACAATTTTTGCTTACTTAAACCCCTGGAATCCACCCCTAGCTTGTTCTTTCAAATTCCAATCCACAATTTTGCCTGGAAAAATGAATTCTTTACTTGAATTTAATTATCGTAGTGCCTTACTTTTTATGCCCCTACTGCAATTTATCGTTGATTTTTTTCGTTTAATCCATGAAATCGTTAGCATAAATTAATTAAAACTCATGTATGGAAAATATTTCTTTATTATCATGAATCAACTAATAAAAAAAAAAAGTGACAACAAAACTAAGTGCAAAAACGTGAAAAAGTTTTATGATTACCTCGGGCCGCGCCAACCCCGTGTGCAGGGTGTGCCCCGCACACGGGCGCCAAAATTAACGATAAATTGCAGTAGGGGCATAAAAAGTAAGGCACTACGGTAATTAAATTCGAGTAAAGAATTTATTTTTCCAGGCAAAATTGTGGATTGAAATTTGAAAGAACTAGCTAGGGGTGGATTCCAGGGGTTTAAGTAAAAAAAAAATGATTCATAAGCAAGGAATGATAGGTCATTCACTGCCCTTGAAAAACCCACTTACTTTTCTTTTTTATCCGTTTTTGTTACAAAAATATCAGGCGTCAAACAAATTATCATTTCGTTTGTCTTATGCTTATGATTTTACGGAAAAAAGTTTGCATATAAAATTAAAGATACCACAAGATTTTAAATAAAATGAGGATATCATTTATGTAGGAAAACCTAAGGGGTGCTATTTGAGAAAAAAAAGTTGGGGGTGAGTTTTAGGGGTTGACGTACAAAAAAAATGTTTTGAATGCATGGTATGACAGACCCTATAGTACCTTCAAAAGTACCACTCACTTCTTGCTTGAACCGTTTTTCGTTACGAAAATATCACGTGTCAAGGAAATTCTGGGACACCCGGTATATCTGGCAGGCAGGCTATCTGACACTTACCCAGGATTGGTGAAACTGGCCCTAAAAAACATATTTGCAATACCTCAGATTATATTAAGCAAAAAATTTCCAACCCAATGTTTGTACAACCGTTTCCTTAGTGTCTCACATCAGATCTCAAAATTTGAAGTTATTATTTTTGGACATTGTGTTCAACTGAACGAACCATCTTATGTTTACAGAATATGGCTACAATGAGGCAAGCAACTATACACGAAACAAAAGAAAATCTACACGCTAAGGGACTGATAAAACCACAGGGGACAACACACACAGCAACACAAAGACCTGCGCTAGCTCCCCTATCTATAAATACCCAAGCTACGGCTCCTGCTCTTAAGGATGTATCGAAGAAGTGTGATATTACTGCAAAAGCAAAAGATGTCAAAGAGGTACGGTATTTCCTCCAAGCAATTCTTTTATCACTGAATTTTGTTTGTTATGCATTTTGTTTTGGGAAAAATTATTTTATGGATAATAAAACAATCAAGTACTGAAAATGCCATGATGAACCTTATAAATGCTATGGTGGAGGTTTTTGGATAGATCAGACAACAGCTTAGCCATCTTTCTTGACCTGAGGCCTTCGACATAGTTGACTACAGATTATTAATAGGAAAAGTCAATAATTATGGCATTTGAGAGTAGCTTTAGAGTTGATGACCAATGATTTATCACATAGAATTAAAAGAGTAAAAATAGGAAACATTTTTAGTTCACAATTGGTGATACAAATAGGGGTACCCCAGGGAACAGTTTTAGGACCTGTTCTTTTCTTAATTTATATCAGTGGTATCACTAAAATACCACAACTTTTTATGTCATATGATATGCTATGCAGATGATACTGCTATTATTTAGTAGAATCGAAATATGCACAAATATATAGGTTGTCCCGTTTAAAAAAATTATGTTTGGATCTCCATGTAGTTGCAGATTACCCTATATAAATCAAAATATGTTCAGAGCAAGGATCATATCCTTGGCTACAATTTTTATATACAACTTTTTTCTCTATCTTCCGCAGTAGTGGAGTTTTCAACCGATTGGGTACTAAAAACTTGCCCTGTATGTCCTAAACTAGAATTTTCACAGAACATTCGGAATGCCCACTCCATTAGAAACATTGAACTTCTTGAACGAGTTCAGAGTCTTACTTACGTTCTACAGTGAATCTTTTTTTTTTTTTGTTTTATCCTTGAATTTTATTATTCTCTTCAAGGTGCAATTGGTCCAGAAACAATCAAAACTAGATCACAAGCCACTCCAGCCTAGGAAGGAAGAAGGCAAACAACAGCCTCAGTTGAGGCTTCAGAGTCGATCTCAAGTGCCAGCTCCATCGCAGGAAAAGTCAGAAATCACAAAGATTGAGGATCCTGATAAGTCCACTACCCAGGACCCCTTACAAGTAAGTGTATTGGTTTACACTGGATAGAATTAAAAATAAACATCTCATGTTATTCCGTATGATTTTGATGGGGTAAGGGGAAAGCATGGATCCTGTTCACCGACAAACCCATTTGGGGTTATGATGCTATGACAAAAAAGTTTCCAAAGTGCCTCTAGAATCCAAATGCCAAGCGTCATCATTTTTTTTTTTCTCAACACTAAAATTATGCGTTATTACTTTAACTATTTTTGGTTGCAAGAGTCCAAGCTGTTGAAGTGTTGAGTCAGACTCATCCTGTATAATTAATAACTTCATTATCTTTATACTTCTCACACCGATAGGTGAAGGGAGTATTGTGATTGAGAAAATTTTCGATTTTGAGATGATAAGCTTTTTGGGCGTTTTATGATGTCTACATAACGAAAATCCACGTCACTCATTTCCGTCTGTCTACCTGTCTGTCTGTTGGCGTTTTTATAACGTTGTAATCTCTGTAACCGCTGCATGGTTTGTGATGAAATTTGGGATATGCTCTGGGGTTGTAGTAGGTAATGGCTTCTATAATTTTGGAATTCGGAAATTGGCAAAAAACCAAAAATTTCAGATGTTCCTCCAAATTTCGTGTTTAGGTGTTTTCCTGGTCATTTTCTACTTTTTTTTTGGTGGGGGTGAAATTGGGGAAGGGGGGTTGTAAAACTGAGAAATTTATTCTATACATAATAGGCGGCCCATTGAATATTGCCTTGCCTAATACAGAAACCAAGGGACTCAAATTTTTCTGATGTATACCTACGAGTGTTGCTTTAAATCGTTTTATATTGTGTAACTTGGAGACTATTGAATTTGATTTTAATGAAATTTTGACACAGTATTATTAGCTTAGCAAAGATGGAAAACGCGTATCCCAAATAACAAAAGTATATACAATGTATGTACATACAGTGGATATCAAATCAATGGATATGTATATCCACAAATGGAGCGAGAATGTCCAATGGATGTGTCAAATAGACATCAAAAAAATATACATTGCATGTAAGTTTGTCGCGAACTTTCACATCCATGGCATATCCATAGAATGTACATATGGACGTCTAATGTACATGCATATTTATATACATGGTACATACAATGGATATATACACATCCATGGTATATCCATTAAATGTACATTCATGTACTTTTAATGCACATGCATAGTGTACGAAAGTTCAATGTAGAGGCAGTAAGATAAACAAACTTTATGCTTTCATTATGCATTGTTATTAATTCAACTTCTAATTACAATAATAATACTTGGCAAAATCGACCACTGTGATTGTCATCTCTTTTCTGCTGTATGGCATGTCTAAAATCCCAAAGAAATCAAGGTTATAAAATTTTGTAGGTGGTTTGTGTTTTGTGGGTTCTTTAAAAGACTCAACGTTAACTAGATACGTTTATTAATAACTCTTTAGGCCATACAAGCTGGCGGAAACACTAGGCCCTAACAAGCGCGACCATTCATGTTCATGCTTATCTCATCTGACATTGACATCTTATGACAGCTGTCAAATGCACAGGGGCATGTTCCGAATAGCTCATATAACAAAATCAACATATAGGTAGTCCCACAATTTTCTAGTCATGATTTTGCTGAGGTTTTTTATATTCTGTGTATACATGAAGAGGATTTTGAGCAGTTCCTCCTTCACTAATGATCTAGAGTTAAGTACTCCATTGATATGAGTATATATATGTAGATATAAAAGCTCATTCCGCCTAACAAAACGCAGAGCCCTTAGTACAGTTTTAGTATGATGCTAGGTATACTTTAACTGATTGTATAATGGAATCATATACAATTTTTTAAACTGCGAAAATATTGCAGTCAGCCCAACTTAACTCACCTGCACTGCATGCTTGTTCACATTCAATTTTGCCAGAGCAACCTATATTTGAATCAACCCAACAACTACACAGTTTGCTTTTGGGTTTACAGTGTAGTGAACATATTTTGGGCATATCTCTTGCACAATAATATGGTAAAGTAAGCATGTTCAAGTTTGTAAGAATATCATATATGAACAATGCTATAACTTCATAGGTATGACTTCAAAGTGACTGTTCAGGAAGGTCTGAAAACCTTACTCAGGTCATCGCAAAAGTTTTATAGACAAACGTTTTTAGGATTCTCCCATATGTTAATGTTTTCCTACAAGTTGTAAGGCGTTACATATATACAGGCCACTTGTTTCTGATTCAGCTTTTCAAGAATAGCTTTACAAAATTGCCAGCTACATCTCACAGTTCAAAATTTTGACATACCTTTTGTATCTGTAAAAGCTGTGTGCTATTACAGTTAAATGAGTATTTGTTCATTTAAAAGTTGTATGGTGTTATAAATATGGAATATTTGATCATTTGACAGCATTATGTGGTTCTAAATTTGACAAACAGGGATATGTGTTATCGCATCTGTTCAAAGATAAATGAATCTCGAAGTTGGCTTTGTAGCGACAGCAACCAACTAGTTATTTTATTGTAAATGTTAAGAAATAGATAAGTAAATTTTAGGCTCTGTAGCAACAGCAACCAAGTGTTTTTGGTCAACATTCACTTATTCACTAGCACACTAAGCTGCCCCAGGCCAACCTATAACAATACCCAAGTTTGACTAGAATATTTTCAATAGTTTTCTATTGCCTCTGTTCTGAGTCACAATATTTTAATACTTTCATGACATGGCAAAAACAATAGTTTTAGAAATGGTAGTTTTGACCTGTTTATAAAACTAAAAAGTTTGTCATACAGAGAAGGATACATCCTTGGTTTACAAACATATACATTTGGGCCAAATACTCTTAAAAAAATCACATCACAATATGTACAAAGTCCTTTATAAACAGTCAAAAATCGAATTGTAGATTCTATTTCTATAGATGCTTCATGAAATTTGTTTTAAGTCACTGCAACAGTCACTGTCCTCACATTTTATACTGATGGACAGCGATAGATATGTACACTTTCTACTTGGGAAAAAATATATTCACAATTGCCTATTTTGTAATTTTATTGGAAAACTGCCTTAACATTCCAGGTATGTGTATGTGTCAATATCTTCTATGGAGTACACTTGATTAAACAAAGTACATCGCTACATCCTATAAACAGCTGCACTGTCCACTAAATATACAGGGCACGCCTCACGAGGGACAGTCATCCAAAATTGTTGGACTAGATATTGCAGCCCTATGACTCCTATGAGACGTGTATAGCTCTTCGAAATATACACTAGTCAGCACCCATTGCCACCTGTAAAAAGCGGTTTTCTTTAGAATCCAGAAATTCATTGTATTTCAGACTATAGCGCCTTACCTCTATCCAAAACCCCTATGCACTGGTACCGTATTGATCGTCAGACCTTCAACAAAGGGTGCTGGTAAACCTGGCTGATCTCCGAATTTCGCGAAAAAAAAATCGTAGCGTAAAGAGGACTTTCTATTATGTCGTTTTCAAAAAGAAAATGTGTGGATTATCCACTTTTTTTTTTTTGAGAAAAAATTGAAAATCCCAATTTCCTACCTTATAACGTCAACAAACTGAACAAACAACACCACAAAACATAACACATACGTCAAAGTGACGTTCACAAAACATATACGTGACGTTAGGAGCACGAACCACAAAACACTTGTCGCCATCATACGCTGCGACGTTGCCGCATCTCGCCAACTTTCGGATGTCTGCCGAAATTGTTCGAATAAAACAAACTGAATTTTTAATACCACCCACCCCATCACCCCAATTGCATCCCCTCTCCAAAAAGCAGAAAATGATCAGGGACCTCTAGAAAAACTGAAAACACGGTTTGACCGGTTTTTTATATTGTTCTTTTTTGTTATTCCTCTGCCGGCACCGCCACGCGGCAAGATTTTCAAAAACGATAATCCCTCTATTCTTTTTGTATCTCGGCACCGGTAATATGGCGGTGTCAAAATCCTCGAACACTCTTTTCTACTTTACTTTTAGACCAAATACAACGATCATTCTTAACACGATACTTCTCTCAATCGTTATTTTTTAATACACATTTTTTTATAAAGTGGAACTTATAATATGTATTAATAGATACAGATTTGTTGTTTGAAGTTTGTAGACAAGGTAGATGTTTCAAAAGTTCTGTTTCGCACTTCCAATTGTCTATACAATTTTTGAGTATCACAACGTTTTGATTTTCTATCTTCAATCGTCTTCAGGTGAACTGTCGAACATGTTTCTTTCGTTGCTATTTGTTCTCGTCTAGTTGGCGTGTCGTCTTTCGTGGCCTGTTCTGATTGGTTGGGGTTGCGTTCCGGTTGAGTGCATGGATTCTTGATGACGTGTTGTTCTTCGCACTTGTTCTGATCAGTCGACATGACGTTCCGGTTCAGTGGTTTCAGTTCTTGCTGACGTGGCCGACCGATGGTCACTACGTTTCAGGTTTAGGTACTGGTATCGCCGAAAGTTCAAAGAAGCAGCTTATATCGCCAACAACAAAAATGTATTCAGCAACCCAGTGTGGAAATGCAACCAATATGGCAACCCCTGATAAGAAACATACAGAAACTTAAATTGGACAGAACAAATTTGGACATAACATGACTATCGGTCGGCCACGTTAGCAATAACCGAAACCACTGAACTGGAACGCCAAGTCGACCGATCAGGACAAGTTGCAAAGAAAAACACGTCATCCAGAACTGACGCGCTCAACCGGAACGCAACGCCGACCATTCAGAACAGGCCACGAAAGACGACACGTCGGCTAGACGAGAATAAATAGCAACGGAAGGAACATATTCGACAGTTCACCAGAAGACGATTGAAGATAGCAAATCAATCGAAACGTTGTGATACTCAAAATTCTTTTGAAATACAGATTTTTTTATAAAGTGGAACATATGGCTGAGTTTTTTCTATTTATTGTTCATTTCATATTAATTTTGATCAACTCGGCAAAACCGTGCAAGGATTTTAGCAATATGTTAATAATTGTTGTATTTGGTATAAAAGTAAAGTACAAAAAAGTGTGCGAGGATTTTGACACCGCAATATTACCGGGGCCGAGATACAAAAAGAATAGAGGGATTATCGTTTTTGAAAATCTTGCTGTGTAGCGGTGCCGGCAGAGGAATAAAAAAAAAGGACAAAAATAAAAAACCGGTCAAACCGTGTTTTCAGTTTTTCTAGAGGTCCCTGATCATTTACTGCTTTTTGAAGAGGGGATGCAATTGGGGTGATGGGGTGGGTGGTATTAAAAATTCAATTTGTTTTATTCAAACAATTTCGGCAGGCATCCGAAAGTTGGCGAGATGCGGCAACGTCGCAGCGTATGATGGCGACAGATGTTTTGTGGTTCGTGCTCCTAACGTCACTTTGACGTATCTGTTTTGTTTTGTGGTGTTGTTTGTTCAGTTTGTTGACGATATAAAGTAGGAAATTGGAATTTTCAAAAAAATTTTTCTCAAAAAAAAGTGGATAATCCACACATTTTCTTTTTGAAAACGACATAATAGACCGTCCTCTTTACGTTACGATTTTTTTTTTTCGCGAAATTCGGAGATCAGCCAGGTTTACTAGCACCATAATGCCTTCTCGCACAACTAACAACCATATTTCAAGTATTTTCTGTTCAATAACATTTTATTTTTTCAGGATCCCATACCAGGTTTCCACATTCCATCTTCTGATATCGATGAGCTACCACTACGTAGTGCTAGAGAAAGTCTAGGTATACTTGAAGTAGAAAATTTGAATACATCATTTGGTGAATCTTCCTTAAACCCCAAA
Organism: Callosobruchus maculatus; assembly: GCA_951848785.1. Taxonomy (NCBI): domain Eukaryota; kingdom Metazoa; phylum Arthropoda; class Insecta; order Coleoptera; family Chrysomelidae; genus Callosobruchus; species Callosobruchus maculatus. Next base: position 4,103,666 of record CATOUR010000106.1, on the reverse strand, counting down.
GACATTATTAAAAAATTGAACTCAGCATATATATTCAACACTTCTGCTGGATTAGATCCTTCATCAGGAACACAGGTAAATTAATGATAATATGGTACTTCGGCATCATCAGCATCAGTTACTATTGTCATTAGCCTTAAGCCTAATTTAGATGCACATGACATCTGACAATAAGAGGGTATGAAACTGTTCCTATTGGTTGAAAAATTCAAAATGATATCAAATCAAAATATTTCAACCAATAGGAACAGTTTTGTACTGTTGTATCATCGGATGTTGTGTGCATCTGCTTAATGTGTGGGCTTTGTTGTCATTTCCTGGCATCACTCTAGGACAGTCTGTGTTATATCACTAGAGATTTTCGCTGATATGTCCCAAACCAGTTTATGATATATATCGGCAAAAATATCTAATATGTTTCATAAGATAGAGTCAGTGACTTAGAACAGAAAGTCATTCACAAAAATCACTTTAAATGTTAGTTGAACATTTTATACTTCAATAAAGGTTTCAGAGGCTGCCAAAACATTAGTAGTGAATGAATAAGGACCAGAGGCTATCCAGCACGGAATGTGGCTGGTGCATAGGCCACACGATGGGCCCTTTTGCGCCTCTATCCGCGCTAGTTCCTAAGACCTGCCCTTTTGGCATTGAGCCCAGCATAGTCTGCCTGTGATAACCCAGGGTTTCACAGCGACACAGGATGTGTGCCGAGGATTCTTCCTCTTCACCACACCACGTGCACGTTGGGTCGTTGACCACCCTCATCACAAACAAGTGACGCCTGAAGGTATTGTGACCCGTTAATAAGCCTACTAGCCATCTCAAGTTACTCCTATCCAGAGAGAGACAAAATCGTCCTATTCTCTCTGCAGGCCCTGCTAATAGCTCCCGAGCCTGACGGAGATGACCAGAGATGTTGTTCCATCTCAGAGAGTGTTGATTCTGGATCCACTCTCCAGTTGTTTTCCTAATCAAGTTTGCAGACAGTCTGGTTCCGGCTGGTTCCGGGCGCACAAAACTGTTTCCGGATCCCATCCTGGCCAGATGATCCGCCATTTCATTACCCTTTACCCCAGCGTGCCCAGGTACCCACATCAGTGATACCTTGTGTTTAGCTGAGATGTCGTCAAGAGCCCTCCTGCACACCAGGACCAGTCCCGACGTTATTTTCCAAGCACTCAGTGCTTTGATGGCTGCCTGACTGTCAGAGCAGATAGTAATCCGCCTCCTAGACCCGTCAATTTCCCGAATACGATTTACACAGGCAAGCATCGCATAGACCTCAGCCTGGAATACTGTGGTGTGCCCCCCAAGAGGGAATGAAAGTCTTGTATGGGGTCCGTAGACTCCCGAGCCCGAGCCCTCTCTAGCGAGTGAACCGTCTGTGTACCAGACCTGTCCTTCTCCTTCGATGAGCTGTCTTTCCCTAGACTCCCACTCTTCCCTTGCCGGAAACACCACCGTAAATTTGCGATTGAAGCGATGCGTAGGAAAAACTGTATCGCTCCTCGCCAACAAAATAGGACAATCCTCATGCAACTCTGCTAGAATCGTCGAATGTCCTTTTCCTGGATTCATAAAAGTCCAGCTACCCTGACTCCAGAGACGGAACCCAGGTTTTCTAGCTTCCCCTTGGATTACCAGATCCAAAGGAGGAAGATTCAATAGTGTTTCAATGGCACTCAAAGGTGTTGTGCGCACTGCACTGGTTATACTAAGACATGCCAAACGTTGAACCTTATTAAGTTTGGCTCTTGTTGCCTCCGTCTTTATACAGGTCCACCACACTATGGAGCCATATATTAGGGACGGTCTGACCATTGTAGTGTAGAGCCAGTGCACCACTTTTGGGCTCAGGCCCCAGCTACTACCGACAACTCTTCTGCAGGCCCATAATGAGTTTCGAGCCTTGCTAACCTTATAATCCACGTGCTGCCTCCAAGTCAGCCTGTGATCCAGTATGACTCCTAGAGACTTTACTGACTTAGACAATTCAAGTGTCGTTCTGAAAAAGGTAGGCCTCACGAGGCCTTCCATCTTCCTTTTCCTAGTGAACATAACGAGCTCCTCCTTTTCAGCGTTCACTGACAGATCTACCTCATTACACCACGTTTCCACAACACGCAGCGCGCCTTGCATTACCTCGGAGACTGTATTAATGAATCTACCCCTGACCACTATGCTCAAATCATCGGCATAGGCCTGTACGTAGACCCCTGTGTTACTTAGTCTCACGAGTAGGTCATTCACCACTAAGCACCATAATAGAGGTGAAAGAACACCGCCTTGTGGGCAGCCTCCCGCCACTGCAACGCCATAGTTTATGTCATTAAGCGTTGCAGAAGCCACTCGGCACTCTAGAGTAGTAAGAATCCACTCCACTAGGATTGGAGCAATTCCATGTCTCTCTAGGGCGCGTCTTATCGAATTGGGAGTGGTACAGTTGAACGCACCCTCGATTTCAAGAAATGCTACCATAGCCACTTCCCGTTGATCTAACGTTTTCTCCAGCCTGCTGACCAAATCATGAAGTGCCAGCTCAGCTGATTTTCCCGCCTGATATGCGAACTGATAGGCATGGATTTCAACCCTTTGTAAGGGCCCATCCCTGATATATCTATCAACCAACCCCTCCAGTGTTTTTAGTAAAAAGGACGAAAGGGTAATCGGTCTAAAGTCCTTCGGACGAGTATAGCTACCTCTGCCCGGCTTAGGAATAAAAACGACCCTTGAATGCAACCAGCTCTTCGGTGTGAAGCCAGTAGCCACGCAGGCGCGAAATATCCTAACTAGGTATGGTAGTACCAGATCCTGTCCATGTTGTAGCATGGCTGGAATGACGCCATCCTTGCCTGGACTTTTGTATGGAGCGAAAGTATTTATCGCCCATCTTGTGCGGTCATAAGTGACGACTTCTCCTGCCATCTGCCGTTCCTCTCTATGAGGACGGCGGAGTGGCCTATGTGCACCTGTCTGCTGAGCGGCAACCGATCCCGGAAAGTGCACACTCATCAGCAGTTCAAGCGTTTCCTCCTCGTTATTGGTTCTATGACCATTCGAGTCCGTCAAGGTCCCCAACTTGGACTTGGTGTCCTTGCTAAGGATCCTATGCATCCTTGCCGTCGCAGGAATATCACTGATGGACCTGCAGAAGTTCCTCCAAGATTCCCTGGAGGCCCTCCTGACTTCCCTCTTATATTCCTGTAGCTTTATCCTATACTCCTCCCATTTAGGAGTACCTTTCCTGTACCTAACTCCTGTGAGTAGTTTGTGCAGGGATTTTTTCCTGGTTTCTAATTTCTTAGTCCAGAATGTGGCATTGCCCGCCACGCCCACTTTGCGTAGGGGACAGTTATCCTCAAAGGAGGCTCGGAGGTGCCTACACAGGGAATCAACTGCCGCCTCCAAGCCCTCCCCTTTACTGAGATCCTGCTCTATAGGACGGAGCCTGCTGCCTAGGTCCTCTTTAAAAGAAGCCCAATTTGCTTGCCTAGGATTTCTAACAAAGATTCCCTCTTTCTTCCCGTCAATCCTAAACGTTATATGTCTATGGTCGGACAGTGACGGTTCCAAGGTCACTGTCCAGTCCTTGACCTCATTACAAATACCGACTGTGCTCAGTGTCATGTCTAGGACCTCGTCCCTCACATTGTTGGGCCCCGTTCGTTGCCGCTACCCTCGCTGTGACTGTGGCGTTGATCTGTCTGCCACAGCATCCTGGCTCCCTCCAGTGCTGAGTCGGAGTCACTATCGAGTAGCTGCCCCTCACTCACTGGTGTGCTGCTCTGTGGCCCACTAGTTCCTGGTGTGGGCACATCCCTGCCCAACTCCGGAGACTCCTGAGGAGTCTGTTCCTGCCGCTCGGTCCCCCTTGGAGGAGCCCGAGCAGCAACAACAGCCTCCCCAGGCGCCAGCTGCCCTTGGTTCCTAGGCTCCTGGCTCTCGCCTGGGCCCTGATCACCGCCGGCAGCAGCAGTCCCGCGTTGCTCTTTATTCTTGCTCAACAGAGTAAACACTGCTGAGCTCGCTCCGCAGTAGAGCCGCAGCTCCCTGCCTTCGATTACGCCCCAGCTAATGGAGTCAACGCTGAGGACCAGACGTACGCCTTTCGGCTCAATCTTGACCTCCATCACCCTCCACGAGCTGGGGTGTATCCCAGGATTTTGCCTGCCTAACCTCCTCAGGAGGATGTCCTCTTTCACGTGAGGGCCCGGGAACCAAGCCATCACCCTCCTGAAGACGGGCAGGTCCTCAAACCGCATCGCCCTGAGTCGTGCTCCTTCCCAGGGCCTCAGGTTGCCAACTTGAGCCTCCAGCCACGTCTGAGAGAACTCGTTCTCGCAAACAAAGATGGCCGCCCCCCTCGAGAAGTTGCAGTCAGCAAACCTTGGAAGGGCCCCTTCAAGTGGGAGCCCGTCCATCAGTCCGCTCACTGACTCCTGGATGCTGAAGACTTGCGTCTCCACCAACTGAGCACTAGGGTAGTCCTCGGGAACGAATACTACCCTGTGCCCGGTTTGCGCCGCTCTAGCGTAGCTAACGTGAGCGGAAGTGCGAGCTCTCTTCCGCGATGAGGCACCCACCGGTGTCACACCCGCCGACCTCGGACGTTTCCCAGCAATGCTAGGCCCCGCCGAAGCCGCAGCTGCAACACCCGAAGGCGCCCTAGCCCGCACAGAAGCCGCAACGCCCCCCGAAGCAGATGCCCCCGAAGAGGCATCTCGACTTCCGGAGCCCTGCCCCTCCTGCGCCAGCCTTAGCCTCCGGGCCCGCTTCTTCTGCGCTCCCGTCCTACCCTTTTCCTTCAGATTCAAGGTACCCACCTTGAAATGTCTCTCACTTGCTCTTCGCCAGTGAGGGTTCTATCGGGGTCCCCTGGTGAGAGGCCACCCGGTTGCTGTTCGGGGTCCCCTGATGGGGGGCCCCCGGATTTGGGTTTATTATTACTGTTCTTGTTACTCATAATAAATCCCGCGAGTAAGGGGGAACTACATGGTCCACACCCGCTGCGCCCCCTGCACGAGTGTAAGGCTTGCTACTCTGGGAGGTCGCCTGGTATCCCAGAGGCTCCGTTAGCGACGGTGCACCCCCACCGCCACGCACCCTTTAGCACGGATCGCATGACACATTGGGTTGGGCTCTTCAGTTATCCTAGAGGACGTTCGGTGCGATCTCCTAGGCATGGGTGCACTCACTTTTATCGTGCGTACACCCTCCCCCAGGAGCTGGCACCGATACTGGCAATGCTGTTGCCCATTGCCAGGGAGCCTTTCGGGGCTCCAGCCTAGATCCGCCAGGACTAGCTTCGTCATATCTGATGAAGACAGGGGCCACTACGAGAAAGGTGCATTTCTGCACGGGGCAGGTGACGGATTTTTCTCCTAACCACTCCTGGACGGTCTTGCGGGCCTTACGACCCCCCTGAGAGTGAAGAGGCTGGAGGACCTATAAACATCTGGTGATCTCGAGCCTCCGCTCTCCCTTAACCCCCAACATTAGTAGTAGTAGTACAAGGTTTATCTTTTAGAGTATGTGGTTTGAATACTAGGCAAGTAAAGCATGATGAATCAAAATATGAATTCCACTGTCTTATAATTTTAGGATGCATTAATAGTACCAAGAAAGATCATTAAGTCTGATTCTGACTGCCTTTCATCATCAACAACACCAGTTTACTCACTAAATAGAAGTCCATTTCCAACTCGGCTTAAACTAAAATCCAGCACATTCCTACGAGAAATAGTAAGTTTATTGTTTCCATATCATGCTTTTGCAATTTTTTTATGTCAGAAGACAAATGTTAAAGTCATTATCATCATTTTTTGTAGGATGATACTGTTTTCAAAGAAAAGGCAGAATGTAGCCCCCAGGGGAATGCTGATGAGATACTGGGTAACCTTTGTGAGTATTTTCTAAGATAATGATTCATTCCTAGGTTGATAGCTCATGTGTGCTGTTTAAAATGAATGAGTTCACTACTTCCAAGTTAATTTGTTTTATAATATTGGTTTTAGTGGTTTTAAACTGAAAAAAATTGTATCAGTATTATGCATCTTGAATCAAAATTTTTATTGTTGCATGCTTAAACTTTCTCTGACTACACTTACTGAGGATTAAGACGGGGCTTTAAATAATTTTCAGTTTTTGGACAGAAGTAATACCTGCACCTAAGTATGTTGAGACTAAGAACAATCAAAATCATTTATATAAAATTCTTGGATTTTCTTTATCTACATTTATGAACTGGTTAAATGACATATAGTTAATCTACTTTCAGCTTGCATTGTGGAGGAAAGTGAGGAAAGTGCTGGGGAACTCCATCAGACAAATGATTTAACAGGTGAAGAGCACCTAGAAATGATTCTTAAAATATTGAGTAAATCAAATATAAGTGTTGAACAAAAGGCAAAGGGACAGATGTTCATATTAGGACTATCAGACATTCTGTGTAGCATCAAGTCTAGTAGCTCAGCAGAAGAATGTTCATCCAAATGTACAGTCAACGATTCTGGGAATGCATCAAGGCAATATTCTCAATCTTTTGAAAAAGACAAATCTGATATGTATGAGGTGCTTGATGTAAGGAGAAAAAGCTGTGAAACTCTTGAGCTAGATGAACTCCCTAAGAATCCAATAAATTTGTCTGTCATTTCAAATGATATAAAGAAACGGAATCGTTCACTCTCTCATCCTAATATAAAGACTGAAGCTGTAGAAAAAACTACTCAAGAACTTAAAAACAATATTAATAGAGATGTAAAAGTGAATGTTATACCGCCAACTCCTACATCTACTGCCAAAATACATAAAATACCGATAAGGAAGCCAAGCAACATTACACAGAAGGGTCCATTGGGTCAGTCAGATATGAGACGAGGTAAGAAACATATTACGGGGTCTGGCACAAATATAAGGTCATGAAACACATTTAAAATTTCTAAGAAGGATGAGCTAAAAAGCCAGGCACGTATCCAGGATTTGGTTTTGGGGGGTCCAGATTATGGGTGTCACTTGGTTGTCCTTTCGGGGGGGGGGGGGGGTCCAGATTACGGTTGCCACCTTAAATCCTTAAATTTGCGGGGGGGAGGGGTGCAAATTTGTGGATTCCTTTTTTTAGACGGCATTTTATAACGTCAAACCCCCCCTAAATACGTGCCTGGTTACATTTATTAGATATTCAACAGCAACTGTCACCTTTGTCCATCAAGATAGAATTTGATTAAAAACATACATTCATTCAAGGTAATTATGCTTAGCTGTTAGCTGTAGCTTAGCTGGTTCAGGTTTAATAACAACAACAATCAACATTTTTTGGATTGCTGAATTTTCTTCTTGTGTAATTAAATCTGCCCCAGTAAAGTTTTTAGATAGATAGATCAATTCCTTTATTTGTTCTATTTGCCCTTTTGGGATAGAACTTGTCAATAAGTACATATAATACATAACACAAATCTACAGAAGCTTTTGTAAGTACACTTGCACAGCAAACAAACAATTTTGTATACCAATATAAATAAAATAATAAGATGTACATTTGTTTTGTCACTATCTGAACGGTGGTATAACACAGTCCAAAGATCACTAAAATATGCAAATAGAACCTAGTTTAAATGTTATTTTATGTAACAAATGCCATTTGTAATCGATAATTTTATCACCATTATCCCTGATGACCACTAAATAAGGAATATGCAGGGTACTCCCAAACATCATATCTAGCCGTATTGATATGGGACATAGATGTTAAGGCGGCCTTACACTGAGGCAACTAATGGCAATTAGGCCGCATTAGGGGCGATCGCATGCTGCGAGTTGCCAGAAGTCGCACAGTCGTATGCGGCTTGCGGCGTTCCCCTCCACTAGTTGCTTCGAGCCGCAGGTTATCCAACGCTCTAAATAAGCCACTGATGAAAATAAAGAATAATAAAAAGTTAGTTGATCCTTTTCCAGGATATAAGAAATTATATACCCAAGGACATTGGTTTTCTCTGATTAGGGCTGTTTCTAGCTTTTTATAATTTTATTTTTTGCAGGTTCAAGTATTACACCAGAAAAGCCTGTACCCGCAACATCTACAAGAAAGGCTGTAACATCCGCACAGGTAAGCTTATATTTATTATTATTTATGTGATTACACAGTTTAAAAATACTTACCTTATATCAACAACTCGGGCAGTGAAACCAGACCGTTTCTATCATAATAATCATTAAATAATAATAATAACAATAATCAAGCAGTAGCCACAACAAACAAATTAACTGAAAACAGATCCATACTATAATTACACACCGACTTGAGTACTCGAAAACAATCAATTCAAATTATACTGGGACAATGAAATACATACAGACAAAACGATCCCAGCCAATAGAGCAAATTTTGCCAGAAATCTGGGACTGATCATGGATAATGAATTAAGGTTTTCAAAACATATTGACAAATGTATCAGTCATATTTTTGCTGTCAAGCTAAAAACGTTACTTGTGATGCTCACGTTCTTCATTTAACTATTGTGATGTAGTATATGGCCCTTGGACAAAAAAGCATAATATAGATCGGATACAAAAAGTGCAAAAGTGCTTTAGACAGTGCCGTAAACGCCTCCCGATTATCGCGTTAACTAAGAGTGACAAAATGTAAATAAACATTTTAAAGCACCTGGTATAATTTCACTGAATGCTATATACTATTAACCCTAACAAGAAAAGTTGGCTGTATATGCCATGATACAGCTGTTATTACCAACATTGTTACAAAAATCCTTAATGCGATGTCCAGATTTGGATCCTCTTAAGTTTTCTAAAAGTAGAAGACCGTACAGTTGTTAAGCATGAATAATCTACTATACCTATAGGTATTCATGAATTTTTCAAAAATGTATCAATGGGAGTTGTTTTTTTCTTTATACTTTCAATTTCCCGTTCCCTAACTTTATTATAATAAGAGTTTTTAATTTCCACAAGTACAGTTATTTCTTAAAAAGAAATCGTCTAGCTTGGAAATCGAACTTCGAAACCCTGTATTGAAACGCCTCAGTGCCACCTATTGAACCAAGTAGCTGTGTGGTTGATTTAATTTTTATTTTGTCCTCTAAGTTAGCCAAAGTTCATCTTAAGTAACGCATTTTAAATAATAGGCTAGTAGCGGTTAGGTTAGAATGACTAATGTAAACAGCGCGTAGCGAGTCAAACAAGAGAAGATGAGTGAGGCGCGTCAGCAGAAGCGGCTATTCATATATCACCTGTAACCCTTTGGTTTTCATTGGTCATTTTCAAAGCGATTGATGTATGATTGACGAAACGAGCGCTCTCGGTCCGCTACCCGTGCCTTGTTCTTCGGTCAATCACGTGACGAGACCCTGGTTGTAGTCCGAGCTTAGTGTGCTGCGAGTACCGGTTTTTATAGACTGATCACTCTGTGTGCCAACTACAGATCAGGCAATCGATTGTAGCTAGAAATAGGTACTGGTACTTGCACTGAATACATACCTACTAAAAACTTTTTTTTCTCTCTTGCTGAGGAGGTTCGCGCGGCATTGCGCCTTAAGGAGAAATTGCCCCTATATTCCACAAAGGAAAACAAATCTATAAAGTCAATTGCGATTAAGCAACAGCAGAACTTTTATGAACCAGGAGCATACGTACAAAATAGAAGAGAGATCAGAGATCATAGGATAATTACAACCATGATGACTCGTAACATTTGTCCGCAATTTTTCGAGAGTGCAAAATGGTTGTTAGACTGTATTCGGTACAATGGCGTTGCGTGATATATTTGTTTTGCGTCCTAAACTCAGTTGCGCCCGTGACGAGCGCCTTCTTTGCCATGCCCTTGTTACGGCACTGGCCTTAGATAGGTATTTGGTGCCGATATCACATAAGTTACCACGTTACCAGAAGCAGGGTGGCTTAATATGCAAGCTAGAAGAGAACTGCTTTCTGCAGTTCTTTTCCATAAGATAATTTATACAAAGCACCACTTTATCTCAATAACAATAACATTACTATCCATTGTGACGTTCATAACATAAATGTTCGATGTAGGGGTCTGATCTCACAGCCCTCTCATCGACCAGCTATGTTCACCAAGTATTTCTCGTATAATGTATGTCGATTATATAACAAACTTCCCACGAATCTCAAAATTTACCTATATCATCTTTCAAAATCCGACTTCGAGAATTATGTCTTCAATTTGGTAACTCTTCGGTTTTTTCTTTGTTATTTGTGCCATATTTTTGTTTAGATGATTTTAATTTCACTGATATATTTTTGTTTATTTAATAACTTTATCAAATGTCAAAACCAGAGTTTTAATTTTTTCATATTGGTAACTCCTCCTCCTAACTAATAGTGCAGCCCGGGCTCTGACACACAAAACCAACCACCATATCTAAATTTGCAGGTTTTAAGCAGTTTGTGAATTTTCCAACTAGAATAACCTATGATATCTCAAGTACTGTTGATCTGGTCTTTTCAAATGATTATGATATTGATACTTTTCCTATTGATTCAAAAACATCAGATCATGAAACCATTGCACTGATTTTGAACTTGGACCATTCTGTAAATGATAAAATGATTTCGTACAGAAATTTGGACTTTCATAAAATACCTCTGACAATAATTGACATTAATAAATGGTATACTTAGGCCTTTTATATAGGATACAATTCGGCTGTTGATAAGCCCCTTTCCGGGATGAGGATGGGCGCGTGAAATTTCCCTGTTCTGTTCTGTCCTGTCCTGGCGGATATGTAATGTCAACAATTCTCTTCTAAAGACGGATTCGGAGTGGTGGAGATCACACAGTAGGTGACCAATATCATTGAGATACTCAACATAGTGAATGTGTATCCCCTCATTTTTTTTAACACCTCTGTAAGCAACCCTGCAACAGCGGAGGTTGCAGCTCCCACTTGACTCTGCAGCTGTGATAAGCGAGCATCACGCCGAATAGTATTCTCGGGAACAGCTCTTGTAACATCTAGATTAACTTTTGGGGGATTCAAAGCCGTACAAGTTCCTGGGGGTAGTTATTGTTTAATGAGCCCTGTTCGTGGCTCAGCTAACAGCCCCGACTGTAAGATTTTTGTCCAACGTGCAGCCAGGTCTGACTGAAGTGAACCAGCGAAGCACTGTTCTTCTTTTCAATCGTCAAGGAGCATGGAGAAAACCTCGCTTTCGAGAGGTGCTGGTGCTTCTTGATTATAATTGCAGACTGTGGGTGAGGCAGGAGGTGAGCGTTGAGGTGATATGCACCTGGCAGGAACCTAAGAGGTGAAAAGGGCCTATTTGCAGCGGGTCAATGTAAAAGTATTAGTATCACCCTAGATAATAAGAATTTATAAAATGAAAATAATAATAAAGTACCACCCTTGGCGCAGCTAAAAACAATCGTACTGATGTAGAGCCACCCTAGGCTGATAAATACGTCACTGGTTCGTGGAAAGCTACTACTATCACCCTAGATAGTATATAGACGTCACTAGTGTGGGGAAAGCTACTACTATCACCCTAGATAGTAGATAGACGTCACTAGTTTGTGGAAAACTACTACTATCACCCTAGATAGTATATAGACGTCACTAGCTTTGTGGAAAACTACTAAACTATCACCCTAGATAGTATAGAGCTTAGGTCCACACATAGACACATACAGATACATAATAAAATGCCACCCTAGGCAAATGATTTATATCGAATTATGTGCATGCTAAAAACCCATTCTGGCAGACACTGCTTCCCTAACAGTCAAACCACCATATCCTGTACCTTATCGCCGTGTGATGAAGAGATGTATACTTACTGGACGCCGAAAGTGAAGACGAGTATGCAGAACTCCATGGAGAGCTTCGAGATCTCTTATCTCGTCCTTTCAAGGTCGTCTAGACGGCGAAGTATCTTCTGGAACACTCTAGCTAAGGCTCCTTCTCCTTGACCAGCTCGCTCATCCCGTTTTGGGGATGCGGATGCACTCCGGCGGCTCTTCTTCATCGATGAGATTAATACATTGTCACCACCACAATACCACAACCGAAAAAATAAAAATATCGGTGCGAGCGTGTCACGTGTAGCCAATATCGCACAAAAACGAAGACTGAATATCGTATCCGTCAGCAGGCACATTGTACCAGCCGAGCGTATGGGTTTTTTGTATTTGTTTACTTTAAACATTGTGGCCAATAAGCAGGAAACGAGGGTACTACATCACTTTATTTAGGAGACGAAGCCGAATATAATGTAATATTCTCTTCGGACGAGGTTCTAAAACACCTCTCTGAGCTTAGTGTATCAACTGCTCCTGACAGAGATGGAACTACAGCTGACATACTTAAAAAGTGTGCCAGCTCTCTTTCTATTCCACTAAGTTTGATATTTACCTCGTCCTTTCAGGAGCATTATCTTCCTTTATGCTGGATGCGCGCATGCGTGACCCCCATCTTCAAGAAAGGCGACAAACACGATGCCAAGAACTACCGCCCAATTAGTCTCGTTCCCATTATAGCTAGAATTGCAGAGAAAATTATGGTTAGCAAGATTCTCAATTTCGCCTTGTCTTGCAAACTGTTTCCTGAAAATCAGCATGGATTTTTACCAGGCCGTTCCATCATTACCAACCTTTTGAAGTGTGTGAACGGCTGGAGCCTCCTATATGACCAAGAAACTCCTATTGATATAATCTACCTTGATTTCTCGAGAGCCTTTGATCGGGTTTCTCATAAGAAGCTTCTCCACAAACTCGAGCATCTTGGTATTAGGGGTGATCTGCTACTTTGGATTCAAGCATTTCTCTGCGGACGGGAACTTGTTGTGAAGATTTCGGATTCTATTTCATCTCCTAGACCAGTCTTCAGTGGCGTACCGCAGGGCTCTGTTTTGGGCCCGATCCTGTTTATTCTGTATACCTGCGATCTACCAAATCTCATAAGTTCAACGTGTTCCTCATATGCCGATGATACTAAAATATATAACACTCCTGTTGACAACTTTACTGTTATTCAAAATGATCTGAACAGACTATCTCAATGGTGCCACGACTGGTCACTACCACTCAATTTGAGCAAGTGTTGTATTATTCACATCGGTAAGAACAATCCTAGGTATACTTACTTCATCGATGGTCAAACGGTCCCTTCCCACAACAGTCACTGCGACCTAGGTGTCACGGTATGTGACAATTTATCTTGGTCGGAACACATCAACCTTGTTTCTTCTAAAGCCAAAAGGTCTTTGTATCTGGTGGAAAAGTCATTTCGCGGATGTGACACTGCTGTCTCCTCTTTCTTATACAAAACCTATGTTCGCCCTCTTCTCGAATTCGCTGGACCCGTTTGGAGCCCTATTTTGCAACGTGATCGAAATGCACTTGAATGCTTACAACGACGTGCCACTAGATTATCATATGGAGTAAGACGTCCATCGTACGAGAAGCGGCTGAGAATATTAGATGTACAACTTTTCCAGAGTAGACGTACTCGAGGTGACTTGATCATTACATATCGCGCACTACATGGGCTCTTCGGAGTTGATTTGTCATCTCTGTTCTGCCTTAATACTGGCCGTCTGCGAGGTCATTCAATGAAATTAAAAAAGGAACCCTTCAAGACCACCGTTAGACAGCATGTCCTGCCCAATAGAGTGTTTGATGTGTGGAATAAGCTCCCCTCCAGCTTAGTGAATAGTGAGTCCGTGAACCTGTTCAAGAACAGACTCGATAACTGGCACAATAATATGCGTACGTGATGTGTCTTAGCTTAGTTATGTTTGTATTGTCTCTAATCTTTATCTGCATTTTGAGTTTATAGTGCTCTGCGCTCTACTCATGATAGTGTTGTAATAATAATAATAATAATAATAACCGAAAAATTGTTATAATTTGACCAAATTTCTAGGTTTTTTTTAAATGCCCATAATTTTCAAACTGCATGGGATAGAATTTTTTTCTGATTTTTCTCATGATAGTTACAACCAATCCTGTCACCCCGTTGCGGCTTGACGTTGACCTTTGAGACACCCTGTATAGTGTTTGAGTCAAAGGCAGACAAGGTGACCTATTTGATAGATAGTCATTCCCAATGATGTTAATATCCAAAACATCTACGCTGAGAAGATACCTAAATACACAGATCTTGTCATGGAAATAAAACAACTCTTGAAACAAAACAAAGTTATTATTGTCCCCCTAATTATGTCGGTCTCATTCCTTACACCAAACACATTTACACCACACCTGCAACAGTAACCTTCCAAAAGTCTGTAAGCGGGTGGTGACTTGGCACAGCCCATCAATACTTGTTCCTACCGCAATCATGCCAGGATAAGAAATTCAACTTCTGAGAAACCTCTATTATTAAGAGTTGCAATGAGGTCCTTGGTCTTTTTCATTAAATTACCTCTAATGGGACTTTTTGAATCTGGCTAAATGAGATTTGAATTTTCTTTTTCGATGTTTGCCTCTATAATCAAGACTCTGTAGCTCAATTACCTGTATAAGGGCCGCTTTCTCAATGTCCAGTTAAAAGTGTCAGATAGGTAGCTGCCAGTTAGCGTTTCTATGGATACAACTGTCAGATAAGATTTACGTGAATTCGTAAGTTTAACCTTCAATTGTTTAAACAATTTATCTAACAAGTAACCGTTAACTTCCAGATAAATATTTAACTGGACATTGAGAAACCGGCCCCGAGAGAGACAAATTTGTTTGTCAGTACTATCTCAGGTTTTGACCTAAAAACAAGGGAATAAAAATGTACAAAATGTCCAAACATATAATTATCAGTATCTCAAAAATTAAAATTTCTATCAGATTATGATTGTGGAAAGGCGCGTGATGAACTGTGTAAGGAAGATAACATACATTAAATCCATATTCCCCAAAATTAAGCATTTAATTAATATTTCCACGTCTAAAAATGGAATAACGGCATCTGCAAGTGGGGGCCTCTGTGAATGAGACAACTATGAACTGTGTAAGGAAGATAACATACATTAAATCCATAACCCCAAAATTAAGCATTTTATTAATATTTCCACGTCTAAAAATGGAATAACGGCATCTGCAAGCGGGGGCCTCTGTAAATGAGACAACTATAATATTTAGGGCCGGTATCACCGGTCCCTGATCAGTGTCAGGTAGCCTACCTGTCATATAACGCCATATAAATAATATGAGCCTATCTGATAGATAGGCTATCTGACACTTATCAGGGACCGGTGAAACCGGGCCAAAATATGCTTAATTGGAAAACTGAATTAGTGGAAACCCTCAATAGCTGGTACATTTATCTTGGTCTCTTGAGATCCCAATTAACCAGGTTTCCCTGTATTACCGAACAAATTATTGGAGGAGTTCTTTAGAACAAGAATTATAATCAAAACACTAAGCGCAACAACTGGTAGAATGTTAAGTAACAATTACTATTTTTCAGAGAGAAGGATATTCTTAAAATTAAGTTTAAATGCTGACACAGACATAAGTTTGAGGTTGCGTGATTGTACAGACATTATATGAAAGCAATCTATTTAGAATAGCCGAGTGATGGGGTTGCAGAGAAACGAGACGTCTGAACCGAATATTTATATTGTGAATATCTGTTCTAAGCTCATAATCTTCTCATCATCGCCTGTATCGGACAAATTTTATAAGATTGGTTCAAATTTTTGCATGCCATAAATGTGCCTAAGACTTTTGTATACGCTGAATACGATGAATGTGAAGTGTTCTTAAGACAGACCCACAGACAGAGTCACAGTACTTCAGCAGAGATAAAACAAGCATGTTAGGTTTTAATAAGTTTATTGGAAAAAATGGGGCGATATGGGTATAGCATTTTTTCAGTCGACCATAACAACGACCGACACATTTATCTGAATCGTGAATCTCTGGTCACTGTTCTTTATTGTAATTTTGAAATTGACTGCAATCTCCTTTTTATACTTGCCAAACATCCCAAATTTGGGTTTTAAGGGATTAATAGACAAATGATGAGCAGCACTTTCTGTAGCCAAATTGTTACGATCTTCATTTAACAGAACAATACTTTTGTATAAAAAATTGCTGCTGCAGTTTAATTACACCCGTATGCACCGCAAGTCAATTGCGCGATTAGTTACGTAAACCTGGATTAGATTACTCGTTTATTATGCACCGCAAACTGACAATTTTTACACTGTCACTGTCAAAACAACCCTGCGAACACAACCTTGCCGTATATCCAATCTGGATTAGTTAATCTCTTGACGGTGCATGGCTAGATGCCAAAGATTAGCAAAACGCGATTAGGGAACTAGGATTAGAATCGCCAAACGGTGCATACGGGTGTTAGTGTTGCAGTGTTATAATATGAGTATTTCATTGTTTTTGTATTTCAGGATTCTAAGCTCAAACCTCTAGCTGCCTCTACTCCAGCCGTTGTGAATAAGGACAAAATGAAGACTTCTGTTTCAATGTAAATTTTCTACAATTTTTGTTATACTGCAAAAATACATTGAATTATTTCTAGGGAGCCATCAGAGAAATCACATAGACCACTGCTACCAAATAGTGCCAACAAAGATAGTAAACAAGGCAGCTGTTCAAATAAAAAGGATATAAAATTTCCATCTTCAAGAATGTATTTGAGGTAAGTTTATGGAATTAAGGGTTTTATATTTGATAATGATTTTGTTGCCTGTTACTACTTGGCGGAAATGTCCAACTGCAATGGAGTCCCGTATAGACTTTCAGATACAGTAGATAGTCTCGATTTTACCAACAAAGGCATTTTAACAAAGGCTTTGACCAATCAGAGCAGCCCATTCAAGAACTTGCGTCTGTCAAAGTTCCCTGAAAATTATTGTCTCTCTTAAGTTTACCTCAAAAAGATGAAAAATGACATGCTTTACATACAATCGACCATTATCTTTTCAACTCTGATTTTCCATCCTAAATCGGTGAAAACTTGCATTTTCTGGTTTATCAGAGAGTTTAGCAATTGCTAATCTCAACCAGTCAGATTCCACAAAAACAGTATATTAATATACTGTGTAAGGCTTTCGCGGCCATCGTCCAATGAATTTGTGGTTCTTGGGTTTTTAGGCCGGCGTCGTTTAGCGTTAAAGCTTGACGTTTCGCCACCACGAGTGGATGGCATCTTCAGAAGCTATTTCACTTCGGCGACGTCCAAAATACTGGAAGTATTTTTTTATTTTATATATAAAATACTGGAAGTATTTTGGAAGTCGCCGAAGTGAAATAGCTTCTGAAGATGCCATCCACTCGTGGTGGCGAAACGTCAAGCTTTAACGCTAAACGACGCCGGCCTAAAAACCCAAGAACCACAAATTCACAGTATATTAAATCACAATGATGACAAGAAATTCAAATTATTATTATTATATATTATTTTGATGAAACAATAATTTACTATCTATAATAATTATAAATACCTGCAATATATCATTGTATTATAGTAAAAAGGGATAAAAATAACATTCTATTGCATTTCATTAAGCTAAACAGACGATTTAACAACTGTGCAGTACTGGTTGCCTATCCTTTTAAATAGCAAAGGTCGCGATCTGGCAAAAGTATAACGTATAACCTTATTTTTCCGAAACCAGAAACCTGTCGCATAGTTAGAAATTGAATCAGGTGCTTTATATAATTTTCAGAGAAAGGGGGGAACACGCAGGGGGGATTTTTATTCATATGCATGCCTTACAATGTGTTTCTGCGCTACGGTGCCTTTTACGCAGTGCCTTTACAATCTTTACATTCTCTGTATTTCTATAAGAAGGTCTATAACAAACATGCATCCAGTAATTGGTAATTATACAATAATTATAAGGCAAACATTATAAAAATCTAGCATTAATTCGCAAATCAATCGCTTTGTTCTGATTTTCTGCAATGATTTTGATCCATGAATTCTAAAATATTTTTGATAAAAGTGTCATCCGGCTTTGACGTTTTGTTTCCAATATTGATAAAATACTATTGGATGATACTTATTAACATAGCCCTCAATACTCAATAGAAAGCTTTTGCTAAACAACATCCAATAAAAAAGCTTTGTAAAGTCTTTGTTAAATATGCATGTTGGTAAAATCGGGCCTTAGTCTTTGACTAATACATTTTTTAGCCTGAAGCTAGGTTGCTAGCTAGCTAGGATTATCCTATTTCAAATAAATGTTCTTTTTCTCAACTGTGCTATGAGGGCGGTGTCATCAGAATAGTTGTAGATTTGACAGTTGCTGAGGCTTTGAATGTCGTTAATGAAAAAACAGTAAAGGATTAGTTCGAGAATCGACCTTGCAGGTCACCCGTGCTGTTGGTAGTACCTGGTTTATGTTGGTCGGGAATTTCCTTTCTTCTAGAAGGAATTCCAAAAGTTTTAGGAGCTTTTCGGCCCTTTTAGACGAAGTAGGCTGACAAGTCATATTTTGTTAAAAGTTTTCTATACATCTAGAAGCAAGATGCCAGTAATCTTGTCTTATAATATAATAATCTTGTTATATGATCCACCAGCCTAAGTGCTTACACCCCAATGCTATGCACAGGCCGAAATCCCAGTTGAACATCAGAAATGACGTAGTGAGGTGTGATCCCATGAAAAAAATATGATGGAGAATCATCTTTTCACCAAGCTGGAGCTGACAGTAAACTAATTGAATGAAATCCTGCGGAAATACACAGCATTTAGTATTATTACCACCATTGCTAGGGTTGCGATGAGGTTAGCGTCAACGCCTTAATTTGATCATATCCAAGTCCACGGCTTCATGTCAAGTTGTAACAAAATGCTAGAAACTCACGAGTCGAACGGTACCACCCCCACCTCTCTCGCCCTGATAGGGGTAGAGTACTAGCCTTTTTAAAAACGTCCATTCTTTTTGTCAGAGACTTTATTATGGCTGATTCACTTACATATATTGTTTTAGTACCTATGAGCCCTCAACCTCACAGCTGAGGCGGACTACCTTAGGACAAACAAAGGTAGGTATACAGGTATAAATAATACATTATAAAATATATATTGAGCAGTTTAACTCAGTAGTTCATATACACTATTTTGACTGTGACTACAACTATTCCAATTTTGTTTACTTGTATTTAAAAATCGTGCCAGTGAGCTGTGAATGTAGTTGGGTCCAGCAGACAGAATTTTATTATTTCTATAAAATACAGGGTAACTGATGGGAACCTGACGTTTTTCAAATGGTTAGTATGAGGCCACTAGGGCTGGTAGGGAGAGAATTCAGGTATCAGTCTCCTTGCTACATAATGCCATTTCAGTAGTTATGGAGCAGTGGACCGTAGAGCACCGTATGTTCGCTTATGATGCGTATGTTAAAAATGCAGAGTCGGTCGCGTCTGTTCCGTGTTCCTTTCAACATTAGACGTCACGATATTGTTCCAAGCCGCAATACCATTCTCAGGTGGGTTAACAGTCTGAGGACAACAGAAATGATTGTAAAGAAAAAGCCAGCTGGTCCCAAGAAGACTACGAGGACGCTGGAAAACAACTAGTGGGTGAAATAAGCGAGTCTGTGTCATCACTTGTCTCACCCGCTCCAGCGTCTTTGCAGTCTTCGTGGGACCAGGTGACTTTTTCTTCACAGTCATTCATGTTGTCCTCACTGTTAACCCACCTGAGAATGATATTGCGGCTTGGAACAATATCGTTGAGTCCAAGGTTGAAATAAACACGGAACAGCCGCTACGCAGCCGAGACCGATTCAGCGTTTTTAAAGTACGCGTCATAGGCGAACATACGGTGCTCTACGGTCCACTGCTCCTTAACTACTGAAATGGCATGATACAGGGTGGTTCAATAAGCGCGCGGTGCTCTTTGGCGAGCTTACTGTTTGAATTAGAAGAAAATGTTTCCAATAAAACATGTTTCTTTTAAATGATCTACTTGTAGAAAATAATTTCAAAGATGGCGGACATCCGTATAGACCGGAAGTAGGTACCAACTACCTTATTTTGGATAGAACACTCTGTATAATTATTACATTTTTGAATTCAGCATTGATTTTTAGATCCAGTTTGTTAACCGTAGTTCATGTCTACGAAGCCTATTTTAGAAGTTATTCGGCAATCTTTAGAAAATTTGACGTTTGTAGTACTTTAAAAAAACGTTAATATCTCGGAAACAAAGCACAATAGCAAGATACGGTTTTCGGTTTTGAAACAAGCAAAACACACACTTGTGTTTCAGTAAGATGATTGTTTCCAAAGCACATTGAATCATTAGACTAGCAATTTTCAAATTTGAATAGTTTAAAACGTTATAAACCTTTTTTCAAATCGAATGGTATGGGGGCATAAGTGGATGAGGAATTAAATCCTGTTTCACTTTTAAGTATGCATATGTGGTTCTATCTTTGGTGGTTTTCAAAATATTTACGATTTTGTAATTATTCCGTAATGACGCGTAGGAATTGGAAAAATCGTAGGTGGCGTGGCGAGCAGATGAATCAATTTGTTGGAAACTTTTCATCCAAAGTATACTAAAATGTGCAGCCGTTCCATCTTACTGTAACCACATTATTACTAAAAACTCCAGTGGTAAATTTTCCAGCAAGTTTTCTAAATTCTCATTTAGAAAATTTTGGAAAACATTAGTTTATCATGCAGTTTCCAATAATACCACCCCAAATGTTTAGACTCCATGCTGGTTGTCAACGATCCTCTCAAGATTTATTTTTACGTCGGTGTAAAATATGAGAGAAGGAAACATGTAGTTAATGAAGATAATGAGTTTGACGTTCTCACAATTGTAGTTGAAGATCCGCATAGCAGTACAGCAGAAATTAGTCGTGATTTGAGCATTGGTCAAACATCTGTGAAAATGATCTTGACGGAGAACAAATAGCTTAGCCTTATCACGTGCAGCTAAATCAAGCTCTTGAAAGACAAGGGTTTGAAAACAGAATGGATTTCAGTAATTGGGGTCTTGGTCGAGTCCAAGAAGATGCACTCCTTTTTAACAGTGAATGAAGCTACATTTCATAATAAGGGCCATGTAAACTGTAACTAATTTACATTTTTACGCCGACGTTAATCCAAATTTGCAGAAGTTTATTGACAATCAGCATGGAGTCTATGGGATATTATTGGAAACGGCATAATAAACTAATGTTTTCCAAATTTTTGTAAATGAAAATTTGAAAAACCTGCTGGAAAATTTAACATTGGAGTTTTTAAGAACAATGTGATTTCAGTCAGATGGAACGCCTACACATTTTTGTATTAAAGCTCGAAACACTTTGGATGAAAAGTTTCCAGCCAACTGTTCCATCTACGAGCCACGCCACCTACAATTTTTCCAATTCCTACGCGCCATTACGAAATAATTACAAAATCGTAAATATCGTCAAAGATAGAACCACATAAGCCTAGATAAAAGTGAAAAACAATTTAATTAAGCATCCGCTGATGTGAAACTTATCATACCATCCCATTTGAAAAATAAAGGTTTTAACGTTTCAAACTTTCAAAATTTGAAAATTGCTTGTCGATTGATTTAATGTCCTTTGGAAACAATCATCTTACTGAAACACACGTGTGTGTTTTGCTCGTTTTAAAACCGAAAACTACACCTTTATGTTGTGCCTGATTTCCGAAAAATTAACATTTTTATTACAAACGTCAAATGTTCTAAAGACTGCTGAATAAATTCGAAAATAGGCTTCGTAGACATAAACCATGGTTAACAAACAGGACCTAAAAATCAATGCTGAATTCAAAAACGTAATAATATACAGGGTGTTCTATTTAAAATAAGGAAGCTGATGGCAACTTCCGGTATATCCGGATGACCACCATCTTTGAAATTATTTTCTACAAGTAGGCCATTTGAAAATAAAAGTTTTTTATTCGGGACATTTAATTTAAACGGTAAGGCCGCTAGAGAGCACCACGCGTTTATTGGACCACCCTGTATAGCAAGGGGACTGATACCTGAATCTCCTCCCTGCCAGCGCTAGCGGCTTCATACTAACGATTTGAAAAACGTCAGGGTCCCGTCGGTCACCCTGTACGAAAGGGTAACAAATAATTCATATCTGGGAAAATTATCGAGTTTTATTTAGCAATAGATTCACAGTGATTTGTCCTAGAAAATAATTAATTAATGTATAGTCTAATCATTTATTTAAACACTATATTTCAGGTTCAGAAATTGAAGAAAGCAGACAAAGAAAACATTCCTAAATGAAAGCTATTGGGATTTCCACTAAGACGTTGCGTAGAATAGTAATTTAGTGTAGCTTCATGAACTTCACAACCAATTGATTCAACTGACTGCACAAAATGTTGGCTGACCAAATTTGGGTCGCTAAGTCTCTCAGGAAGATTATTATCACATGGAAGTCTTGAAGAGTAGACCATAATTTTTTAGAACCATGTCTATCTTTAGTGTACTTAAGATATTGACTTTTTTCTTTTCTGATTGCATCTATAACCAAATTCCTCATTTCTTTGTATGCCATCCAATCTCCCTCGCTTTTTGAATGCTTATATTTTGTCAGTCTTTCGTTTCGTTCTCTAACCATCATTTTGATGCAGTCAGTGTACCATTCAGCTTTAGGCTTACTGATGTATTTTGTATTATTGTATTGTATTTTTTAAATGTATTTTTATTTACTGTGTAAGGCTTTCGCGGCCATCGTCCAATGAATTTGTGGTTCTTGGGTTTTTAGGCCGGCGTCGTTTAGCTTTAACGCTAAACGACGCCGGCCTAAAAACCCAAGAACCACAAATTCATTGTATTTTTATTTCTATTGAATTTGCTGGATTGTGATTTTATGATATTATTTAGGTAAATAAATAATAAATCCAGGTGGATTGCGATTTTTGTGATTTTTAGTTTGTAAGTCGATAATTTTATTTTATAATTATTAACTAAATAAACACGTACATCAAATCAAACAGACCTTTTCACTCTCTCAGTATGCGCGAAACCAGGGTTTCGCATAGATAACGAGTTATATATCACACCATTTCCTCTCATTGCCTTACCCTACTTTCAGATGCACAACCACATAGTCCTTCAGTTTGTTAGTTGTCAGTAGATGTAACCACTGTTCACTGTTGAGAGCCGATCAAAAATATATTTTGAAGGAACTAAATGAATGGCATGGTAGCAACTGCCATAAAACTCATGCCCTACACCCTACCCTATGTATACAAGTGGACTTGAAACGATCAGTCTTTGCCAGAACAACTGCTTCCTGGTAATATTCAGTGGCAGCAAATTAAGCTTGTTGTCCACACCATTATTAAGATGGTTTGAATAGCACCAGTTCCCAGACATTTCCAGTGAGCTTTTGACATTACTCCGTGGACTCGGCCAAGCCATGGTCACCAATGTAGCACTGGCCGTACTGGCACTGTATGTATAATATACCTGTATCTACATGTTTTGCTCATATAATCATGTCCAACGACAATCAAAATACATTTTTTGATCGTTGTTGATCATGTCAGATGTTGATAGCTTATTATTCCTGAATAGTAATAGCACATGCAGGTGTCCTAAGGCCAGTTCATTTAGGCATACTTATGTTAAATGTTAGACCCTTATATGATTAGTTTATTCACTCCCAATGTTTGAATGGCATACTAAAAATGAATCAATATTTCCAAGTGGTAACTCAACATAATATAGTAAGGATGAATCAAATCCTAGATTTTTCAAATTTCTGACAATCACACTAGAAAACTCAGCCAAAGACCAAAATAACATATTCTCAGAGCACATGCAGGGCCAATTATGTGCAATTTCTTACATGGAAGTCAACTGCATTACTACTGGATACATAAATTTTTATATATGAATATAAAACTCTTAGGGATGGATGACATTTCTGGCTGCTCAACTTCTAACTGCCCTAGTGAGCAGGTAGCTAAATACTACCTGCACATGCCCAGGCAACACTTCCAAATTGAAACTGGTGCTGTTACTGGACATTGTCCGCCAAGAACAGGAAGATAAGACTATTAAACACCTGCTGTGCGATTGTCCAGCTCTTATTTAGCTCCTCACTAGGGTACCTAGCTATGGAGTTCGTTAGCAGTTGAGTATCCAGAAGTCTCCTCTGCTACAGTCTTAAAAGATTTGTGGGTACAGTTTTAAAACAGTGTTGTCATAGCTCCAGAGTCCAGAGGGCAAGGCACAAAGGGGCTCAGGCCCCAGGATTTTGGTATCTGCAGCCCTTTCTTTCGCCCACCGATCTGCTAAAATATTGCCTTTGGACTGTGAGTGCCTCCCCATATAAGTCAGTGGAAGCAGTATGACCATGACTGCAAGAATATGAGGTCTGCTGCAGTTCTTTTTCAAAAAAATTACATTATTCAAGACATCGCCCTAGTTGTACAATAAAATTACTTTTCACAGTGATGTTCACACTATAAATATTTGATTTAGGGGTTCTATTTTATTGTTCAACTTAATTAAAATATCCAAATCCAAAGATTACATCAAATCAAAACTCAAAATCAAAACATTATACATAACCTTCATTTTAGAAATTACTTCGACCTGCCATCTATGTTTCTAAATCGTAACCACAAATGTCACTGTTAATCGTCAATGTTAGAAAAAGATCCCTTCTTACGTTTTTACTTGTTAGTGTCAATGACGATGGTATTTGATATTTTGCTCACTAGATGACGCCACCACAAGATGGCCGCCATGTCATTCTACTTTGACGTATTGGCTGCGATGTCTGTCAAAGTAGAATTGAGCTGCGACCTGCCGATCTACTCAAACTTCAAACACCTCCTCGCTCTTCTGCTATCCTGATACCAAAATGTAAAAATCTTGCTTCCTTGCAACGAAATTCGTTGACTTGCGACCAAGCAGGAAGAAAAATTGATATCGTTGTGAAGGCAGATTTGATAATCGCGTGTGAACACTGAACTATATCGAGAGGATTTATATGTGCAATATTAACTAATTTTGTCAAATCCTTTCATCAATTTCTTATTGTGGATGCAGATTTTGAAATATATATAATTCGAAAATAGATATTTCAGTGTGAAGAACACTATTTACTCATTTTACGATTAGTGCAGCAGATTGCGGACTAACGCACTCTGCCGTAGCAAAAGCTTTTATTTAGATATGTGTTTCGTAGAGCAGATGTAGGTGCCAAATAAGCACAGACTACTAAAGTAGGTACCTAGGAACCTAGGCTATGATTAGAAGATGTACGGATATATCATAGAATGGATCAATTGTGTTCAATTCCTGAGAGGCGTTGAGAACTAGAGTGGCCTGTCCCCAGATTTCAGAAGATAGGAAAAGTGCTGGAGAAGATTTGCAAATAACAGGAATATATCAATGCTATAATAATATACCTAGCGATATCTCTGTAATAAAGCAAACTCATTCATAGGCCATTGTAATATTGAAAATGCACAAGTTGAGTATTCAGTATTTAGTTTCTCGTTTTTGTGGGATAGACCACTCTGAATGCCTCAAATATTTAGGCATAATACAAGAGCGTGATAAGAGTGATAATGGACTTGCAAGTTGTTTGTAACTCATCCCAGTAATTGTAGTAAACTTTATCAAATGTAAATTTATTCTGTCGTTGCACTTTTGAATCAATAATTGGCAGCACAAATAAATCATAGAGTCTTAGATAATTTGCACAAACAATATGGGGTGAAGCTAGAACACAATTTATCAATAAAAATAGCATTTTAAATCGATCTAGGTATAAAAATATGTTTGCTTTATTTCAAGTGTAAGTGTATTAAATTGTCTGTGTAGTGTAGGTGTTACCTCTGCACTTTGGCAGATATACCTTCTGAGGTTCTTAGATAGAAAGGAAATTCAACTAAATATTCTGCATCTGCAAAACAGGCTGCTGAGACAAACATTGTAGAATCCAAGCCTCTTTGAGTCTTGTCCTCCAGAGCTATAACACTGTTGAAATGGCACACCCATAAAGCTTTTGAAGCTGCATGCTATGAAACTTCTGGCTGCTCAACTTCTAAGGAACTAGGTACAGCTCTACTACCTGTCCATGCTCGAGCTCTCGAGCAACACCTCCAAATTGAGACATGCTGTTACTGGACACTTATCTGGTGAGAAAACACCTCTACAATATGATGTTAAGTGATACACCTCTGCGTAGGGGATGTGAACAGGAAGATGAGACTACTAATCTGTGATTGTCCAGCTTTTATTTAGGTACTTCTTTACAAGGGTAGTCAAGGAGTTCTTTAGTAATTGAGAATCAAGAAGTCTCGTCACACACAGTCTTAAAAGCTTTGTGGGTACGTCAGGTCCCAAGATTTTGTTGTCGGCAGTCCTGTTTGCCAACCGGTCCGTTATTTCACCGCTCTCTCACTTTTTAACTTATTTTTGTCTCAGCAGTAAGGTTTACAGGGTTTCTCATCCATAAAACAGTTACAGTAAACATGTTTATCTTAAAATAAAGCCCACAAATGAAAATATTCAAACAATTATTTCAAAACATCATAACATAACCTCTATTTTAGATTTTTAGACATCACAGACGATCTGCCATCTATGTTTCTACCACGAAATCACAAATGTCACTGACAATGGTCAAGTCATGTTCAGAAAAGATCCCGTTCTGCATGTTAACATCAATGTCTATATGATGATAGCACTTAAATTTCTGCTAACTAGATGGTGCGCGCAAACTTGATGCATTAGTTGAGTTTGGCTTTTTAGGTTGGCCCTTTAAATATAAAAGGAGCCAAATCCTATACAAATGACTATATTCAGCATGACTGACCTAAAAAATGATGTTCTGTATAGTCACTAAGACTGAATACATCTATGCCATCTATGTTTCCATCAGCCAACCGCAAATGTCAATGTCATTGTAAGAAAAAAAGGTTCCTTTCTGTCTACGATGCCATCCGCCAATCTGTTCAAACTACAAACACCTCATCGCTCTTCTGCTATCCTGATACCAAAAGCTGGAAATCTGAGCGGCTACAGCGAGAGACGGACTCGAAAAAGCAGGAAGGAAATAAATATTGATATCGCTCTGAAAGGCAGTTTTGATAAATCGCGTCTGAACAACCTCTTGTTGTGGATATATTTAGATATCAAATAAATCAATGATTCGAAGATGGTATCATCCCAGCCTTTCTTTACCCACTTTACGAGTGGTGCGGCAGACTGCAGAGTAGCACTCTGCGACAGCGGACGCTTTATTTATTAGAATATGAAGGTGTTTTACTTCAACATCTATTTTAATTACGCAAAGACTTTGAAGGGTATCCTCTATTTAAAATGATAAACAAAAGCAGATATTATTCAGCAGTAGGTATTAACTGGTTTAATGCTAAATGCTAACATAAACTTCTTCCATAAATCAAATAAAATACTTTCATCACTCTCAATACGCGCGAATCCAGGCTTTTGCATAGAAAACAAGTTCTATATCATACCACAGTACCACACCCTCTCAGAGGCTCAACAGCATAGTCCTTCAGTTTGTTTGTTAGTTATAGGAGATGACCATTGACCACTGTTGAGAGCCGATCAAAAATATATTTGGAACGAACTGAATTAAAGATATGTTTCCAACTGTAGTGTGGCTGAGGCGTGTGAAAAGAGACTCAGTACACACTACACCCCTACCCAGAACTAAATAAAAAATTCGATGAAATCAAACTTTCATTAAACAGCAACATGTTGTTTATCTGTGTTATATTTGTGTTTATATCATTTTTTGTTATTGAATAACACACATATGTTGAATAGGTATGTATACATATTTGAAGGAGCTCACAGCTCGTCGTGTGGCATAGGAAATCTTTTGAGTATGGCAGAGTAGAGACTGTAAAAAGCATTAAGACAGACTGCTATGATAACAAAGAGTGCAACTCCAAAAACCACACTCAGGAAGCTACCGTCGATCACTCCTGGATCTTCGAACATCATCCAAACCGTCAACAGTTCGCCTTTCAGATCAGTGATCTGTGCCCTCAAAATTCCTGGATCAGGGATTTTTGCACAGTTCGGTAACAAAGAATTTTATTCTGGATTTTTTTCAGTAGTCGATTTTGGAGTGTTGACTCTTGATCCTCAGTTTTGATTGTTTTCTATTCTTCCTTACTGAAAATTTACTGCTGAATCCAATAGTGTAACTAGTTAGACCCTAAAATCTTAATTCCGAGCAAAATCCGTTGGGAAAGGCTTATCCAGGGTTCAACTTATCATTTCAGAGCACATGTAGGTACCAAATGTATTAGGAGCTTTAGACTACTGACTATTAAAATGTGGGTAGTCTATGATTAGAAGATATATATTTTATGTATTTGTTCAATTGAACAAATTGAAATGAAGAAATTTCTTACACTGGATTCAAGTCAAATCTAAAATACCTACTGTTCACTAGGATACTTATGTTCTCATTAAATGTAAATTTATTCTGTCATTGCACTTTTAAACAAGAATTAGCAGCACAAACAGTATGGGGTGATGCTAGACCACAATTAATTAACAAAAATGCTATTTAAAGACAATCTATAAAAAATTGTTTGCTTTATATTGAAAGCAAGCTTTTCTCCATGACATTACATCGTCTGTGGAAGTGTTGCTCCAGGGCTTTGGTAAAGAAATTCAGAATCTTAGATACAAAGGAAATTTAGCTATATAGTCTGCATTGGCAAAAAGGGCTGCTTAGACCAACATCTTGGGGCCGAAGCCTGTTTGTATCTTGATCCCTAGAGCTATGACAGCACTGTTGAAAGAGCAAAGCCATCGGCATACGTCGACTCTTCTGGCTGCTCAACACCAAAATAGGTACGGTTGTTCTCAATCAAGCTCAACTGCTAAGGAACTTCTTAGTTGCTCCACTGAGAAGGTACAAACGAAGCCACCATCACCAAATACTCCAAATAGGGGAATATGTACGGTTAGTAGCCAAGCCAGGTAACCGCAAGGTAGATAAATAGTATAAATACCACCTCCTCAATACTAACTGTCACAAGTGCTCCTGTCCAATGGCTCGTGATACCTTGAATTAGATACCTTTTTTACCTCGCGTTTGGAATCTCCTGCCACCTCCTAAATACTAACTGTCATCTGTACTCCTGATCAGTGGCTCGTTATACCTTGAATTAGATGGATGAAAAAAAATACATCGATCTGCCATCTATGTTCGCAAAACGAAACCACAAATGTCAATGTTAATAGTCGATGTCAGAAGAAGATTCCTTTTTGCGGGTTAGTGTCAAAGAGACAATATTTAATGCTTTGCTCACTAGATGACGCCATTAGAAAATGGCCGCCATTTAATTCTACTTTGACATATTGGCAGCGATGTCTGTCAAAGTAGAATTAACCTGCCATCTGTCAATCTATACAAACACAAACACCTCCTCGCTTTTCTGTTATCCTGATAGCAAAACGTGGAAATCTGAGCGGCTACAGCGAGAGACGAACTCGAAAAAGCAGGAAGGAAAGAAATATTGATATCGCTGTGAAAGGCAGTTTTGATAAATCGCGTCTGAACTTCCTTCATAGCAAGCGCTTTTTTTTGATTTTTCATTTTGTTAAAAATATGTATGGAGGTTGTAAGGACAGTTTTACTATTTCTATTAATAAATAAATAAAATAAAGTGTGAATTTTTGTAAATTGCTCGTGAAAAAGATAATTAGGAGAACTAATTTTATATTTATTGCCATGTTATTTCTTATTGTGTATTTAAATAAACAAATGTTTGATTATGAAATCTGTAATTTTGAAAAAATTGATTTTAATTAGACGGGTGCTTGAAGGGGCATCCTCGATTCAAAATAATAAACAAAAGTAGACATTGGGATTCCCCAGTAGGTATTAACTAGATAAACGCGTACATCAAATCAAACAGACCTTTTCACTCTCTCAGTATGTGCGAAACCAGGGTTTCGCATAGATAACGAGTTATACCTATATCACCCATTTCCTCTCATTGCCTTATCCTACTTTCAGATCATATGCACAACCACATAGTCCTTCAGTTTGTTAGTTGTCAGTAGATGTAACCACTGTTCACTGTTGAGAGCCGATCAAAAATATATTTTGAAGGAACTAAATGAATGGCATGGTAGCAACTGCCATAAAACTCATGCCCTACACCCTACCCTATGTATACAAGTGGACTTGAAACGATCAGTCTTTGCCAGAACAACTGCTTCCTGGTAATATTCAGTGGCAGCAAATTAAGCTTGTTGTCCACACCATTATTAAGATGGTTTGAATAGCACCAGTTTCCAGACATTTCCAGTGAGCTTTTGACATTACTCAGTGGACTCAGCCAAGCCATGGTCACCATTAATGTAACACTGGCAGTTCTGGCACTGTATGTATAATATACCTGTATCTATATGGCAACCTTTGATATCACACATGTTTTGCTCATATAATCATGCCCAACGACAATCAAA
This sequence comes from Callosobruchus maculatus, assembly GCA_951848785.1. Taxonomy (NCBI): domain Eukaryota; kingdom Metazoa; phylum Arthropoda; class Insecta; order Coleoptera; family Chrysomelidae; genus Callosobruchus; species Callosobruchus maculatus. The sequence goes on along the minus strand of CATOUR010000106.1, from coordinate 4,073,244 downwards.
ATACATTTTTTGATCGTTGTTGATCATGTCAGATGTTGATAGCTTATTACTCCTGAAAAATAATAGCACATGCAGGTGTCCTAAGGCCAGTTCATTTAGGCATACTTATGTTAAATGTTAGACCCTTATATGATTAGTTCATTCACTCCCAATGTTTGAATGGCATACTAAAAATGAATCAATATTCCCAAGTGATAACTCAACATATATAGTAACGGTGAATCAAATCCTAGATTTTTCAGATTTCTGACAATCACAGTAGAAAACTCAGCCACAGACCAAAATAACATTTTCTCAGAGCACATGCAGGGCAAATTATGTTCAATTTCTTACATGCAAGTCGACTGAATTACTACTGGATACATACATTTTTATATATGACTATAAAACTCTTAAGGATGGATGACATTTCTGGCTGCTCAACTTCTAACTATCCTAGTAAGCAGGTAGCTAAATACTACCTGCACATGCCCAGGCAACACTTCCAAATTGAAACTGGTGCTGTTACTGGACATTGTCCGCCAAGAGCAGGAAGATGAGACTATTAAACACCTGCTGTGCGATTGTCCAGCTCTTATTTAGCTCCTCACTAGGGTAGCTAAGGAGTTCTTCAGCAGTTGAGCATCCAGAAGTCTCCTCTGCTACAGTCTTAAGAGATTTGTGGGTACGGTTTTTCAACAGTGTTGTCATAGCTCCAGAGTCCAGACGGCAAGGCACAAAGAGGCTCAGGCCCCAGGATTTTGGTATCTGCAGCCCTTTTTTTCGCCGACCGATCTGCTAAAATATTGCCTTTGGACTGTGAGTGCCTCCCCATATAAGTCAGTGAAAGCAGTATGACCATGACTGCAAGAATATGAGGTCTGCTGCAGTTCTTTTTCAAAACAATTACATTATTCAAGACATCGCCCTAGTTGTAGGTACAATAAAATTACTTTTCGCAGTGATGTTCACAATATAAATATCTGATTTAGGGGTTCTATTTTATTGTTCAACTTAATTAAAATATCCAAATCCAAAGATTACATCAAAACTCAAAACATTATACATAACCTTCATTTTAGAAATAATAGAAATTACTTCGACCTGCCATCTATGTTTCTAAATCGTAACCACAAATGTCACTGTTAATCGTCAATGTTAGAAAAAGATCCCTTCTTATGTTTTTGCTTGTAGTGTCAATGACGATGGTATTTGATGTTTTGCTCACTAGATGACGCCACCACAAAATGGCCGCCATGTCATTCTACTTTGACGTATTGGTTGCGATATCTGTCAAAGTAGAATTGAGCTGCGACCTGCCAATCTACTCAAACTTCAAACACCTCCTCGCTCTTCTGCTATCCTGATACCAAAATGTAAAAATCTTGCTTCCTTGCAACGAAATTCGTTGACTTGCGACCAAGCAAGAAGAAAATATTGATATCGTTGTGAAGGCAGTTTTGATAATCGCGTGTGAACACTGAACTATATCGAGAGGATTTATATGTGTAATATAAACTAATTTTGTCAAATCCTTTCATCAATTTCTTATTGTGGATGTAGATTTTGAAATAAATAATTTGAAAATAGATATTGCAGTGTGAAGAACACTATTTACTCATTATACGATTGATTAGTGCAAGCAGATTGCACTCTGCCGTAGCAAAAGCTTTTATTTAGATATAAGTGTTTCGTAGAGCAGATGTAGGTGCCAAATAAGCACAGACTACTAAAGTAGGTACCTAGGAACCTAGGCTATGATTAGAAGATGTACGGATATATCATAGAATGGATCAATTGTGTTCAATTCCTGAGAGGCGTTGAGAACTAGAGTGGCCTGTCCCCAGATTTCAGAAGATAGGAAAAGTGCTGGAAAAGATTTGCGAATAACAGGAATATATCAATGCTATAATGATATATGTATGCAATATCTCTGTAATAAAGCAAACTCATTCATAGGCCATTGTAATATTGAAAATGCACAAGTTGAGTATTCAGTATTTAGTTTCTCGTTTTTGTGGGATAGACCACTCTGAATGCCTCAAATATTTAGGCATAATACAAGAGGGTGATAATAGTGATAATGGACTTGCAAGTTGTTTGTAACTCATCCCAGTAATTGTAGTAAACTTTATCAAATATAAATTTATTCTGTCGTTGCACTTTTGAATCAAGAATTGGCAGCACAAATAAATCATAGAGTCTTAGATAATTTGCACAAACAATATGGGGTGAAGCTAGAACACAATTTATCAATAAAAATAGCATTTTAAATCAATCTAGGTATAAAAATACGTTTGCTTTATTTCAAGTGTAAGCGTATTAAATTGTCTGTGTAGTGTAGGTGTTACCTCTGCACTCTGGCAGATATACCTTCTGAGGTTCTTAGATAGAAAGGAAATTCAACTAAATATTCTGCATCTGCAAAAAAGGCTGCTGAGACAAACATTGTAGAATCCAAGCCTCTTTGAGTCTTGTCCTCCAGAGCTATAACACTGTTGAAATGCACACCCATAAAGCTTTTGAAGCTGCATGCTATGAAACTTCTGGCTGCTCAACTTCTAAGGAACTATAGGTGCAGCTCTACTACCTGTCTATGCTTTAGCTCTCAAGCAATACCTCCAAATTGAGACATGCTGTTACTGGACGTTAAGTGAGACACCTCTGTGTAGGGGATGTGAACAGGAAGATGAGACTACTAAGCTGTGATTGTCCAGCTCTTATTTAGGTACTTCTTTACTAGGGTAATTTTTGGGGGTCTGAAATCCGGGGCAGAATCCAAAATTATTTAACTTCCTCAAACGGGACGAAAACGCGAAACGGAGGCCAGATCCGTGATCTGAGCTCTCGAAATTCCTGGATCAGGGATTTTCGCGCAGTTCGGGAGCCAAGAATTTTCTTAGGATTTTTTTCGGTAGTCATATGCCTTTCGATTTTGCCCGATTTTGGACCACCCTCGGTTTTGGTCGTTCTCTATTCTTCCTCATTGAGAATTTACTGCCGAATCCAATAGTGTAACTAGTTTGACCCTACAGCGTCTCATTTTAGATCAAAAAATAATTTTTGGGGGTCTGAAATCCGGGCAGAATCCAAAATTATTTAACCGCCTCAAACGGGACGAAAACGCGAAACGGAGGCCAGATCCGTGATCTGAGCCCTCGAAATTCCTGGATCAGGGATTTTCGCGCAGTTCGGGAGCCAAGAATTTTTTTAGGATTTTTTTCGGTAGTCATATGCCTTTCGATTTTGCCCGATTTTGGACCACCCTCGGTTTTGGTCGTTCTCTATTCTTCCTCATTGAGAATTTACTGCCGAATCCAATAGTGTAACTAGTTTGACCCTACAGCGTCTCATTCTAGATCAAAAAATAATTTTTGGGGGTCTGAAATCCGGGGCAGAATCCAAAATTATTTAACTTCCTCAAACGGGACGAAAACGCGAAACGGAGGCCAGATCCGTGATCTGAGCCCTCGAAATTCCTGGATCAGGGATTTTCGCGCAGTTCGGGAGCCAAGAATTTTTTTACGATTTTTTTCGGTAGTCATATGCCTTTCGATTTTGCCCGATTTTGGACCACCCTCGGTTTTGGTCGTTCTCTATTCTTCCTCATTGAGAATTTACTGCTGAGTCCAATAGTGTAACTAGTTTGACCCTACAGCGTCTCATTTTAGATCAAAAAATAATTTTAGTGAGTCTGAAATCCGGGCAGAATCCAAAATTATTTAACTTCCTCAAACGGGACGAAAACGCGAAACGGAGGCCAGATCCCTGATCTGAGCCCTCGAAATTCCTGGATCAGGGATTTTCGCGCAGTTCGGGAGCCAAGAATTTTTTTAGGATTTTTTTCGGTAGTCATATGCCTTTCGATTTTGCCCGATTTTGGACCACCCTCGGTTTTGGTCGTTCTCTATTCTTCCTCATTGAAAATTTACTGCTGAATCCAATAGTGTAACTAGTTTGACCCTACAGCGTCTCATTCTAGATCAAAAAATAATTTTTGGGGGTCTGAAATCCGGGGCAGAATCCAAAATTATTTAACTTCCTCAAACGGGACGAAAACGCGAAACGGAGGCCAGATCCGTGATCTGAGCCCTCGAAATTCCTGGATCAGGGATTTTCGCGCAGTTCGGGAGCCAAGAATTTTTTTAGGATTTTTTTCGGTAGTCATATGCCTTTCGATTTTGCCCGATTTTGGACCACCCTCGGTTTTGGTCGTTCTCTATTCTTCCTCATTGAGAATTTACTGCTGAATGCAATAGTGTAACTAGTTTGACCCTACAGCGTCTCATTTTAGATCAAAAAATAATTTTTGGAGGTCTGAAATCCGGGCAGAATCCAAAATTATTTAACTGCCTCAAACGGGACGAAAACGCGAAACGGAGGCCAGATCCGTGATCTGAGCCCACGAAATTCCTGGATCAGGGATTTTCGCGCAGTTCGGGAGCCAAGAATTTTTTTAGGATTTTTTTCGATTTTGTCCGATTTTGGACCACCCTCGGTTTTGGTCGTTCTCAATTCTTCCTCATTGAGAATTTACTGCTGAATCCAATAGTGTAACTAGTTTGACCCTACAGCGTCTCATTCTAGATCAAAAAATAATTTTTGGGGGTCTGCCATAAAACTCATGCCCTACACCCTACCCTATGTATACAAGTGGACTTGAAACGATCAGTCTTTGCCAGAACAACTGCTTCCTGGTAATATTCAGTGGCAGCAAATTAAGCTTGTTGTCCACACCATTATTAAGATGGTTTGAATAGCACCAGTTTCCAGACATTTCCAGTGAGCTTTTGACATTACTCAGCAGACTCAGCCATGCCATGGCCACCAATGTAACACTGGCCGTACTGGCACTGTATGTATAATATACCTGTATCTACTATCTAGCTAAATACTACCTGCACATGCCCAGGCAACACTTCCAAATTGAAACTTGTGCTGTTACTGGACATTGTCTGCCAATATTATGATGATAAGACTATTAAACACCTGCTGTGCGATTGTCCAGCTCTTATTTAGCTCCTCACTAGGGTACCTAGCTATGGAGTTCGTTAGCAGTTGAGCATCCAGAAGTCTCCTCTGCTACAGTCTTAAAAGATTTGTGGGTACGGTTTCTCAACAGTGTTGTCATAGCTCCAGAGTCCAGAGGGCAAGACACAAAGAGGCTCAGGCCCCAGGATTTTGGTATCTGCAGCCCTTTTTTTCGCCGACCGATCTGCTAACATATTGCCTTTGGACTGTTAGTGCCTCCCCATATAAGTCAGTGAAAGCAGTATGACCATGACTGCAAGAATATGAGGTCTGCTGCAGTTCTTTTTCAAAAAAATTACATTATTCAAGACATCGCCCTAGTTGTACAATAAAATTACTTTTCACAGTGATGTTCACACTATAAATATTTGATTTAGGGGTTCTATTTTATTGTTCAACTTAATTAAAATATCCAAATCCAAAGATTACATCAAATCAAAACTCAAAATCAAAACATTATACATAACCTTCATTTTAGAAATTACTTCGACCTGCCATCTATGTTTCTAAATCGTAACCACAAATGTCACTGTTAATCGTCAATGTTAGAAAAAGATCCCTTCTTACGTTTTTACTTGTTAGTGTCAATGACGATGGTATTTGATGTTTTGCTCACTAGATGACGCCACCACAAAATGGCCGCCATGTCATTCTACTTTGACGTATTGGCTGCGATGTCTGTCAAAGTAGAATTGAGCTGCGACCTGCCAATCTACTCAAACTTCAAACACCTCCTCGCTCTTCTGCTATCCTGATACCAAAATGTAAAAATCTTGCTTCCTTTCAACGAAATTCGTGACTTGCGACCAAGCAGGAAGAAAATATTGATATCGTTGTGAAGGCAGTTTTGATAATCGCGTGTGAAACTGAACTATATCGAGGGGATTTATATGTGCAATATAAACTAATTTTGTCAAATCCTTTCATCAATTTCTTATTGTGGATGTAGATTTTGAAATATATATAATTCGAAAAATAGATATTTCAGTGTGAAGAACACTATTTACTCATTTTACGATTAGTGCAGCAGATTGCGGACTAACGCACTCTGCCGTAGCAAAAGCTTTTATTTAGATATAAGTGTTTCTTAGAGCAGTTGTAGGTCCCAAATAAGCACAGACTACTAAAGTAGGTACCTAGGAACCTAGGCTAAGATTAGAAGATGTACGGATATAGGTATCATAGAATGGATCAATTGTGTTCAATTCCTGAGAGGCGTTGAGAACTAGAGTGGCCTGTCCCCAGATTTCAGAAGATAGGAAAAGTGCTGGAAAAGATTTGCAAATAACAGGAATATATCAATGCTATAATAATATACCTAGCGATATCTCTGTAATAAAGCAAACTCATTCATAGGCCATTGTAATATTGAAAATGCACAAGTTGAGTATTCAGTATTTAGTTTCTCGTTTTTGTGGGATAGACCACTCTATAAATTTATTCTGTCGTTGCACTTTTGAATCAAGAATTGGCAGCACAAATAAATCATAGAGTCTTAGATAATTTGCACAAACAATATGGGGTGAAGCTAGAACACAATTTATCAATAAAAATAGCATTTTAAATCAATCTAGGTATAAAAATACCTTTGCTTTATTTCAAGTGCAAGCGTATTAAATTGTCTGTGTAGTGTAGGTGTTACCTCTGCACTTTGGCAGATATACCTTCTGAGGTTCTTAGATAGAAAGGAAATTCAACTAAATATTCTGCATCTGCAAAAAAGGCTGCTGAGACAAACATTGTAGAATCCCAAGCCTCTTTGAGTCTTGTCCTGCAGAGCTATAACACTGTTGAAATGCACACCCATAAAGCTTTTGAAGCTGCATGCTATGAAACTTCTGGCTGCTCAACTTCTAAGGTGCAGCTCTACTACCTGTCTATGCTTTAGCTCTCAAGCAATACCTCCAAATTGAGACATGCTGTTACTGGACGTTAAGTGAGACACCTCTGTGTAGGGGATGTGAACAGGAAGATGAGACTACTAAGCTGTGATTGTCCAGCTCTTATTTAGGTACTTCTTTACTAGGGTAGTCAAGGAGTTCTTTAGTAATTGAGAATCAAGAAGTCTCGTCACACACATTCTTAGAACGGTCCCTCAACAGTGTTGTCATAGCTCTAGAGGCCAAGGCACAACGGGGTTCTGGCTCAGGTCCCAAGATTTTGTTGTCGGCAGTCCTGTTTGCCAACCGGTCCGTTATTTCACCGCTCTATAACTTATGTTTGTCTCAGCAGTAAGGTTTACCGGGTTTCTCATCCATAAAACAGGTACAGTAAATATGTTTATCTTAAAATAAACTTAAATAAAGCCCACAAATGAAAATATTAAAAAAATTATTTCAAAACATCATAACATAACCTCTATTTTAGAAATTACAGACGATCTGCCATCTATGTTTCTACCACTAAATCACAAATGTCACTGTCAATGGTCAAGTCATGTTTGGAAAAAATCCCGTTCTGGATGTTAGCGTCAATGTCTACATGAAGTACTTAAATTTCTGATAACTAGATGGTGCGCGCAAACTTGATGCATTAGTTGAGTTTGGCTTTTTAGGTTTGCCCTTTAAGTATAAAAGGAGCCAAATCCTATACAAATGACTATATTCAGCATGACTGACCTAAAAAATGATGTTCTGTATAGTCACTAAGACCGTTAAGACTGAATACATCTATGCCATCTATGTTTCCATCAACCAACCGCAAATGTCACTGTCATTGTAAGAAAAAAAGGTTCCTTTCTGTCTACGATGCCATCCGCCAATCTGTTCAAACTACAAACACCTCATCGCTCTTCTGCTATCCTGATACCAAAAGCTGGAAATCTGAGCGGCTACAGCGAGAGACGGACTCGAAAAAGCAGGAAGGAAATAAATATTGATATCGCTCTGAAAGGCAGTTTTGATAAATCGCGTCTGAACTTTACGTTTTAAGTCATCGAAAGTTGGATTTATGGGCTAAACAAACTAACTCTCATAGTACTCAACAACCTCTTGTTGTGGATATATTTAGATATCAAATAAATCAATGATTCGAAGATGGTATCATCCCAGCCTTTCTGTACCCACTTTACGAGTGGTGCGGCAGACTGTAGAGTAGCACTCTGCGGCAGCGGACGCTTTATTTATTAGAATATGAAGGTGTTTTACTTCAACATCTATTTTAATTACGCAAAGACTTTGAAGGGTATCCTCTATTTAAAATGATAAACAAAAGTAGATATTATTCAGCAGTAGGTATTAACTGGTTTAATGCTAAATGCTAACATAAACTTCTTCCATAAATCAAATAAAATACTTTCATCACTCTCAATACGCGCGAATCCAGGCTTTTGCATAGAAAACAAGTTCTATATCATACCACAGTACCACACCCTCTCAGAGGCTCAACAGCATAGTCCTTCAGTTTGTTAGTTATAGGAGATGACCATTGACCACTGTTGAGAGCCGATCAAAAATATATTTGGAACGAACTGAATTAAAGATATGTTTCCAACTGCTGAGGCTGAGGCGTGTGAAAAGAGACTCAGTACACACTACACCCCTACCCAGAACTAAATAAAAAATTCGATGAAATCAAACATTCATTAAACAGCTCGTCGTGTGGCATAGGAAATCTTTTGAGTATGGCAGAGTAGAGACTGTAAAAAGCATTAAGACTGACTGCTATGATAACAAAGAGTGCAACTCCAAAAACCACGCTCAGGAAGCTACCGTCGATCACTCCTGGATCTTCGAACATCATCCAAACCGTCAACAGTTTGCCTTTCAGATCAATGATCTGTGCCCTCAAAATTCCTGGATCAGGGATTTTTGCACAGTTCGGTAACAAAGAATTTTATTCTGGATTTTTTTCAGTAGTCGATTTTGGAGTGTTGACTCTTGATCCTCAGTTTTGATCCTTTTCTATTCTTCCTTACCGAAAATTTACTGCTGAATCCAATAGTGTAACTAGCTTGACCCTAAAATCTTAATTCCGAGCAGAATCCACTGGGAAAGCTTATCCAGGGTTCAACTTATCATTTCAGAGCACATGTAGGTACCAAATGTATTAGGAGCTTTAGACTACTGACTATTAAAATGTGGGTAGTCTGTGATTAGAAGATATGTATTATGTATTTGTTCAATTTCTTACACTGGATTAAAGTCAAATCTAAAATACCTACTGTTCACTAGGATATTTATGTTCTCATTAAATGTAAATTTATTCTGTCATTGCACTTTTAAACAAGAATTAGCAGCACAAACAGTAGGGGTGAAGCTAGACCACAATTAATTAACAAAAATGCTATTTAGAGACAATCTATAAAAAATTGTTTGCTTTATATTGGAAAGCAAGCTTTTCTCCATGACATTACATCGTCTGTGTAAGTGTTGCTCCAGGGCTTTGGTAAAGAAATTCAGAATCTTAGATACAAAGGAAATTTAGCTATATAGTCTGCATTGGCAAAAAGGGCTGCTTAGACCAACATCTTGGGGCCGAAGCCTGTTTGTATCTTGATCCCTAGAGTTATGACAGCACTGTTGAAAGAGCAAAGCCATCGGCATACGTCGACTCTTCTGGCTGCTCAACACCAAAATAGGTACGGTTGTGCTCAATCAAGCTCAACTGCTAAGGAACTTCTTAGTTGCTCCACTGAGAAGGTACAAACGAAGCCACCATCACAAATACTCCAAATAGGGGAATATGTACGGTTAGTAGCCAAGCCAGGTAACCGCAAGGTAGATAAATAGTATAAATACCACCTCCTCAATACTAACTGTCACAAGTGCTCCTGTCCAATGGCTCGTGATACCTTGAATTAGATACCTTTTTTACCTCGCGTTTGGAATCCTGCCACCTTCTAAATAATAACTGTCACCTGTACTCCTGATCAGTGGCTCGTAATACCTTGAATTAGATGGATGAAAAAAAATACATCGATCTGCCATCTATGTTCGCAAAACGAAACCACAAATGTCAATAGTCGATGTCAGAAGAAGATTCCTTTTTGCGGGTTAGTGTCAAAGAGACAATATTTAATGCTTTGCTCACTAGATGACGCCATTAGAAAATGGCCGCCATTTAATTCTACTTTGACATATTGGCAGTGATGTCTGTCAAAGTAGAATTAATCTAATCTGCCATCTGACTTTTGATTTTTCATTTTGTTAAAAATATGTATGGCGGTTGTAGGGACAGTTGTATATGTTTTGTGATGGTCACATTTTTTGGTGCGTGGTGCCCCTAAAGTGCCCTAAAGTGCAGGATAACCGAATATTCATACGAATAACTGACTTAATAAGTCAGCAGAATTTTGGCATAAAAAAATAAGAGTTAGCAGATTTTAGCAGAATTTAAGCGAGTCGTTTAGCATATTGTTCATTTTAAATCTGGTAACACTTTGCTGAAAATACAGTTTTAGTATAAGTTTAGTATAAGTTTTTCCAAAAAACGTGTTTCTTTCGCAAATTTTATTTTTTAAAATCACATAACAGACCATCCTCTTCACATTGATAAAAAATTTTCTCAAATCGCGTGGGGCGCCGTTGCGCAATAGACCCAACTGATTACTTCTATATTTTAAGTAGAAGAGATTGATAATCCAACAAGATCTGATTCTGATTCAGTATATTCACAAACAAGGGCGTACCCAGGATTTCAGTTAGGGGGGGGCAGGGGGCTGCTTAGTGCTTATACCTGTTTCGAAAATTGACTTTTATTCATTAACTTTTATGATGACACAAAACAAATATTATAAGTACATAATAATTATACTATACATTATGTATAATATATAATATTATATATGTTTATTTTAATTTAACAGTAATCTTCTCGGATTTGCCGAAAATTTGTCTATGACAATCTTTTCAATAAACTCACTGTTGTCTTTTAAATAATTGCGATGTACGCTCATCAGACATAAACCCGTAAGCCTTTCTTCACCCATGGTGCTTCTTAGCCACGTTTTAACTCTTCGCAGCGTACTGAAGGACCGTTCTACGGTCGCCGTGGTGCATGGGATAGTGCTTAAAATAATTAATGCCTTTCTGACAGCAGGGTAAAAAATGTTCGCTTCTTTGAACAGATCAACTACTTCTATGTCCTTTAATTGATCATCTGATAAAGCCTTCGTCACCCATAAATTATGCCAAAGGTTCAGTTCCCCGGTGATATCCAGGTTATAAAATTCTTGGAATGATTCTGCGTTTTTGTGTAGGTCTGCAATGCTGGTTTTTGTCATATACAAGGGATGTAGCCTGCTTAAAGCAAACGCCGGAGTATTTTCTTGGGAGAATCGAATATTCAATGATGAAATGAGTGAATCAATGTATGGTATTATCAGGGAACGCCGCCAATATTCGTTATCATTGTCTGATGGCGGATTACTTCTATGTGTTTGCTTATGAGCAAGACGTGGAACCGAAATTTCTATGTTCAAATCCATTGCAACAGCTCGTGCTTTTTGAAGTATTTCATTACTTATTCTATCAGGAAACTCGCGGTCATTTCTGAGAATGTCCTTGATATTTTTAATGTGTTTTCCTACCGAGATCATGTCGATCGATTTAGCTTGCAGTGCGTTAACTACTGGTTCTATAACTGCTGAATATTTGGCTATTGTTTGTAGAGAAACAATAAACACTGGTTTTGTAACGGCTGAATGCAACTGATATGCAGATTTTCTGGTGGCATAATTTCCCTCTACAGATAACGTTTCTAGAGATTTCACGAGCTCTGAAAAATGTTGAGAAAACTTTCTGATTGATTTATATTTTTCGGACCATCTCGTCTCACATAATCGTGATAGGTTTGGAGCGTAGTTTCGACGTGTAGTCGATTCTCTGAAAAACGTTATAACATCCTTTACAGTGGCGACAGTATTTCTAATTTCTGGCACTGCGTTCGCATCATTCACAACAAGGTTGAGTTTGTGACTTGAGCAATGAAAATATAAAGCACGAGGATATTTTTTTCTCAAAATGGCTTGTACGCCACCCTCTTTTCCTGCCATTGTAGAACAGCCATCGAATCCAAACCCTACGCAATCTTCTTTGGAGAGGTTAGAACTAATTAAGAAATTGTCAATTGCTTCGGCGATTGCGGAAGCATTTTGTGCTTTTAGTTCAACGAACCCTACAAATTCTTCTCTGATTTTACTTTTGCTTTCGTCGTAGAACCGCACGCCTATTGACAGCTGTTCTTTCCCAGATACGTCTGCTGTTTCATCAGCTAAGATTGAGTAAGCCATGGTCTTCCGATCCTCACTAATTACATTCTCCTGAATAACTTCGCCACATAAATTTATTAGTTCGTTTTGTATTCTTGGCGAAGTATAAATTGCATTTCGACGGCACTTTTCAAAGTGACTCTTTAATTTGTTGTCCCCTGAATCGATTCTCAACTTCAATAAATCTAATAAAACACCCTCATCTGCTTGTTTGCCCCTAAGAGGCATATCATGTGTACCGCAAAATACTATACAAGAAATAATTGATGACAATATTTGTCTGTTTTCATCGATTGCTTTTTGGTGTCCACTTTGCAGTTGGATGTCTACAGGAACATTTTCAAGAAAATTTTTTGCAGCATTTGTCGCCGTTTGGTGAAGGTTGGTCGTTGCATGCTTTCGGCAGTCTTCATGCATATTTTTGAACTTTAAATATGGCCTGACCATAAACGATCCCAAAATTCCTCTCACAGTGCTAATGGGCGGAGGAAACAAAACACAATACTTACAAAGAGCACCTTTTAGTCGCTTGGAATATACTAGCCATGGTGAATATTGATCCAACCAAGCATGATTAAATTTTCTTTTTAAATGGCTTGCATCACTTTCAAAATCGTAATTTCTGGGCGGGATCCAAGGATTTTGTAACAACTCCCTCTTCTTTTCCGTCGATAGCTGGGTAGCCAATCCAACATAACGACCCAGATCATTTTCATGACAGCCATCGTCCACTATAATTTCAGGATCGACGTTGACGTCATAAGTTTGTTGGGATGTCGATGGAGAAGAATAGTCGGCAACAGATATATTAAGAGGTTCTACTGAAGAATTTGACGCTTGTCCAATGTTAGCATGCAATGATATTGGCATTACATGAGTGGTTTTATCATGGTTGTCATTTTCATCGCTTCCACTGCTACTTTCCCGACCTTTTTTTCTTTTTTCGCATGGCCTCCCTAAAAAATGGATACACAGAATTACCCTTACAGTGTTTAGGCGGGTTGCATAGGACGAAAATCAAAGATCAAGTTTCACATTCTCTTGCATATGGTTTGAACGCCAAATAATCAAAATTAGGTAAGTAATTTGAAATAATACACTTGTTGTGACGTTAGAGAAAAAGGGATTTTGTTGTCGGTATGATCTTATTAATAAATCCAAAATATTGCAAGGATCTTTCTTTTATGTTTTTTTTTTAACTTTTTTATCACAAAATATTCACAAATGTTATTTTAGCTATTATAACAAAACCACGTGTTGTAATTAATAAATTTAAATATTGTAAGTAATGCCTAAGATATACACTTACAAGAGAGTCATAGCCCCCCTTAAACAAATCAAATAATCATATTAAGTATGTACTTAAGTGTTTTGTTTTGACTCACCTCTTTCAAAGAATTTCCTGATATCCATTTGACGGAGTAATATTTCCAGTTGTTGCGCAGTAAACGTAAATCTCGTGTCTCCGCAACGAAACTATAAGACACTATCTATGGCGTATGAAATATTCGCTCGTATTCCACTCCGAACTGAATTGTATTCGAACTAAATTCACGTGCTCTGCCTTACGTTCCGCTTATATATTGAAAATATTCTCGCTCCCGAAATATGTAGAAAATACTCGAGCTCGACTCTATTTCCATCCTTGTCTTATAATACATGCTATCACTGTCTTTTCTTTCCGGAATAGTCCATGCTAGAATATTCTTCGTGGTATTGCTATTCAATACTAGATGTCTCTATTGACCGTATACAGTATACATTGAGCCTATTTCTTTTTACTGGAAAAAGTACTGCCGTCCGAAACTAGATGGCGTTAGATGTTATTTTCTTCCAATTATATTCAGCTTTAATCCTATATGGCTCTGATTGTCTCGTCGGAAGCGGAAACTACGAGATACCACGGTTTTGTGGGAGATTTAAATTATATTGCATCGCTAACAGTATACTAGAGTCTGTCTAGTGAGTCGCGGCACAGAAATAACCGCGGCAAATTTAAAAATAATTTAGTTGTAAGCACTGAATAGAATATGCTATGAAATTTGAGTTTGATACTTTCACTATTTTATTTTATGAACACTAAGAATCTTAAACTAAATCTGTACAGATATATACTACTTAAAATAATATGCAACATATTGAATATTATTTTATTTTAGCATAGCATTGAAAACAAAAATTATATAATAAAACCAAACTTGCATCAAAACCGTACTTAATTTTTATTTATTCTGTCTCGTAATCAAAATCAGATTCTAGAAATTAAATTATCGACTATAAATCATTACTGACACTTTCATTTGTTAGTGATAACTAACAAATAATAAAAACGAAATAAAGAAATAAATAAAGTGTATCAAAACTTGATCAAAACATTTTGCGTTTCGTTTGACGGCGGCTGAAGGTCGCCATATAAAATATTCTAATAAATACGTTGTGACACGACCGACACGACTCACTATACAGACTCTATATCGAATGTTGTAGAATATTTAACTATAGAAAATAAAGAACAAATCTGGCTGAAAAGATATTTTGTTTCCAACACTTCATTTTGCGCAGAGTAGGTAACACGTTTTTAATTTTTATTTGCCAAAAAAAATTACATTTATTTAATCTTCTAGGGGGGGGCAGCTGCCCCCCCCTGCCCCTACCTGGGTACGCCCTTGTTCACAAAATTAACTGAATAGTGATTCGGGATGCATCATAAATAATACATTCAAAAAGCTAATGAGTGAAATTGAACAGGAACAATACACAAAAGAAAATAACACCAACAAGGATATTGAGAAAAATGTAGCATGTCTTTCAATTGGAAGTTTATTATGTGTTTATTTGGGTTTCCACTTTTTTGATGAACATAAACTCATCTTTGTAGACTAAACATATTTTACTGCACTGTTATTCAATATTTTACAAAATAATGATGTAATTAGCATGATTTCATGAAAAATGTTTGATACATGATTTTTGGAAACATAGCATCAATATTATGTCATATCCTTTTTTGAAAAATACCCCATTAAAAAAACACCAATTTTTTAGGAACATTAATTCCACAAGATATCAGTGATATAATAGAAGTTCACTGGGATGCATACTTCATACTACTAGTTGAAAAGGAAGCCATATTCCAGAATCTTTTAGAAGAAGTTATGCCTAAAAAAACCTACAAGATCCTTCATAATGATAATAAAAGGTAAAGGGTTTTGTCATTAGTTTTGTGCTTTGAATACTCAGTTGTTCTTGAGAAAGCTGTGCATTATAATGAGTATTCCACTCATAGGCGTAGTTAGGTGGGGGCTTAGCCCCCCAAGAATGAAATTAGCCCCCCAAGAAATTCTAAAATAATTCGTTCTGTTAAACTTATTGTATCTAGGGCGGGAACTTAAGCCCCCAGATCCAGGGACTTAAGCCCCCCCAGATTTAAGGGCTAAACTACGCCTATGATTCCACTTTTCATCAACATTATGTTGAACTATAGGTTCGGTTCAGTTGTGGGTATATTAAGTATATTGCTTGTATTAAAATGTAATTTAACTCTATTTCAAGTTTCAAGCATATGTTTTTTTAATAGAATGGTAGTGAAATATGATGGAACACATTCGGTCATATAAATATAGCTAGATGTAACTAGATAAATCGTAAATACAATTTCTTGTATATAAGCTCTTCAACTAATATTACTTTATTATTATTATTATCAATAAATTTTTTTAAGCAACCTTAATGAAGCCATAGCTGAGGTTAGCTCCATCAAATATTCAGGTGTTAAAATATATTTTAAATGGGGTTGTCATTCAAACAGACTGTGTCTTGACTCCCAAACATGTTTGCTGAGGTCTGATGTTTCCTTCTTTTATGTAATTTTTATCTTTTTTGTTCCACATTGAAGAGGCTTTGCAGACTCGCCAATATAGCATTTGCCACACATAGAGTCTATTTTGCTTATTGAGAGTACAATAAAATTGAATGTTCATTACTATGAGATTTCCCGAAATTAGTTAATAAATTTTCAGGCACATGCCCATGTGTCTCAGCATTTAGCAGTGCCAAAAGCCAGGTGATTGGGACTCCTTCCATCAGAAATTACAATGTTCAATGTAAAAAAGCATGTGACGAGCAGAAGATGGTCGAGAAAATTTTAAGCACCCCTTATATGAAACATAGTCCTGGAGTTATAGAAGAAAGTCCTGGAGTTGTTGAGGAACTCAAGATCTTACAGAAAAACAACCTAAAGGCTGGTATTGAAGAACTTATTAAGACTGAGTTAACCCTTAACCGGTAACATGCAAGTTCGGGGCATAGCTGGTAACGTGCAGTCTGTGAGACTGTAACCTCTTTGAAGCTTAAAAAATCAAATTCTCCTAATCATTTTTTGGAAAAAATGCATGGAGATTTGTTGGATATATATCCTTTAATAATAATTTTGTATAAAGTAGCAGAACCTGTGATGTAAAGAAAAAAAATTATGATAATTAATAACTAGAACACAAATTAGCAGCACAAATTTGTAGGACCAAGATAATAAAAAAAAATTCGACCACACTCAAATCTATATAATTTGTGATTGATAATAAGTAAAGCAATACACCTATAAGAATATTTTGGTAAAAAATGACGGACCTGCCATGACTACCAGTTGAGAAAAATTATAACGTAAACTGTAACGTTCCGTCTCGCAGACTGAACCAAACTAACAACTAAGCACATCTGGAATATTGTTTATGCAAACTTATTGATAAACGGGATATAAAAGGGATACTAATAGCTGGTAGATTAGATGAGGTGATTTACCAGAAATGCGGTAAGGGTTTGTTGTAGGGTCGAATTTAAGATTGCTTGCAGTCTCACAGACGGCACGTTACCAGTTAAGGGTAAGTTTTTTTTATTGTAATCCTATATAATTTACGTCAGTGTTGATTATTGCATATTGTGATCTTTATTGTTCTGGGTAGTATGTTTGGTGGAAATCTTATAGGATATATTTTTTTTCATTGTTTTTTGTGATTAAGTGAATTTGAATATTTAAATAATTGTTTTATTTTTTCAATTATGTAATTTAATTTTCCCCAGTTTTTGTATCTAAAAATAATCTGCATATTAAAATTCAATATCTACCTGATTTGCGACTAAACGGTTGGTTTAAAGTTCCATATATGATACATAAAGTCACACTAGAATTCACCAAGGAATCCAAATATTCAATCATATATAGATGGTTTTATTAAAAAAATGTAAGTTTGATATGAATCACCTTGTACAAACGTCAAAATATAAGTGAAAATATTTTAACGTTTTAGCCCTCAAGGCTCCCTAACATGATCAAGTGACAGGGTTTTGAAATATGTTTTAGTAAGCCCACAATCTTCCATCCACTCACTATTGGTCCACCCTGTATAGTTTACCAATGACAAATTGAATTTTTTAGCAAAAATAATAAAATTTAAAAGTTATATTTAGATGAGCAATTTCTTTAAAAGCATCATGCAAAAAGCAGTATATCACTCAAATGTATCACTTGAAGTTACCCCATACAACTTAATCATATCCTCAATAGACTGACTTTTTTCAATTGCCTCTGAATCATATCCCGATGGAAAGTCATTTTCATGTTCCAAGATCCACTGTATCATATCATGATCCAAGTCATTTAAATCAGATTTGCTTGATTCTGTTTGAACAGTCATTACAGATTCATCTAGGTACTGCTCTGGAATGTCTAATACAGATAATTTTTTTTGGATATGTTTTTTGTAGTGTGAGCTGTGGTACTGTCGAAGGTTTTGTGGCCTTTCTATCAAAGGTAATGTATTCGATGAAGCAGTAGTAAGGTTGTTTGGCATTGAAATACTTCTATCAAAGTCCCTTGATGGAGAGTAGATAGTTCGGGTTGACTTCTCTGTACTATAATCAGTTTGTGTCCTGAGGTCCTTTTGTCTTGTAGTCAGATGTATGGCTTTGAGGTTTTTACTGCATTCAGGTACTTCATCATCACTACGACTATCCTCTTGATCAGTCAGATCTATGACTGAGAAGTTTTTACTGCATTCAGGTACTTCATCACTATCATCCTTTGGACTAGTAGTCAGATCTATGACTGAGAGGCTTTTAGGTACTTCATAACTACCAATGTGTATGACAGAATCTGTAGAACCTGAATGTTTTATTTCTGGTTTGATACCTTCATTTTCTATCCATTCATTAGGGCTTCTCAGCGTTCTCTTCAACTTTCTTTTGAGTTTTTGTTCATCTTTGTATCCCTTGCTAACACCACCAGTAGATATTTCCCTTCCAGCCTTTTTTGGTGAAGCTCTTAGTAATGACTTGCTTGGCATCTACAAGAATAACAATTTCAGTTATTAATTGAAAAAATCAATATTCTACAATTAGCTCACCATTGAATTCTCCACCATATTGTTTTTAGAAGTATTTGCGTTAGGTTTTATGGACAATCGAAATTTTAACAAATATTTGGCGTTCACACAAGATTGGGGAATAAAATACGCGAATGCAGGCCGATTCCCAGACGATATGAAAAAATGGGTTTTGCAACTCAACAAACTGATTGATAAATGATTTATTTAAACAGAATACATAGTTCATAAATGGCAGTGAGCAATATTTATTTCTATTACTAAGCTCAGTATATGCTTAGATATAGGCACATCATTTAAAAAATAAGATTTCGTGTTTGCTTTATAAAAATTAAAAAAATACTCTTCCAATTAATTAACAACTACCTAGTAGAATAAACTTATCAGTAATTATTTTAAATAGAAAAGCTACAAGTGCGTAATAAAAATACTACATATCACTGCACAACTATGGATATAATCCATTTGCCCCTCAAAAATCATAATATAAAAACATTTCATATCACACATTGGTCATATCTAGGAATGTATCGGAACCAATATTTTTTGTTGACACCTTTACAAAAATAAATAATGCTCATAATCGTATCGAAAAATGTTTATGATGCATTAAGGGACAATTATGTTGGACAGTTAGTTACTTTAATAAAGACAACATAATGTACACATACAAAAATTATCTCAGATGAGATCAATCTTATACAAAAATCGACTATGGCTGCCAAATACATCACAAAAAGTAGCAAGGGGAATGTATGAAGATTAATTCTACATAATACATAAAAATATGTCAACCTGTGGTTATGCAAGGCAGTCTATCCAAAAGTGAGACGACATATATATTATAAACGTTCATCGTTATCTTTAACTCAGTCACTTAACGTCCAAACAAAAAAATCAAGTTGTCAGGTTCAAAAACCCTTCGTGCAATCAGTAAGTATTATTAATACTAATTTAACTTTGTATTTTTTATAAGAATTTCAGATATTCAATTGCAATTATTTTCAAGTACCAGTCTTCTTACATTCATTTGAAAACTTCCCACCATGAATTTATCGAAAAAAAAAAAACGCCGAGACACGTCAAAAGATATGTTGAGGGGGGGCAACTTTTTAACCAAAAACTACATCACCCCTTATACCCTCTGCCCCCCAGTGTCATCCCTCCAAATATATTTCGAATGACAAGGGGTATTTAGTAATAGCATTGTTTCAAAGGTATATCGAGGTCCTTCATTCTGACGTTTGATGTTTATTTAAATCGGTCGATTCGTTTAATTTTTAGTCGCCAGAATGCAGAAGGCGGTCATCCTTGGGTCCCTTCGTCTAATTAGGGCACACGATTCGCGGATCTAGTGATTGCTCACCTCACGGAATGAGGTTATGGAACAGCAGCTCGGGATGTCGGAGCCCGGGCTGCACCTTTTTGAAAACTAAATCGAAGAGGATGGAAACCCTATACTTGATTTCAGCCGTCTTTGGCGCTCTTCCTCACTAGGTTCTTCCGGTTCGGCAGGGTTATAGGGTGATTTAGAATCTAATGTGTTTATTTCCCAACCTGAAAGATTGGGGATGACCTTCGTCAACGCATCATTGAAAGCTGCCATGCTATCCCACAACATTTCTTTGCAACTTTAAACATCGCCTATATCATTGTTTGGCCAATAACGGACAACATTTTAAATACTTATTGCAATAAAAAGTGGTATTGTAGTGCGATTTGTATTCTATCTAAACAAGTTAAGATTTTTCTAAACTTCTCAAAAACGAATAGACCGATTTAAAAAAATCAAATGTCAAAATAAGGACTGTAATACCTTTGAAACAAGCTATCACTCGATACCCCTTGTCATTTATTAATTTTAAGGGGATAATCTTGGGCAGCAGAGGGTACAAGGGGATGAAGTAGTTTTTAGTTAACAAGGTATCCCCTTGACACAAATCTTTGGCCGTGTCTCTGCGTTTTTCCTTTTGATGACTGGTTTTCGATAAATCCGTGGTGGGGAGTTTTCAAATGAACACCCTGTATACTACATATAAGAATATTCAATAACATGAAGGCTAAACAAGAAGATTTAAGAAATAGGTTGCTAAGAGATGGTATATCTATTCTTTGCTAGCATAAAAGACAAGTTGAGATACCCCAAAATTCTTTAACTAATGGCAAATATTTAATACAAACAAATTTTTCAGCAAATATTCGAATCACATTTTAGTGGGTAGCTCTTGTAACAAGTATTACGATTGAGGTCTTTTTGAACAATAATTGTTATTAATTATATTAATTAATTTTGAATTTCACGAGAAACATAAATTAAAGGTTGAAATAAAAATTTAAGCCAATTCTAAACAAACCTATAATACGCAAACGTCAACAATATCAATAGTTTTATTGAAAATAAGTTATGGAAAAACATAAGATATGTTTGAGGTTCAATCCATAGTTTTTTTTGAAGTGGTTTCTGGTTTGGGAATAAAATTAGTGATTTGTTCAGGTTTCGCTTCAAAGCTGGCCGGCTGACAAAAGACGTGTCAAAATACTTCTCTTGGGAGCTGTGAAGAGTGTGAAGGCACCTTTTCAACAAGTGACGATATCTAAAAAATATGTTCGTCGCAAGGCACTGACTTTTATGTCCAAATGATTATTCCGTCAATAAAGTATTTGGATAAACTGCCCTGTGTTTCTGTGGATCCTTTTTTATATAATTTACAGCCGAATGTATTGTTCGTCAAAACCTAACGTTTTCTTAAGTATCATTTACTTCAAATAAAACGTTTTGGTGTGGTCAAAAGTACGGAGATCCAAAAATATAGATTTTTTAAAGCAACATTGTGCACTTTTGAATCACGGTAAGCTATATAAATATAAACATTTCTAAGGATAATAAGTTATAACATTTACATTTTGCACTGAGTGTATCTTTTATACTATATGATAAAAACATAGCTCGACTGAAAACACAAAATTTATATTTTCTGTGTCATCGGGGAGTATTATCCAAGGCAATACAAGACTTGTATCAATAAGTGATAACGAGATTTTTATTTTTTTTTTTTGTAATTTTTACAGCTTACTTTTTTATTGAGACTGAAATATTGCACAATTTACCTTCCTATCATTTTTATAATGAAAAATAAAAAGATGTAAACATTCAATCATGCTTTCTCCATTATAGTACAAAAGATATACCCACATGTGAAAAACAAATAAATAGGAGAATGATAAAAGTTGAATCCTGCTTCAATTACATTAAACATATACTAAACTTTCACTACATATTTATCTTACAAATTTAAAAAAATAGGCATTTAGTCACATCCATACCGTCACTACATATGTATGTAGTTATACATAAATGAAGGCATCAAATGTAAAGGCCACGATTATGCTTTATGATATTGTCCATATCGTTTGTAATATAGCTGCCACGTGGGAAAATAAATAAATTATTGTCAGCAACAATCAAAATTAATTAAATGGAGTCTATCCCTTTTTCCCAGAAAAAAATACTGAAATACTTCTGGAAGATCTTTAATGAAAATCTGACGCAAATTTCCAGATTTCCAATTTTATTATAAAAGAAATGGTTTCCGAATACTGTGTCTCTCTAGCTCCCTACCTCTTACAACTTACAAACTAAGCTCTTTTGTCAAGAATGGCAATATGCAGGGTGTTTCCCAGAAGTTGATATTAAGCCGGGATCAGGCGATTGACTAGATAGTTATCAGAAACATATAAAAAAAGCGAATATAAAATAATGGGCATTTAATAATAGAAAATAACTACGCTCTGTGATGATTTCTAACTGCTCCTTAATAAGGGTTCTGGACTCTGACACTTAAAACTGAAAACTAAGTTTGGAAAAAAATCATTTTTTGTTGAATCTACAACCAAAATTAATATTTCGCCCAGTCTTAGCTGAACTGTACTAGAATAAAATGTACTATGCTAATTCGGCAAGTAGCCTTAAAAAGGGTTGGAATACTTTTTCATATTATATTCGGTTATAATTATTACCAAAAAGTAATATTTTCTTTCAAACTGAAGCAGTTGATTTTAACTTTTGAGCAACAGTTCACTTATACTAATCGCAAGTGAAATCTGAACACCTAGATAAAAAAGGGACGTTCGTATTAAAAATGTGTGCACAGCATGACAGTACCCTCTCTAGTACACATCTACCCGACCACAAGGTGTTCATTCGACGATAGTTACTTACATGGCACTTCCAAAAAGCTCTATACGTGTGGTAACAAAGTTTGGCTTTTTGTCTATCGTATCTGTTGCAAATGTGGCGAGAGACTAACCTCCTAGAAAACTGCAGCCCCAGCTTACGCAGTTAAACCCCTTTGAACGGGCTCGGATTGTAGGGGAACGAGAACTTGTGCTTCTTTCAGAGCAATAGAGTACTTGCAGAAAAAATATTATGTCGTTTCCGCGTTCCTTACAGCCTAGTAAACATGATAAAATCACTTGTTTGGTTTTTTGGAATCGGCTGTGAGAGATATTCAAAAAATTATTACAAATGCCGGAAAATGCCGCGCAAACAACCTCTGACGTCAGTGATATCGTATAGTGATGGGATGTAAAGTATTGATATTAGATATCGATAGCCAGTGCTAACCTAACATTTTGACATTGATCATTATAACCACAAAACACAGTCACACACGAAAGTACAAAAGTTAGGCTAGATTACTAATTCACTTTGTAGGGATGGGCTTGAATTAGATTCTATCTTTGGATTCATTCATAATGGGATGTGCCGAAATAAAATGATGGCTTCGATTAGTTGCGAATCTCGGTCACAAACAGGATGAACTGTGATACCTATCAGATATATAAAAATGTATTTCAACGAAAATGCTAGTGGGTTAATTGCCTGTTTCAAATATGTTCAAGTATCAATAAATTGAGTCGCATTGTTAAAGAATTCAGATCATCTCTAGTCGAATGCGCAGTTGGCAAACCTGTAGCAGTATCGATTGTCGATATCGATAAGATATCTGTGACATCAGCCCTTGTTTTAAGTCACGTGGAAAAATTTGAATATATCCTTATTTTATTTTGCAAATATCTTTTTTTGGCCGTCAGTAAAATCATGTTTTTTGTTTCGTACTGCTTCTTGATATGGTTTTCTTTACGCTATGTATAGTCCCGAGGCGATTTCACGACCTCTGCAGGTACCCTATTGCTGTAACCACAGGGGCATAGTGTGGCTACAGTTGTAGCAGCATGATGCGCATGGATTGAAGAATGGCGAAAGCAGCGAGTTAGAGGTTCTGGACGCAGGAGAACTAAAGACCTTGGCGTCGCCAATGTTTAGATGAGTGCCAAGAACACCGAAAATGGCATGCCGAGAGGCATCAGACGGATCGAGGGTCGAGGTTTTTGTCCGGGGGCACACGTCGGACGCCAACGCGTTAGACGGCTGTGGGGTGAACGACGTGATGATGAGCGCCATGTACACCTTGGTTTGATGGTTTGGGCTGTCATTATATTTAACAGCAAGTCACCTTCACTGGTGATTCATGGCTCAATGACGGCTCAGCGTTATGTGAAAGAGGTGTTAGAACCAGTTGTCGTTCCAGTTCTCCGAGGCCTCAAACAGGGTTCCTTCCTTCCATCTAGATAATGCGCGTCGTTATATTGCAAGGGTGTCGATGAGGTTCCTACAGAAAGCTGAGGTCAGTCTGCTTCCCTGTCATCCACGATCACCCAATTTATCGCCAATTGAAAAAGTATGGGATTGGATGGGTCGCGATTTATCTAATCCTCACTCATTATTGACCTGTTGAATTGTTTTATAAACTAATTACGGCAAATGGGTTCGTTTATTATTGTCTTTAGTCCTGCCTCACTTCATGAATCCTTTTTTCTCAGTGTTCGGATTTCACTTGCATATATTATGAAGGATTAGATAACAAAGATAGAAATGGACATAAAGTAACGATTTGTAGTAGCAACAGTTAAAAGTCCATCACAAGGTGTAGATTTTTTAGATTTTTTTTTAAATGTCGATAATTTTATGTCGCATGAAACTGACTGTTTTTTATGTGTTTCTGATAACTATTTTAGTGTATATTTCAATGTCGGTGCCAATACCTCACACAAGGCATAGCCTTCCGAGGTGGCAATATTTGTATTCTTCAGTACAAATAAAGAATAGAATAAAGAATAGCCGATCGTCTGTCTGATCCTGGCTTGAGCTGTACTTCAGAAACATCCTGCACAAGTTAATAGACACAGATCTTACTCATTTTCATCTGTACCTCTTTTGGAAGGATAAGCATAACGTTTTAGTTTTTTTGAGGTCGAGGTCAACTTTTCCCTGGGAAAAATCGACAGACTACGTGCCATAAACTCATAAATCATAGCGAGAACAGCAATTCCATATAAAAATAAAAACACTGTAGTATAAAAGTCAAAATCAAGTGTTTTACATCACCTTTCAATTTCGTAAATTTGGCAAGCAATTGGTATAAAAATACTGTTCAAATACAACTAAACAACTCCATAAAAATCTATAGTAGCACAGAGAAATTTCAACGTTTTACGAACTGTCAAGTTTGCAGCATTTTGCAATTACAACCAATTACTGATTAAGAAAATTGAAAAAACTTAGATAAAAAATTCAAGTGGGAGCAAACAAACATTGAGTTGTTATCATAAAAATACATTTCGGTTTTGACAAAAACTTAGTTTAAATAAAAAGTGAAAGTGAAAAGATGAAAGCATGTGTTAGAAATCACACATGATATAGACCTTCTCCCTCTGTACTTGAAAATTTGTATACACGCAAACCCAAACTGAATGAATCAATATAAACAATTTTGTTGTCCTCCCTAACTTTCAATGCAACCAAAATATTCTCTGATCAAAAAAATAAGAAAATAATGTTGACAGTCAATCGGTCACTGAAGCTATCGTCCGTCAAACGGTATCCATATTTATCGTACTTCAGTTTAGAGCATCCCATCTTATATGACAAATTTCAAATTAAATTAAAGGAATATGTATTACTAACAATTCAATACTGCTCAAAACGCAACAAACTTGACAATAAAATTTTTGATGAATCTGTAATAACTGGCTATATTAATCACAACGTTTCAAATTGCACAACTACGTTTGATATAATTAATCGACATCAGTTCAGCCATTTTATAAAAAAATATTGCGACTTTGTGCCATTTTTCATATGTGCTCTCTCAAACATGCACTCTACAACAAAATAATTGAAATCATCATTCCAAATATGCATTTTAAAAACTACGTTGTTGTAGCACTTGATGAGTGTCTGAATTTTAAAAAAGAATTGAGGAGGCCATGTTGAGCTTGGAAGTGAATATAAATCCCAGTTCGCAATCTAATATTTTGGTGTCAAAAATATGGATTCTCAATTGAACGTTCCAAATTGACCTTCAAACAACTGCAAGATAATGGGATCATTCATATTTTTGGACGCAAAACGCAAAACCCGTACAGAAGTAATTTCGCTATAAAGCGGGAAACTTTCGAAAGGGGAAAACTCTACACACAGCGTTCCGCTCGGATAATACTGTATTTTAGGCAGAGGTGTAGGCCATCCTGCATAGGGCACTCGATAATAAAGTCTTAAGGCTGCACTATTAAAGGGGAGAAAAAAATATCATTAACCCTTTTGTCTCCAGTGGTTTCACCTTGAAACCACCTATCAAAAAATGTATTTTTCGCATCCCAGTAGTCAAGGTACGAAACCACGAAGGTTATTATGTAGCTAGAGACGTCATCCCTTAGCGGAATCAACTAGTTATTTCTTAAAATTTACCGATAACTTTTAGTTGGATTTATGTTTCTCCTGTGCATAGACTGACACGTGAAACGCTTGCAAACTGTTGTAAATCTTTGTTTTTGAAATTTTTAGTGTATTGCAATGGTTGGTAAGTCAATTTTGAATTTATTATAAGATGATCATCTTTACCAATTATATTATGAATTGGCGAAAATATAGTCGATTTCTACAACTTTTGAAAATGTGGCCTCGTCGCAAAACCACTGGAATTTACAAGGCAGCAGAACAGCAGCGTGCCTTGGCGGGGCCCCGTATAAAATTTTGTTTGGGGGCCCTCAGGAAGGGTAAAAATTCCTTAAACGTCGATGACACGGGTCTAGTTTATGAGCTACTAGTCGGCGACCGGCGAGTTTAAAAGCTAGTGAGTGAGCGAGTGTCGATGCCACACAGCACACAGCACACACAACTTTCCACTCGCTCAGCCGATGACACGTGGGCTAGTTTACAAGCTGCTAGCAAACTAGCTGGCTGTGGCAAAACATCAAGCCGGATGAATTTGAAACTTTATTCAGAAAAATTCCTTTTAACATGGAATCAAATGTACATGGATGGTGGTCATTTAGAAAAGTGACATAAAAAAGAATTTCAGTGCTTTATGTCCTACTGGTTACGGGTAGTAGACACCACTTTTTTACAAAAAAATATGTGACCATGTAGCGTTATACAATTACGTATGTTAATTTTATGCGCATAAATAATGAGTTTAAGAGTGTGTATACATTTTGAAAGTAGGTGTGCGTTCTAAAAAGATTTAATATTAAAAAAAGACAAAAAGTTGACCTTGAAAACTGGAACTAACCTGAAGCTAAAAAGGGTCACTTCCTGGTCTCTATTCAACCGTTTGCATACCCAAAATTGGGAAAACAGAATACGACATTGCAGACTTACTGCCATCAGGTGCCATCAGGTGCCACCAGGGCTTTTCTTCCTACCTTTCTACCTTTTGATGAGGTTGTGCGAAGCATGATTATTTTGTTGTAGAGAGCATAGATGATATAAAACAACTTGTACACTGCGCAAATTCACAATGGTCAAAGGCCAACCAAAGGATATATTAGCAAGTTCTCTGGTGGATAGATTTTAGTGGAAGACCTTATTAAAGCTATTCCAAGAAGACGTTCCATTTCAATAATTGTAGTGTTCTCTTCTTGAGAAACATTATAGAAGTAGGTAGACGTACAAATAAAAAACATATTGTTTTTTAAACATCAAAAACTTTTTCTGAGAAAAATATTTTGGGTTTAGATTCCTCCTTTATACTGTTAAAATTTGTTTGTAAACTAAATTCTGATTTATTGTCAGTGCGCACAATTTTCCTTAACTATACGTCACTGGATCATTAACTGTACCAACGACATTGATCCCTTTCATTATTTTCTCATTTTTTTACATGACATCAATTTAGCTCATCCACCAAAGAAGATGACTTCTATTCGCTATATACAGGGTGGTCCAATAAGGGCGCGATGCTCTCTAGCAGCATTATCGCTTAAATTAGAAGAAAATGCTTTGAATGAAAAACATTTCCTTTCAATTGGTCTACTTGTAGAAAATAATTTCAAAGATGGCCGACATCCGTATATACCGGAAGTAGGCATCAACTTCCTTATTTCAAATAGAACACCCCGTATATTGTTACGTTTTTGAATTCGGCATCGGTTTTTGGGATCAGATATGAGAGGAAACGTTTTTTATTCAAAATATTTCTTTTAATTCAAAGGGTAAGGTTGGACCACCCTGTATACCCTTCGATTACCCTTCGACCATTCAGAATTTCGATACAGGTCTGAATTACGACCTGTTATTTTCCAAGGGCATATCAACCCCAATTTCGATTCATTCGAATAAAAATGTATTTACAGTCCCATATCCAAAAATAGTGTTTATCTTTGGTCAAAAAATTATTTAAGTACAAAAGTTTATTCTCGTAAAAGTATATACTAACAGTCTAGCACCAGGATTCCTCACCTCCATCGTGTGAGTCAGTGTCACTAGGGTCCTCACCATACATGTCAGCCAATTTGCGGAACCTTGGTCCGAAACTCGACAAGTAGTTGAACTTCAGGTCCCCATCGTCAGTGCAGGAAGCTAGCGATGAGAGAGATCCCGTACTATTGCCATCACCTGGAAGAGTAACAAGATAAAGATATGTAAGTCAGGGGGGCCCAGGATGGTCTCAATAAAACTTGATTTCCTTTCCGTTTTCTTAAACTTTATTTCTCACGTCCATTTCCTCTGACTGCCGAAGTGACAAGTGACACGTCTGGCTAGTAACAACTGACAGGTGACTGAAACAATGTTGCCAACCCGAAGCGTTGCCAATTCGAACACAGAACGACGAGACAACTGACATCTGTCTGTAAATAGCCAGACGCTCTTTTGTTCTTTTTTACCAAGACACTCGGTCTTCACCCGCCATGGGGACCGTTTTATATATGCTCGTTTTAAAGTTATGTAAATGTTATACATTATTATAATACCATATTGTAAGTATTTTTATTTTGTTATTAATTATTTTTTGTTTTGCCTTTTACAATTCGGACCATCCTTCTAAATGTACAATTTTATATTACAAGACTCCGCTGAGGATGACATTTTAATAAATATCGAAACGTATGGAAAAAAGTATGATTTTATTTAACTACAAATGAAATAATTGGAATTTAATCTACGGTCAGGAAGATATACTTTGTAGTGATATTAGGAAACACCACCCAGAAGGAACTTAGAAATGTTTTTAATTAACTAAATTTTGTGGAAATTCGGTGATTTGACTTGAATTTCTACCAAAATAAAAATGAATCCAACCTTCGTATGCGTAGTGACGGACATCATCGTAAGGTAAATTGTCGGGGTCCTTATCACAAGTGTCCTTCCTGTTATCAAGGAAAGAGCTGATATCCGCTGGTACGTCTGCGATATCCCGCAGAACAGGTTTCTCCTCCATGATGCTCGTCTGTCTGAATACTGTTAGATCGTAGTTGGTGTCGCATTCGCCGCCACCTTCGTCCTCGTAGTTTATTATGTTCTCGCGTGTGTCGTCTATCTCTTTCTCGTTCAAGCTGTCCTGTTTTCTTCTGTGGACGACCACAGCCAGCAGAAGTACTGCAATAACAACAACAACAACAACAACATTACAGCTAAATTCGACGCCGACGTTTGAATACGGAACAGCAATAAATCAAATCAAACAATAAATATGAATTAATTTCCTTGACACGTGATATTCGATATTCTCGTAACAAATAAAAGTTTAAACGAGAATTGAGTGGTATTGTAGCAAAGTATCTTAACCCTTTTACAAATAGCACCCTATAGCTTTTCCTACATACATAAATAAAGTCCTTATTTTATTTAAAATCTTATAGTACCTTTGATTTGTTTTGATATCTATTTGTTCATAGATTCATAAGCGTAATATTAATAAAATAAGGATTTGTCCGAGGCATAATATTTTCGTAACAAAACAGGATAAAAAAAGAAAACCACGTGGGTTTTTAAGGGTACCTACCGGATGATCTACCATATCATGCTTTTGAAGCATTTTTTACTTCAACCCTTAAAACTCACCCAAAACTTTTTTTCAAATAGCACGTAAACGAAGTTCTTATTTCATTTAAAGCTTCTAGTACCTTTGATTTTATACACAAAGCTATTTTTCATTTCGTAAATTCATAAGCATATCATTCATAAAATAAGGATTTGTCTGAGGCATAATATCTTGTTAACAAAAAAGGATAAATAAGAGCACTATGTGGGTCTTTAAAGGGCACTGAATGATCTATCATGCTATAAAAAAAAGTTTCGACTCCAAGCGCTAAAACCCACCCCTAACTAATTCATTTTCAAATTATAAATCCAACATTTTTAACGGCAAAATATAATTGCCACCTTAATTGAAACGTAGTGCCTTACCTTTGTGCCCCTACTCTAATTTTATCGTTTTTTTTAATTGTTTATTAACACACGCCGTTCCTTTTTACCTATTTTCAAGATCACGGTAATATAATTCCTTATTGATGGCCCGTTGCTCTGAACAAAAAAGCTGCACAGTTTCAAATTCAAACTTTACTTCCGCAGATGCAGGAAAGTGTGAGGGGTAACCGCAGTGCAGTGCCCAAGTATTTACAAGCACTCGGCGTGCTTAATTTCTTGGGACACTGGAACAACATCTCACTTTGCGGGTGGCGGGTGGGCACAATTATCCCGCTATTTTCCATTTTAAAATATCAGCAAAAAACAAAAACATAGCCTCACACCCATTTGCCTTCAATGAAATGTCAACACTCAACTGGGATGCCTTGCCAAAACTTCCAATATGGACTGACATTTAGAAAACATCACTGCCAAATATGATTTCTGCTATATATAAAATATTTCATATAAAATAGTGAGTACACCAGCTTCATTTTCCCCACGTACATAGTTATCGTGTGAGGTTTTAGCAAAATAACACTGTTTCATCAGATTTCACACTGTCTGTGAACAGTGTGAACATGAGACATGACAACATCGCATATGCATGCGGTGGTTGTCTGTATACTATTTTAACTTGACGGCACCAGTTAAAATATCTCGTATAACCGTCCTGATTGTTATAATTAACTTTTTAACGACCCTGTTTAAAATAACCAGAAATTTACCGAATAGACCCCTCAGGGGTCGCGGGTCCATTGATCATTTTTTATATAATCGACACAAACCTCATCTACGAAAAATACTGTAAAAATAACTTACTTATGAGGATAGCGACACAAACTAGAATAGCAATCAGGAAGTTGGAATCAATCCCAAATGTGACAGCCTGCATTACTCCGTAACTGCAATCGGGATATGCGTTGTAGGCATCAGATGGTTGACCAAGGTTGTAAAAATAATTGTTGTACGTGAAATTTCTGATGCATCCCGTAAATCCAATCGTTGTTGGAGGCGGATGACCCCAGAATTTTTTGAAGTCTTCGTTGCCGAATCTGAACTTGAGGCCACCTAGCTGTAGAGGGCCATTCACCCTTATCAGTGCTTTTGGATGGATTTCCTTCCAAATGTTGCAGTGACTCTTGCAATCGTCGATTTCGAATAATATATCCTGCACAAAAATATTATTAATAATAATTAAGTTTCCACACGACATGCGACACAGGCTTGTGTACTATGTTATTATTACTTTTGACGATAAATAATATCACCATCTACTATTAAAATAATGCAGACAACTTGAACCTATAAGAATAATATTATGAAAAATTGTACTGCAAGATCTTGAACCAGCAGCCATAAATGCGTCACAGCATATAAGCCAATAATATTTTTTGTTCTTCACCCACCCATCACGTGGCTAGCGGCAATATGGAACCAACTTCCGACTCTCGACTCTGTAAGCATAAAGTTCTGTCGATGCTAACATACGATTTGTATTACAGTCTCACAGAACATACACCTTACATGACAGTTAACATCTACTGAGTCGTGAATGTACACACGAACGCTGTGAAGTAAACAGTACAAGTAAACAGTTGACAGGTATTTTAAGGTTATATGACGTCGTTGGTGAAAGGAATGTATCGTGACGTCACACAGGTTCGGGAGTTGTCGGCGTGTCTTCGGTACTTGATTCAAAAACCCATTTTTTCCATTTTCTATTTTTTATAACTTTTGAATTATTGCGAAAAAAATGGAGTCAAGTTGATTGACTCAGTACTTCCCACACATAATAATGATACCATTGTATGCGCGAAAAAGTTGACCAGAAGCTTATTCATGACTGGAAAATTATATTTGATAAATAGCACACCGATAATTATTCAAAATATAAGATATGCAAAAATTATAAAAATTCGAGCACATTGAGTACTTTCATAATCTGGCACTTGAAAACAGAAAAATTTTGCGAAGATATCCAGGGCAACAGACAAAAAAATAAAAAAAATTTTTTGTAGAGCTGTGATCTGCTCCAAATGTTAGCAAGAAGACGAGACGTCGTTTCACTTTCTGGATAGACATGCCGTGCGCTAAACATATCACAAGAGCTGCTTCGTGACATAAAATATTAATAACTCACCTCAAAACTGTAAGATATCTTGAGCTTATGCGAAGCACCATCGTTGAGCTTTT
Organism: Callosobruchus maculatus; assembly: GCA_951848785.1. Classification (NCBI taxonomy): domain Eukaryota; kingdom Metazoa; phylum Arthropoda; class Insecta; order Coleoptera; family Chrysomelidae; genus Callosobruchus; species Callosobruchus maculatus. The sequence continues at coordinate 4,040,702 of CATOUR010000106.1, read as the reverse complement.
TCAAATTCCTGTTCATGTATATTTCTTCAGTTCCATTCCCGGTATTCACTTTGAGCAATGGGTATCCTTGTTTCATCTCTAACCATATGAAGTCTGGAAAAACGTGTAAACATTAAATACAATTTCAGTCCCAATTAGTTATCAACAAAAGCATTTCATGGTTGGAAGAAAAAAACACCGGCTCTGAACCTTTCAGTAGTCTAACGTTGGTTTACCAACTGTGGAAATGGAAGGTCACCCCACAGTCGAGTCATCTTCCGTCAAGCTTTTGCGGGTCAACATCAACAACAACATGTCCTGGCACGATCATGTCGTCAGTATTGCTAAAACAGCATCCCAGACGCTTGGGTTTTGTTCCGCTGTAGGGAGCTGTATACACCAGAGCAACTACTGCTGCTCCACAAGGTACAGATCCGACCATCGTTGGGAGTACTGCTCCCATGTGTGGGAATGCGCTCCAAAGCACTCTCTAAAGTTTCTGGACACTATCCAGTAGAGAGCAGTTCAAAGGACCTCCACAGCCTAGAACATGGAAGAAGGGTGGCTTGGCTGACCTGTCGATGTTTTACAGATTCTATCACGGAAGATATTCAAGTGAGCTCTCCCAGATAGTAACACCGAAGGCCGTCCGAACGAGGAACACTAGAGAGGCTGTGCGAGTTTATCCTTACCAGGTCAGGGCCCCTACTCCCCGAACCAGTCTCCTCTAGCATTCCTTCTGTCAGACGCTGTGGAATGAGCTGTCGGGGAATTTGTTTCCCGACGGTTACAACCTGCAGCGTTTGAAATCTAACGTACACAGACACGTATTCTCTCGCAGCGCTTCTACGGCGCCATAGCCTTTCAGTCTTTGCAGGAGGCTGCCCATAAGAAAAAATAACATAGCGAAACTCGTGTCGGGTTTGGTAAGAATCGGTTTAGATAGTGGTTAGACTGTCAAGTGTTTGATACAACATCTATAATTACTATCAACCTAGAATAATACGTACCTCTTGAAAGAGAAGCGTCCCTTATAGTTGATGGCCCAGCATAAAACACTAACCCATCATCAGTTTGTGGGGTAATAAACATGACAATTTCAGTCTTGTTCGATATGTCAAATGTGGGATAGGTAGCCCAGCCATTACCAGCAAATCCAATTCCTAGGATCTCGCATCTTGGTCCGTCAAAGCCTGGCGGACAGCTGCAAGTGTAGTCCTTCGTAAACACACCTCCATTTAAGCAGTCAGTATTTCGATTTGGTATCGCTTCGCAAATCGGTTCTTCATACGCTTGTACACCAACAAAAGATGTTTGGTTGGTAAATACCACAGCTGGCTCTCGTGATATATTCAAAAAGCTGGTACATGTACAAAAGCTGCCACATATTGTTTCATTCAGACATTCGTTGATGTTGATCATAAAAAACTCTACACCGAGCTCTTTCTCCAACTGAAAGCAAGAAAATTCATACATGAGAGGCTTTTTACAGTAGACTCCGCTTACAGCGGACCCTCTAGGGAACCTTATTTGAGTCTCTTATAACCGATGCGACCGTTATATAAGTATGTAAACAAAACAACTACATGGTCATATAAACTGTGAAAAAGTTTAAAACGGACATAGCAGTAAGCATAGTTTCTGAAAAATATATAAACAAAACTCAAAAATTTGTCACAAAAACTCGTACTATGTATGTACGTCCTAAATTGAAAACTACATAAAATACTCAGTAATTGTTGTTTGCCTTTTTGCAACTGGTTTTTGACGGTCTAAGAAGTTTTAAACTTGTAACCCGACATAATAAATATTATCAGAAACACTTTCGAGCGACTCTAAATACCGAAGCGTAAGTTTCATTGCTGGAGATGCCTCACAGCGATCTGGAATTGTGTCTTCGGGTTCCGAATCACTTCCACTACCACTATTTTGTTCATCTTGATTGTGATGTAGAACCTCGCTAACGATTTTCATGTCTGAAGGAGTTTCCGATGTCACACCACAACAAATCATCTTCGCGTCCATTATATCCGGTTTTAACTAGTTCGCGTCGGAAAAATGTGTCTGTTATAGAGAATCTGTTATAAAAGAAATGTTTCTATAGGCCACGCATCGCGCATCGGATTTTAAACGGACCACTAGATAAGTCCGTTATAGCCGGATGTCCCTTGTAACAGGGTCCGTGGTAAGCGGAGTCTACTGTTTTTATACTACAGTTAGTAATAGGGTCCAACATTGAGAAAAATAGAATTCGAACGCATTGAAAATTTCGAGGCTCAAATGGTGAATAATTAAATTTATTTACATAGTATAAATTCTTACCTTGGCTCTATGTTCAGTGATTTTGTTCTCCAATTTTTCAGGTGCGTAGTACGGAGATCCATGTGCTGAAAATCTAACATCTACAAAATCGTTGGTCATATTCGGTGATGTTAATACTGTAAACACATCTACGTTCTCTAACGAAGTATTCACAATCTTGGACAGATGCCTTTGCAAAATATCTTTCTTGCTCGGCCCCGCCTGAAAACACAAACATTGCGATAATTTTTAATTCTTGGATATAGAATACATTCATTAATGTGTTATGACCAATTCAATTTTTCTTTTTTTTCACAATTGGGATTTTGAATTTTTATGTGATAAATTGAGAGATCATGTTATAACTACAACAATACTCGCACATCTTTCACATGTTTATTAAACATGGAAAAATTGATGCTCTCTACTTTCGTCAATCGACCTATGGCGCACTGATGATCGCTAATAAGCGTGAAACAGCTGTCTGCGTACTGGTGGATTGACGGAGGTATAGAGCAACCCTCGTACAACAATACTATTTTTTTCCTTTTTTCCAATAGTTTATTAGTTATATCAAAATAAAAATAGATTTTTGAACCCAGTACCGAAGACACGCCACCAGCTTCCGAACAAAACCAAGCGCGTGTGACGGCAAAATGTTATATTTTCAGTATTTTCACCAACGACGTTCTATTACAATGCCTATTACCATCATTTTTTCTAGATTTCCAACTAATCGTGACAACAGTCGAAAAATTGTTTCAACAAAACAATTTTGATTAGGTACTTTATTACTAGAACTTGTGATCTAATTCCAAATATTCAAACACATATTTATTTAGATCGGGGACTTCGTCTCGAGCTGCTAATTTCATTCATCGTCTATCCTGCAAGAGATATGCACTAGTTACACAAGTAACTATTTTTACGATTAGCTGGAAATCTAGAAAAAATAATGGTCGGCGGTCTACGGTACTGGATTCAAAAATCAATCTTTATTATGATATAACTTTGAAATTATTGTAAAATTCAATTTTATTCAATTGCATGACCTGACGCAGTTGTAATGAATATGTATGTAATTGAGCTACAAATTGAACATTTAATTAGTAAACACATACCTGTTGTGCGATGAAATCTTCTTTGGTAATACCCCGTAACCTAACTGATCCAGACTTGATGACAGCTTCTTCTGGTATTTCTTTAACAGTTATCGTAACAACAGCTGTCACTGTATGAGTCTCTATCTCTGGAGGATGACTTTCAGTTACTTCAAAATTCAATTCGTAAGTACCATTCATAGTAGTTGGTAGCATGTATATCATTCCCCTGTTGCTATCATGTAACGTAAACTCATCTTTATGATTCTCTTGTATAAACATTTTATCGCCAAGATCCCAGTCATCCTTATCTTTGACATAAACTCTGCCTATTTCAATTTCAGTATCTGGGCCTTTGGCATACTTGTATACAAATATACTACTCTCACCATCTTCAGCCTTATTGTCATTCACATCACCAATAATCACAGTCAAAATGCTTGTAGCTTGTTGCGAAGGTATCCCGCTATCAGTGATCGTAATAGGAATTCTGTACTGTTTCTGTTCCTCTCTATCAAAGGTCACTAACGCATGTAATTCGTCGAGGCTAATGCTGAACTTAGCTTGGATGTCAGCTGACACTCTGTCAGCCAATCTGAAGGTAAATGGTGGTCCATTATCAGGACTATCATAATCATCAGCACTTAATCTAGTTATCAAGCCCGGCGGCTGATTCTCATCCCAGACGATTTCGGTGATGTTCAAGAAGGGCGCGTTGTCATTTATATCAGTCAGATTTATAGTAAATTCTGCGTAATTTCTCAACGAGTTAGTACCGCCATCGTTGTCCAAGGCATAGATGAAAACTTGTCTAGTCGGCGTACCATTTGGCTTGTCTCTATCCAAAGGTTTCGTTAGGGATACGCAACCGTCTTTCGAGACAGTTAAATAATCCTTTTTGTCACCTACTTCATAGACAATGTGTTGATCTGCCGACCTGTTGAACAATTCATAATAATAATAAACGTAGCAGTAATAAAATTAGATAAAGATGAAAGCCGCATTTCACAAACAAACTAGACAAACATCTAGAAGAGCATGGCTTGTCTGAACAGTTGACCTCTTTCCTAAGATCTAGTGGGTTCAAGTCAGAGACTGAGGGCTTTATAATGGCTTGCCAAGAGGGTGTCTTTAACACCTTGGTATACCGTAAAAGGGTTATGCATGCAGATGTACCAACAGAAGACCCCACCGACACGAGCCGATCACGCACGCGGGCTTGTTTTCATTTGGTCTAGCTTGGCTGTGAATACAGTATACCTCAAAATAACATCACTATTGGTTTGGGGGTTAAGGGTTAAAGGGAGTGGGGTGCACAAAATTGGTACATCTGATCCCACCAGTCAAAAGACGACGTGTGTTTATGCTAGAAACGATAATCACATGTCGCTTTTTTCTCAAAATAGCGACAAAAAAATTAAATAGCGTGAAATGAACAAATGTCAATAACTGCTGTAACAAGTTTAAGATAAAACAAGGGCAGGGGATGGACAACAACCACTTGAGTTGAGGAAAATCATAGAACGAGGTCTACCTCGTTCAACGTCGACTTTTTATTTAAATACATATATGTATATCAATGAGACGGTCATCCCTATCGTCCCCTCCTCTTGTATCCGCCACTGCTGTTAAGGTAGAATGAAGAAACAAATAATAGCGGTACTCACCTATTTTTGATATCGGGATCATACGCCGTGACAGTTACAATACAACCCTCTACCAATGTTTCTTCTTCTAACTGTATAATTTTCTTGTATTCTTGAAAGATGGGAGGTTCGTCATTTTCGTTCAGTATAGAAATTATCACCTTCGCTTCATCTTCATAGATGCCATCAAAAGCTCGTACAGTAAGTTCATACTGTTCAATTTGTTCAAAATCCAATTTAGCATTAACTTTAATCCTCCCTGTTGTGTTCTCCATATAAAATGCGTTGCCTTCGTTTCCTTTTATGATACTGTATGTGATTTGAGACGCCGTGTCATTGTCCAAAGCTTTAACTTCCCCGACATTATTCGACTGATCAGCACTTTCAGATATGTTGATGAACTGATAAACAGGATTGGTAAATCTAGGCCTGTTATCATTCTGATCCTCAATGCTGATTTGGAATGTTTGGATATTTTTGTTCGGTTCGTTCGAATTCAGATTCAAAGCTGAAGGAGAGTTATCGTAAGCCTTCACCTTTACGTGATAAAGTGAAGTAGTTTCACTATCAAAACTAACTTTAGTGGTAATAATACCAGTTGTTCGGTCGATTTGAAATATATCCTGATTATCTTCCAATTCGTAACTAACTATATTGTTTGCAGCGGTACCATCTTTATCTACTGCACGAACTTGCATGGCTTGAACACCCGCGTTGTCATTTTCCACCTGTAAGAAGAGGCTTAAGAAACACTTGTAGGCTATTTTATGTGAATTTACAAAACAAGTAAGAATATACATCAATTATCGCCAGACGGAGATCGCTCTAAGTTTGTCACCATCGCCACTTAAATGGGGTTAGTCGGGACCTAAACGCATCGGACACATACAGGGTGATCAACTTATACTCCCAAGTTTCCACCTCCGTTATTATGAGAGACACAAAAAAACTTTCCAATAAAAGTTGTAGGTAAAGCTAAGCTCTACATTTTGCATTTACAATACACACAGTTATTGATAAGTTATTGATAAAGTCACGGCATAACAAAGTTGTGTTTTTTCAAATGGAACACCCTATATATTATCCCGAATTTGAATTGTGCTCATTTTCCCTATTCCGCAAATATAGGGTTTTATCAGGTTATGCAGGGTATTTCCAGAGATATGGCCACTTTTATGTGAAAATCTTAATGGATTCATCACCCTGTATCTTGAAAAATCAATACCTGGAGGCTTGAGTCTCAATGCTAAAATAATTTCCTGGCTGTCTAGTTTTGTCTAAAATTATCAAATGTCTGCTATCTTTGCATACAAAAGTATGCAGGTTGAATCAAAACTCACAACCATAATTTTCTTTGTTATTTTAAATAGAACACCCTGTATTCTATAGCTTCGTCAGAAAGTTTTTACAATATACTTCCACATTTATAAGCATTCCCTATACGTAAATGTATCAGTTATGGAGTTATTTCGACTTGAAGTAGTAAAACGATATTTTTGCCAAATTCTGGTTTTTGTTAGAGTTGTAAGGCCATGGATGCTATGCTTGTTATATTTGTTAAATAATTGGAATTAATATTTTAGTTTTGATTCGGTTTCAGTTGGCTATTACAGTTGGCAATTAACAAATTGAAAGCACATGTCAATTACAAAAATTATCTGAAAATAAAACTACAGAATCTTTAACAAGACTATATTAATTGTTACAAAAAGGTTTATGTAAGTGTTTTGACTTGATCAAGTAATATTATGGCCTTATGTTTTAGTTGTTTGTTAAGCAAAAATAAAATTTGATAGTATTTTCTCAAAATAAATAAATGTTAGTAAACAAATAGAAGATACATTTAAAATTTGTAGAAAAATTGAAATATCTCAGAAACTAATGAATACAGCCATAACAAGTGCTATACAAAGATGAAAGAGCATATTAAAAGCAATTCTTTGGTATAATAAAATATTGGGGGTTACATTTAAAAAAAGAGAGAGATAGCTAGATTTTGCATTCTACATCACCCTGTATACGAATATGTGTCGCGCGCTCTTTTTATAGCCGATTTTAAAACTAGAAGATATTTTTTATCCATCCGTGTAAAAAAATGATTTTTGATTCATCACTTTTTGATATTCATTTGACAGCGATTTAGATATAAAAATGGTCATAACTTTTGAAATACCCTGTATAATGTAACAATACCCTATATTGGAAGAACGGAAATGATTAGTAGAATTTGAATAAAGAATAATATATAAGGTGTCTCATTTAAAAAAACTCATGTTTGCATCACCACGTAGTTATGGATCACCCTGTATAAATCTAAATAATTTCTGAGCAAGGAGCATATCCGTGGCTACAACTTTTATATACAACTTTTTTCGCTATCTTCTACAGTAGTGGAGTTATTCACCGAGCCGGTACTAAAAACTCACCCTGTATATTAGTCGAAACGTCGCATAAAAACATAATCAAGTTCGCCACAGCCGGGACTTTTCTTCAAAGGGCACATACATAGTACTCGCCAAAAGGAGTGATTTTTCCCAGTATGTAACATATAACCGAATAATGTTTAGGGATATCATGATACTGAACTGACCGATAATTAAATTCTCATTTCTAATTCCGTCCCTGTTCGATTACATCAAAACAGAGGCGAAAAACCAAAAAACCCCGTTTACAACGGGGTGCAGCATAGATGTACGTACAGCGTGTATGCGACTTCTCTAGAATGTTGACGTGCGACATAGGAAAAAATGGTGCAACCGGTATAACTAATAATGAACTGGTGGAAGTGGTGGACATGATTTTAGTGTACGTTGAATGTGGTGAAAATGCCTCTCAGACTTCGCGGCTGTATGCTGATCGTTTCCCTGACCATATTTACCTTGCATCGATTTGTCTATCTCGTGCAGAGCTAGAGACACAGGATGTTTGTATCACATCATCGTGAACACGCTGGAAAACCTAGACAACTTCGAATGAAGAAGAAATACTTGCGCTTTGCAGTTTTACGGCACAAATTCCGAATTCGAATTGTATCTATAAAACTCATGTGACAGGACCGCACTTGAAACTTCGCTGCGAAAGAATAGTAAGTATTTGAGTACAAATGTTTTTACTCTTCTGCTGCTGATTCACCGCACAATAGCTTTGGTCATTTCAAAGGCTGAGAATGAATATCGGAACTTTGAAAACACCCCATATGCTCAATAAAATCTCTATAGTACATACCACTGATCCTCTAAGTAATTCCAAGAAGGTTGGCACTTCATCGTTCACATCTTCTATCTTCACGGGAATATTCATAGTAGCTTCCATGAACTTTTTGTTTTTGATTCGTACAGTCAGGGTATACTCAGTCACCGTTTCGTAGTCTAAACTACGAACTAACGTTATATAAGCGGTGTTATTCCCGTCAGGAAATAGCAGAAATGTTTGATCTTTGTTCGTTTGTGCAGTTTTCCCTTTCATCAACTCAAACAGTACGCCTTTGTCATCAATATTAGATCTGAAACAAGATTATTCTTCATATAATATTACCCAAAAATTAATACTTATTTAAAGGTTCGTTATTCACGCCCGATAATTTAATACAATTTGCAGATTAGGAAAATTATACAGGGTGATCCAATAAACGCGCGGAGCTCTCTAGCGGCCTTATCGTTTAAATTATTGATATTCATTTAGTTTCCATTTTATTTCAAAAAAACGATTTGACCGAAAATGTGAAATAAAATGGAAACTAGAAGAGACTGATATCGACAATGCTACATCATTAGACAGGCTATCAAATTTTACATTTAACAGTATAACAAAATTAGGCATTCCTATTTGAAAAAATCAAGTTACCCGTGATTGAAGTTTCCTTAATAAATCTACCGATTCCATGAAGTACACAAAGAATTCATATTTGACAGTACTACGTAAGCTGACACATTTCATGCTTAGTCACACTACAAAGTCGCAGCCTTCTAAGTTTTATACACGATGCGATATTCAGTTTTTTTTGTAACATCTATCTATATCAAAAATGCTGATTTGCGCTGAAAGGTTCTTTAAGTATCACTGAGGAATCCAAATATGCAATAATAAACAAGGAATTCTACCTAGAAAATGTAACTTTGATAATTCACACGTTCATTAGACAACCTGTTTCCTGAAAATGGCGTCAATACCGCGACTTGAAGGTTACGAGGCAACAATGCACTGCTGATGTATGGCGCGCATCTCGCCGATTGGCTAAATTTGAATTCCTTTTAACTTTAAATGGCATTACCAGTAAACAAAACGATGCAGAGAGTAACGAAATGCACCAGTACATCTATTTTTGTATACACTAAGAGTTTATCATGACTTAACCACTGTTTTCATACCCATGATACTATGCAAGCTGAAAACAAGCAATATTGTCACGTTCTTTCTAACAAATCTACTACAGGTTCGCAAATTGTATTAAGATCAGTGGAAGCATAAGCTGTTAATGAGTGTCTCTAATCCTTCATGCTGTGCCCAGACCACTTAAAAGATCCGCATGCCGTTGGTGCCATCAATTGTGGTACAATGGTATAGTAACACTTTCCCAATCAGTGCCGTGATGTTTTTTATAGAAGTAACTGATATATGGTGTGCTATAAACATACAAATACAAGATGAAATATGTACTAATATTTTCACTTACTCAGCTTCTATTACAACTAATTTCTCTTGGAAGTCATTGAAGTTTTCTTTCAGCACCAAAACATCTTTTGGTTCCCTTCTTATAAATCGAGGAGGCTGCCTGTCTTCACTAACTACTGTTATTGAAATGTTAGCTCTTGACCACCTTTGGCCCATTTCATCGGCTACTCCATTATCATATACATTCACAGCATTTGTGAATTTCGTGTCTTTTTTCTAAAAAAGAAGTACTATAAGTATACCATTATAATATTCGAAATTAATTCAGGTTAGTGTGCAAATTTCCACTATACTGCGAATTTTTATAACTGTTACGAGTCACCAACCGTCGCTTGTCTGGATAGCAGAGGCGGGATATACAAAGTTTAATTTCGGGTATTCTAGATTTGCCGCATATGTTTAACGAAACACAATTAAATTATATCTATGAGGTTTTAAAGAACAGCACTGCATTTGTAATAAATGCATAACATTTTACAGATATTTTGAAAAGTGTTCTGTTAATTTTTTTTAACAATGAATTATTAAATAATAAATCTATGTAATAAAGTGTACAGCCATTATGGTTTTATTTATGGGCGTGTGAAGAGCAATAATTCATATGTCAATTTTTTTGAAAACGAAATCTAGTTACGAAATACCTATAAGATGATTAGTACTCAAAAAAGTTTTTATTATCCTATTTTTTTACATTTTACATCTTTCTGCTAGCATTGTCTTGCATTGAAGTGTACCATCACGTAATTTGCGATTGTACTTACCCCTGTCAATGGTTGCTCTAGGTAGATAACACCAGTATCTCTGTCAATTCTAAAATACTTAGAAAAAGCATTATTTGTTTCTGAAAAATTGTATGACAATCTAGAATTTTCTCCATCGTCCAAATCATAAGCAAACACTCTCATTACTTCGCTTTTTGGCTTCAGATCTTCAGACACTTGAGTATCATATGCCTGAAAGCACATGTAATCAATCAAAGTGAAAACAATCCTTACAAGTTAAGCATCAAACATAGACCATTTAATTTTACCTAACTTACGAGGTTGGTCCCAGAAGTACCCGACCCAACAAAAAAAAAAAAAAAACAAAGAAAATTTTTGGAGAAAACAATTTCCTTTCAGCTCTATACAATTCCCTAACGATACTCTTTTACTTTCCACACCGATAGGTGATTGCGAAAATGTTCGACGTAACTCATTTCCGTCGGTCGGTCTGTCTGTTGGCATTTTTGTACCCTCATAATCTCAGTAACCGCTGCATGAAATTTGGGTAGCGACATGCTGTGGGGCCGTGATAGGTAATGCTGTTATAATTTAAAAAATCGGTGCATGGGTGGCGAAGTAATTAGCATGAAACAAAACATTTCAAATGTTCCTCAAACTTCGTTTTTAGGGGTTTTAGGGGTTCCTGATCATTTTCTACTTTTTTTTAGTAATAGAATAATAACTTCTTAGATGCATATTATTTTTAGTTGATTAACCATGGCCTACTGCTACAAATAAAGTAGTCCCATTGCTGATCTATCACAAGAGGTTTTTACGGAAACAGTGATCTGGATTCGGATAGATCAGTTAAAGGTCAAACAGCTGTCAAGCGTGATTTATGATTCCATGGATTTAACGGACACCGAATAACGAAAAATTTGGTTTAAGAATAAAAAACAGATGGTTAAGGAAAACAGCTACTGATATGAATTACTCGATCGTAATCACTTACTGTACAAGGGTGAACTGACCCTATATCTGACTGATCCCAGATCAGTGATGAGGTTAACCCGATCATAGTTTCCGTGAAGGCCCGATATAAAATAATATTTAAATCACTTACCACTTGGTCAAAACTCGGAGAGTTATCATTTATATCCGTGACAGTAACTTTGAACGAACAGATATCAGCAAGTGGCGGATTACCATTGTCTGTGGCTGTCACAGTGATGTAAAGCTCTTTCTGTCGAATGGGCTCATCTCGATCGAAAGATATCGCAGTCGTTATGTCTCCCGTGTTGGGATCAATATTGAATTGAGGTCGTTCTCCTTCTCTTTTGATTATCTTGTATGTAACAGTTCCACCGGCGTTTTTTGGATCCTTGTCATCAGCATGTACCTGAAATAGGATCGTTTAAACACTTTAGACATTTACAATATTACCCAAGGGGTTAATTTATGAGATACAATCAAAGTAAGGTTTAGCAAGGTTGTTCAAAGGTTATTGGACTAGTATCATGATTTTTGTTTTTGATATAGCATGTCATGAAAAGCTTGCCATTTTCCCCCATATTTTGGGCCTGGAATAGCGAGACAATAAGGAAGACATTTAAATTTTTCTGGTCGCGTGACGTCGGGGGGCTAAAATCAAATTAGCCAATCAGAAGACGTAGAGGTGTGCTACGTTGCTAAACAATGCCGATTTACCCTCACTACTAAGTGGAATCAGGGAAAAAGTTTACACGAATAATCATACAAAGCTCTTCGAGACTAATCACCAAACCACTTTCTCTGACCTTTTCCGGGAAACGGTAAGACAGGTAGAATTTGCCAATACTGAATTTACGACAAATGTTAACAAACTAGAGCACGGAACTAAAGTCGATGAAAATCACAAATCACAATGTAAATGAAACGCAATGTTCTGTCATTTCCATAAAATATCACAATTATTCACATATACGATGACAGTACCATTCGTTCTATGCTGTCAACGCATTGTCAACAGTCCGCCTTTTTTGCCTATATGAAACGAAACCAGAATCATAACCACCAGCGATGAAAGAAAAGCATAATGAAAACATAAAACACAAGCGCAGTAGGAACACAGAGTAGGGACGGTAGAATGGTAGAACAAGAACGACCTATATTAGAAGATTTACAACAGATTCATAGGACACAAGAGTCAAATCTTAATCACCGTGACGAATGACAATCTGAGATAGTTCTAAGTTCCGCACTAACCTATTGTATGTTTTGTGTTCCGCACCGTAGTAATACCTAGTTTGCATTAATACATCTAAAACTTCCCATTCCTAAAATTAAGGTGGCGCTGGAATGATCAAATTGCAGCTTAGGGCTCATTTTTATGTGTTAGTGAGGCCGTTAGTCTATTTAGCATTTTAAAAGTTATCAATTCATCATATGACCGTGTAAATTTTGGTACATTGATATGCTTTTCGTACATACATTTTTTCTGCATATTGGAAAATCTCAATCAACTGATAAGGACGCCATCGGAGTTTAACACAAAATGAGCTGAACCTTTTGTCTACCATGGAGTTCTTGATATCATAAGTTTGGCAACACAGGCCGCGCAAACAAAACTGCGCTGCACATTTCAGTTCCTGGATTTCAAAACCATTTTATAAGATACTAAGTTTAAAAAAGTAACTGAACGCTCCTTTGTGACTATTTTTGTATACCATAAACCATCTTGCATGCAAAAATTCTACTTTTAACTTCAGTCCGTTAGAAGAGCAGTATTTCTTAGGGTGCAGTGGATTGAAAGCGGAGGATTGGGACTTGCCAGGATGGGGTCGTCAACAACTATAAACACCTAGAAGAGCATGTCTTAGACCTTCTCTTTTCTGATGGCTTGAAAGTGGAGACTGAAGACTTCAAAATTCAAGATGGGGTATTTAATAACCATAAGCATCTAGAAGAGCATTACTTGTTAGAACAATGGACCTTCCCTTTCCCAAGATGTAGTGAGTGAATTGAAAGTGGAGAGTGAGGATTTCATAATGGCCTTCCAATATGGTGTTTCCATAAACTATAAGCACCTAGAAGAGCATGGCTTGTCAGAGCAGTGGGTATTCTCTCTCTTATTGATGCAGTGGACTGAAAGGGGAGAGTGAGGGCTTCATAAAGACTTGCCAAGATGGTGACATGAATAATTATAAACACCTAGAAGAGCATAGCAGTTGTATAGCATACCGACAAACGCCAGAGACTTGTAGCGTACAAAATCACGTCAGCACCTCAGCGATATCTGAAACACTAATCTTGAGGGTATTTTGTTGATCTGAGGTCCATGTTTTATTAAAAGTTCTAGATTTACATTTTTTTGTGTGAAAGTGGCGTGAAGAAATGGAACACCTTACTCACCGTTATAACATATGTTCCTGCTCCCTTTTCTTCTTTGACAACAGGTTTATAGTTCCCACAATCGGTAAAAACAGGCTTTCGGTTCGAATCTGTATATTTCTGGATTTTTTCTTTTTTGTAATATCCTGAATAACTGTCCACAGAATTATCGTCAACTCCTGTAACAAAAAATATCACAGTTATGACTGACAGATGGGTATTTTTTTTAATCAAAGATAATGTTACATACAGCATTTGGTCTCTATACTACATGTGGAGGAAACCAGTTATAAAAGAATAATGAAGGAATCTGCTTATTATAAAGTTGAATCACAATTGCATTCCTAATTCATCAATCCGAGGAAAAATCTGATCAATGTTCTCCAACTGAGTTTTTTTATGGTCAGCCTATGCCTATGGCGCTGTAGAAGCGCTGAGAGAGGATAAGTATCAGTGCAAAGGGCGTAGAAAGGTACGGGCACCCCCCTCCCCCCTAGCAGGCTTTGGGTAAACCACATCCTATGAATCCGATCGAACCGAAAATGTAGCTAGGAGTTCCATAGTCAACAGTTGAGAGGAGGTAGTTGATTAACATTGTGTGAGTTCATTATATGCGTGGGTTTGATAGCCAAAGGTTCAGGCATATAGGAACCTGTTGTTAATGCGTTACACTTAAAGACTATCGACATGGACACATGCATAAATGCATAAATCATATCAAAAGAATAATTTCTATCATAAAGGATCATCGTAGTTCGGCCAGCCAGAACTGCAACTGCCATTAGAACTCATCTACAAGTTTCGCAATAAAAATAAGTAGAGGATTCTATTTAAAATAACAAAATTATGACGTGTAACGTAAAAGTGGTAAATCTGGCAACACTGCTGTTAGAATTTTTGAATTCTGCATATTCGAAAACCTGCAGATGTTGATTTTCTCGTTCCAGCTGTGTAAGTTTTGAAGATATTTAAGCGTTCCAGGACCTTTTACTGTCTTGGTATTCGAAATAGATAATATGTGCAAGGAACACGGTTTTATTATTTTAGGAACACCAGTTAAAACTTGTTCACGCCGTAAACCATTACTAGGGAGTACTTCTATGTTAAATAAAATATACAGTGTGTTCTATTCATAAAAATCGGAGATATTTGTTTGAAAATTTGGAAAAATAATTTGTAACTTGGCAACGTCGCAAACGCGAAAAAAAATATTACAAGGCGAGATAGGATATTAGTAGGTATTTTGTGTGTGAAGGCTTGAAGTACCGAGTCACGCTACTTTGACACCATTTTTCATGTTATGCACTTGAAAACATAGTCATATACTGATATACATATAGCGGATGCCTTCTATACAAACACGTTTCACATTATCTCTTCAGAAATTTTAATTGCAGCAATATAGGAGTGCGATACTATAATTGATTGGCAGTTATATTTAGGTTTAAGAAATGCAGCTTTATAACCCGTTTTTTTTTATCTCTTGTTCATGCTGCGTCTATCGGTGCAATCCACATAAATGGCATGTGAACTGTAGAAACTAGTGTGATTTTATAATGATAATAGGTTCATTAAAATACTTGAGTCGCGACACTGTAATGGATCTGTTTACGGAAAACAATGCATTCTTCAGAAACATTGAGCGATTGAGATTTATTTTGAACGTGAACAAGTCTCAAACAACAACTAAACCTAGTTCTAAGAATGGCATAGTATATTAGCAATGGTGTATTATATATAGGGTGTTCATTTGAAAACTTCTCACCACGGATTTTTATTTTATTTTATCGAAAGCCGCTGATTAAAAGGAACGACACAGCGACACGTCAAAAGATTTGTCAAGGGGAGCAACTTTTTAACAAAAGTCCTTTGTTTTGACGTTCGATCTTTTAAAATCGGTCGATTCGTTTTCGAAAAAAATGCTGCTCTCTGTACTGCGCGCAATGCCGGTGTGCCGTGCGGCGACGCGAAAAAATTAGAAAAACCTTTATGTATAGGATCGGAAGCAAAAACACAAAAAACACTTTTTACTGCAATAAGTGTTCAAAATGTTGCCCGTGATTGGCCAAACAATGATATAGGCGATGTTCAAATTCCTGACGGACAGTTGCAAAAACAGTGAAACTGATTCCAATTTATGGTGTCCAAAACCAATGTGCTTCGCAAACTGCCGTTCCATTTTACACCAGACATCTGGGCAAGAAAACTTTGCATAGGCATGTTTTAGACCTTGTTACGAAATTTGCTCAAACTGGATCTGTTGCAAATAAAAAAAATGAATTCAAGTTGTACTCAGTACTTCCTACACATTACGGTGATTCCAGTTCATTATTTTCTCATAGCACGAAGCTATAGTCTGAGATTCCCTGTAACCAAATCATCGCCCACCCGTCCAAAAAAAGTGTGTTATTACACACTTTTTTACGCATAAATGCCGTTAGTTCTTCCTTTCACAAGTCAATAGATAGCCTATTATGGATACAAAGAAAATTGTGTTTTGTAACCCTCCGCGAAAGCCCTAAAACGCCCAAAAACTAGTTGGAGCTGTTTCTGTATTTTTAGTTTTTTTTATTATCGCTGCGCCGCCACTGACACGATTTCTAAAATCCATAAACGTTTTCCATCCTTGACACGGTAATAATACATTGGGAAAGTTTCATTAAAATCAATTTCATAATTTCCACGTTACCCAATACAGAACGATTTAAAGCAATATTCGTATGTATACGTCTATCAGACCCTTGGTTTCTGTAGAAGGCAAGGCAGTGTTCGAATGGACCTAAAAGGGTATTATGTCACTAGGACTCTCTTTCACAGGTCAATGGACAGACAGACAGGATACAACAAATTTTTGAGTTTTACAACCCCCCACCCCACAACCACCCCAATTTCACCCCCACCAAAAAAAGTAGAAAATCAGGAACCTCTAAAACGCCTAAGAACGAAGTTTGAGGCATATTTGTTTACTTTTGTTTCTTGCTAATTACTCCGCCGCCAATGCACCGATTTTCAAAATTATAGCCGCATTACCTACTAGGACTAGGACCTCATAGCATATCCGTACCCAAATTTCATCACAATCCATGCAGCGGTTACTGAGATTACGAAGCTAGGAAAAATCGCACAGACAGACAGACCGACGGAAATGAGTGACGTGGTATTAACTCAAAATCGAAATTTTCGCGATCACAATACTCCCCTCACCTGATCGATGCGGGAAGTAAAAATACGCCCATAAGAGTTTATACCCCAAAAAACAATTGACCCAATTTATGGAATTACAATGCTGTCATGGCTTTTGGCATAGACAGTGGTGGATTCAAACTTGAAATAATTAATTGTGTCGTTAGCTTCTGGGAGTGGAAAGTAAGATTACGGTACATCTGAATTCGCATGTAATTTTGGAATCTCTGAGATAACACACATGTCAATATTAACACTGCAAATACTTGATATAAAACTGATATAATGATACGACCTAATTTTAGGAAAACAACTGAAATATGTATTAAGCGAGCGACGGCAACGGCGACGTCGTATTAGCAACACAAGCCAAATGTGACAAATGCAATTTGCATAGGTGCTGGATGTGGTGTATACTCCAGGTCTCTGAACCTAATAACAAAGTGGGCTATGGGTTAAAATCAGTCAGTGTCGTTCAAACATATTGATAGCATATTGACAGCTGCTAAGGAACTAGGGAATGCAATCTCGGGAAGCCGGGATCCGGGTCATTTACAATTACCCAAAATCCCGAGATTTGTGAGCATCCAATCCCGGGATTCTCGAGATTGATTCAAACTATCTCTCAGACATCGAATACAATCCGCATGACAAAAATACCGATGAGATTTTCACAATATCTGACAAGGATACAATGGTGTACGAGATGGAAAAGCTTTTAAGACGATTAACAATTTGATATGATAATACCGGTTCGGAGTGTTCAGATATAGATTCATTTAATGAGAATACTGATATGCCACTTGCTGAGCTTGTACAACAGTCTACCAAAATTTCACATTGCTCAACATTAAAACAAAGTTTACAAGAATCTGTTCTGAAGACGATGAATGCCCCTACTCAGCTACCAAAAAAGGGATCTTCAACAACTATTCATCAGGAGATGGTGCTAACTATTTCACCTATAAGTGTGGAATCAGAGAGGGGTTTTTCAGCTGCAGGAACGGTGCCCAAAAACGAGGTCAAAATTATCAGATAGTGCTCTTGACGAACTGCCCTTCTTGCGTTCTTATATTGCGGTAGGGATTTTTTTGACAGCAAAAGGTCGGAAAGAAATGACATCTGGTGGGATGGTAGACATTGGTCCCTTGAACCTACACCTATGTTTGCGACCTCGGGGGTTGCCGCTCGAGGGGTAGGGGGATGAAAACTCTGCTTCGCGACGATTTTTGAAAAATAACGCCGTTTTGGAAAGTGATATCGAAAAAAGCTTTAAATGATTTATAGAGAGAACAAAATTCTGCATAATTTTGGTCTTTACATTTTTCGTGTGCGCCCAATAGTTTGCAATGCGTCAAAGTTAGTTTGTGATTTTCACTAAAATGAGAATTTAAGGGTGGATTAAGGCGAAGATGAAAAGTGACGGTTTGAAATTTGAACACGGGTATGAGCTCTATATAATTACTATTGCAGAAGGGTGCAGAGCAACTATAGACGGCATTCTTGGTTAGATACACGTAAAACCAAAAAACTTAACAAAAAACCCCTACGGGCATTCGACGATTACAAACGCGACTGGACGATGGCCCGGCGCCTTGCGTGACGTAGACGCTGTGGTGGGGATACACCATCAGGCCCAATAGCTCTCGACGGTCCCACCTAACCCCCTCACTGAAGGAAACACTCCAAGCCAGGTCTAGGCTTTATACATTGTATGAAATTGAGATGGTGAGAAGTACTTCCTGGCTCTGAATAGGTATCCGAATGTTTCTCCAGTAGCCAGCAGCTGTTGCCTGTTGCAATTAACAAGACTTGTTCGTGCCAGATCATCTTTTCTGTAATGTTGGCTCTTAAAAGCTTGAACGGACATCAAGAAACTGTTGGAATTTGCCTTGACAGATATCAATGGTTTCATCAATAAGGCATTGTCTTTGGACAATGATGATGAGACAAAACGTCATATCTCATATGTCACCTATTAGCCAGAGAAGCATTGCAAATTCATTTTCTACATGCAACTGATCGCTTAAAACAACAAAGGAATTTCCGGACCTCTACATACATTCCAACTAGAAGCAATCCTAAATGTCGAAGATTTATATAGAAATCATTAATATTCATGACTGAACCTAGTAACAATGCATGCACATATGCGGGAGCTATTACATGTTTACCATTATGTAGACATATATTTAACGAATTAAATGTGATGTCCATAGATATTTCATTCAGTTAAAAAATGGCGTCACGTGACTTGACTCGGTATTTTTCCATACATCATCCACTCTCAGGTCATTCATTAAAACTATTAGGAGTCAACATGCATGACAGAAAACAAGATCTGAGAGACAGAAAGCACCTCTTACCATCCAAGCTGCTTACTCTGTATAAGGACCAGATTAGATTAGATTATACAGGTGTCTTCCCAAAAGGGTTAAAAACAGCAGCAAACACTATATTATATAGGATAATTTTGATAAAATGATGAGTTGATACATAGGTGTGTTTATATATGGTTATAATAATTCATGTGTACATACAAGGTGTCTCAAACATAGTTTAACAAAATGGTTTTATACCCATGTACCTTAATATAAGTGCAATTTCATAAGTTTTATGAAACGAAACATATACCTCAATCGAGACCTCAATAATGACAGTTATAAAATGCCACATAATGCACACACAGTATTATTTAATACCATTGTGCACCTAAGAATATTGGCAGGATATGATGGTGTATTATAGGCAAAAACTATAATGTTAGTTTTAAGTTTGAACCTGTAAACTTGATTAGATTAATAGGTAACATTGATTGTTGAACATTGCTGATCAACTGTAACATTTCACTGATTGTAACATTGTAACATTTCACTATTATGACTGCTAACAATAAATAAATAAATACTACAGCACCAGTAACGTTATTTTCTGATATGTACATACATTTTCTGTACAAGCAAATGTATAGCCTCTTCAAAATAAACTTTGTGGTGCACATGCTAGCTGCTATTAGATTATGAGAAAATGCTGTATTTATATTAAAGAATATTTCTCAGTTAAAATTTTATTATTTTTAGGTATCACAAGTTTGTAATATCCATATTACTTAATGAAAAAAAAATGCTATTATTATGTTGAAATGTGTTTCTCAAAAAGTATTTCAGCTATTTTTATCACTTGTTTGTTTTATTGCCATATTATATGAGTATATATGGAACTAATCAGTAGAAAACCCCATATTTCTGACTGACTGATGCTATGAGTCATAATACAGTTATGCACTGCATAACTGCACCAAAGATTGCAGCTAAATAACATTTTTTTAAATATTTAGAAATCAAACATACTAACCAAAACATATTTGGCAATATAAATACACTGAAATGTGAAATGTGCTGCTCAATAGGAATGTTTCGATTACTATTATGTTTAACTGATATACAAATGTAGGTGGTCATATATAAGAATATACACATGAAATTATTTCAGTAGAAAAAACCAGATTTCTGAATGAGTGATGCTATGAGTCATAATGGATTATCTGCTTTCCTAAGTGATGGAGGTTGACACACACACTGCATTCTCATGAAAAATTTGTCAGAAGAGGTCCATATTATATTCAAATTAATATATGAATCAAAAGGCAAACTTTTTGAAGAATAGTTTAGAAGTATTCAAGAGTAGGATGATATGTTATAAAAAACATCATATATGTATGCTATTATAAAGTTAAACACACAACATTATGTCCGATCAAATGATATTTTTTGCAATTTTTCTAAACACAAATTAGTAAGTAATGCAGGTTTTTTGAAATTTTAACTAGCGAGGTCATTAGCTGTATAGCATGGTTGTAAGATAGATAGATAGATAGATAAACTTTATTGGTTCCAACGGACCCTGTTAGGGTATAGAACATGTCAAAAACAATTATAAAGAAAAAAAAAATATATACATCAAATAAAAAACATACAAAGATACAATAAGAAACATACAAAATTACATACATTATAATGTCAATTCACAACATTGAAGTCAAACTCAACAAACACAACATTGAAATAAAACTTATCAGACTCAACATACAAGTAAAAATAAATAGATCGAACATTGATCACAGCACTATTTCATCACCAAAGAATTCGTGTAATTCATAATATGCCTTGCCTAACAGAAAGTTTTTGAGTCTAAGTTTCAATATGTGTAGTGGAAGATTTCTATGTGATACAGGCAGCTTATTCCAGATCTTTTTAATAGAATACTTGACATTTTTTTGTATGTAAGTGTATCTGGTTCTATCGAGTATGAGATTACATTTATTTCGAGTTGAATAATTATGTTCAGGAACAGAATCGTCAAACAGGTCAAAATTTTTCCTTACAAAAAATAATGGACTCCAAAATATACAAGCTAACTACAGTTAATATCTTGTGTTGGATAAAAACGTTCTTACAGCTGTCTCTCAGTTTCAGTTGGAAAACTTTTCTGACACACTTTTTTTGATTTATGAAGACTCTTGCAGCACCTTCTGTGTTTCCCCAAAAAATTATTCCATAGGCTATTCTGGAGTGCACGTAGGCATAGTATGCTGTTAAGACCGTTTGTGTGTTTACACTTCTGGATAACATCCCAAGGGCATAACTATACTTGGCCAATGATGTAGCAACTTCTTCTGTGTGTAACTTCCAATCAAGCCGTTGGTCCAGCTTCACCCCCAGAAATGATAATGAAGTTTCAGTTGCAATTTCTGTGTTTTTGTAGTTAACTGTAAAAGTTGTTTTTTCATTCCTGCTAAAAGCAATCAGTTGCGTTTTTCTAACGTTTAATAAAAGATTGTTATCAGAAAACCAATCATCAACGATACCAAGAGTAGTCACAATCTGTTCCTTGCAGTTCTCTATTGTTTCTTCACTGAAAATTACAGAAGTATCATCTGCATACATAATTGACCTATGTGTAATGTGTTCTGGAAGTTCGTTTGTATAGACAATGTAGAGAAGAGGTCCTAAAATAGATCCCTGTGGAACACCCTTTACTACCTCTTTTTTATTTGATTTTAGCATAACACCACTAGAATCATATTCAACTGTGCATTGCTTTCTATTTTCCAAATAAGATTTTATTATCTGCAATGGTATATCTCGTATCCCATATAATTCCAATTTTTGACACAAGATAACATGGTCAACACTATCGAAGGCTTTAGACAGGTCAAGGCAGAGAGCTAAGGTTTCTTTGTTCTCATTTAATGAGCAAAGGATTGTTTCCAGAGCTTGGTATATTGCTCTGATGGTGTTCTTTTTTTCTCTAAAGCCATTTTGACATTCCGATAGTAGCAGGTTTCCTTCAAAAAATGCAACTAATCGGTTAAGAATAACCTTTTCAAATACTTTGCTAGTATTGGGCAGCAATGTTATTGGTCTGTAATTTCCAATAAGGTTTTTATCCCCCTTTTTATATATTGCCCTTACCTGACCAGTCTTTAATAATTCTGGATAAACCCCTGTGGAGAACATGAGATTGATTATATGAGACAATGGGGCAGCAATCAAATGAGAGACAGTCTTTAACAGTATAATAGGTATTCCATCTTCTCCAACAGATTTTTTGTTCTTCAGTCCGCATATTACCTCCAGAACTTCGGAGGGGTTTGTTGGCAAAAAAATACAGTTATGGTGGAAATAATTGATTTTATCAAAATTAGCATTACCTTGTGTAGCTGTGTCTGGGCATGAATTCAAAAAGTAATTATTTATCTCGTCTAGGACATCAGAAGAAGCACTACCTCCCATGTTATGCAAAATGCTATTTTTTTTATTAGTGGTGTTTCCAGTAACATTTTTTATCAGTGACCAGGTCGCCTTAACTTTATTATCCGAGTTCAGTATAAAATTATTATTTGCTAAGTATTTGGCCTTCTTAATAACTCTTTTTAAGACACTTGCATACGTCTTATAATACAATATACTAACTTCGCCTTTTAACATTTTTTTGTGCAAAAGACGTTTTGTTTTGCAGGAGGTTCTTATTCCTATTGTTATCCAGTTCTTGGTGTTTTGACCTCTTTTAAACCTTTTTTCAGGGAATATTCTTAACATTAATGATACAAGAGTTTTTTGAAAAATGTTATATGCTTCGTTTACGTCAAAGGAATCAAATACCTCTTCCCAGCTTTGATCTTGCAGTTCCATCTCAAAGTGTTCAAGTCTTTTAGATGAGAATTATTGCCAAATCCAAAAAAGTAAGCTTGTATATCTCAGAAAAAAAGAAGCCTTCTAACTGATGTTTTGTCAGCTAATATCATTGGTTATATGCAGTACTAGTAAACAGGACAGGAATTGAGCAAGTGTAAGGTGTAATGTGTAAGGTTTGTGTGACCAATACCTAACCATTTTGCCAAACTTTAGGTACAGGTATACTGTCTTAGCAACAGCTGCTGTTTCATTCCTCCAATGCCTTGGTAACTAGGTATCCAAATAATCTGTATTTTTTCCAATGAGATTTTAGTATATTATATGATTTGCTCTATTATTCTTATGATAGATGCATCCTTGGGAAAGGGTTTTTTATGGCTTCAAATCCACTTTTAAAGAGTCAGATGCTATAATTCAGTTGTTCTTTGAAGAGGGACCAAAGTATAGCAGCATTTGACAGATGGTAATTGGCGAATATGTACTCATAACATAAGGTTATTGGGAGTCCATGAAAAAGGTTGCTCTACCACCACAATTGCTGATACCACTAGAAGTTTTTGAGCGATCAGTATGTATTATTAATGTAATGAGCAAGTCAGGGTTCAGTTGCCCTAATAATTACTCCTCAACCTTAAGGCTTATTGTGTACCCTCATGGGACGCATCAGACTATGCTCTCTTGTCTTCCCTTATGGCCTACATTGAGATAGAAGTTCCTGCTTTCACTCAAGACAAGACAATTGAAGATAAGATGTTTAGCTGTTTCCTCTGCCTCACTACACTTCCTGCATAATGGGTTTGCCTTTTCTATCGGCCTTTGGAGGTGAGCGTCCAATGACCAGTTATAAATCCAACTACCTTTTGTAGTTCCTTCCTACTCAGTCTGAGAGCATCTGTGGTATTAGAACATAAAGGCCCCCCCTTCAGCATCCTCTTAAACTGAACAGTCCCCACCACTCTGTACCAGCACTTCTGGTGTTCCTTGTGACACCCAACTGGTAAAACATGTCCATACCATGTTGTATGATATATATGTATTACTAAGATAGATATTTCTCAAGTGATTGTGGAGACATACATTCAATTTAGGGTATCAGGCTTTGTTATTTTGTTATTAATTATTAAGAAAGTCACTAGTTAAATAAAATCTTATGGCATCTGGGGCACTATTCAAATTTGTTCATCACCTCATTAAAGTCACTCATAAATTATATTTTATTTTGATGATACAATATATAGATGCTAATGCATTTCCTGAAAATAAATTTTGTAATTCCTATGCCAGCTACCATTCAGGATTCAATTTAGACAAAGTAAAAACCACAAATGCTTGAAATAGACTTTACTTACATTTCAACCATTAGCAAAAAATTTATTTTGAATATCACTGTTTGATAGCTGTTCAAAGAGATTAGTGTTAACTAAACTTCCTAATTAACATTAGCACTTAGCAGCATTATTAGTATTGCAGAGGGAAGTGAGATATTTTAAACTAAGGTGAGATTCTCAAATCAGTAAATATCAATTCTATTAGCCATTCAAAAAGAACGGCTGAACATACTTAATCAGATTAAAGTTAAAAATCTCACATCATTTGAACTAAGTTTGGATAAAAAGAACACATATTGAACTGAGAGAAGTTAAGTGAGCTGAGATTATCTGAGTTTTTGTGTAAAACGAATGTGGCTAGTGACTCTGAGATCTTAAAGAACACATATCACATTTTATTAATTCATAAGACAGATAGGGTGTGTTCAACGGTACCTAGCGCAAAAGCGCTAGAGTGGAAGCGTCTGCAGGCGCTAAGTGTGACCGTTGAACGACCTTCTCTTTGGCGTGATAAAACTGTCATATCCATCTCCATATTTTAATATTTATGATTTGTAGTGTCAAAAATCTAGGTTATATAATCACAAAACCTGATATTAAATTGACACTATACAAAGGTAACTGCTTCCCTCAGAACTACAAATAACTTTTTTCCAGTTTTTTGCCACTTCGCTAACCAACCTTTTTAGAAGCACTAACCAAACTGACTGGCGCTTTTTGACAGCTTGTCGTTCATTGGTTAGTTAGCGCAAAGCGCCCTCAAGCGCTTAGATCCGCTAAGTCCCGTTGAACACTACCATAGTATCATGATCCTAAGATAATGATGTATTACTTGCTCTCATTTTGGATCAGTTGGTACAAGTATGTCAACCATTCTGAAAGGGTTCACATTTCGAATTCACAGTTAGTTGATTAGGACATTAGTGGTATGGTTACAAAAAACAAGGCTCCAAGTCTCCAAGAATAGCTATCAAACAATATCATTAAAATTTAATTTCTTGGCATATCAATAAATGCCACAATGGTTGCCAAAACGTAAGTAAATTCAAGCATATGTGGTTCTATTAGATTATTATTATATTAGAAAAGATGAAACAGAAACAAAAAGTTTTAAAAATTACTTTAAAGCACCATGAATTTTTTAAAATCTGTCAATAAGAATTTTTGCTTTTCATTTAAATATGTTTTACTGTTATGTTAAATATATATATATATATATATACATTAAACAAATCAGTAGAGAAAACCAGATTTCTGAATGACTGATACTATGAGTCATACTGAAGTATCTCCACTAAATGTGCAGGAAGATGTATTGATTCTCATAAAAAAACTGAATTAAAGAATTCAGATATTGTTTAAATCACCATAAAAATCAAAATTTTAACTAATAACAAAGTAATAAATACAAGTAATAATAAAAGAATAATCTTATACAAAATTTATATAAATATTTAACACATCCAACACGTTAAATGAATGTTAAATTTGAAATTTTGGGAAACACACTGACAGAAACATACATGTTATTCAAATTAAATTTAAATGTCTATACATAGGTTCATGGATTTAACCACTGACTGTAAAACAATAGATTTAACTGTATTATGGACAGACTCAAAGCTGCAATTGTGATTTACTCTTCTAGCGATGCTAAAGCTTTAAAAATATAACAGAAAATGTAGCACTACATACCGTACACGTGACATTTTGGTAATGCGACTAAAAACAAAAACTTACCTTTGTAAAGTAATGTTGTTTGTCCTAAAACAGCCATAAAATGCACACCTAGAAGCAACAATGCCTTCAACCGACCCATCTTCACAACTTCCCTCAGAAACAAACGTAAAAAATAGTAAACCAAAGAGCAACAACCTCAAAAAGTTTTCTATATGTTTACATTTTTGAAGACCATCTACTGCTCCAATGATTTTGGTGATTGTCTGATGGGCTCATCGTTGTGTTTATAGTGATATAAACATAGTTCGATTCACTCTATACGCAAATATTTCTCCTTACAGCATAACTTCCAAAGCCTAGAAATCGGCACAAAGGACTCAATTCACTAGGTACTACAATGACTAACACGATTAGGCAACTCGGTACAACGACGGTTTAAGCACAATTTTTTGAAGTAACGCTAAATATCTTTGAGTTTCACTGTAGATTATACCGGATTTATACACATTTTCGTACAAGAACGATACGGTAACAGAAGTAATTCCAGATTCTTAAAAATTAAAATCTTGAAAGGAAACATACAAAAAAAACCTATGAACTACACCAGCGCTAGCGACATAGCGACGCAACAAAGGAGTGGCATTCAAGAGCATGCGCGCAGGTAGTCGTGTTAATCATAAAGTTCGTTCCAATGAAGGTTCAGAACGCATAAGAACTTTAGTGAGTCTGCGCAGATATAATATTACGTCCAAACATGGCCGACTGTACTCACTAGGCCGGAGCATGAAATATGGCAACACTGAATCTGGGGGCCGTCATTTTGTTTGTTGTTAAGTCATTAGTCATGCCATTAGTGTAATCTTCCAGAGTGAAAAATAAGATTGGAAGGTGTTTTTAATGTGTTTCTAATCATTTACCTGCACAAACGAAACTATAAAGATAAAAAGATGCCTGCAAAGTGTGTAGTACCAGGTTGCAATAGCAATTGGGGCTTCCAAAGAAGGACATAAACAGAAGTGGGTGAAAGGTATTCCTCATAAGGGCTGGTTATATTTATAAGAATAAAGACAATAATTACAAACATTTCAAAGGATAAGACCTATTTTAAGCCACAATGTGGTACCTACAATGTTTTCTGGACCTCCCAAATATCACAGAAAAAGACAGTTAATAGAACTCATCTGGGCATGCATCTGGGCATACCTATGAAAAGATTTGATATTGAAAGGGAATCAAGACCAGCAAGAATGGCTTCAAAGTGACCTAATAGTGAATTTTTCTAGCTCAAGTTAAAATTTACAAAGTAAATTGAGTGTTCATTAGCAATTGTGCTTCCAATAAGGGACATAAACAGAAGTGGGTGAACGGTATACCTCGTATGGGCTGGTTATATTTATAAGAATAAAGACAATACTTTACAAACATTTCAAAGGATAAGACCTATTTTAGAGCACAATGTGGTACCTACAATGTTTTCTGGACCTCCCAAATCTCACAGAAAAATACAGTTAATAGAACTCATCTGGGCAAGCCAACGAGGGCATGCATCTGGGCATACCTAGGAAAAGATTTGATAGTGAAAGGGGATCAAAACCAGCAAGAATGGCTTCACAGTGACCTAATAGTGAATTTTTCTAGCTCGACAATTTACAAAGTAAATTGAGTGTTCATTTAAGTGGAAGTGGAAGGGGCAGCAGGAAACAGGTTGCTTTATTTTTATTTTGTAATGTCTGACTATGATGAACCAGACATCAGATATAAGTGGTATTAGTAGTAGTAGTTCTAAAAAGCATTTTTTTCTTAATTTATTAACCCAGATGAACTCTAATACATATAAAATGTAATAATTATTCTGAAACTATAGGCCCACTATTTGACAGCTAAGCCACGTTGCCACATCTAAGGCTCCGGCCTAGTGTAGAGTCGGCCATGGTCCAAAAGAATCAATTTTAAAGTTGAAACTGTCAGTGGTCAGTATTGCCGTTTTAGTACATTTGTACTGTTTCTAGTACATTTTTGACGGCAAAGTACAAAAGTACATTAAAGCTAAACGCACACTGGGTCGGACGGAACGGTACGAACGGTACGCAACTTCGGCACTTTTTTTAGGTGACTGCGCTCACTGGGTCGGCCGGTACGAACGGACGGACGGACGGAAGGTCGGACAATAGAGACAAGCAGTGACTGCTATCAAAGAGCTCGGGGTAGTTTTCCACCACCGTAATTAATTTGGGAACATCCATGCTCGCTTGGCAACCAGTATTGCTCAACTGAAACGGCGGAACGTGTGTACTGAAGCACGCGCAGAAGGGCTGATGAGTCATCGGTACGGCCGGTTGGGACGGTCGGGATGCCTTGAGATCTTTCTTTCGGAATTTTATCGGACGGCGGAAGGTGCGGATGGTCCTGTCCGACAGCGACGACCCAGTGCGCGCACCCATAGGCAAATCAATGCTAAACTGTTTTGAAAAATCCCGCTCGTACCGTTCGTACCGTACCGTCCGGCCCAGTGCGTTTAAGGCTTAAGGCTTATTTAATATAGACAAAAAATCAATTTGACTGTTACGGTCGTAAAATTTTCAATTCGTACGTTGGAACTGCTCAAATAGATGTATAATGCATGAAATTGTATGGTTGCAGAGGTTTGAGAGCTTTTTTTGCTCTTCAGAAAATTATAGCGCATCCATGTGGGCATAGCCGACTCTACTGACTAGGCCGGAGCATTGAAATATGGCAACACTGAATCGGGGGCCGAGCTTTTATTTGTTGTTAAGTCATTAGTGTAATCTTACAGAGCAAATAAGAAGATTGGAAGGTGATTTTTAATGTGTTTCTAATTATTTACCTGCACAAACGAAACTATAAAGATAAAAAGATGCCTGCAAAGTGTGTAGTACCAGGTTGCACTAGCAATTATGCTTCCAATAAAGGACATACCAAACATAACCTTCCAGAGTGAAAAAGAAGATTGGAAGGTGATGTTTAATGTGTTTCTAATTATTTACCTGCACAAACGAAACTATAAAGATAAAGCATGCCTGCAAAGTGTGTAGTACCAGGTTGCACTAGCAATTGTGCTTCCAATAAAGGACATAAACAGAAGTGGGTGAACGGTATTCCTCGTAAGGGCTGGTTATATTTATAATAATAAAGACAACAATTTACAAACATTTCAAAGGATAAGACCTATTTTAAAGCACAATGTGATACCTACAATGTTTTCTGGACCTCCCAAATATCACAGACAGAAAAAGACAGTTAATAGAACTCATCTGGGCATGCATCTGGGCATACCTACGAAAAGATTTGATAGTGAAAGGGAATCAAGACCAGTAAGAATGGCTTCAAAGTGACCTAATAGTGAATTTTTCTAGCTCAAGTGAAAATTTACGAAGTAAATTGAGTGTTCATGTAAGTGGAAGTGGAAGTGGCAGCAGGAAACAGGTTGCGTTTATTTTTATTTTGTAGTCTTTGACTACGATGAACCAGACATCAGATGTAAGTGGTATTAGTAGTAGTAGTTCTAAAAAGTATTTTTCTTAATTTATTAACCGAGATTAACTCTAATACATATAAAATGTAATAATTATTCTGAAACTATAGGCCCACTATTTGACAGCTAAGCCACGTTGCTACATCTAAGGCGCCGACCTAGTGTAGAGTCGGCCATGGCTCAATACACGACTTTTATATTTGATAATCCCTTATGGGTTTTTAGGTTGGATTTGTTTTTGTTTGAATACTGAACGCTGATATTGACAGAAGTGACGTCAGAGTTAAACTCAATTTATAGCGTTATCGACTTACTGCACTGATTTTAACCACGATTGCACTACAGTGCACATTGAAAACTCGTCCATGGCACAGACTCTACACTAGGCCGAAGCCTTAGATGTGGCAACGACGCTTAGCTGTCAAATGGTGGGCCGGTTACCATGGGCCGAACGGCGAGCATTCCGCGGAAAATTTAAATTGTTTTATAGTTTCAGAATAGTTATTACATTTTATATGTCTTAGAGTTCATCTCGGTTGATAAATTAAGAAAAATACTTTCTGAAAAAATAAGAATGGTGAAAAATGCCAGTAGTAACAGTACAAAAATGTACATGTATTTAGATTTAGAGATTTTCCCTTCTGTTAGACATTTCTTATTTCCATTAGATTTCCTCTTTTTAGTTTTGTCAGTGTATTTTGTCTTGAACTGTTTCAGTGTAATTATTAATAAAAATATTTGCTACATTAACAACATTAATTCAGGCAGAATTTCGTCAGTTTGGGGTTGATTACATGAACAAATGTGTCTAAAACAATCTCATCTTATGTATATAGTGATGTATTCTTTTGCAATTTCCATTAAAACTGCTTTGTGCAATTGCCCAAAAACTTACTTTTATACCTATTGGCCTGAAATCAAAATTTTAACAATACCTATTGTGAATAAGGACTGTAATTTGAGCTGTATATACTCTGATGGAAGGGTTACGCCTACCAACTATAAGCTGTATGTATTTAATGTACCTATCAAATAATTTTGTCCTTCGATCATGTCCTATAATTTTTGTAATGACAAGAACATTTATACAGGCTGATATTTCATCAATTTGTAAAACAATGTACTTCTTCGAGAGGAATATACACAAAGCCAACTGGAATAGTTATTATATACAAAATTTGTTAACGTGTGTTCAGAACTGTAATTATGAAATGTTTATAAATAATGTAAACCAGTCAGCTGAAGCCTCTATTCTAAAAAACAAACCATTTAGTCAAGGATATGGTAAGTCTTGGTGGAACAATGAATGTGACGAGGCAGTTAATAACCGCAGAGAGGCATTTAAGTTATATCAAAGCAATCCTAACCCATCAAACTTGTTGAATTTCAAGAAACTGGATGCCATTGCAAAAAAAAACTACTAAAAATGTCAAGAGAATGAGTTGGAGAAAATATTGTTTATCTCTATCTAGTAATGTACCTTTGAAGCAGGTATGGCGACAGTTAAACCTCTATAAAAATAGAAGACAAAAAACAGTCATGTAATAGACGCTTCAGCTGAGAGTTGGACATTCCACACGACTGGTACCTATTTTGAAAGCTGGCAAGCCCGAAAACAATCATGAATCTTACCGTCCTATAGCGTTATCATCTTGTGTTCTCAAAACATACGAGATATTAATAAAAAATCGTTTAGAATACTACTTAGAAAAACACAAATTATTCTAAAATCGCAGTATGGCTTTCGTAAAGGTTATTCTGCTGAAGAACTTCTCGTCAAGCTCGTAACTAATATACAAATAGGTTTCTCGATGAATAAACATACCTCCATTACCTTCTTAGATGTTACGGGAGCATATGACAATGTAGATTTGAATATACTTTCAAAAAAGATGATTAACATAGGACTTCCACTCGCATTGTCGAAACACTTAACTAAGCTCTACAGTAACAGGAACATTTTTGTACGAACTGATAACCAAATCCTAGGCTCGAGGACAACATCACTCGGATTACCCCAAGGAAGTATCCTCAGTCCAATCCTATATACCGTATACTCCTACGACTTCGGATCTATATTCAGAGAAGAAAGGATCACCGTATATCAATTCGCTGACGATTACACCATCAGTAGTAGCAACAACAATATACCAGATTCCCTAGACAGCTTACACAACGCAGTGACATCAGCAAAAGTTTGGTTTGAAGAAAACGGATCCACGATAGCATTCAACAAGTCATCCGTATGCACCTTCACAAGATCTAGGTACGAGCCTCCGAACACAGTAAATCTAGCTGGACATGACTTCACATGCAGGACAACCGTTGAATATCTAGGGGTGCTTTTAGACAAGAAATTGAAGTTCAAAGATCACATTTCATACATAACACGAAAATGTGAGAATGCACTCAATATCATGAGAGCTTTCAATCATCAAAACTGGGGTGCTGATCCTAAAATACGCCTGATATTTTACAGATCATTGGTACGATCCATTCTAGATTATGGTTCAATTTTGTATGGCAATGCAGCTGAATGTCACCTACGCAAGATTCAAAACATACAAAATAAATGCCTTAGATTGAGCATTAACTATCTCCATAGTACACCGATTAATGTAATGGAAGTCGAATGCACTGAACCTCCTTTAAAGTTAAGACGACAACTGCTAAGCGATCGCATGATGTTAAAAATTATCAGCAAAAATTGTATCGATCAAATACATTCTCTGTTCATTCTGGGGCTAACAAGTAAGTACTGGCGTGTCAAAAAGCTACCTTTGATAGTCAGAAGCTATGAGTGGATAATGCCTTTGATAGAGAAAATCCAGAAAACCACTATCAACGCATGTTACACTCCAGAATATACAGCGTACACTTCAGTTCCAAAGGTGATATATACAGAATACTCAGCTGAGGATCCAAGTGCAAACTTCAGATTTAGACAAGATCAGGAAGAAAAGTGGAAAGGATGGGAACTGATATTTACCGATGGTTCCAAAACAAATGATCTAACAGGTTGCGCCTCTTATCACTCCAATAATAATCACAGTGGAAAATATAAACTACCAGCAGAATTCTCGGTATATAGCGCGGAACTTGCAGGTATAAGAATAGCACTGGAATATTGTTCAAAAGTGCAAGAAAAGCATAAAGTCGCTATATTCACTGACAGCAAAAGCGGAGCATTAGCTATAGAGCATTGCAGTCCATCCTGTAAGATGAATTACCTAGTGGTAGACATCATAAAAATCCATAAAGAGCTTCGAAACAGGAGTAAAGAAGTTCAGCTAGTTTGGATTAAAGGACACGCTGAAATCGTAGGCAACGAAATTGTTGATCGACTTGCCAAGCAAGCATTAACGAATGGTCTGCCACCATATAATCTCAAAGTTCCTGCATCAGACATCAACACTTTCATTAGAAAAAGACAGAAACAAGAATGGCAGGAGCACTACATAAAATATCCATCGGGAGAATACTATAAACGGCTTCAAAAGGAAATAAGAAGAAAAACCTGTTCCAAGATGAAACAAGTCGGCATTTTATTAAAACACTTTGCCGATTGAGAAACGGACATGGTCTTTACCCAGAACACAAACACAACCTAGGAATAGAAGACTGCCCATACTGTAGGTGTGGAAAACCTGGAACACTGCAACATTGCCTTATGGAATGCAAATTAGAAGAAAGGGTTATTACAAATGTACTATGAATTGGCCGAATATATTACTTTACCCACTCATCTACAACTCGTTCTAAGCAGCAAAGTGAAGTCTGTATATAAGATTATTTATAAGTATTGTAATGGAAGATTGAGGTACAAAGAGGATGAAAAGACGAAAAAATAAAATACAAAGAAAACTGTTAAATATTAATTAAAATACTGAAAAAAACTGTCTATCATATCCAAAACACATACAAAAAACATTATAGTTAAAAAAATAAAACCAATCAAACAAAAAAAAAATTAACATCAGTTTCCAGTTCAGCATGTATTCGTTTATGGTCCTTTAGATTTTCATAGAATTTGTAATCACACGGATCATATTTGTGCTTCTAATGAATTGCCTCAGCAATTCTGAATCATGTTTGGACTGATATCTCTTTAAATCGTTATTTTTTTGTGTTCTATAATCACATAGATCACACTTGTACTTCTTATAAATTTGTTCTTTATTGTGTATGATCTGATGTTTCTTTAAATAACTCTTGAGACATGTTTTATAACCACACAGCTCGCATGTGTACTTCTTATCAGGACCCTCCACAGCATGTTTTACTAATTTATGTTCCTTTAAATTGTAACTTCGATTGGATTTATAGTCACACAACTCACACTTGTACTTCTTATGAATTCCCTTAACATCATGTGTTAATTGATGGTTCTCCAAAATGTGTTTGGAATAAGTTTTATAATCACACTGCTCACACTTGTACTTCTTATTAGGACCCTCCACACCATGTTTAACTAATTTATGTTCTTTTAGTCTATAATTTCGATTGGATTTGTAATCACACAACTCACATTTGTACTTCTTATCAATTCGATCCACATCATGTATTGACTGATGTCTCTTTAAACTGGACTTGGAATGGCTTTTGTAATCACACAGTTCACACTTGTAATTCTTGTAAGTTCCTTCTGGATCGTGTGTCAATTTATGTTGTTTCAACCTACCATTCACATGTGTTTTATAATCACACAGTTCACACTTGTAATTCTTATTAGTTCCCCCTAAATCATGTATCAATTTATGGTTACTTAGATATTTCTTAAAATGTGATGTATAATCACACTGTTCACACTTATAGTTCTTAAGAGTGCCCTCTATATCATGTTCATGATACTTGAAGCACCATTTTCGATGTGTCTCATAACCACATTGTAAGCAATTATATTGCATTTCTGGAGCATTGTCATCATCAGTGGATGAAAGCCTCTTCAGCATCACAACAAGATCTTTTGTTGCACATGTTGCATGCTTAAGTTTTGATACTTTCTGCTGATTCAAGCATTTCCTGAAAAAAAAAAGTTGAATTTGTTGTATTTCTATGATAATTTAGATGTCACATTCTACAATGTCACTGTAACAGTGACTGTATTTGACTGACTTTCTAATTTTCAAAGTTCAAAATCAAAAATATAAATAGGAGCTACTGCATCATCCTCTCCATTCTTGCAAGACAAGAAACCATATAAGTGAAAATCTTTGTGATTTCATGATATCCATCTAAACAACATATTATCTACTGCGTTTTGTAATAAATTTCAACAATAATTCTTTTGATTCCTATAATGTTTATAACTTTGAAACCCACAAAGATATTGAATCAACAATGAGAGAGAGAGATGTTTATAGTTGTAACATCCAACTATGCAACACCACCGTGACTCTTTTTTGGAAGATGTCATTATAGTTCCAGGGTATCAGAAATATTATTTATTGTTTGTAATACAGAATTTATTCTATTTGGCTGTTCTTATTGTACAAGTTATTTTTGAATAGACTTACTGATTGCTGGACTTGTTGCCAGACGTCTCCCTGCTCTTGTCATCTGGACAATTTCCAATGACAGCATCATGTATACTGATAACTGATAAGCATACTTTTAGTTGTGGACCCATGTGACACTGTACTTCATGCTTGTTTCTGGTTTCTGCTGACACAAATTCTTCAGTACAATAGCAACAATAGTTGTTATCCATGCAATCAGCTGCATCTAAAAAATGTAATAGTAAATGAATATGAAATAGTTTATTGTGAGAAATAAGTGTATTACTCACCCCTACACCATTTGATGGTAGAAAAGGGGTTTAAGACAATATATATATAAATTTGAATCACAAATTGCATTTATAATTAAAAAAAATGGTCAAAAACAGATATGGAATATCAAACCACAATGCAAATGGGTTTATCAACCCATTGCTCAAATTAGATAAAAAAATTCATCATTGTTGGTAGCATTTTTCACCTCTTTTATCTACTTTCTTGCTAGGACATTAAAACTCATAGTGGTTTGAAACATTCAAAGTAGATATACAGACAATACCTAAGGTCTTTAATGATTTTCAATCCCAGATGAGTAAAAGATTTTTACTACAAATATCAACTTAAACCAGTGTAGCACCACACAAAATATGCTTCTGCACAGTATGTTGGAAATAATTGAAACAGTACAATGTATGAACAAAGCCAATTTGCGGTTCTAGCAAAGCAACTATTGGGAAGTAGTGTCCGACCGAACATTCGGTTTCGGCTGCCATCCAGCCGAAACTACGGCCGAAACCGAATTCGATTGATTTCGCGCTGCAATCGGACGCTCTCAGAGCACTGATCTGCAAGTGACGAAGTGTCATTTTGCTGTGTAGATGATGGTAATACCTTATCACAAGTTAAGAACCCTACTTATCGGAGCCAGGGTTGCGAATAAACGCAAATATTTTTTCTTACTGGAGTTCTAGCCCATTTATGCCTCTGAGAAAGGTTCCCCTAAAATTCATGTTGGCCTTACTGAAGACTGTTTCCACTGAACAACTATTTAATGCTGCTAGTCAATTTTATTCAAACCAAAGAAGCAATTTGATAAGCGAGAAGGTTGATAAATTATTGTTTCTTGCTTACAATATTAGATTGTTCAATTATGCATATTGATAATCAACAATAGTTATAGCGCAATGAAGCTCATAACAGTAACTTAGATTTAGAGAAAACTCCGTAAGGAGGAGTGAGAATATTTAGTTTGTTGTACTTAGTACGTAGGTAGTTCTGAAATTTAGTTTTAAGGCAGCTAATTGTGTCATACAGAATGACCAAAGTTTACAAAGTTATTCAGCTTTAAAGATAGAAAATACAAAAAAGTTGTTATTTGGTTCAGATTAACTTCTCTTTTCAAAAATTACAAATAATTTATTTGAAATAAGGTGTGATAATTCTGATGATATGTTATTCATTTTTATTTCTATCAAAAAATGACTGACGTTATATATTGATGTTTTGGTTTTGGCCGAAACTGAGACCGAAGCCGAAATTCGGTTCCGGTTTCGGCCATAAAAAGTAATTTCGGTCGCACACTGTTATGAAGTTTTACAAGTGTTGGATGTTCTATTAAGCTTTTATGAACATCATAGACATGTTACCATTCACTATTCCTGCTTCATTATTTATGTCATGCATTGCTGGTATTAACTTACAAAAATATATTTCTGTGCAGTATGTCTGATAATCGAGTGACCTTCAACTTGCATTGGACTTGTAGGAAGTAATCACACAAATTGGGTTTTCAGAAAAAAATCTTCAGACTGAGGGTATGTCCAAGATGCACTCTGGTTTTCTGAGTCAGACAGTCAGCACCGAACGCCGCCGACTCTGCGTGCCTATCATCCCATGTCGCAAAGCGGGACTGGCCATAATGTACCTGCGCGTCAACCTTCTGGGTACTGGCAGTCTGACTCAGATTTATACCAGAATGATTTGTTCATTCTGGTTTCAGACAACCTGCCGCTTGTGCTGTATTTTTGTTTCAATGATGAATAACGAGAAGTTGATCTCAAAAGTTCATCTGAATATCAAAAATTGTTTTCAGATGCTGTACTCAGGAAAAAATGGGAACACCTCTGGGACCAATTTAGCATCGAGTACAGTAAATATCAGGAGACCCTGCTAAAACGGCTAATGAAGCCAAATGGCCTTATTTTAAGCAACAGTTATTTTTAAAAGACATAGTCAAGCCTAAAGCTTCTTCAAGCAATCTTAAACTGAAAGCACCTACTGTAACAGAAGATTTAGAAAATGAACAAAATGATGATACAAGCCTATTTTCTAACGAACAAGAAATAGACAACACTGATTCTGATGTATCAGAAACTGCTAGTGAGAATGT
The DNA here is from genome assembly GCA_951848785.1 of Callosobruchus maculatus. Lineage (NCBI taxonomy): Eukaryota > Metazoa > Arthropoda > Insecta > Coleoptera > Chrysomelidae > Callosobruchus > Callosobruchus maculatus. Next base: position 4,003,164 of record CATOUR010000106.1, on the reverse strand, counting down.
GCCCGAAACCCAGCTTCCTGAATCGAGCCAACCAATCAATCACCCTGCAAGTCAACCTATGAAAAGAAAACGTATGATAGAAACCAACTCATTATATAACAAAAAAGGTCTTGCAACTAGAGTAGCAAAAAATTAGTACTATACAAAGTGCTTTCCAGTGCGAACCCGACAATGATGACATGATGTTTTTTAAAAACCTACTCCCATTTGTACTCCCCGTAAATACTTCTTAATTTATTTATAGGGTGAACTCCACTTATTATTGGTCTTAACTTGATTGTAACATTCCCACTAAGCAGCAATAAAGCTGCAACCTGTTTTCTTGTAAGGTCCATGGTACACTGCTGTTTTGTTGGCAAGTTCTGTTTGCTCTGACAGACTGCTTGCATATTGGCCATATCTAACCTGCTGCCCATAGTCAGACAGTCGGCGCTGAGAATCCGCGTCTGATAATCTGCTTTTACCAGTGTGCATCTTGGACGTAACCTAATGTTGGTTTGGAGGATTGAATCCAAAACAACAATTTAAAAGCAGAACTATTGGAAGACCAATAGCAACGCCACCGATATATTTGGAACGTTCAGTCTTACTGTTGCTGGGTCAAACCTATTTGAACCAGCCTATTCAAATAAATAATTGTTAAAATAAGGCAGTTGATTGATGCCCCACAGTTTTAAAGTATTATACGTAACAGTACGACTAGTATAAATCTACCTTTTGTATTTATGTCGATTTCCACAGGTTCTCCGTCCGTAATATCTGCTTCTTTTACCTCGGACATATTTAGCTGTATGTTGGTTGATATCTATGTTATCAGTTTCATACAATGAGTTTTATGAGCCTTGAGTACCTATTGAGTCTTAAATTAACCTAATAATGGTAATCACCACCGACTATTGTAATCACAGACGATAGTAACATAGATAAAAGATTTTTGGGTTCGATAGTAATAATGACAAAATAGCTAAAAACTAGACTTGCTAGACTCTCAGAGTGCTATCCAAGTATCCACGAACCCACGTGCTATCAGAGTAAGTTCGTAAGTTGAAAGTTGTTACTCAGACAGAAGTCACAAGTCAGAATACCACAGAATAGGTATGCAGAATACTCATCACAATACTCATACTCAGCATCACAAAACATCTCAGCCACAAAACATATATCTCAGCATCACTCAGCATAGATCATACTGAGGTCCACAAAACAAAACAGCTCAAGTCCATACACGGTCCATAGATAACAGGTTTTTGGGTTGGGTTATAGATGGGAAACTACAGTGACTGTATGAGGACAGTGGCGACAATAGGATGTCTCATTTTTGATTGGTTCGTCTAGCTCCGCCATATTGTGGCAACTTTAACATTAGCCATGGCCGACTCTACACTAGGCCGGAGCCTTAGATGTGGCAACGTGGCTTAGCTGTGGCAACGTGGCTTAGCTGTCAAATAGTGGGCCTATAGTTTCAGAATAATTATTCCATTTTATATGTATTAGAGTTCATCTTGGTTAATATATTAAGAAAAATACTTTTTAGAACTACTACTACTAATACCACTTACATCTGATGTCTGGTTCATCGTAGTCAAACACTACAAAATAGAAATAAATGCAACCTGTTTCCTGCTGCCACTTCCACTTAATTGAACACTCAATTTACTTTGTAGATTGTCACTTGAGCTAGAAAAATTCACTATTAGGTCACTGTGAAGCCATTCTTGCTGGTCTTGATTCCCTTTCACTATCAAATCTTTTCGTAGGTATGCCCAGATGATGCCGGATCGCCAATTAGTCGAATTGCCCTTCTCTGGACGGCATCTAGTATAGACAGGGTAGTAGGGGCAGCAGCTCTCCAGACATGAGAGCAATACTCCAGGGAAGGTCTTATCTGGGCTTTATATAGCGTGAGGAGGTTACATGGTGAGAAATACTTTCTGGCTCTAAATAGTTACCCAAACTTTTTGCATGAGGGCATGGACAAAAAAATTACTGGTTCTGGAGGGTTTTTTTATTTTTAAATAAAATATACCTAGCTATATGCTTCTGCTCATGATAATTTACCAATTATTTCTTTGTTTCAATTTTTTCTAGCTAAAAAATGAACTATCGCCGTATGCTGCTAATGTTAACTTTGCCACAACATGGGTGGTGGGCGGAGCTTCGTTCCTATTGTCGTCACTGTCCTCATACAGTCACTGTAGTTTCCCATACAGTGACTGTATGAGGACAGTGGTAACAATAGGAGCGAAGCTCCGCCCACCACCCATGTTGTGGCAAACTTAACATTAGCAGCATACGGCGATAGCTCATTTTTCAGCTAGTACAAATTGAAACAAAGAAATAATTGGTAAATTATTAGGAGAAGAAGCATATAATTAGGTATCTTTTATTTAAAAACAAAAAAAAAAACGCTCCAGAACTAGTAATTTTCCTGTTCATGCCTCACTAAAATTTGTGTTCCACGTTCGCGTTCCAATTCGTTTATATGCCTAGTTCAAAACAAGGTTGGTATCGGCTGGTTAGCGTCGTGGTAAGACGTCGGTCTCCCATGCAAAGGGTTCCGAGTTCACGTCTGGGTAGGACTTTTTTTTCTTTGTTCTTTTTTTACAAAACAGATTATTTAGGCCGGTTTTTTAAATTTTAGCAGATATATGTTGATTTGAAATGATTTTTACAAACAACCTAAAAATTTGTCGTTGACTCCCATGCAAAAGGTTTTGAGTTCGCGTCTGTGTAGGGACTTCTTTCATTCTTTTTTACAAAACGATGATTTAGACCAGTTTTTGAACTTTAGCAGACATTTGTTGATCTAAAGCGTTTTTTAAATAAAAATAATCAATGTAACTTCTTTTTAATATTCTCTTAAATCACTTGAAAATCACTACAACGCAAATAAATAGTCACCAAACCTCGCACAATAAACCACCATCCACACAAATTCGCATATGAAAAGAATTGGGTCTGAAAATTTTTGATCCTTTCTACCTGAGGCCGAAACTCATTAATTATCCATCTTCCCGAACAAACCACTTGTTTGGAACCAATCAAAAATGAGACATCCTGTTGTCAGGTTATTTGTATGGGAAAACCCACCCGAAACCCCTTTACAGATCAACATAATTGGCAGCACAAATAAATCATAGAGTCTTAGATAATTTGCACAAACAATATGGGGTGAAGCTAGAACACAATTTATCAATAAAAATAGCATTTTAAATCAATCTAGGTATAAAAATACGTTTGCTTTATTTCAAGTGTAAGCGTATTAAATTGTCTGTGTAGTGTAGGTGTTACCTCTGCACTTTGGCAGATATACCTTCTGAGGTTCTTAGATAGAAAGGAAATTCAACTAAATATTCTGCATCTGCAAAAAAGGCTGCTGAGACAAACATTGTAGAATCCCAAGCCTCTTTGAGTCTTGTCCTCCAGAGCTATAACACTGTTGAAATGCACACCCATAAAGCTTTTGAAGCTGCATGCTATGAAACTTCTGGCTGCTCAACTTCTAAGGAACTATAGGTGCAGCTCTACTACCTGTCTATGCTTTAGCTCTCAAGCAATACCTCCAAATTGAGACATGCTGTTACTGGACGTTAAGTGAGACACCTCTGTGTAGGGGATGTGAACAGGAAGATGAGACTACTAAGCTGTGATTGTCCAGCTCTTATTTAGGTACTTCTTTACTAGGGTAGTCAAGGAGTTCTTTAGTAATTGAGAATCAAGAAGTCTCGTCACACACAGTCTTAAAAGCTTCGTGGGTACGGTCCCACAACAGTGTTGTGATAGCTCTAGAGGCCAAGGCACAACGGGGTTCTGGCTCAGGTCCCAAGATTTTGTTGTCGGCAGTCCTGTTTGCCAACCGGTCCGTTATTTCACCGCTCTATAACTTATGTTTGTCTCAGCAGTAAGGTTTACCGGGTTTCTCATCCATAAAACAGGTACAGTAAATATGTTTATCTTAAAATAAACTTAAATAAAGCCCACAAATGAAAATATTAAAAAAATTATTTGAAAACATCATAACATAACCTCTATTTTAGAAATTACAGACGGTCTGCCATCTATGTTGCTACCACTAAATCACAAATGTCACTGTCAATGGTCAAGTCATGTTCGGAAAGATCCCGTTCTGGATGTTAGCGTCAATCAACTTAAATTTCTGCTAACTAGATGGTGCGCGCAAACTTGATGCATTAGTTGAGTTTGGCTTTTTAGGTTGGCCCTTTAAGTATAAAAGGAGCCAAATCCTATAATATTCAGCATGACTGACCTAAAAAATGATGTTCTGTATAGTCACTAAGACCGTTAAGACTGAATACATCTATGCCATCTATGTTTCCATCAACCAACCGCAAATGTCACTGTCATTGTAAGAAAAAAAGGTTCCTTTCTGTCTACGATGCCATCCGCCAATCTGTTCAAACTACAAACACCTCATCGCTCTTCTGCTATCCTGATACCAAAAGCTGGAAATCTGAGCGGCTACAGCGAGAGACGGACTCGAAAAAGCAGGAAGGAAATAAATATTGATATCGCTCTGAAAGGCAGTTTTGATAAATCGCGTCTGAACTTTATGTTTTAAGTCATCGAAAGTTGGATTTATGGGCTAAACAAACTAACTCTCATAGTACTCAACAACCTCTTGTTGTGGATATATTTAGATATCAAATAAAGAAATAAATCAATGATTCGAGATTCGAAGATGGTATCATCCCAGCCTTTCTTTACCCACTTTACGAGTGGTGCGGCAGACTGCAGAGTAGCACTCTGCGACAGCGGACGCTTTATTTATTAGAATATGAAGGTGTTTTACTTCAACATCTATTTTAATTACGCAAAGACTTTGAAGGGTATCCTCTATTTAAAATGATAAACAAAAGTAGATATTATTCAGCAGTAGGTATTAACTGGTTTAATGCTAAATGCTAACATAAACTTCTTCCATAAATCAAATAAAATACTTTCATCACACTCAATACGCGCGAATCCAGGCTTTTGCATAGAAAACAAGTTCTATATCATACCACAGTACCACACCCTCTCAGAGGCTCAACAGCATAGTCCTTCAGTTTGTTTGTTAGTTATAGGAGATGACCATTGACCACTGTTGAGAGCCGATCAAAAATATATTTGGAACGAACTGAATTAAAGATATGTTTCCAACTGTAGTGTGGCTGAGGCGTGTGAAAAGAGACTCAGTACACACTACACCCCTACCCAGAACTAAATAAAAAATTCGATGAAATCAAACTTTCATTAAACAGCAACATGTTGTTTATCTGTGTTATATTTGTGTTTATATCATTTTTTGTTATTGAATAACACACATATGTTGAATAGGTATGTATACATATTTGAAGGAGCTCACAGCTCGTCGTGTGGCATAGGAAATCTTTTGAGTATGGCAGAGTAGAGACTGTAAAAAGCATTAAGACAGACTGCTATGATAACAAAGAGTGCAACTCCAAAAACCACACTCAGGAAGCTACCGTCGATCACTCCTGGATCTTCGAACATCATCCAAACCGTCAACAGTTCGCCTTTCAGATCAGTGATCTGTGCCCTCAAAATTCCTGGATCAGGGATTTTTGCACAGTTCGGTAACAAAGAATTTTATTCTGGATTTTTTTCAGTAGTCGATTTTGGAGTGTTGACTCTTGATCCTCAGTTTTGATCGTTTTCTATTCTTCCTTACTGAAAATTTACTGCTGAATCCAATAGTGTAACTAGTTTGACCCTAAAATCTTAATTCCGAGCAAAATCCGTTGGGAAAGGCTTATCCAGGGTTCAACTTATCATTTCAGAGCACATGTAGGTACCAAATGTATTAGGAGCTTTAGACTACTGACTATTAAAATGTGGGTAGTCTATGATTAGAAGATATATATTATGTATTTGTTCAATTGAACAAATTGAAATGAAGAAATTTCTTACACTGGATTCAAGTCAAATCTAAAATACCTACTGTTCACTAGGATACTTATGTTCTCATTAAATGTAAATTTATTCTGTCATTGCACTTTTAAACAAGAATTAGCAGCACAAACAGTATGGGGTGATGCTAGACCACAATTAATTAACAAAAATGCTATTTAAACACAATCTATAAAAAATTGTTTGCTTTATATTGAAAGCAAGCTTTTCTCCATGACACTACATCGTCTGTGGAAGTGTTGCTCCAGGGCTTTGGTAAAGAAATTCAGAATCTTAGATACAAAGGAAATTTAGCTATATAGTCTGCATTGGCAAAAAGGGCTGCTTAGACCAACATCTTGGGGCCGAAGCCTGTTTGTATCTTGATCCCTAGAGCTATGACAGCACTGTTGAAAGAGCAAAGCCATCGGCATACGTCGACTCTTCTGGCTGCTCAACACCAAAATAGGTACGGTTGTGCTCAATCAAGCTCAACTGCTAAGGAACTTCTTAGTTGCTCCACTGAGAAGGTACAAACGAAGCCACCATCACCAAATACTCCAAATAGGGGAATATGTACGGTTAGTAGCCAAGCCAGGCAACCGCAAGGTAGATAAATAGTATAAATACCACCTCCTCAATACTAACTGTCACAAGTGCTCCTGTCCAATGGCTCGTGATACCTTGAATTAGATACCTTTTTTACCTCGCGTTTGGAATCTCCTGCCACCTCCTAAATACTAACTGTCATCTGTACTCCTGATCAGTGGCTCGTTATACCTTGAATTAGATGGATGAAAAAAATACATCGATCTGCCATCTATGTTCGCAAAACGAAACCACAAATGTCAATGTCAATAGTCGATGTCAGAAGAAGATTCCTTTTTGCGCGTTAGTGTCAAAGAGACAATATTTAATGCTTTGCTCACTAGATGACGCCATTAAAAAATGGCCGCCATTTAATTCTACTTTGACATATTGGCAGCGATGTCTGTCAAAGTAGAATTAACCTGCCATCTGTCAATCCATACAAACACAAACACCTCCTCGCTTTTCTGTTATCCTGATAGCAAAACGTGGAAATCTGAGCGGCTACAGCGAGAGACGAACTCGAAAAAGCAGGAAGGAAAGAAATATTGATATCGCTGTGAAAGGCAGTTTTGATAAATCGCGTCTGAACTTCCTTCATAGCAAGCCCTTTTTTTTGATTTTTCATTTTGTTAAAAATATGTATGGAGGTTGTAAGGACAGTTTTACTATTGCTATTAATAAATAAATAAAATAAAGTGTGAATTTTTGTAAATTGCTCGTGAAAAAGATAATTAGGAGAACTAATTTTATATTTATTGCCATGTTATTTCTTATTGTGTATTTAAATAAACAAATGTTTGATTATGAAATCTGTAATTTTGAAAAAATTGATTTTAATTAGACGGGTGCTTGAAGGGGCATCCTCGATTCAAAATAATAAACAAAAGTAGACATTGGGATTCCCCAGTAGGTATTAACTAGATAAACGCGTACATCAAATCAAACAGACCTTTTCACTCTCTCAGTATGTGCGAAACCAGGGTTTCGCATAGATAACGAGTTATACCTATATCACACCATTTCCTCTCATTGCCTTATCCTACTTTCAGATCATATGCACAACCACATAGTCCTTCAGTTTGTTAGTTGTCAGTAGATGTAACCACTGTTCACTGTTGAGAGCCGATCAAAAATATATTTTGAAGGAACTAAATGAATGGCATGGTAGCAACTGCCATAAAACTCATGCCCTACACCCTACCCTATGTATACAAGTGGACTTGAAACGATCAGTCTTTGCCAGAACAACTGCTTCCTGGTAATATTCAGTGGCAGCAAATTAAGCTTGTTGTCCACACCATTATTAAGATGGTTTGAATAGCACCAGTTTCCAGACATTTCCAGTGAGCTTTTGACATTACTCAGTGGACTCAGCCAAGCTATGGTCACCATTAATGTAACACTGGCAGTACTGGCACTGTATGTATAATATACCTGTATCTATATGGCAACCTTTGATATCACACATGTTTTGCTCATATAATCATGTCTAACGACAATCAAAATACATTTTTTGATCGTTGTTGATCATGTCAGATGTTGATAGCTTATTACTCCTGAATAATAATAGCACATGCAGGTGTCCTAAGGCCAGTTCATTTAGGCATACTTATGTTAAATGTTAGACGCTTATATGATTAGTTCATTCACTCCCAATGTTTGAATGGCATACTAAAAATATCTATCTATCTATCTTTATTTATTAATTCCAGTGAGATCACATAAGTGATATGGAACTTGTCAATATAAATATGTTTCAAAATACACAGTACAATAATAAAACAATTAAAATAAGTTATTTTACAATATAGGACAGAAATTATGGCACAATACAATATAGAAATTATTACACAAATATAATACAGCTAAAAGTACAGTGTAGTTACAAAAATATCACAGGATTTTATTATCAGACAGAAATTCTTCAACCCGGTAATATGCCTTGGTGCACAAAGCAGTTTGCATTGTTTTCTTGAAAGTACTGAGAGGGGCTTCCCTTACTGCAAGTGGTATTTTATTCCAAATTTTGGTAATTGAGTATTCTACATTTTTCTGGAGGAGAGTCATGTTGAATGTGTTCGATTTTAAGTCTCTTTTATTTCTAGTATTATACTGATGCCGGTTGAAGTTTTGAAAGAGATCTTGGTTCTTTTTAATAAATAATGCAGATTCCAGTATGTAAATACCAGTTACAGTTAATATGCCATTTTGTATAAATACAGGTTTGCAGCTTTCCCTATAGGTCAACCCAAAAACACTTCTGATGCACCTTTTCTGAAGGACCAGTACTCTATTGACGTTTGTCGCGTTTCCCCAAAAAATTATGCCATAGGACATCCTTGAATGCACATATGCATAATATGCTATTAGGGCTGCATTTTGGTCAACGCTTCTGGATAATATACCTATTGCATAATTAAACTTAGCAGTACGTTGGCATACATCCTCAATAAATCAATATTCCCAAGTGATAACTCAACATATATAGTAACGGTGAATCAAATCCTAGATTTTTCAGATTTCTGACAATCACAGTAGAAAACTCAGCCACAGACCAAAATAACATTTTCTCAGAGCACATGCAGGGCAAATTATGTTCAATTTCTTACATGGAAGTCGACTGAATTACTACTGGATACATACATTTTTATATATGACTATAAAACTCTTAAGGATGGATGACATTTCTGGCTGCTCAACTTCTAACTATCCTAGTAAGCAGGTAGCTAAATACTACCTGCACATGCCCAGGCAACACTTCCAAATTGAAACTGGTGCTGTTACTGGACATTGTCCGCCAAGAGCAGGAAGATGAGACTATTAAACACCTGCTGTGCGATTGTCCAGCTCTTATTTAGCTCCTCACTAGGGTAGCTAAGGAGTTCTTCAGCAGTTGAGCATCCAGAAGTCTCCTCTGCTACAGTCTTAAGAGATTTGTGGGTACGGTTTTTCAACAGTGTTGTCATAGCTCCAGAGTCCAGACGGCAAGGCACAAAGAGGCTCAGGCCCCAGGATTTTGGTATCTGCAGCCCTTTTTTTCGCCGACCGATCTGCTAAAATATTGCCTTTGGACTGTGAGTGCCTCCCCATATAAGTCAGTGAAAGCAGTATGACCATGACTGCAAGAATATGAGGTCTGCTGCAGTTCTTTTTCAAAACAATTACATTATTCAAGACATCGCCCTAGTTGTAGGTACAATAAAATTACTTTTCGCAGTGATGTTCACAATATAAATATCTGATTTAGGGGTTCTATTTTATTGTTCAACTTAATTAAAATATCCAAATCCAAAGATTAGATCAAAACTCAAAACATTATACATAACCTTCATTTTAGAAATAATAGAAATTACTTCGACCTGCCATCTATGTTTCTAAATCGTAACCACAAATGTCACTGTCAATCGTCAATGTTAGAAAAAGATCCCTTCTTATGTTTTTGCTTGTAGTGTCAATGACGATGGTATTTGATGTTTTGCTCACTAGATGACGCCACCACAAAATGGCCGCCATGTCATTCTACTTTGACGTATTGGTTGCGATATCTGTCAAAGTAGAATTGAGCTGCGACCTGCCAATCTACTCAAACTTCAAACACCTCCTCGCTCTTCTGCTATCCTGATACCAAAATGTAAAAATCTTGCTTCCTTGCAACGAAATTCGTTGACTTGCGACCAAGCAGGAAGAAAATATTGATATCGTTGTGAAGGTAGTTTTGATAATCGCGTGTGAACACTGAACTATATCGAGAGGATTTATATGTGCAATATAAACTAATTTTGTCAAATCCTTTCATCAATTTCTTATTGTGGATGTAGATTTTGAAATAAATAATTTGAAAATAGATATTGCAGTGTGAAGAACACTATTTACTCATTATACGATTAGTGCAAGCAGATTGCACTCTGCCGTAGCAAAAGCTTTTATTTAGATATAAGTGTTTCGTAGAGCAGATGTAGGTGCCAAATAAGCACAGACTACTAAAGTAGGTACCTAGGGACCTAGGCTATGATTAGAAGATGTACGGATATATCATAGAATGGATCAATTGTGTTCAATTCCTGAGAGGCGTTGAGAACTAGAGTGGCCTGTCCCCAGATTTCAGAAGATAGGAAAAGTGCTGGAAAAGATTTGCGAATAACAGGAATATATCAATGCTATAATGATATATGTATGCAATATCTCTGTAATAAAGCAAACTCATTCATAGGCCATTGTAATATTGAAAATGCACAAGTTGAGTATTCAGTATTTAGTTTCTCGTTTTTGTGGGATAGACCACTCTGAATGCCTCAAATATTTAGGCATAATACAAGATAAATAATGATAATAGTGATAATGGACTTGCAAGTTGTTTGTAACTCATCCCAGTAATTGTAGTAAACTTTATCAAATATAAATTTATTCTGTCGTTGCACTTTTGAATCAATAATTGGCAGCACAAATAAATCATAGAGTCTTAGATAATTTGCACAAACAATATGGGGTGAAGCTAGAACACAATTTATCAATAAAAATAGCATTTTAAATCAATCTAGGTATAAAAATACGTTTGCTTTATTTCAAGTGTAAGCGTATTAAATTGTCTGTGTAGTGTAGGTGTTACCTCTGCACTTTGGCAGATATACCTTCTGAGGTTCTTAGATAGAAAGGAAATTCAACTAAATATTCCGCATCTGCAAAAAAGGCTGCTGAGACAAACATTGTAGAATCCAAGCCTCTTTGAGTCTTGTCCTCCAGAGCTATAACACTGTTGAAATGCACACCCATCAAGCTTTTGAAGCTGCATGCTATGAAACTTCTGGGTGCTCAACTTCTAAGGAACTATAGGTGCAGCTCTACTACCTGTCTATGCTTTAGCTCTCAAGCAATACCTCCAAATTGAGACATGCTGTTACTGGACGTTAAGTGAGACACCTCTGTGTAGGGGATGTGAACAGGAAGATGAGACTACTAAGCTGTGATTGTCCAGCTCTTATTTAGGTACTTCTTTACTAGGGTAATTTTTGGGGGTCTGAAATCCGGGGCAGAATCCAAAATTATTTAACTTCCTCAAACGGGACGAAAACGCAGAAACGGAGGCCAGATCCGTGATCTGAGCCCTCGAAATTCCTGGATCAGGGATTTTCGCGCAGTTCGGGAGCCAAGAATTTTTTTAGGATTTTTTTCGGTAGTCATATGCCTTTCGATTTTGCCCGATTTTGGACCACCCTCGGTTTTGGTCGTTCTCTATTCTTCCTCATTGAGAATTTACTGCTGAATCCAATAGTGTAACTAGTTTGACCCTACAGCGTCTCATTCTAGATCAAAAAATAATTTTTGGGGGTCTGAAGTCCGGGGCAGAATCCAAAATTATTTAACTTCCTCAAACGGGACGAAAACGCGAAACGGAGGCCAGATCCGTGATCTGAGCCCACGAAATTCCTGGATCAGGGATTTTCGCGCAGTTCGGGAGCCAAGAATTTTTTTAGGATTTTTTTCGATTTTGCCCGATTTTGGACCACCCTCGGTATATATTTGTATCACCTCGTAAACCACATTAAATCAAATCTCACACTAGTTATTGAATTCGGTATATTATGTAATAAAAAAGCAACTTAATTTCCAATTAACAAGTTGTTGCAGTTGGAAACATTACACCATATAATCAACAACAAGGTGTACATATAACAGCCGTATATTTTTTACAGTACTATTTCTAATAAAAAATCTGATTTGTTACATCAACAAAAGAAATTTACTCAAATACGGCACTGTAGTAGAAATTGCGAAAGCCTTCTTGATGTAATAACAGCTTCCAAAATAATTACGAAAACCTAGTATGTCAAGATACAGAAAATAAAGTTCTAAAGGAATGTCTGAAGTTATAAATAAGTACAGATCTATATAGGTACTTACTACGTTTATTTCGATGGTTTGGTACGGATCGAAATCTGAATACCCGTTTGGACCAGCCAAAAAAAAAACAGTCAAGTCTAGCTTAAAAAACTCAAGCCAAACCCAAAAGTTAGATTGCTTTTTGTTTATCAACCATCGTATTTTGAAACACTCTTTAAATATCAATACAAATTAAATGAAATACGAGTTGAAATAATATGCTCTATCCATGTGCACTAGCAGTTTTATTTATAACGCCGGGTCCGCGTCAAACCAACAAAAAAGCAGCCATATTTCGAAAACGAAAATAACAAATTGTCTAACTGCTGTCCGCACATACAAAACAATTATTAGAAACAAAGAACAATTAATTAATTATTATGGCAGCTGGTTTTCTATTCTTAGCAAAAAAGCATTTTGGGTTACATCGCGCCTAATGACCGACAAAAAGCTATGTTGAGGAGTTATGGTAAGATTTTGGAAAAGATGAAACTTTTTATCTATAATAATAATAATAGTAATTTTCATAAGAATGACCTGTACTGACATTGAAATTATAATACAAATCATCGTACACTAGAAAAAAGCATTACAAAATAATCATATTTCCTAATGGTGTCTGTCTTTTTATAGCGCTTTTTATATCATGTAGGTATCAGGGTGCTTGGCATCGCCTGAAAACCTAGCTTCTCTTTAAAGTTCAACGAGAGTGGACTAAAGCCGCGGGCACATGACAGCGACTTGCCTGCACGGTACAGTTTGCGCAAACAAGACGGTATACCCCTGAGTGTCCACACCATTCAAGTAAGCTCGCTCAAACCCCCAGTATTTAATAATTCGGAAAGTGACTATTTCATATAGGTGCTGCTATCCTTAAAACTGAACCCTATGGTCCACACTCACACAGGCTTTACCGTGCAGACCAGTTAGCGCAAGCCAAAACTAGATACCGTCTTACCGTCCACACGCACGGGCTTCCCGACACAAACTGGTTTGCACAAGTAAGTATGAGGTAAAGCATGTGTGGACGCTGCTTAAGCGAGAGATCTGAATGGGCTCTAGCAAAACTTCGATATATGTCGAATGGTATCACCTTGTACGATGATGGCTCCAAAAATTCATCAGATACACAAGGAGGCATATACGGTGCTTGCGTGAGCGGAACGTAAGTATCCGCCTAGGTAAACTGGCTACCTTTTTCCAGTTTCCTTTTAGTCTGCCTGTGATAACCCAGGGTTTCACAGCGACACAAGATGGGTGCCGAGGATTCTTCCTCTTCACCACACCACGTGCACGTTGGGTCGTTGACCACCCTCATCATGAACAAGTGACACCTGAAGGTGTTGTGACCCGTTAGTAGGCCTACTAGCAATCTCAAGTTACTCCTATCCAGAGAGAGACAAATTCGTCCTATTCTCTCTGCAGGCCCTGCTAATAGTTCCCGAGCCTGACGGAGATGACCAGAGATGTTGTTCCATCTCAGAGAGTGTTGATTCTGGATCCACTCTCCAGTTGTTTTCCTAATCAAGTTTGCAGATAGTCCTAAGGCTGGTTCCAGGCCCACAAAACTGTTGCCGGATCCCATCCTGGTCAGATGATCCGCCATTTCGTTACCCTTTACCCCAGCGTGCCCAGGTACCCACATCAGTGATACCCTGTGTTTAGCTGAGATGTCGTCAAGAGCCCTCCTGCACTCCAGGACCAGTCCCGACGTTATTTTCCAAGCACTCAGTGCTTTGATGGCTGCCTGACTGTCAGAGCAGATAGTAATCCGCCTCCTGGCCCTCAATTTCCCGAATATGATTTACACAGGCAAGTATCGCATAGATCTCAGCCTGGAGGAACTCATATCTAAATGTAGGCCAGAAGGGAAGGCAGAAGAGCACTCCAATGTATCTCAAAGTTCGCAAAGAACTTAGGATGGGACTCTGTTTGATCCCCTTGTCTAGGGGTGCACAATAAGGCTTAAGGCTGAGTGGCAACTATTAGGGCAACTGAACCCTAACCCCGTCACTACAAAAAAAAAGTGGTAGTCCTTCAGTGCACAGAAATACAGCAACTGGCGGCGACGGAAAGACTTAAGTTCCTGAAGACACCAAGAAAATAGTTGCCGAAATTTCACTTTAACTAAACTAACTGACAACTGTCAAAATGCAGGGAAATATTCGAGTTGATGTTTAATTTGTTTTGTTGGTTTGATATGATTTCACAACCACCCTTAGTTAGTAGGAAGTTAGTTCACTAAAAAACAAAAAGCTCCATAAACAGCTGTCAAACAATGTCATTCAAAATTAAATGTTCTCATATTTTTATACTTCGAGGTGACTGAAGTGTGAATAAAGTATGTTTCAAACATACTATTTTTATTTCCTAATATGAAAAACAATTTACGACCAAAAGACTCAAACCTCTAGCATTTACATTCAGATAAAACAGTCGAAATAAACGTAGTAACTGATCACATGTTTTTTTAGTTCAAATGTGTCCATAGCATTTTAGAAATGGTTACAGTTTTCCTGTTATACATTATGACAATGTAGATATTTTAAAGGTAGTAATACTGATACATATGAAATTTATATGAATAAATGTCAGAATCAACAATTTCATATAGGTTAACTTGACTAATCTCTTATTTGAGTATAACTTTGATTCACTATATGTATACTGAACATAATACAGATATATGAAAAATAGACACATTTCAGAAAAAAATTCCTATGGCCATGTAATCTAAGCTGAAGTTATCAAAAATATAAGTGAAAAAAGTTCTCTTAGAATAATTAATATATAGTTTAGTGCACAGAATTTTTGGTCTAGTAATAATAAAACCCATATGTGCATAGAATAATTTTCGCATTTTGCTCTTATAATATTCTGAAAACCAGAGCTCAGATTATTAGGGGTTTTTGATTTAGTATTATATTTCTCATGGGCCAAAGCAATAGCCAACTGTGGTCAGTTATTGTATGAGAACATACTTTTTCAGAGCAGTGTATTTCAATCAGATATGGCAATATCTACATCACATATTGATTATCAGTGTGATAGCTAAAGTTGCTGCACATATTCAATGGAATTCATGCAAAACAATAACATTTGTTAATGGCTTTTGATAAGCATGAAAAAATGTAGTGTATTCAACCATGTATAAAAATATATGAATTTCAAAAGCATTTTGATTATGATGGATATAAAATCTGTATTGATTTGATTGTTCCAAATAATTTACACTATTTTTTAGGATGTCTTTGATTATAGAAACAGTGTAAACTGATCCAATCTGCCACTGATAAAATATTATTTTTACAACAAATCTTCAAGTTTTAACATAGGTACTTATCAAGAATGAATTTTCAGGCAAGAGTTCCTTAATGTTCTTTCAAAAAACATTAGTCCATGAAAATCATAGATTCCCATTGAAATAATTAAAGCAGTTATCTCACAAGAGTACCAAAAAAACAAATACCTACTGGAAGGTTTAAGAAATAATTTTTATGTGGTAGCTGACTGAGGTTAAGTTGGGTTTACTTTTGTTTTTCACTTAATAACACATATTTTTGCAGATCCATAGTTAGGTAGGTTAGGTAGGTGTTCCCCAAAAAATTATACAAAATTTTAATTAAAAAAAATTAATATATCACTATTCGATGAGTTTTGACCTATGAAAAAAAAAATACTATATTCAAACCAGACCAATGTAAGATAAAGAGTAATCCACAGAATAATTATGGTAAATAAAACGTCAAAAAATAATCAATAGATTTGGAACTTTCAAACATGGCAAATGGAATTTACAAAAATACCACATAATAACTGGCATAACAAGATAACTATAAAGCCCCACACAAAAACTCTGTAAAATAAATGTTTTAAAAATAATTTACCAAACACTGAGTAATTGGCAGGAAATAAATAATGCAAAAATACCGTTTTGCACATAATCACTGGTACATAATCTTGCTAACAGCCAAATCACTACTCCACTGGAGAATTTAAAGTTTTTGCACTATATCAAACTTTTGTTTAAAGTCCATTGCTTCCTTTTTGGGATCGAACTTCTTTTTGGCGGCTAACTTCGCCCTTAACTCCGCTGCTGTCATACTTAAGTTCAACTGACCACCACTGGTTCCGTTTTCGTGTTCTTTTTTATTGTTTTCTTGATCATGGTTGTTTTTTTCTGTCACATTGTTAGTCGTGGTGGGAATAATACCATCATTACCCTCCTCATCTTCAGCAGAATCTGTCACTAACAGTTTCGTGTATCCAGTTTGAGCTTTGATGAGTTCAACCACTTGTTTATGTGTTTTATTAGCTATGCTCTCGCCGTTCACCTCAAGAATTCTGTCACCCTGCTTCAGACCCGCGGCTTGAGCAGGAGATCCATCGTCGACTTTGCCGATATACTGGCCTGGTTTACCTTTTTCAGCATGCAGGTTGAACCCATAACCATCAAAATGGTCCCATTTCTGGATGTGGCACAAACGCGTTTTCTGCTTTGACATCTTGGCACGGTACTAATGTTTTGGATTTGAGCTAAAGCATCGCGTGAAGACTAGTGTCTAATCCCGAAAATGTGTTACTTGTACTGACTGTACTAAGTACTAAGTAACACCGTCGTAAACGTATACGTACTACTCGCGGTTGTATTCATGGACATCCACGACTGAGATGGCAGGAGCAACGTTGCCAAATCTCACTTGACTAGTGGTTGCTCGTGTACTTAAAGTACTACCTGCTTATTGGCGGTAATTTGTTTCAGGTTAGTCAATATGCTATATATTTCGTGAAATGTGTCTAGGAGATCGAAGAATCCAGAGACAATACTCCATATCATTTGGCATCCGACAAGATATGCGTGAAAATTTTGTGCTCGGTTGACCACAGGGGTGGATCCAGAGAAGTTTTTGGGGGACGCAACACTATCACAACAACTCTACACGAAATAGTCCTATTTTAATGGTCCCTTCTCATAGACTTGCTAACCCAGAAAATAGTTCAAAGCTTATGACAATCAAATTGTATAGCAGATTACCTAACTGTTTTAAAAACATATCTGTGAGTACATTTAAACTAGAGCTGAAATCGTTTTCAATTAGTAACGCATACTGCTCCACTAGTGAGTATGTATCGTGAAGACATTTTGTATTTTTTATATGTTTTTAATTACCTATTTTACGTAATTAATATCATATCTATCACTATCTATTTGAGACATTGTAATTGACATCGGGAGTGCAATCCTCGCTATAATCATAGCGTTATATAATCGTTTAACTTTAATTTATAAAAATGTTCTATACCATTATTTGTGATGACCGAAAGAACCAACGAATTCGTTGGAAAGAACAGAGATTTATCTATCTACCTATCTATCAATACATTTTTTCGATGTATGTATGTTAGAGAGTGGTCGCGGCAACATTGCATATAGCGCTGCTAGATAATTTATGTAACTATTGATTCATTATTCGTCATAGTAAGGTCGCGAGTTCCCCACTTTTTAAATTTTCTCAGCCTTTACACGGATTACTGCATGTATAACTGGGGATTGTGTGATTATTGAGAATCGGCGGATTTTTTTGTGCCTAATTAGCATCTGTAATTATACGTACACAAACCCCAAGCTTATACTATTCAAAACCGTAACAGAAAGTTTAATTCATGGCCACAATACCTTCCTATTTTGTTCAGAGCAGAACTATAACTCACCAAAAAATATCGTCAAGTATCTTGATTCAGTACTTCTCACATCCCGACACAATCCTCATCAAAACATTAGATAATTATCAGGGACCTTTGAAATGTCTAAAAACGAACTTTGAGCAATTTTTAAATTTTTCACTTTTTTTTATTTCTCCTCCTTCACTGGCAAGAGTTCCAACAACAATACACCAATTCCTCCACAGTAGTAAGACGGTGTCATAATTTTATCACAATCAAGTTCGTAGTTTCCAAGTTACACATTATAGAGGGTTATATTGGTTATAATATGTATGTATCTATCAGACGATTCCACATATATAAAATTCAGAGGCAACATTCGGAAAGGTCTGAAAAGCACACGATATGACCAAAGTCAGTTTTTTTAGCGCAACGTATTTTATGAATACAACAAATTTTTGAGTTTCCAAACCCCACACCATCTCAATTTCACCACCTCCCAAAAACAAATGGAAAACGATTAGGATCTCCTGAAACGTCTAAAAACGAAGTTTGGAGGATTTCTGATAATTTTTTGTTTTTTATCGATTTCTCCGCCGCCAATGCATCCGTTTTAAAAATTATAGCAGCATTTCCTACTTCCATCTCACCCAAATCATCATCATTACAATCCATGCAGCGGTTACTGAGCTTACGCGGCTACAAAAAGCCGGCCTCAATGAGTGATGTGGATTTTCGTTATATAATTACCATAAAACTTTCGCGATCACAATCTCCCCCTATTCCCTATCGTTGTGTAAAGTAAAATGTGGAAAACGATTAAGAACCTCCAAATCGCTTAAAACTGAAGCTTGAGCTGTTTTTATATTTTTATTTTTGTTATTATTGCTGCGCCGCCACTGACACGATTTCTAAGAACCATGCGTTTTCCATCCTCGCCGCGTTAATAATACTATGTCAACATTTTATTAGAATCAATTTAATAATTTCTAGGTTACACAATACAGAACAATGTAAAGCAATACTCTTAGGCAAGCATCCGAAGATTCTAGTCCCTTTGTTTCTGTATTAGGCAAGGGAACGGATGGACCTAAAAAAGTGTATTATGCCGCTAGGTCTTTCTTTCACAGGTCAGTGGACAGCTTATTATGAATACAACAAAATTTTCAGTTTTACTACCCCCCCCCCTCCAAAGAAAAGTAGGAACCCTCAAAACGCCTAAAAAATTACCTTTAAAATTCTAAGATATTGAAGTTACTTCCAGAACCAAGAACGTTTCTTTTTTGCGAAAATGAGTGTATATTGGTTCCATTCAGTAATTCTAATTAGGTACTTCACAATAAAACGCAATTAGTCTTCATTATTTTTCTGTATTTTCATTGATGATAGGTCGCTGATGTATGCTCGAATATCGTTGAAAATACAGGTTGTGAGTAACCTCTTAGTCATATTTTCTGAACAAACATAGTTATTATCTTACTATACTATTGTTTATTTCCGATGCCTCATAAAATTGCATACATGTATAGGGTGAGCAGTACAAAGTTTTACAATTTAGAATTAAATAAATACGAAATCAAATCTTAGATTATCTTATATAAATGCCCTCTATTTCTTTTCAGGTACCTTAGGGCCGTATTTATAGTCCTCCCTTGAGTAATACTTAAGGTTACCTTAAGTAACACTCAAGGGATACTTGATGGACCCTCAAGTGTGGCTTTCCTTGTGTATGTTTCCTAGACAACATCTACTATATGATGGCGGGATTCATTTGGCGACGTTGTCATATTTCAAATATAAGTCGATTTGTTATGTCTATGCATGGCCGACTCTACACTAGGCCGGAGCCTTAGATGTGGCAACGTGGCTTAGCTGTCAAATAGTGGCCCTATAGTTTCAGAATAATTATTACATTTTATATGTATTAGAGTTCATCTCGTTTAATAAATTAAGAAAAATACTTTTTAGAACTACTACTACTAATACCACCTACATCTGACGTCTGTTTCATCACAGTCAGACACTACAAAATAAAAATAAACGCAACCTGTTTCCTGCTGCCACTTCCACTTAAATGAACACTCAATTAATTTTGTAAATTGTCACTTGAGCTAGAAAAATTCACTATTAGGTCACTGTGAAGCCATTCTTGCTGGTCTTGATTTCCCTTTCACTATCAAATCCTTTCGTAGGTATGCCCCAGGCCATGCCCAGATGAGTTCTATTAACTGTATTTTTCTATGATATTTGGGAGGTCCAGAAAACATTATAGGTACTACATTGTGCTTTAAAATAGGTCTTATCCTTTGAAATGTTTGTAAATTATCGTCTTTATCCTTATAAATATAACCAGCCCTTCCGAGGAATACCTTTCACCCACTTCTGTTTATGTCCCTTATTGGACGCACAATTGTTAGTGCAACCTGGTACTACACACTTTGCAGGCATCTTTTTATCTTTATAGTTTCATTTGTGCAGGTAAATAAGTAAAAACCCATTAAAAATCACCTTGCAACGTTCTTTTTAATCTGGAATAAGGTTATGTTGGGCCATGGTTTGGTAGTCCTCTACCCATGCCTCTACTGGGCTGCAACCTGGTACTACACGCTTTGCAGGCATCTTTTTATCTTTATAGTTTCGTTTGTGCAGGTAAATAAGTAGAAACCCATTAAAAATCACCTTACAACGTGCTTTTTAATCTGGAATAAGGTGATGTTGGGCCATGGTTTGGTAGTCCTCTACTTGGCTGCAACCTGGTACTACACGCTTTGCAGGCATCTTGTTATCTTTATAGTTTCGTTTGTGCAGGTAAATAATTAGAAACACATTAACAATCACCTTCCAATCTTATTTTTTGCTCTGGAAGAATACACATGACATAACAACAAATAAAAACTCGGCCCGCTGATTCAGTGTTGCCATATTTCAGTACACTCGGCCATGCCAGACAGCATAGCCCAACCTAAAGCGGCCCACAGACGCTCCGGAAATCTGCACAGTCCTGGCCTCAAGGATTATCGGAGCGTATGTGGAGGTTCGCCGGACTGTACAGGCCGCCGGATATGGAATCGAAAAAACTATTCGATCGCTTGCGCAGGCCGTCTTTTGATGCCATGCTTGCTAGGACTGAACTGAACTGACAGGTTTTCTGAGCGTCTATGGAGGAGGGTGTATTCAGGCCGAAGTGCAAGGGCCTTCAGGCTTCAGGCCAGGACTGTGCAGTTTTTCCTCTGAGGATTTCCGGACCGTCTGTGGGCCGCTTTAGTTGCGTCTTCTGTCCAATGAAAGACAGAACCGGCCTACCATGGCCAGATGTCCTAAAATAAGTTCTATAGCTTGACGGGGATATTCAGAGATTCCTCCCCATCTCATAAGATGTTGATTTTGGAAAAATGGTACCTGCTGCCACCCACAACCCACAGCCGATAATTTTGTGTTGATTTGAGGAGCCAAATTTGCACCAACGTGATGCTTCCCTACTGGGGCGTGTGAAGTAAAAGTGGAGAATAATAGAAAACTGCAAGTTCTACGCATCACTGTCTGTTTCATAATCTCAAGGAACTAACAACGCGAACAATACGAACTTGAGATCATGAGAATGAGAAACTGGAAGCGATTCACGGCAGATTAAATTTTTATTTTTATCTAAATAATTCGCACGTGTATGAATCATACTGTTAATTGTTATTTACACTTCAATATACCTATTGCACATTTGAAAAATTATCACTGAATGTTTTTACATGCATACATCCGTGGTGCAGCGGGGAAAACTAGGCAGGAAATTTTGCTTTACATCTCGATGTTGAAATTTGACCTGCGAAAAGCCTCCTTAAGATGTCTGCTTTTCTTTAGGAATAGAAGCGATATACTTATCCTCTCTGACCAAGCGTCGTGGTGGTATTGACAAATAAGAAAAGTTCTCACAACCTTAGCTACAGACCAGAATGTTCTGGATGAATTAGGACATGAGAGGAGCTTGTTCTTCATTTTACTTCCCACACCGATAGGTGAGGGGAGTATTGTGATCGCGAAAATTTTCGATTTCGAGATAATACGCTTTTTGGGCATGTTATGATGTCTACATAACGAAAATCCACGTCACTCATTTCCGTCGGTCTGTCTGTCTGTCTGTCTGTTGGCGTTTTTCTAACGTCGTAATCTCAGTAACCGCTGCATGGATTGTGATGAAATTTGGGCAGCGGTATGCTGTGGGGTCGTAGTAGGTAATGTTCGTATAATTTTGAAAATCGGTGCATAGGCGTCGGAGTAATTAGCAAAAAACAAAAAAAATTAAATATTGCTGAAACTTCGTTTTTAGGCGTTTTAGGGGTCCCTCATCATTTTCTACTTTTTTTTTGGTGGGGGTGAAATTGGGGTGGTTAGGGGTTGGGGGGTTGTAAAATTGAAAAATGTGTTGTATTCATAAATAGACTACCCACTGACCTATGAAGGAAGACCTAGCGACATAAATAACTTTTTTAGGTCTATCCGAACATTGCCTTATGCCTATTACAGAAACTAAAGGACTTAGAATTTTTTCCGATGTATACAGGCTGTCCATTTAGTGTGTAATTCTTCGATATCTCGCAAGGTACAGCTGATAGAAGAAAATCTCAAATACAATAGTTATTTGGTTACTTGAGATGCATATCCTAAAAATATTTTGAAATATACAGGGTGTTGCGGGAAAGTAGGATAGAGATCAACTTGATTTTTTAATGCTATGGAAGGATGAGAAGCAATCTACCAGCCGTAGAGTTCAATAGGAAGGCTGTATGATGGAAGCTTGTTTAGTTAGAAGAGCTGCATGCCATATAGGTGATCAAATGCCTTTGAACTATACGTAGCAACGGTATGAGTCTCGTCAAACGAATGGGCGAGTTTGCTCTACACGTCAGATATAAACCAAGCACGAGTTGGTATTTGATGACGAACTCCATATTTTCTGTCGCTGATTGAGTGATGAAGCTCAAGGTATTTCATAAGATTTTGATTAAGGAACTTCTCATGTCAAGTCCAGTAGCCTTAGTGAGTGCAGAAACTTCTGGACTGTATTGGTTTGTACCCTCTTCCCCTATCTTTAGGCACGGAAAAAAATACGCCACTGCATTGGATAATAAAGGTCTTTATTTTAGCCTCGACGAAGTCAAGCTGCTGATCGGCTTAACTGAGCTTTGACGAAGTAACCTGAAACTGTAGAAACTGGAAAGTTAGGCAAAAAGAAAATGCGGGCACAACTGCTACATTTATTTAACAATTTGTATGTAGTATAACAATTAATTAATATACAGAAGAACATGCTGAACACACAAAAGCTAATTGTACTAACTGCTATCACTTTAACATTTTTTTATAGCAACAGATTTAGAATACAGCAGCACTATAACAAAAATCAGTTTACATATTATACAAGTTCTCAAATAATCTCATTTACAGTATCTCAATATATACAGTAAAATATGTAGGATAATATATATAACTTTTTCATTTTTAATAAATGAATTATTTACAAATAATACTTTAAAACTCTATAGGGCGTTTACAGCAGAAGGAAAATACATAATTGAATAGAGCATTAACCTATGAAGGTGCAGACCCCAAGCCATATACTTTTTTTACTGATTTCTGAATATTTAATATATTTCTGTCCAAATAAAATAAAGCAAAAATGTATGAGAGCTGCGGAATGGAAAAACTGAGGGGATATTCTATATTAATAGAGAGGGTAAACTACAGCAAGTACACGCTTACAAAAAGCACAAGAAACAAACATTTTTCATACTTAAATACTGATAAATTTTACAAGACAATTTTTTAAATGATGGAAGGTTAAATATTTGACAGTCATGCGCATTAGTACCAGAATGTCACACATCTGACGACAGCTGTCATTTTTCATAAATCACAGTCATACTGTCAAAACAGAATACACCTCATTTTCTTGCTTAAAGAAGAAACAATCAAACTAAGCCACAATATAAACTGAAAAGACGATCATTAATGTTGTATAGTATAGTGTCACAATTTACTGTATACCTTATTTACCAAACACATCCACTACTATCCTTTTAGTTATATAAGGTTTATGATCTCTAATTTTACGCTTAATATGTGAATATACACCAAAAATAATGAAAGTACGTGCACATTTCATTTTATATAATTATCTAAATCTTATTTGCCGCGTTTCGTGAAAAAGGAAATATTTTAGAGTGAGTCACCTGAACTTATCAAGTGTCGAACCGAAGAACAAAATAATTATGTATATAAGTTAAAACGCAATCAGCATTAGGCGAACACGTTTGGTAAATGGATAACAACAACAACAAAATGGAATACCTCTATCCCACACAAAAAAAACACAGTTACATAAACACATGTCCATACAGAAGTAACAAAAGGCAACATTTGTTATCACGACAAGCAATGTTTCTTCTGTGCAAACACTGTTCTCTATATTACTGACATGTCTCCTTTTAATAGAAACTCCACGAAAAATGTATCCTTCTGTGGACACTGTGTTTCTTACTTCTGCGACATGTTTCAGCAACAAGAAACTTGCTTATATTACGGAAACAGTGATCTGGATCCGGATAGATCAGTTATATGTCAAACAGCTGTCAAGTGGGGTTTATGATTCCATGGATTTAACGGATATCGAACAACGAAAAAGTTGGTTTAAGAATAAAACACAGACGGTTAAGAAAAACAGCTACTGATCTGAATCATCCGATCGCAATCACTTACTGTACAAGAGTGAACTAACCCTATTTCTGACTGATCCCGGATCTCTTTCCGAACGTCAGTATCAGTGATCCTTGTGATAGGGTTAACCCGATCATAGTTTCCGTAAAGGCCTAAAAAGTTAATGACCGTCTCTCCTATCACTTAGTAGGCTGTCGACTTAGGTGAAATATTCCAAATCCTGCAGACATAGACAAATCCCCCTGGTTTATTTAGGTCACAAATTGAAGATCTTTCGTCTTGACCTATCAACGTTTCGGATATTTTAGCTGCTAATACTGAAGACAAGCGCTAGTGTAAACGATAGGTTATCTTCAATTTGTTATCTCACTGTAGGTTACCTTGTCTTTAAAATCAGCAATATTTCATGGGTGGTATAACGACATTTCTATATTGTAAACTGCAAACCTGAATTTCTCTCCATTCAGTGAGAAATCACGATAAAAAAAACGTTCCTAATAATATGAGATTTGAATCTAATCTCAACTTACGTTATGGAGCTTCATGGTATACTGTTTTTTGCTAAAATATAAATTAGATGGTGTAATTTCTGAAACTTATCGTGTTGTTTCCGACTATATCAAAATTTTGAAGCCAAATGTCGATAATTGTCATTTGCAGGGGGGGCAATTCCACGAATATTGGCAAAATAATGCACGCCACTGACCTTAAAAAAATTAATGTCGTTTTTCAGATTAAACAGATAAAAAGACACCTTTTTAGAGGATTACTATCTCAAGAATCTGCTCACCAGATGGTGTAGTTGTTGCACGTGTAGAGATATTTTGGGCTATTTTCTTTCCACATTATTCATTCCTATAACAGACAGTACCAGGATCCTAAACCGCTGATGAATTACTGGCTCTCACTTTGAATTTGTCAACAATGCGATTGAAACATCCTCTGTCCAGAATCACTGTTAGTGAGTTAACAAAAAAACAAAACGATGTCTTCCTGACATAGCTGTCAAACAATGTCATTTAAAATTAATTTTTGTCAAATTTTTATTTAGTGGTAAAGACGACGGAGGTGGTCAAAAGTGAGTAAAGTCTGTCTCAAGCATGTGTGATTTTGATAAGAGTGCCAGTGAAAAACGGTGGAATAAATTTATAACAACAGTCCTACAGTGTTCCTAACACTCAACCGAAAATTTTACCGATTGACATGAAAACAGTTCAGATCTAAACGTGATTTAGTATTTTTTCAATTATTTGTGCCTATGAATAAGTAATTCAATATAAATCAGTTATCTAAGTAACTAATAACAATGAGCTGGTTTTGAAAAATAACAGTTTTCCAATGATCCGCCATTGCTTATGCGAATCAATAAAACATTAAGGAAAAACTTACTGACACAGTAGTATTAAAAAACTTACTTAACCATCCATGAAATATGTATTTGAAAACTAAAATTCACTAAGATAATGTGCTACTTAATAAAAACGCATACAAGTACGAACACGATTTTTTATAAAAAACGTGAAAAGAAAATTTGAAATTACATCATCAAGGTAAAAAGTACGTCAATAACCCATGCATCCTTAAAATAGTTCTTACAATATATTGTACATGTAACACGTACGGGAACGTAAAAAATCACAGAAAAAATATTACTACTTCGCTGTATAAAGGTCCTGAGATATTTGATTATAGAATTAAAAAAACTTTGATAGCTCCAATTCTGAATAGTGTATAGAGCATGAGCATGATACAATGGCAATGATTACCTGTGACTTTATTGATTTTGTAGCTTGTAGCTACTGCTAATCTCAATGGCTTAAATATCTCTTGGAACTATTTCAAATACTATGAAAATTCTTAAACATAAATGTTTAATCTCAGGAACTGCATACACCAAATTCAAATTTACGCAACACACACTACATCACAGAATAAATACATAATTATATACTTCAGTTACAATAAAAAGATGCGCCTGTTTTCCAAAACTATTATGTTTCTTTTTTATAAATCACTTTAAAGTTTATTTTGATCGATTCAAGTGTGATTTTTTTTGTGAAAAAAAAAACATGTCAATTTATTTAAATTTATGTTTCTAAATAAAATATACTGTCAGATTCACCAAATAAACATAATTCAAAATTCAAATTGCTCTATGATTTTTATATTTTCCATGTACTTTTATGGATAATAAAAATAAATTTCATGAAATGCTTTTATTATCAATCAAACCAGTGACTTACCGAAGTAAATTCAATTTTGAAAGAATCATAATTAGTTCTCGAAAAACAGCTGCAACTAGGAGTTGGTGAAAAGATTATAAAAAATGATTAAGTTATCATCTTTTGACCACCCACATGGGACGTTACAATGGTTTGTGTTATAATACAACCTGTTATAGAACAGTAAAATATGTGATACCTACAATTTTAATAAATACAACTCAATTCATGTATTCTGAATTTGCCAACCATTAAAAACAGACATGTGGAATAATTATAAATTAAATTTATTACACTTTTATTTCTCATTTCATTTGGTTATAATCATACATAAATTACTACCCTGTGTAAGTACAATAATGGATTGACATTATGCGTTATATCTATTTTCAGTTGGGAAGAAACATTTTCCAGATGTGTTAAATTTTGCCAGTCCAAATAAAATTATCTTTGCTTATTAATCCCCATATAGTTCAACTGTAGTATACTACAGTTTTCACAATGTTCTTATATAAGCTATTGGCCAGCGGTCACTTTTTGTGAACTATACATATGAAACAGGAATCAATCTGCAAGTATATCTAATACTCATTTTTGATAAACGAAGAACTGGCAATTGAAAAAGAAATATTTTTTTGTGACAAACAGAAAGATCATTTATATACGTTTTATAACAGAACTATTTTTCTTCTTTTATTTTTTTGCAGTTATATCAAAATAAAAAATGCCTTTTGAGTCCAGTACCGAAGACACGCCGACAGCTCCCGAACATATAAAAACATATATATGATCTTTTCATTTGTCAAAAAACAATTTTTTTTCAATACCCCAATTGTTAGGTTTATACAAGGTATGCACAAACTGCTATTTATAACCAAAGAAATACAGAATTAAAAGTGAGTGCTTAACAAGAAATTACTTCAAATCTGACTCATCATCATGCAACAAGTCTTCGATATCATGTTCCCAATTCTCACCTTTCTCGACCATTTTATGAGCATCGATCAATTCATAATCTTGCAGTTCTGCTTCCAATTCCTTCTCCCAATCTTCTTCTATACAAAACAATATACAAGGAAAAGACAAAACAAAAAGAAACAAAAAGATGTTAGCAAATACCACCAATCTAATCACTCGCCAAAATGATTTTTTCATACCCGACGCTATGATAACATCTTGAATGCTTTTTTTAGCGAGACGCTACTAGCTATAGTATTGTGCAAGTAGTTTCGGCAAAATCGTAAAAAATGTGTATTCTTTTTTTTCTTTAACACACCCTGTATCTTGAATACGGATGGCGTACGAATTTTTTTTGGTCTGGTACCTGTCCTAGAGACGGGGTCACCTTTTTTTTAAACACCCTGTATATCACACACAAAGAAACAGTTTGGCGAGTGGTTAGACTGAGTAGTATTTTTGGTTGTAACGCCAAACGATCCACTGTCACAGTATTAGAAAGATGATAAGACCAACTGTTTAAAAGCAATCTTGAACAAAAACCAGATGCTCAGTGCCTAGTTTCCTGTTCTGTAATACAAAAATGCAACGCTTTTTCTGAGCAACTGGCGGGTCTACACCTTAGCAACCATTGTCAAATGAAAAGTTGTACACACACGATACATACATTAACTAGGTATATTTTCATGGTTACACTATACACTAAGATAGTTGAAGAATTTTACACGTTTATTTCCACATTATGCGCAAATTGCCTGCACATCACACTTTATCTAAAGCCAGCATAATATTCAATGCCTAAGCCATCCCTTCAATGGTCAATATCATCGAAGCAGTATTTTTTTAATAAAAACAGTATCTGCATGTCCTAGTGTGGTTTTCCTGACTATACCAGAAAATCATACAAAATTACATCGCCCTACAAAAAAATAGGTCTTGCACTGATTGGAACTATGTCGTTACTAAGTATTTTACCATACCGTTAAACCAATTTAACTGAACCAGCATAATAACGCACAACAATCTCACATTCTGAAGTGAAATTTTGGTGCCTAGCCAGTTCATTAAGCATAAATGAAGACGCGACAGTTGAATTTCAATATAATACGTTTGACACAGGATACTGCACCTGTCGAGTCACTCTCCCACTTAAAATACTGTATTATCAACTAGGGCCACTCTTGCCATGTCAAAACACTATTGGCGCTACAGGGACGTTGTATTAGAATACTATCCCATCTTTCCGACGATGCTTCTAGCAGAAATGCATTTATAGTTCTCAATTTCCGCGCACTATCCTAGATTTATATTTTAGTGTGTATTGGCTATTTCTATTGGTTACGTTGCACTGGCTGAGTTAATGTTTCATTGGCACTGTAATTTTTGATGATAATTCTGCAAATGTTGATGTAGACATTCGAAAATAACTGTAGAATTTGTGGTCACATGTTTTCAATGCTTCGTACTTTCTATTGAAATGATTCCCATTACTATTCGTAATTGGAAGATAGGGGTGCACCCAGTATTGTCTTTTCACATATTTTTTTTTCAACCTCTTATCTCCATCTTTTTAACAATAGCAGAAGCAGAATACGTATTGTGCGGTCCATATCTAGAACGAGACTGCTATTTTTCACGTACGTTAGTGAAGAATGTATCGAAATTTTACAAGGCACGGCGACGTGAATAATGAGGTGTCCTGATGTGCATTTTTGAGATTCGATAACGTAAATTGGTATGTTATGACAACGCACCGTGAGACGATACCGCACCGTTTTACGTTGACGACGTCGT
This sequence comes from Callosobruchus maculatus, assembly GCA_951848785.1. NCBI lineage: Eukaryota > Metazoa > Arthropoda > Insecta > Coleoptera > Chrysomelidae > Callosobruchus > Callosobruchus maculatus. The sequence continues at coordinate 3,973,441 of CATOUR010000106.1, read as the reverse complement.
GACGTGGAGATGTGGACAAGCCCCCTAATCTATGAATACAAGATACTTTATAACGTGGCCTGCATGTTTTGCTTGCTTGCCTAGCAACTTTTTAAGACGAATCAGTTTTTAATTACCGATCACTTTTTATGAGTAATCATGATGCAAAAGCACAATACTCAAGCACTCATAACAAGAATTAGAAATCCGATGAGTTTTTTTCGCCAAACGGTCTGTTGAAGCTATGCACTCCCCGGAGATCCATTATGCTTTTAGAGCTTAAATGCAATCTTATTGCCTGCGTTTACCACATTTACAACAAGTTTATGGTACCAATGGATAACTAGAAAGATGGGCATGTTTTTACCGAAAAGTGCACGGATAATTATTATTTGCTGACTTTTCAAGATAAATTCATTTTTTTGTAACGCGTCCTAAGTCACTTTTCAACACATCTCAACATTTTGAGACCATCTCGCGAAGTGTTACCTTCTTTTTGTTGATAATGACGTAATAATATACTTGCTAAGGAGTAATACCAAAAATTCCAAAATCCGATAATCAAATTTTTTTTATTAGGGTTTTCGTTTGAAGGTCTGCATTTTAATGAAAATCTCCAAAATTCAATTTACCTCGGAAACTATCAGGAATTGGACATGGTGTAATGGTCAGTATTATAGCTTACCACCTCTACTATCACCTCCCCAAATATCTGTATCGAATTACCAATAACCGTGTATATGAAATGTCTACCTTAAATTGAGTTTTCCTATAGAGTGTTAAAGTCTTGCTCTCAAAAGTGGAGCACCCTGTACACAGCGCAAAATGACGTGTTATACTCGTACTTAATTTAATGCTTTAAGACCGTAACTACCCTAAAAAGCTATTATCAAGAACATAGCTTTTTTGCTCTCACACTAGCGAGTGTTTATTTTATTCGAAATATTTATGGTCGCAAATATTGAATAGTATTTGTTCATAATAATATTGTGTTAATCACTAAAGAGCAATATCAATCAATATATACTGACAGGAAAATATTGACCATTTATAAGGGATACCTCATGGTGGCTAGCAAAATTTTATGTTAAAGATAATTATCCAAGGTAAACAAACAAAATCAAATGCTCTTTTATTGTTGATTTCAATAATAACTTTTATTCACCTCACCATATTTGTCTCTTTATATTTATTTATATCTATTACAAAGTATACTTTTGGCAAAATTTGTTACTTTATTGGCTCTCTAATAAAACAATCAAACATTCCAAAATGGTGTAGGTTGCTAGACACCCTGGCGAAAATATACCGAAACTGATCTTTTGATATTATACGCAATATATTTTTTTCATGTAATTCTTATTTTTGTTACATATAAATGTTTTTCACACTACCATACATAAATAGATATCACTTTTCATTTGAAATGGCGTGAAAGTTTTTATAAAGACATCCAGTAACAGTATTTCTTACATAATTCCAATTTGTATTGTCATTTTTTAGAAGCAACATGTATGACCCCTCTTTATAAGTACTACTAATAATTTACAAACATTAAGAGATCAATCAGGGGATATTGTTGCCCTAAAAATAACTAACGAAGTTTGTGCAAACATTCCAGATGGAGCTTCACCGTGAAACAATTTCAGTTAATTCACATTTTTTCCAATTACATGGACCAATGGATTGCCTTGGACACATGGGAATTTCCCGGATCGTTTAAATTATCATTTTCCAGTGCATTTTGCTAGAAAAATTTAGTTTTGCATATCATGTTCTTCATCTATTTGGATTTATCTTGCACTATAGCGAACAAATGTACCAAGGGTTCCATCAAAAAGATCAGCACTATAATTCAACATCTGAGGATCTCTATGTCTCTCAGGGAAGGTGTCTATATCCTATTGTGCTTGTATTCTTCCACTTTGTTGTTGAAGTTGTTTTATGTTTACGAATCTCAATGGCCTCTCTGCGAAACATGAGGAGGTCACAGCAAGTATATTAACTTTGGAACAGCCACATACACAACATCACGAGCCGATGTCACATTACCTGGGGTTTATCCCCCTGGATGGTAAACTGGCTATAACCCAGGGTAATCCGACCCACTATGGCGGTCAAAGGTTCATCAACGCACGGCAGCTGAAGCGCCCACAAAAGTGCAGCGAGCTGCGAGTGCGAGAATAGTGGGCGCCAATAAGGGTACACAAACTGCAGCATTGGGGGTACTGCTGAATATCCCACCTCTTGATATAGGATGAGGCAAACATTGCTACATACAGAATGTACTGCCATGGCAACTGGTTTTATCACCCTGCCATGAAACACACCACGATTCTTGACAATCTGCGATGCGACATACTTGAGATGTCATCCAACATAATGTCAAGAGCCGTGGACACCAAGATCCCATATAAAGTCAACCTAAGTGACAGATCCGAATGGGCTCTATGAGAACCTCGATGTCATTGGACCTTCAGTGCACATCTGCAAGAGCTGGGGATTAAAGTGACCAATGCATTATGCAGGAAGTGCGGTGAGACGTTATCATCGACTGTCCTGGCTTGAGTGAAAGGAGGAATGAATGAATGAATAAGGACCAGAGGCTATCCAGCACGGAATGTGGCTGGTGCATAGGCCACACGATGGGCCCTTTTGCGCCTCTATCCGCGCTAGTTCCTAAGACCTGCCCTTTTGGCAAAGGCAAGTACATTCTTAGGTCCTATCCGTTTTATCTCTATTGGTTCCAAGGTTCTTGAGACCAGCATAGTCTGCCTGTGTTAACCCAGGGTTTCACAGCGACACAAGATGGGTGCCGAGGATTCTTCCTCTTCACCACACCACGTGCACGTTGGGTCGTTGACCACCCTCATCACGAACAAGTGACGCCTGAAGGTGTTGTGACCCGTTAGTAGGCCTACTAGCAATCTCAAGTTACTCCTATCCAGAGAGAGACAAAATCGTCCTATTCTCTCTGCAGGCCCTGCTAATAGTTCCCGAGCTGGACGGAGATGACCAGAGATGTTGTTCCATCTCAGAGAGTGTTGATTCTGGATCCACTCTCCAGTTGTTTTCCTAATCAAGTTTGCAGATAGTCCTAAGGCTGGTTCCGGGCCCACAAAACTGTTGCCGGATCCCATCCTGGTCAGATGATCCGCCATTTCGTTACCCTTTACCCCAGCGTGCCCAGGTACCCACATCAGTGATACCCTGTGTTTAGCTGAGATGTCGTCAAGAGCCCTCCTGCACTCCAGGACCAGTCCCACCGTTATTTTCCAAGCACTCAGTGCTTTGATGGCTGCCTGACTGTCAGAGCAGATAGTAATCCGCCTCCTGGACCCGTAATTTCCCGAATATGATTTACACAAGCAAGTATCGCATAGATCTCAGCCTGGAGGAACTCATATCTAAATGTAGGCCAGAAGGGAAGACAGAAGAGCACTCCAATGCATCTCAAAGTTCGCAAAGAACTTAGGATGGGACTCTGATCCCCTTGTCTAAGGGTGCACAATAAGCCTTAGGGCGGCGCGGCAACTATTAGGGCAACTGAACCCTAACCCCCTCACTACGAAAAAAACAGCTACTACAAGAGTGAACTGACCCTATTTCTGACTGATCCTAGATCACTTTCCGAACGTCAGGGTCAGTGATCCTTGTGGTCGGGTTAACCCGATCATTGTTTCCGAAAGGCATAAAATCAACTTGAGTGACAGATCGGAATGGGCTCTAGGAGAACCTCGACACATATGTCGAATGGTATCACCAGTATCTGAACCCCAACCCCTCACTACTAAAAAAAAATTGCAAAAACCTGGTCACCACTTTCTTGGGGTGTATATTCAGCTTCCACTGAATTTTCCATCTGATCTAATCGGCACTTTGATAAGCCATCATCGGGATCATGAAATGGTGGCGAAATTGTTTGTCTACCTCATATAGTACTGCCAAGAAAAATAGATTTCCCTAAAATTAGTAGGAGGCGTTGTAGTTCAAGAGAACGTTTGAGATATAAACAATTTTTACCAATTACTTTCCTGTATGTACGTATTAAATACCCTTATATTACGTTTGTATTATGCGTAAAATAACAGAAATTTTTTTTGGTAATACTCTCTCAAAATCGCAAAAAACGATAGGAAAATATTCCTAAAAAGTGATACCTCGAAAATATCCTTGCCACATTCTTCAAAGAAGTACGGAAAGGTCACTAACCGCATGTCGGTGACAAAGTGGCTGGAGGTGGCGCGTTAAGACGGTGTTTTATATTATTTGAAAAGAATTGACCCAAAAATGTTTGCACAAACTCTACTAAAAAATAACAGTCAAATGACATAGATATACATAATACAATAGTATTGACATGCAAAGATAGATTTCAAAGTCAGTTTACTCGAACTTTTCTCAAAATTTAATACTGTTCTACCTTTTAGTCTATGCTTTATAATTATTTGTAAGATTAATATATTAAGCAACAGAATATTAGCCTGTGAATCTATTAAGGCAAAATAATAGTTATGGTGACATTAGTTCGTTTCAAAGTTAAAAAGGAAATTATTGTTTTATATGTATATGGAAAACAAGGGAAGCGAAGATTCCGTTCATCTTCTTAGGCTACGACAGAACGAGAAAACAGGAAACTAACCACTTGTTTGCTAGTATTGTTAGTAAATATCAGAAGCACATTTCGTCTACTGTTATTTTCTCACACCGTTATTTTCTAAAAACAACAGAACTGTATGCATATTCCGAATAAAATTAATTTAATTGATATTAAAAAATGGTTAGAATTAAATAGAATAATATGAAATTAGGCCAAAACACACCTATCGGCAGAGTTAAAACGGTTTGAAACTATGAACAGTTCAATTATATCTTCAACCTATCCTCATGGGTTTGTTTATAGCTGCAATCGCACTTGTACATATATTTAGAAGTAAAGCAGAAAATATATTTTACAATAGATATCAAAAAATTGGTGAGAAAATAACAGTAGGATAAAAAACCTATCAAAGCGAAAGAAAAAACAAAACAAAATCTTACCAACGTATTTAGTTCCTAAAGCCAAGTTTTTTATTCTTTCTTGAACCTCGACTATGTCATCACTACTGGCTTTCAGTGTGTCAGATACAAATTCATGTACATCTTTATTTCCAGTGTCTACTCAATAAAATACATGAGAAAGCGCGAAAATTCCACCCGTTTCACTTTAATAAGAAACATTTCAGAAGCTATTGAATGAAACGTAAAATACACCCTATCATTGTAATAAACTTTTGTTTTATGGGCTTTTAAGGTCGAAAAGGATATCGCTATTTCAAGAAATTGTTTTGATTTTTCATCTCATAAATATCAGAGTCCTCGCAATTTCATACCATACACATCCAGGAACAGATTGTATACTCAGAACATCAAACACTATGAATAACATTAATAGTTATCGATGCTAGCAGAGCAGAGGCAAGGGTATACAAGAAGTTCGACAATGCTGCGCAGTCTGCTTCTTTTTTTTTTTTTTTTTTTTTTTTATGGTCGGCCTCCCGCAAAGGCTTAAAGCCTATGGCGCTGTAGAAGCGCTGCGAGAGGATAAGTATCGGTTCACATTAGATTTGAAACGCTGTAGGTTGTAGCCGTCGGGAAACAAATTCCCCGGCAGCTGATTCCACAGCGTCGAAGTTCTCCAAAAGAAGGAATGTTGGAGGAGACTAGTTCGGGGAGTAAGGACCTCGACCTGGTAAGGATGAGCTCGCAGAGCTTCTCTAGTTTTCCTGGTTCGGACGGCCTGTGGTGTTATTATCTGAGAGAGCTCAATCGAACATCTTCCGTGATAGAATCTGTAAAACAGGGACAGGTCAGCCACCCTCCTTCGCTGTTCCAGGCTGTGGAGGTCCTTTGTGAGGTTAGGCGTATCGATTAGTCTGATCGCTCTCTTCTGGATAGTGTCCAGAAGCTTTAGAGAGTGCTTCGGAGCGCATCCCCACACATGGGAGCAATACTCCAACGATGGTCGGATCTGTGCCTTGTACAGCAGCAGCAGTTGCTCTGGTGTATACAACTTCCTACAGCGGAACAAAACTCCAAGCTTCTGGGATGCTGTTTTAGCAATACTGACGACGTGGTCGTGCCAGGACATGTTATTGTTGATGTTGATTCCCAAAAGCTTGACAGAAGGTGATTCGACTATGGGGTGACCCTCCATTTCCACGGTTGGTAAGCCATCGTTAGACTTCTTTGTAAGTGTTGTTGCCTGAGTTTTTTGTACGTTGAACTGTACTTTATTTGCTAATCCCCACTCGACAATTGTTTTGATATCAGCGTTGATCTGTGAGGCATGCTGCTGTCGCTGATGTACCGTCTCTCGGGATGATAGTGGCCTACCTGGTTCCATGCACGACACTAATGTACTGTCATCTGCGAAGCTGTAGATTGGATTGGATGTTATTTCCAACAGCTCGTTGATGTACAGCAGAAACAGTGTAGGGGATAGGACAGATCCCTGAGGAACACCGGCGTTTATTGAAAATACGTCTGATGAACAGCCCTCGACTACAACAAACAGAGATCGGTCGTTCAAGAAGCTATTCAGCCACTGGCGCAGGCCAGGTGGTAGTCCATAAGCAGCAAGCTTGGCCAGAAGTCCGTCATGCCATACTCTGTCGAAAGCTTTCGATATATCAAGTGCAACAACACGGGATTCGCCATGACTGTCTATTGCTCTGTTCCACAAGTGAGTGACGTAGGCAAGGAGGTCACCTGTAGACCTGTGCTTACGGAAGCCATACTGGCGATCATTTATGATGTTATTGTTGTCCAGGTATTTCAGGAGCTGTGTGTTAATGACAGTCTCCATGACCTTAGACATGATGCTGAGAAGAGCCACAGGTCTATAATTGGTGGGATCAGTTTTTTTGCCTTTCTTAGGGATGGGTTGTATGCAGCCAATCTTCCACGAAGCGGGAAACACGCCTCGTTGGTACGAAAGTTTGAAGAGCTTGCAAAGAATAGGTGCAAGCTCATCGGCACAGCGTTTAAGGACAATGGCTGGAATTTGGTCAGGACCAGTAGCTTTGTTGGTGTTCAGTTTTTGGAGGATGCTTTTTACATCTCGATGTTGAAATTTGATCTCTGCCATTCTCGAGTTCACGCTTATGGTGGTGGTCGGAGTACTTCCTTGAAAGTCTACAGTAGAATTGGCTGCGAAGAGCTTCCCCAAGATGTCTGCTTTTTCTTTAGGAGCAGAAGCGATGGATTTGTCCTCTCTGGTCAAGGGTGGTATTGACGAATAGGAAAAGTTCTGACTAACAGCCTTAGCTACAGACCAGAATGTTCTGGACGAACTAGGACATGAGAGGAGCTTGTTCTTAATTTTTTGGTTGTGTTCCTCCTTGCTGCTGTCAATCACGCGCTTACAGTGATTTCTGGCGTCGATAAAACTGCGGTGGCTCTCAGCATTTGGATTTTTCCTCCATTCTCTGTAATGTTGGTTTTTAGAGGTAACAGCATCTCTGCAACGCTGATTGAACCATGGCTTGTTTTTGGAGGGATGCTTGACGACATGAGGAATATAGGCTTCCATGCCGGATATTAATACCTCTGTTATTTCTTGGGCGCAAGCTGATGGGTCTCGTGACTTGAAGCAGACGTCGTTCCAAGGAAAGGACTGGTAGTATTCCCTTAGGTCGTCCCACTTTGCGGATCCGTAATGCCAGATCCGACGAGGCTTTGCATGGTAGAGATCTGGAGAATGCACTCTGCACAGCGTCGAGACGGTGTTGTGGTCAGACGATCCCAGTGGGGCGGTTACCTTCACTGTGTAGACCGTTGGAGTAGTTGTGAGATATAGGTCCAACAGACTAGCAAAATCTCCGTGGCGGCTGGGAATCCTTGTTGGTTCTTTGACTATCTGCTCCAAGCCGCAGCTGATAGCGAAGGCTTCAGCTTCACGTCCCTCGTCGTCCGTTTTGTTTGAGTGTTTCAGCCAATATGAGTTGTGGACGTTGAAGTCACCCAGAAAGACTATCTCTGAATGAGGGTGATCTGATTGCAGGGCGTCCACAGTGGCTGAAAGCTTCTCGAAGAGCTCTTTGCAGTTGTTACTGCTTGGTGGCCTATAAATGCAGCATATAAATTTGGAATGATTTTGGAAGGATATTTTGAGCCATATGATGTCAAATCCTTCCAGTTCGAGCTCTTCTTCTCGATGACAAGAAAGCCCAGATTTAACGTACACGCATACGCCAAACCTACGTCTAAATCGGGTGTATAAGTCATATCCGGGATATCTAAAGCAGTTATCCATTGTTGAAGAGCCGACTTGAGTTTCCGTAAGAGCCAGAATGTGTGGCTTCTCTGCCTGAAGGTGTTGATGGACAGAGTTTATGTTGGAGGCAAGACCTCGTATATTTGTAAAGTCGGCTCTGAAAAAGTTTCTCTGGCCTTCGGGCCTGTCGTCAGTGCGAAGTTGCTGCGAAGGACGGCTTCTGTTGTTAGCCTGACGAGGAGTGGCAGCACAATTTTTTAAACAAACTTCGCTTAATGTTCCCCCCGGACCACCTGGCACCCGGAGATCCGAACGGCCAGGTATTTTACCTCCGGCATCTTTTGATCCTGGGAGAGCCATTAAGCATTTTTTACTTTTAATTAATTTGATTTGTCACTTATGAAAACCGAGAACATCAGCCCAGCGACGGAACATGAACCGTGAGGCCATTTGGCGCCGCCTATTTCCGGGAACCCACTTCTAGTTTCCCGGAAATATTCCGATGTGGGGGTGATTGCACCGCGGGCGAAGCTAAGTGACTGCACTTCTCCCCCCTGTGGCTGATTGCAGAGATAATAGTACATAATGCACCGTTGTCGATGCAAGGTGTACCATCACCTCCGGGCGATGGGGTCGCCACATCCCTACGCCTAGAACTATTTCAACCTTTTCATTGAAAGATTGCATTGAGCCAATTTGCCCGAATAATCTCAATATTCACAAAACCAGATTTGCAGATGACATTTATTAGTAGAATCAAAAACACAAATAAAATTCACATGCTGAACTGCCTTGACACCGGAATGGCAAAAGATAAACTACAAATAAACATTATAGTAACAAAAGCCATGGTAACTCGTAAAGAATAAATCTTTAAATGCAGGGAGTCCTACGACAATTAAGGCAAGCAATATATCGGAACTGGGCAGTAGTAGACAATTATAATTTTGGGTGAGTAAATTAGAGCAAATGTTGTGTCTTTTCTTGTTATTGTGTTACCCAATGAGGTATTTGTTTTTGGTCACGTAACGCCCGATTCAAAATTATTAATGGGACACCCTGTATATTTGTGCCTTTCTGTGTTCCTCCCGATAAAAAAATTCCAACAAACTAGCACACTTGGGGTCTAAAGTGATTAATTCAAGAGCTACAGGTACTTAGAGGATTGGAAACTATTAGTAGCACACGAAAAATGTAAGGACCAAAATTATGCTCTCTTCATTTGAAGCTTTTTTCGATATCACTTACCAAAAGGCGTTATTTTTCAAAAATCGTCGCGAAGCAGAGTTTTCATCCCCCCACCACTCAAGCGGCAACCCCCGAAGTCGCAAACTTAGGTATAGTTTCAGTGGACTATTGTCTACCATCCCACCAAATTTCATTTCTTGCCGACCTTTTGCTGTCAAATAACCCCAACAGCCTGGACTACGAGGTGCATTTTTGGATGAATGGCTATGTTAACAAACCGAATTCCCGTATATGGGACAACGCTAACCCTCATGAGATTCACCGTCCACAAAAAGTTACTGTTTGGTGCAGATTCTGGGCCGGCGGCATTATTGGTCCATACTTTTTCAAAACGACATTAGTGAAGTCATCACCGTCACTAGCGAGTGCTATAGAGCGATGATAACAGATTTCCTTTGGAACAAGTCGAACGACGTGGAGGTGGACGACATGTGGGTCCAGCAGGATGGCACTACCTGCCACACAGCGGATGCTACCTTGGACCTTCTGCATGAACGATTTGAGGGTCGGGTTTGCCCCCACTAGACTTTTTCTTGTGGGGTTTTCTTACGTCACAAGTTTATGCCAGTAAATATCATCACAATCCATGCAGGCTACAAAAACTTTAACAGACAGACCGACATACAGAGACCGACGGAAATGAGCGACGTGGATTTTTGTTACTCCCCTCAGCTATCGATGTGGAAAGTAAAAATACTATATCAGCGCATTCTTCCATAATTTCTTGAAATAACGTTACCCACAAATACAGTATAGTAAATTTCTCTTTCACTATTAAGGTACGTTAAACTTTGAAAAAAACTTGCGATAAAATGTATTTGAAAAATTCTCCTACCAGATATTGTTGAAAGATTGCAAAGCAAAATTCAATTTACTCACCTAATAAATTATCGGAAGTCTTAGCAATCGACTGGCTGTCATCCTCTCTTGATGTAGAAGATAGTTCACTGGCCTGGCAAATTAGGCTGACACGATAAAAGTAGTTTTTCCAAAAGTTTTCTTCAGTGATGCTGGGGAATAGATCATAGTTATCATCAACAATGACACAAATAAAATAAAATTCACGAAAAAGAAAATAATAACAACAGGCTGCTATTTATGGATCTTTTAGTAATAAGAAGCGACACTAAAATAGGAACTACTGTATATACAGAACCTACGCACGGGGCCCTGACACATTAAAGATTTTCCGACAAAGAATACATACCAGAAATACCTAGCAAAAAAGGTGTCAAAAGTATTGACTCTGTACTTCCCACACATTATCGGTGCTAAAAAAAATTTGGAGTTCCTCTATCCCTGCACCATTCTCATAAAAAAAAATGGAGTAAAGTTGATTGACTCAGTACTTCTCACACATAATGATACCATTTTATTGTTTTCCCATTGCATGAAGCTATAGTCTGAAATCTCCTTGCAACCAAATCATCGCCCACCTGCCCGCAAAAAACATCCAACACAAAAATTCTCGTAAATAGTTTCTTGCGTCTACCTCCTTAGAAACTAGGACGCCACAGTTTTCATTCAGCATGCTTCCACTGCAAGATGCGAAACGATCAGGAGCCTCTAAACCGTCTAAAAGCGAAGTACGAGCTGTTTTTATATTTTTAGTTTTTTAATTATTGTTGCGCCGCTACTGACACGATTTTTCAGACATTGGCGCGTTTTCCACTCTCGCCGCGATAGTCAATTCTGTGTCGAAATGTTATTAAAATCAATTTAATAATTTTTGCTTTATGCAATATACATAGAACGAAATTAAGCAATACTCGTATATGTATACATCACAAAATTCTAAGTCCCTTGGTTTCTGTAATAGGCAAGCCAATGTTCAATGGACAAACTATTATGAATACAACAAATCTTTCAGTTTTACAACCCTCCACCCCACAATCACCCAAATTTCACCCCCACCCAAGAAAACGTAAAAAATGATCAGGAACCTCTTAGAACGCCAAAAAACAAGGTTTGAGCTGTTTTTATATTTTTATTTTTTTTATTATTGCTGCGCCGCCACTGACACGATTTTCCAAAACATACCCGTTTTCCATCCTCGCCGCGGTAGTAATACTGTGACAAAATTTCGTTAAAATCAATTGAATAATTTTCGCGTTACGCAATATAGAACGATCTAAAACAATACTCGTACGTATACATCACAAATTCTAAGTCCCTTGGTTTCTATAATGAGCAAGGTAATGTTCGAATGGACCTAAAAAAAGTGTACTATGCCGGCAGGTTTTGCATTCACAGGTCAATGGACAGCCCATTATGAATACAAAAAAATTTTCAGTTTTCCAATTCTCCCCTATCCAAAAAAAAGTAGAAAATGATCAGGAACCCGTAAAACGCCTAAATACAAAGTTTGAGGCTTTTTTTTTTGTTTTTTTATTATTGCTGCGCCGCCACTGACACGATTTTTCCAAAACATACGCTTTTTCCATCCTCGCCGCGGTAGTAATACTGTGACAGTTTCATTAAAATTCATTCCATAACTTTTACGTTACTCAATACAGAACGATCTAAAACAATATTCCTATGTATTTATCACCCTTGGTTTCTGGAATAGGCAAGTTAATTTTCGGATGGGCCTAAAAAAGGGTATTATGCCGCTAGATCTTTCTTTTACAGGTCAATGGATAGCCTATTATGAGTACAAAACATTTTTAAGTTTCATGACCTCCCACCCCCCAACTACACCAATTTCACCCCCACCCAAAAAAAATATATATATAAAATGATCAGGAACCCCTAAAACACCTAAAAACGAAGTTTGAAGAATATTTATTTTTTTATGCACCGATTTTCAAAATTATAATATAATATATATAATAATAATAATATAAAAAGCACAAAACATCGCTCAAGTCAATTTTTTTCAACGCAATGTAAAAAAGTATTTTATGAATAAAATAAATGGGTTTCGAAACCTTCCACCCGTCCCACCACCCCAAATTCATCCGTTCCAAAAATAAAAAAATGGAGTCAAGCTGATTAACTCACTACTTCCCACACATATGGTGATACCATGCATTATTTTCCCATAGCATGAAGCTATAGTACGAGATCCCCTTACAAACGAATCATCGCCCGCATCCCCGCAAAAAACATCCAATGCAAACTCTCGTAAACAGTTTTTTGCACCTCTCTCTGTGTAGGAACTAGAACGCTACAGCTTTTTTTTGTAGGCTTCAGCTGGACGAAACGAAACGATCAGGAACCCCCAAATCACCTAAAAACAAAGTTCGAGGAATATTTAAGATTTCTTGTTTTTTGCTAATTCGCCGCTCATGCACCGATTTTCAAAATTATAACAGCATTACCTACTAAGACTCCACAGCATGTCCCTACACAAATTTCATTACAATCCATGCTGCAGTTACTGAGATTACGAGGCTAGAAACGTCCAAAAAGCGTATTATGTCAAAATCGAAAATTTTCGCGATCACAATACTCCCCACGCCTGTCGGTGAGGGAAGTAAATCAACAATATAGACAATTCCACCAAGTTAAATATAGTCCTGAAGGGTACAGGCACGTCCTCACTACAACATAAGTAAAATAACTATCAGATGGAATTAGAAGAATAGGGCAACAACACAACATTCAAATAAGATCTTCAAGAAAGGAGCACTACAAACCTATTGAAAACAAAACTTACAAATGAAGATCAAGAAACCAAGGAACACTACTTTCCGTAAGCATGATTGTGGTACCACTTTCTAGGTAATTGAGAGGGCTTTTGAAACATAAATAATATTCTACATTAAGGAGCTGGGCGTCGTCTGCGATAGGATTCAGATGACCTGCAATATTTTGGACAGGTGATGTATCCATCAACCCATCAAAGAATGAGCTGGTCCTATTCACTCACACGAGGAAAGTGAACCATTTAAAAGTCCCTACCCTACACGGTGTTCCACTGACCCTAACACGGGAGGTCAAGTACCTTGAGGTGTTAATTGACAGTAGACTTACATGGGCACAGCATATAGACTATGCGTACAAAAAGTATAGCTATCATGTGGCAGCTGCGTCGGGTAGTCAGTAGGACCTGGGGCCTCAAGCCCAAGATCCTAAGCTGGCTACATACGACAGTAGTCAGAACCACGACCCAGTACAGCTGCCCGGTCTGGAGGCCGAGCATACAGAAGGTATCTGTTAGGCTCAATCTCGCCTAGATTCAGAGGCTTGCAGCAATGAGCATAACAGGTGCCATGAGGATGAGGACAACACCCACTGCTGCCCTGGAGGTACCCTTGGGCTAGCCGCCTCTGCACCTCTCGCTAAAAAGAGAGGCGATGTCGGCCTGCCTGAGAATTCATGACGGGGGCTCGTGGACAGCACGAGAACGACTAGTCGGCGACATCAGAATAGAGCGATTCGTGGAGAATAATATCCGGATATCATCATTCTGGGTGGAAAGGATCAAAGATACCTTAAGATTACATAACAGATTCTCACTAATCATCCCGGAAAGGGACGATTGGATGAGAGGAAAAGTCCAATTTTCGCCCCATAGTCTGGTGTGCTTCACTGACGGATCACTTTCAAAGAAGTCAGGATCCGAGGGAGCAGGCTTCTGACTGGAGGGAAAAGAAGTGCAGCGAAGCTTCACGCTGGGAACCTGCATGACTCTTCCAATCGGAGGTGTATGCCATATAGATGGCGGCATACTCGACGGAAGTCGAACAGTGATCTGAACAGAGCATGTATATATGTTCTGACAGCGAGGCAGCTCTAAAAGCGGTGGCAGCTCCGAGAGCCAGATGAGTTCTGGCGCAAGAATGCTCTGCCGCCCTTCAGAAAGCAGCAAGCCATAAGAAGGTGACCCTGCAGTGGGTCCCCGGGCACATTGATTGGTGTACCGCGAAACGAGAGAGCGGACCGATTAGCTAGAATAGGGGCCGGCAGCCCCTGCATCGGCCCAAAACCTAAGCTTGGAATTAGCAGGCGCCAGATCAATGTAGCCCTGGACAACTGGGCCTTCAAGGAACTGGTGAAAGCCTGGTTAGAGACAGATGACTGCAGGCAAGCCAAAAGATTTATAGCGGGCCCTGATAAGAGCCGAACGCTATGGCTTCTGAATAAAAGCAGAGAGACGCTCAACCTTCTGGTGGAGGTTCTCACTGGCCATTGCCGGCTGAATAGACATTTGTCACTCATGAGCGTGGTAGGGGACCCCATATGCTCCAGATGCTGGGAGGAGGAGGAGACAGCGTTCCACTTCCTGGGCAGATGTGCAGTGTATCACAATCTTAGGGTTCAGATATTGACGTTCTTCAGTAGGTCTGGTAGGTTCGACAAGGAGCTTTCTAGGACGTAGAATTTTGGTGCTTTCAGTGTTGGTTCAGTGGGGTTGGTAAAAAGGGTCAAAGGTGGCCTACTTGCCTGGCTTTGCCTCCCCATCACTACTACTACATTAAGGAGCTAGTTTTTGCGAAAAAATCGAAAATGTAAAAAATGAAATTTTTTAATAAAATTCACATTTAACATTTTGTTTAAATTTTTGGTCTTAAATAGTATGCTTTGTTTTATTATTAGAGGATAAGCAGTACTATTCCCCATTGCTTACAATTTTTTTATATCTGTGCGCCCTCTGGATACAGTAACACAATTTTTTTAAGCGTGGCATTTTTTATATATCAAAAAATAAAAATGAAGACCTCTCTTATGAGGGTAAAATGGGGGTGAAATGAACTATTCTGTATGCCTTTCAAATATCGCTAGTTGATAACGAAATACACTGTATAAACGTCGATGTCTATTAACACCAATTAGTACTTACATTTTAGGCACAAGTTCGTAGCGCATCTTTTCCAAATTTGGATCTTGCTCCATTATGGCCATAGCAATGGGGTACGAGACTTCATAATCGAAGTCAAATTCAACACCAGCCGGAGGACTGCGGATGAAGTTCCTTTGATCTGTAGACAGACTCAGACATTCCTCTTTGATGGACTCTTCGTTAGCGCATCCTACCCATGGTGGTAGAGGAGCTGAAGACGTAGCATTTTGGTTTTTCATAAACGCTTCCTGCTCTTTATTGAATTCAGTTAAAATTGCCTGGAATGAAACTGAAATTTGTACCAGGTGGTTCTCCCGTCCATAGAAATAGAAACATGACAAAAGAAACATCGATTAACAAGTTGATTGAATAGTCTGGTATACGGATGGATCAAAGACCGAGCAGGGTACAGGAACGGAATCTTTGGAAGAGGAACTAGACACAGCATTCCGCTCGGAAAATACGCTTCGGTATTTTATCCAGAGGTGTACGCCATCCTGTATTGTGAAACGATAAAAAATGAGCGATCCTACAAAAACAAGAGGATCGCGATACTTACAGACAGTCAGGCCACACTTAGGGCATTAGAAGGTCCCAAAGTTACGTCTGCGCTAGTCTGGGAACGCCTACAAGAACTGAGAAGGCTGGCAGAACACAACAAAGTAACTTTGGAGTGGGTGCCAGGACACTCAGGCATAAGTGGCAATGAAAAGGCGGATGAGGTAGCGAGACTAGGCTCGTCTGCTCTATACAATGGAGAAAACCCCGCTCTGGGGGTGCCTAAAAGCTGATTCAAAAACATATTTATTTCAATCGTAGACTTCGTCTCGAGCTGCAAACTTCATTCATCGACTGTATTGCAACAAATATACACTAGTTATCAGTTTATCCAGAATCTAGTATCGGACTAGGACGTCGTTGGTCAAAGGAGCATCCTGACCGCCCTGGTGACGTCACACGGGTTCGGGAGCCGTCGGCGTGTTTTCGGTACTGGATTCAAAAACCCATTTTTATTTTGATATAACTTTTGAATTATTGCGGAAAAAAACACAGTTTTGTTATAAAACGTATATATGATCTTTCCATTTATGACAAAAAAAATTTGAGTTAAAAGCTCAATTTAGTAATCCCATGTTGAGTAAACCACTCTTATATGACTCAAACAGTTTCGTCCTTGGAAGCAGTTGCCACTACTCTATCCGCACATGTGATCGGAGGGAAGCTGCTCCTCGAGAAGTTACCCTCTGTTTCTTTTATCAGAGTTCAGAACGACCGGCTTAGTTTTTTGCATGTCGAATAGTTTCATTGTATTTGTTCCTGAACTAAATATCAGCCTGTCTGCTTGGTTAGTCAAAACTTTTTGCAGACGAGCTGTGTCACAGGACTTGTCAAACCAGCCGTTAGAACCTAGTTTTTATGATTTGATTATATGCGGGATGTACGCTTCCATACCGACAAAATAACCTCTGTGATTTCCAAGCAGTTAGTAGATATATCATGTTTTGCAAAGCAAACTTCGCTCCAGGGAATGCTGAAAAAAAGACACTCAGACCATCCCACTCAGCATATCCGTAGTGCCAGATTGTGCGGCTTGGGCAAATTTCCGCAGACACATCTGTCGCAGAAAGGAACGTATCTTCGACTAAGCCATATCGGAGTTGCCTAAAGGAGATTGTATGTCGCTCTTGTAGGGGACAGGGTGAGTAGTCAGAAAAAGATCCACTAGCCTAGTGGACTGAGAGGCACATGGTGTGTGTTTTGTTGGAATCTGGCCAGGCTTAATTGTGGACGTTGGCTATCCCCCAAGAGAGCTTCTTTGAAGACGGATAGTTAGTGTTCGAGAAATCTATTTTTACGGACAGGTAATCAAGGAGATCAGTCCAGGTGTTGTCCGAGGGTGAACATTAGAGGCAGCTAATGAACTTGCGGAATGGTTTGAGGTTCAGCTACCCTTCTAGTGCAGGAGCTCTAGAGCATGACGACTTATTATTATTAAACTCATTTAAATAAAGACGTTTCGTTATTATTATAATATTCAAAAAAATACTTCAGAAATAAGCCTCAATATCCCAAACACAGTGTTATATTTAAGCAAACTTAACTTTTCTGGACGATCACACAAAAAATAACTTTCGTATAACTTACGTTTTTCTCCACAGTCTCCTTAATTTTAGCGCCAGCTTCACTTACAGTCTTTCCAGCTTTATTAACAGCTGAATATAAGAAACTACCAAAAGATTTAGCTCCAGCTAAAGCCTTACTTTGTACTGAAAACAGAAACAGGTAATATAAAGTACAAATAACCTTCATAAAACACCATGCCTCAGACCTATACGTCACAAACACCACAAATACGTGTTACCTTTGAACTGCTTGTTCTTGGGTTTGGTCGAACAGTCCAACAACCAGCAGCTCATCGGTTCATGACCGCGAAATCCTTACTCAATACATGTGTTACCTTTGTTTGGTCATACGGATGTTATTACTATAAGCGACCACAGAGTGACCCCAGCGAATACTTGAGCCATTTTTCGTTTTTCGGCATTGATTTCATCGCAAAATTCTTTCCTTTTATCAATTGCAGGTAGTACCACCCGAGTTTGGGGCAATTAATGGGTTTTGGCTATTGTTATCTATTCCATAACACTGAAAATGGTGTACCAAAGACGTGCAAGTAAGATACTTGTAAAAATGAAGTCAAGTTGATTGACTCAGTACTTCCCACACATTACGGTGATACCAGTTTATTATTTTCCCATAGCATGAAGCTTTAGTCCGAGATCCCTTTACAACCAAATCATCGCCCCAATTTCACCCTCACCCAAAAAAGGTAGAAAACGGTCAGGAACCCCTTAAACATCTAAAACTGAAGTTTGAACTGTTTTCATATTTTTAGTTTTTTGATTATTGCTACGCTGCCACTGACACGATTTCTAACAAGCATACGCGTTTTCCATCCTCACCACAGTAATAATAATGTGTCAACATTTCATTAGAATCAATTTAATAGTTTCCAAGTTACAAAATACAAAACGAACTAAAGCAATAAATGCTCGTATGTATACAGAAAATTCTAAGTCCCTTAGTTTCGGTAATAGGCAAGGCAATGTTCAAATGGACCTAAAAAGCTGATTTATGTCGCTAGGTCTTCCTTTACAGGTCAGTGGACAGCCTATTATTAATAAAGCTAATTTTTCAGTTTTTAACCCCCACCCCCCAACTACCCCAATTTCACCCCCCCCCCCAAAAAATTAGAAAATGATCAAAACACTTAAAAACGAAGTTTGAGCTGTTTTTATATTTTTAGTTTTTTTATTATTTCCGCGCCGCCACTGGCATGTTTTATAAAACCCATAAGCACTTTCCAACCTCGCCACGGTAGTAATACTGTGCCAAAATTTCATTAAAATCAATTCAACAGTTTCTTCGTTACATAATATAGAACGATCTAAAGCAATACTCGTATGTTCACACCAGAAAAAATTCTGTGTCCTTTGGTTTCTGTAATTGGCAAGGCAATGTTCGGATGGACCTAAAAATGTTATTTATGTCACTAGGTCTTCCTTCACAGGTCAGTGGACAGTCTATTATGAAAACAACAGATTTTTCAATTTTACAACCCCCCACCCCCCAACCACCCCAAATTCACCCCTACCCAAAAAAAGTAGAAAATAATCAGGAATCCCTAAAACGTCTAAAATAGTATGTATGAGGCATATTTGACTTTTTTGGTTTTTTGCTAGTTACTCCGCCCTCCGTATAACGATTTTCAAAATTATAGGAACATTACCTGCTACGACCCCACCGCATAACGCTGCCCAAATTTCATCACAATCCGCGCAGCGGTTACTGAGATTACGAGGGTAGAAAAACGCGACAGACAGACAGACAGACAGGCAGACCGACAGACCGACAGACCGATGGAAATGAGTGACGTGAATTTTCGTTATGTACACATCATAAAACGCCTAAAAAGCGTATTATCTCAAAATCGAAAATTTTCGCGATCACAATACTTCCCTCACCTATCGGCATGGGAAGTAAAATCACATTCACTTAGCATTCAAGGAGCTACCTGTGGAATATTATTGAGAAAAGTTGGACGAATAAATTAATTTGGATTTTGCGACCTTACAAATCCAGAAATTAATTGGAAATACATTATAACTTGCCAACGTCACAGGCGATCCCAGAAATATCTTGAGATTAGACAGAGATCAATGATGGAAGCTAAACGAAGTTAAAAAAGGGTTATGCTTGTATAAAAAATCGAGTTGATCACTGTGCTGCTTTCCCTCAACACCTACCAGGTATGCCTTGAGAGATATCAAAAAATTGCACACTAAATGGATACCCCGTATAAGATTTTAACCTCAAATTTTTTTATTGTTTTTTAATAACAAAATCTCTCGGTTGCAGTTAATACTGAAAAAATGTTGAACCTACATATTATCAGAGCTAATGTACAGCCTACGTTATGACGGTATATGGGTCTCTTTTGGAAGCACTCACCAGCAATTGTGACATAAACATAAACAGTAATATGACCAAACAAAGAAAGCTACCACAGTTTGCAACTTAAGAGCGGCTATAGAGTGACCAACATGCCTTGGCCCGCGCCAATTTTGGCTGTATAAGCGTTGTATAGACGTTATAGACACATTTATAGAAACGTTGATGCTGTATAACACTTGTTGTGTAAACGTTCTCTCAACTATAATAAAACATTAAATTGCTAGTAGGCACACCACAATAATTACTGTAAGACACGTTACACACAACATAAATGCATATAAAGTAATTTTACATACCATTAGTAAATTGACTATCTTTTTCTTCAGTGGGAGATTCAGCGACAGATTGAGGGCCTGAGTCTGCTCCACCAGTAGCACTATAATTCCTAGATTTAGTTTTGCTTTAGGATTCAGGTTAAGAAAAATAAGGAAGCATTTATTTTTTGACATATGTGCAAACAGTAATGTGAAATGAATATATGACTGAACGAGATGCAATGCTGATTGAACTAACTAACTGGTTGTTTTTCGCACCAAACAATTTGAAAAATGCATTCTTTATTTGGAACATTGTAATTTACATTCAAAAACCAGCCAATCTCCTGGGATATGGCCAAACGGCCATAGGACACTAGCGCGCCGCGGTCAGATTGGTCCTAATCCAACCGGTCAGAAGCGCGCAAAATATTTCGATCACCAGATGGGCCATAGGACACTAGCGCGCCGCGGTCAGATTTGTCCTAATCCCACCGGTCAGAAGCCCCCAAAATATTTTGGATAATAGGCAGGTATGTGGACACCAGCGGGCGGGGCGGCGAGGTAAATTTATGTCTTATCATTTTAACCGATTTTAATTCATTCGTCATTTTTTGCGATCTTGCTAATAGTTACTGAAGAATTTGTAGAACTCCAGTCAGAGGTATCGTTACTTTTGACTTGACAGAAATGAATTACATTTTTATATTATTAAAAGCGAAATTTTTATTCTCAACATAATAAGTTAATCTGATCACTATAATAGATGTAAATAAAGAAGTTGGTGTTGTCAGCAGATCGAAATGTCTCTATAATACCCCAAAAAATTTTAATTAACCAGAACGTGTTCTAATTTGTCACAAATTTGACCGATTTCTTGACGATGTAAAAAAAAGTCCGAGAAATTTACCTTCACAGCTTGTTTTGTGGGAGCATCACGGTTGTGCTCATTATTTCTTTTGAGAACAATCTCTTCCGATGGATCCATCAGCAAAGATGCTATGCTATGGAAAATTGATGCTCTCTATTTCCGTCAATCGACCTATGGCGCACTGATGATCGCTAATAAGCGTGAAACAGCTGTCTGCGTACTGGTGGATTGACGGAGATATAGAGCAGCCCTCGTATCATACATATCAATTGTTAAGTGGGCTTGAGGCCTTTTGTATGTAGGCTACTTACTTTTTGCAGTATGTACGCTTTACAAATTACAACTGACTATTTTGAATTTACAATTTTTTTTATGGTCAGCCTCCCGCAAAGGCTGAAAGCCTATGGCGCTGTAGAAGCGCTGCGAGAGGATAAGTGTCGGTTCACGTTAGATTTAAAACGCTGCAGGTTGTAGCGCTTTAGAAATGTAATTTAATCTTTTAGAAACTACAGCTGGAAATGGTGTACTCACAGTCAAAGGGAACATACATCCTGTTGATTACTTTTCTTAGAAACACGTTGTTATATAATTCGGTCACAATCGATACCTTTTACCTGATACACCCAATAAGAAGCAGTACACTAACTTGAGCAGATTAGTTGAATAAACATTCCAATGAGATTGCAGCTTTCTAAATAATGATACTATAAGCAATGCTGTGCTTGATATTTATTAGGTGAATTTCCACACCACTGTGTGCACTGTTCATATAAATAAACTTCAAGCGTTGCTTTGTTTTTATTTAGGTTGAATAACACAATGGAAACTCCAATTTCCTCTTTATTTAATATGCCTTTAAATTATGCTTCCTTATCCTAAGTTGAATAGATAGTTGATTAAAAGGCTAATTAACAGCTAATGCATTGATGAAAATACTGTCTATTCAGAATACTGATGTGAAGTGCTGCTTTTCAAAGGTAAAAGTGTCAAATAATTACACAGTTCTACAAATAATGGACATAATGGGGTTGTGATTGAATCTGGGTAACTTTGGGTGATTTTCGAAGACATTTTCTGCCTAGAATTCAAAATGAAGATCGGAACTGGCCCATTGGCTCGTTGGGCCATTTTTGAGGTTCTTTCACAATTTCAAAGATGTTTCACAATTTAACATCAAACCTAGGATTTAGGGTTAGATACGATGTTTAGTTCGAAAGTTATAACCATTTCTTAAAACATTAGGAAAGTTTTGAGCGGATGGTTGAGCTCAATAGGTAGTTGATTAAAGATTGAAGTAAGAGCGACGATAACACGCAGTTCTGTCTTACACCTCTTTTACTCATGATCGCTTCTGATGTTGTTTCCTCAATTTTTACTATCGCATTTTAATTCCAGTAGAGATTTGTGATTAATTGAAGTTGTTCTGTATCTATTCCAGTCGTTTAAGAGGACTTCGATGAGTTTTTGGTGTTTTCAACGCTTTGGAGTAGGTTAATCACGTGCAGTCCACTAGGCTGCCTGTATATTGGACTCTGGAGTGTAGTGATGGGAGCCAAGTTTCATGTATTGTAATATAGCGATGGAAAAATTCGTCCTTATTACTGTTGATAATAGCTGACCGTTGCTTCAAATCATCAAAACTTTGTTGCTTTTGATCAATTGTGAGAACGTTGAAACATTCGTGCACGATACGCCCAATAGGTTACGTTGAAATGGTTATAACTTTCGAAAAAAATATCGTATGGAGCTTTCCAAATTTTATTTAAAGAAAATTATATTAGACGCAAAATAATGCAAAAGTCTGAATACAATTTCAAAGGTAGTCAAAATTTCCATTTTTCGTGTCCTCGGAACACAGATTCCTGATTATGTGAAACAAACACTTTGAAAATCCTCCCCAGTTTACCAGATACAAAACTTTGTTAAGCAATAGTATGTGATCAGTGCAACACATATGGTTTATAGAAGATTCTAGTATACAATTTTTTTTATCGCCAGCCTCCCGCAAATCCTGAAAGCCTATGGCGCTGTAGAAGCGCTGCGAGAGGATAAGTGTCGGTTCACGTTAGATTTAAAACGCTGCAGGTTGTAGCCGTCGGGAAACAAATTCCCCGGCAGCTGATTCCACAGCGACGAGGTTCTCCAAAAGAAGAAATGCTGGAGAAGACTGGTTCGAGGAGTAAGGACCTCGACCTGGTACGGATGAGCTCGCAGAGCTTCTCTTGTGTTCCTGGTTCGGACGGCCCTTGGTGTTATTATCTGGGAGAGCTCACTCGAACATCTTCCGTGATAGAATCTGTAAAACAGGGACAGGTCAGCCACCCTCCTTCGATGTTCCAGGCTGTGGAGGTCCTTTGTGAGATCAGGCGTATCGACCAATCTAATTGCTCTCTTCTGAATAGTGTCCAGAAGCTTTGAGTGTTTCTGAGCGCATCCCCACACATGGGAGCAATACTCCAGCGATGGTCGGATCTGTGCCTTGTAGAGCAGCAGCAGTTGCTCTGGTGTATACAGTTTCCTACAGCGGAACAAAACTCCAAGCTTCTGGGATGTCGTTTTAGAAATACCGACAACGTGGTCGTGCCAGGATATGTTATTGTTGATGTTGATCCCCAAAAGTTTGACGGAAGGTGATTCGACTATGGGGTGACCCTCCATTTCCACGGTTGGTAAGCCATCGTGAGACTTCTTTGTAAGTGTTGTTTTGGTCACGTGACATTCGATTCTAAATTATTAATGGCACATCCTGCATATTTGTGCCTTTGTTCCTCCCGATAAAACAATTCCAACAAACTAGCACACTTGGGGTCTAAAGTGATTAGTTCAAGAGCTACCCGTACTAAAAGGATTGTATCACGCTAATAGCATATAGTGAGGCAAAATATTAATTCGGTGGTCTTACCATACCACCCAGTGACATTGTAAATTATATTTTAGAGCTCGAAAATATTTTTATTGATAACTTTGACAATTTAGTTTCTACAGTAGAAATTGGAATCACACTGAAAAGCAAAATGTGAAAAATAATTTATTCACATCCATTTCCACATGATTATCTTTTAAAATTGTACATACGAGTTCGTATATACTATACCATAAAATGTATAAACTGTGATCTCAAAAATAAGCCAAATAAACTAAACATTAAGGCAAAAATACTACAGCACCTTTGAACCATCAGTTTTTACTTATCTACGAAATAGCTACAATATGTGAAATCATTTGAAATTAATTAGTAATTGTTTTACTAGACTTTATTTTTGATATCCATTTGTGTAACTTAGCGCATTAGCAAAATAAACGTTACATTTGTATGTCTAAATCGGCCGTCAATACATAGTTTTTCAATGACCCTCGTATATACGTACAACCCAGGCGTTAGCAAGTCCTCGCTAAAAGACCCTCGTACTTGAGCAAAAACCAACGCAAATACTAACTGTTTCATGTGAGTTCTTCAAGGTGCCGACGGAGAGTGATCCAACTTATATGTATTCCGTAAACTTTGGCGATACGCAGCACATCTATCAAGGAAGTTTTCTCGTTCTCATGCAAAGAATGCTATATGGAGCAGATAGGGTCCTTTAACACTTTTATGAAACCGTCTATAAACCATATGATCTGATTTAAGACAATGAATGAAGCATCTAAGACTTACCTTGAATTATCATCATCGTCTTTTGGAGCACCAATATCGCCTGGGGAAGTAGTTTTTTCTACAGCAACGGGTTCTTCTTCAGTGAGGCCTTCAGTTTCATTCTTTCGTAATTTTGGAATGCTAGATCCTAGCCATCCCCCTATGCCCTCAATCTGGTTCTTGACGTTGGAAAGCATTTCCAGCTTCCCACCAGTTGCCTTAGTTGGACTAGAAATGATAAATGCAAAATTTCCATTGGTATTACACATGACACTTTCTAGTATTTATTATACAATGTGTCCGGTCATCGATGTCGGACCCTTTAGGGGGATAAAATAGTCCATTTTTATCGACAAATCACCCCTCAAAAGTAGTTTTTCTGTCACCATAATAAAATGGCAGGGTGGCGCATAGGGGAACGTTT
Organism: Callosobruchus maculatus; assembly: GCA_951848785.1. Lineage (NCBI taxonomy): Eukaryota > Metazoa > Arthropoda > Insecta > Coleoptera > Chrysomelidae > Callosobruchus > Callosobruchus maculatus. Next base: position 3,948,471 of record CATOUR010000106.1, on the reverse strand, counting down.
CCCAGATATGGGTGGTACCGGGGAAATCAAATACCCGGGGCGGACCAAAACTAGCACGGTGGAATAGCGTCTGCATCCAGAGGATCGGCTATTCCTCAATAACTAGGACCCGACAGATCTCCATGTGAAGAGCAGTACTCCAACAGCGTCTGACTTCATGTTAGGGGCGGCTGATAACACACCCGCAGGAAGCCACCCAACATCAGTAGGCTATCCGGTGCGTGGCGACACCGTAGGGTATATCGAAGCCCAAGGATATAATCCAGCCGGCAACCTTCGCAGATGCATCCTCAGGAGGCAATTCGGACGGCTGCCTCCGGAAATGTCGTCTGGGGGCCCTAAGGCCAACCACCTGACGGGCCCTATCTTCGAGTTCGACCACCCCGGAAGAAAAGCACCCACACCGAGCCGGTTTCGGAAGCCGGCGTTCGGCAAGGTGGCGGTGCTTCGAATTGCCCTGTTGACGACACCCGCAATGACATGGATCGTTTTAGGTGGACGACGGAGCTCAGGGATGACCTGCTGAGCTGCTACGAGAGCAGTAGACCGCACCGTAGGGGATACATGTCCCGCATGTATGAGAGGTGGCGTGGAATGCACCCAGAGCATAGCACGCTTACTCCTCAGAATTTGCGAGATTATGTATCGCACCTCCGGAGGCAGGGATATGTTCGTACTCCAGCTCAGCCTGCCCCTTCGGCGGACGGAAGGCCTATTAACCAGGCTGAAAGTTCGCCAGTAAGGCCCGCTGAGAGGGAAATCGACCAAGTCGTCTCACCTAGGGATTTCAGAGACCGAAGGGCCTTGCATAACAACGGAAGGTCCTTGAAGCTGGCTGATTTGAAGAGAGAGGATGAGGTTGTGGGTGAACGTCTATCGGAGGCCTCTGACATTTGGAGCATCAATTGTGAAATTTACGCTGCGGTTCTGAGGCTAGCTAGACAGGGGAGAGTGAGAGACTCTCCTGTTGAGAGAGCACAGAGACGGGTGCGCCAAATGGAAGCGAAAATCCAGTTGGCTCGCCAGCAAGCATCCCGTATCCAGTGTGTGATGGAATATAGAGTGGCTGGGAAGCCTTTTACGCGCCGAGTGCGCCAGATAGCCTACGGGTTGAGGCGGGACCATCATACACTCAGTCAAGCGGTACTGGTTGTTGTCAAGCAACACGGGCTTGGCAGGATACTGATGCTAATCGCTGCTAAGCGATCGTTGGTGGCGCGGGCGAGAGGTCTGGAGCAGAACAGAATGTTCTACGAAAGACCTTCTCGCCTTTTCCAACAGCCGCCTCCAGCCATAGAGCAGCCGCCAACTGCTGATCGTGTGGAGGCCTTTTGGAGGGACATTTACGAACAACCCAAACCTCTCTCAGCAGACACTCCGGCCTTGGCACAGTTCGAGTCCGTTTGTAGGAGGACTAGTTCCCTCTGAGCCGCCTTTCACTTAGCGCTTTTAATTATTTGCAATAAATTACTGAAAAAATGGTCTCATCTCCCCCACTGAATTATTGTTACATTGTACCTAGATCAACAGTTATCAAAAATCTCTTCAAAATAGCAAAAACTAGTACACCACACCATTACCACACTTTCATGTAAAATAAGCAAAACTGCTTATGATGTTGTCTTTTATCTATAGTATTTATAACTGAAAAGGGGGCCACTTTATGTATTTCGTGTTTGGGCCCAAAAAGCGTAGTTATGCCACTGCCCTAGGGCCTAGGGTGAATATGGGGCCAAGAAATACAAGTAAAAGTGTGTAGTGTTAATCACAGTGAACAATACCATACCTGCTGTATGGCTACCATATTTATAAAGAATCCATTGAATTTTTCTAATCAGAGTAATCAGACTGATTCATCAAAAAATGAAAATATAAAAGTATATGACTAATGGGTGATTCAATATATCTGTACTGTTGTATAGCAAAGCAAAAATACTTATTCTATTATCTGTTCTGGCAGTCCTGTTAAAAGATAAGACTGGTATTCAAAATTGATTATTCAGCATGTGGGGATGTGGATCTGGTTAAAAAATAAAGGTATATGAGTTATTGAATAAATCTGTACTGTAACAAAGCAAAAATGCTCATTGTATTGTGTTTTGGCACGCCTATTAAAAGATAAGGTTGATAAGTTGATTATACTGCATGTGTGAGCTATTTGTGACAAATATGTGTAAACATATGTCCAGTTATCCAGAAAATGGGGTATCTAGGATGTATGAACTACAGGTGCTTACCTGTCAAAAATCAATAAAAGTATCAGATGACCCACCCTTACACAATCAAACCATGACACATTTGCTGTAACACATTTCTGCCTGACATAATTATAATAGATATAACAATTTTTTATTGCTGAATAACTAATATTCACATATGAAGTATCTATGACAAATAAAAACCAAGATTCACCCTCTATATCCAATTAGGTATATAGGATATTATGCCTACATGTCACAAATCAATAAAATAGTCATCAGCCCTCTCTTGGAATCAAATAACCCATTTTTTTGTAATCCATTTTTACCTGATGTACTGGCTATAAAACAAGTTATTTTATAGTTAGTGGCCTGATGTATTATAATAGGTTATTTTATTTTCTCAACAACTAATAAATATGTTAAAAAACCTTTTTATACTAAAAATCAGTTTTTCATATAGTACTGTTATTCAAGAACCATTGGTAAATAAAAACATCAGTACTTTTCATGGTTGCATGGAACTTTGGAACTACTACACTTCTGAAGCTAACTGAACTAATGAAAAAGTGCTTTCTTCTTTCTGATTAAATAAAATTATATCTAAGGGTAAAAGTTAGGTTCTAATGTTTGTAGTTGATATTTCATATTTTTAACCCCTATTTACTGCACATCAAATAATACAGAAGCGCTCTACATGCTAAATCTCAAAATGTTCAAAACACATCCTAACTGCACCATTAGTGTTGGAATGCTATTGTTTGAGAATTGCGGCATATACTGTTCCTGCAAACACAAAGTCAAATTTGGTGACTTATTGGCGCATCGAGATACACCTATTTATCTTTTTAATACTATATTGCAGATACCCACTTTTAATAATTGGAGGAGCTCTTAATTGCCACTTTGAATTTCCAGCGATGATATGTATTAGCAAATTTAATTTTATTACAAATAATTTATAATAATGCCTTTGAGTTTGAGCATAATGATACAGATTATGTGTATAGTGTTAATCCTATTGAACAATACTGCCCCTGTCAAACAAATTACATAACATTTCTACCCAAAATATATAAAGCTAGTAAAAGCTTACTTTCTACATAGAGTTGCTGGGACCCTTCTGTACAGATTAATTTATTATAAAAATATGAAAATAAGTTATCATCTAATGGATAGTTCAATAAATCTGTAATATGGCATAGTGAAGTAGATATGGGAAAAAATGCTTATAATACTATATTCTGTTATAGTTTTCCTTTCAACGTTTTGCTTGTATATATTTGAAATAATTATATTTTTCACATGAATTCCGAATTTTTCAGTTTCTAGTTTGAATTTTGCAAAGACTTAATTTCTTCAAAAATCCATAAAACATGATCTCAAAAAAAACTGTTGGATAAGCATGGATAAGCGCACTCCTAGATATTGACTCTGCTGATCTAACTAAATCCAATAAGACATAAGACTTGTATTTATAATGATTATACTGATTGTCTATGCTATTCATAGTAAAAATGAAAATTGGCATTCACCCTTTACACATATATTCAACTATCTAGCAATCAAAGTTGTATCTAGGATGTGTGAACTATATATGCTTCCATGTCAAAAATCAATAAAAGAATAATCGACAAACCTCACCTTCCATCTTTCTTATCAGTCCCGACTAAATCACTATTGTCTTCAGTTGGGGTTGGAACTTTTTCTTCTTGTTCACCCTTTACAGAGCCCATCCATGATGAGACTTGGTTGGTCAGCCCCGAAAACATTTTTATATTTTATTCTGATGAATTAGAAAATGTCTTCCTGATATGAGGCTATCTAGAGCGAGTTTAGATGTCAAATTTTGTTATTAAACCACGCAGTACACTCAATATCATATTAAAATGGAAAAACGGGTTTAAAACAAATGTCTTTGTTAAATTTTAAAAACTGCAAATTTCCCGAAAGAATTTTACTCCCACTAGCTTTCCTCACCCTCAACGTCAGTAACGTCATAGGAGTTCGCTGTGCTCATTGGCCATTGCGCTGACAGGTACCCTAGAAACCGTGGAAGCAGCCAGCGTTGCCAGATTAAAATCGATTCCGAAATATCGATTTCAAAATGCAGCAAGATTGTAATAATAAGGTTGTAAGGAGAAGTTGTTGATTGAACGATGTGTCCCACAGCTATCCTTGCAATACAGGTGAAGCCTTTGTAAGACATTCAAATACAAAAACGCATTATGCGGCTGTTGGAATGTCTTCCTGCTTCCTGTGATTGTCAAATAGTTGAATACACAGCATACCAAAACGATCAGCGCAATCTCAGGTTGGCGGCAATCATACGCACTATCCCGCCATTTTGGGTGAGTATCTGTCAAAATAGGCATGTACATCGGTGAACACCATTGACGCAAGGTCGACGCTCGTATTCGTACAGTACTACAATTGCTGACAAAGTCTTTCTAGATTTCCGAATGATCCCGTAAGGTAAGTACATATACCAACAAATGAAATATATAGTCAAAAATGTACGAACAACATTTTTACGGATCGATTGATACGACTGATTTGATAGATAACAGCTGATCAGCCAGAAGGCTTTTGAGCTAAATTTTATGCAAGCCTATGTTTTCTAGTAATAACAAATTACAAACGTAGACGTACTTTCAATAAACGCCGGTGTTCCTCAGGGATCTGTTTTATCCCCTACACTGTTCCTGCTGTACATCAACGAGCTGCTGGAAATAACATCCAATCCAATCTACAGCTTCGCAGACGACAGCACATTAGTATCGTGCATGGAACCAGGCAAGCCACTATCATCCCAGGAGACTATTTTTGTTCTGAACGTTATTTCACTCATGGCTTTGGGTACTCTCGGTATGGATGGTAACTGAGCACTGGATGGGACTTTTACAGTGGAGTTTGCTGCGAATGTGTTGGCAAATATTTCGGCCTTGTCCTGAAATATTTGCAAAGACATTCGCATATAATTCGAGCAATGTATTTCCGAGATTTCAAAAACTACTGGAAATGCACAACAATGTTCATAATCCTGTTTATCGTTTGGCTGCCCAACTATCATTCAAATTTGCCGCCACTCTCGAGTAATTGCAACTTGGCAACATTGGAATTTGTTTCTACAGTTAGCCCCTCCTCTTCGTTCTACTCTGACTGTGAGTACCTATCTGTTTTGTGGTGAGTACTGTGACAGTGACAGTTCTGTTGGCACTTGGCACGTTTTGTGCTTGGTCGAACATCTGTGAACATGGTCCGTGCTATAACAGTGCTTGGCACTCTTGGCAGGCAACTTGGCACTGACAATTTTTAAATTTATACATGTCACTTTCGAAAATTGAATAATTGGAAATTATTTTTTTATTAGTCAATTTACATTTTATATTATTCGTAATTACAGGCAAGCTAGACTGAAGAAATTAGATTAAGTGTTTGAAGTATATACCAGACAAGCAAAAAATGGGGGAAATGGGGCCTGGAGAATATTTCGTGTGCGGTGGTTTTGGAGGAATATGTACAGTTTTGGTAGGACACCCTTTGGATACAATAAAGGTACGTCTATAAATTGCTATTAATCAATGATTTTACGTTGGAGCTGCAATTGTTCTAGGTTAGATTACAAACTATGCCTATACCAAAGAACGGAGAGCATCCAATTTATACTGGTACACTAGACTGTTTCAAGAAGACAATAAGGAATGAAGGATTTGGAGGACTGTATAAAGGTATAGTCATTAATTCCAATATTATATCCAATATCCAATGAATAAGTGGTAAGTGTTGCCATGAGTGAACACTGTGATGTCCCAATGTCTTATTTTAAGTTTGGCAGATGCAATATAAATTTAGTTATTATTCCGAAATTATGACGTTTAGGTATAGGAAATATTGTACAAAAATCATCATAATTTTTCGACGCAAAAATGTAGAAATGTCGGGTGTCTGAATTTTCTTGACACATGATATATTTGTAACAAAAAAAAAAGGTTCAAATGAAAACTGAGTAGAATTTTTGAAGGTACTATAGGGTGTATCATACCATGCATTCAAAACACTCTTTGTAAGTCAACCTATAAATCTCACCCGCGACTTTCTTTTTTCAAATTGCACCCCATAGGTTTTCCTACATAAATGATATACTATTTTATTTAAAATCTCGTGGTACCTTTGATTTTATACGAAAAATTATATTTTGTGTGAAATCATAAGCATAAGTTAAATAAAATGAGGATTTGTTTGAGGCATAATATTTTTGTGTTGTGCAGACCCTCCAAACTCAATGAGTCTAAGCCTCCCAGATACGCGGGTGGTATATTCGTGGGACAGATATATATTGTAACATACTGTATATTATGGTATTCGTGTATTTGTATTAGTTGTCATTGGTTGTCATACATGATGTAAAGTCAAAGTGCTAGGTTAGATCTTTTGAAGTGTAAACATCATCGAATTGTCTAGGCCCGTTTGCACCGGTTACACTTAGGTGAACCTTAACTTTAAGTAGCACTTAAACTGTCAAATTCGTTTGCATAGTCCACTAAATCTGTTTTAAGCCTTACTTAGAGTGACATTAAACTAAGCCGAAGATTTCTTCGGCTTAAAGTGATACTTAGTGACATAACCTGAAAAATTGACAGCTTCCAGGCTGGAAGTTCCAGCTTATTTGTTTTCATTGTTTTCAATATTCGCAAGGCAAAATTCAAAAATGGATTTATTGAGAACTCATTCGTTAATGTATGATGATATGAGTGGGTGGAAGTTAATTTAATTATTTCAGGGATACCGACAAGTTAAAGACCGACTACATCATTTCAATCTGCTCGATGAATTAATTTTTTTTCAAAGGTTTAGAGTGACGAAGCTAACTGCCATGTATATTTTGGAGTTGATTGAAAATAAAATTGAGTACCACTATAATTTGTAAGTATCTATCTTTTTAATTTGAATTTGTGAGAAGACAAGATTCAGGGATTGCAGAGACGAGGAATCATAAAACATGGCTGGACCTGCGTCATATGTTAAATCATAAAAGTCAAATTTCAGAAGTACAAATTAAAATTCCCTATAATTGCGGCGATGCCAAATTGTAAGCTCGCTTAGCTAAGGCTACGTTAAAAGGAACCCCAGCAAACCGCTTTAATCTAAGGTTCAGATTAACTCTAAGGTACACCATAGCTAAACTGCAGATTTAAGAGTGAGCGGTGCAAACGGGCCCTAGAGTTTTCAAGAATGACGGATGGATTCTAGAAATGTCATCGAATTCTCTAGATGGTTCGATGAAGTATATATAAGGGCCATGGGTAGCGTAGTAGTTCAGTTGAGTTGAGTTCTAGTTGAGATAAAGTTAAGAGATATTGTACTGAGTTGTGAAGTAAAACGGTGAAAGTTACGTCGAGTGTGATTCCCTGGGTGAAGAAAAAGAGGCTGTCGTGACAATATTATACTATTATTATTATTATTACAGGTATGGGAGCGCCCCTAGTTGGTGTAGCTCCAATATTTGCAATTTCTTTCATGGGCTACGGGGTAGGAAAACAGATATTTGGACCAGATGATCGTTCGCAGTTATCCTACGTAGAGTATTTTACAGCCGGTGCGTTTTCTGGCATTTTTACAACTCTCATTATGGCACCTGGTGAGAGGATAAAATGTCTGCTCCAGATACAGCAAGGATTAAATGCCCCTAAAGTATATGATGGCCCTGTGGACTGTTTGAAAAAACTTTACAGACAAGGCGGAATCCAAAGCATATATAGGGGATCTGCTGCAACACTCTTAAGAGGTAAGTGAACAGGAAAGTAGCATTTATCGACTCTCATCAAGTTATACAGCAACCACCAAACTACTTCTATACAGGGTGGGCCAATAAGTGAGTGGATGGAGGATTTAATCTAACGAGCACTGACACTTATCCTCTCGCAGTGCTACTACAGCGCCATAGGCTTTCAGCCTTTGCGGGAGGCTGACCATTAAAAAAATTTGCTGTTCAGATTAAGGTTTAATATACTTTTCAGATGTGCCAGCTAGTGGAATGTACTTTCTCACATATGAGGCCATCAAAGATGCCATTACGAACAATCAAACCGAGCCACCCAGTATTTTAGGAACAATTGTAGCCGGTGGAGCAGCTGGAATTGCCAACTGGGCGGTAGGAATGCCGCCTGATGTCCTGAAAAGTCGTTTGCAAACAGGTATCCTATTTTGTCCCAACAAACATGTCAAGTTAAAATTACGTCCTTTTTACTTCCAAGCTAGACGCAGACCCTGCTAGACTGAGTCAAATTTGCCTCGTTTCAACGTTGGTTTCACCAAAGTGGGGAATAAAATCATGGAAATTTAGAAGGAAAATATAGGTATTGCTAGTTAATGCGGTTGTATGGACAAGACCTATCTTGGTAGAAATTGTCTAGATTGAAGTAAATTATTGGTAATAATGTGGTTGTATAGTAATCGGAAATAGTGTTGGTGTTCTTTCCGATCAGAATTCGACTACGCAGTAAATTTTACTGAAGGAGATACTCGGAAAAAACAAGCGTCCCTCAGAAATTGTGCAGATTAATTAGACATTCAAAACAAAAATTATAAAAATTGGATGACTTTGAAAAACTATAATATAGAAATTTCGGCACAGGTAAATAATATCGATCCTGAAATACGTTAACATTGAATTCATCATAATTTAGGAATTTCATAATATGATCTTTAAACAGTAAATGTTAATAATTCATAAAAAGATTTTTTGCAATTTGGCTTCCAATGTATAAAAGGAGTCATTCTGGCCTTCTCGACTTCAGTTATTTTACCATTTTTTTAATTTTCAAATCCATATTATCTTGGACAAGGCAAAATCGACAGTATATTTATCCTATTTTTTTAACCTCAAAGTTCACCCATCCTTACTACTACTACTACTACGACAATATGTAAAAATATAGGGTTCGTTTACCTTATTTTGCTAAAATGTGGAAGTAAACCTCAATCCACTATAGCCATGGCGGCCGAAAAACAATTGAATGCGGTAATTGTGTCATTCTGACATTTTGCTTTGTTTACAAGTGCAAATAACTTGCAGTTTCATTGTAAAAAATGCGTTATATTATTATACTCGTCATAGAAATCATCTAGTGTGTAATAAGGTTTTTGTAACAGAACATTCCAAGTTTTTTACGGAAAACCTTTAATTGTATATAATCGAGTCTTTAATGAGTGATGATTTGGGGGTGATTAATCGTTTTATATTATATATTTATGGTCTCAAATTTTGTTTAATTTTTGAATATTAGTAATGTCGTTTCCAAAGTAAATAGTGCAATTACGGTCAAAATTTTGTATTCTGGAAATAGTGGCTTGCATGAAGTTCTATGTCTACTCTTGGCGATGCATCTAACTGCTCGCTTCTGGCATACTAACAATTTATTTAGGTAGATATGAGAACAGACACCCCAAAATGCGATGCTGTAAGGCAACCTACTTTGGAATCATGCAAAATAACAACTTTTGGTGGTGTTTCTTCCGAAAGTTTCTGATTGTTCTTAGTATGTAAGTTACTTTAGGTAACTCATTAATTAAATTATCAATATGATTTATAAAATTCAATTTTTGATCAATAGTTACATTTAAGAAGTTTAATGCTGCATGTTTGATGTAATTGTTCGTTGTCTAAGTAAATCACGTCGAGTAAGCATTTGAAAGTCATGAATTTGGTTTTCGAGATACTAAAAGATAAAAAATTGCTGTCGCCCCATCTTTCGATTACACTTATATCATTTTCAATTTTTTTCTTTAAATCATGTATGCCATTATCATGCCACAGTATTGTAGTATCATCTGCAAATACAGTGAATTGACCACTTATTTCCAATGTCATTAGGTTATTAATATATACCAAAAATAAGATGGGACCTAATACAGATCCCTGTGGTACTCCATCGCTTATGTTCAATTTTTCAGATGTTACATTTTTAGACAATTTAACAATTTGAGAACGATTACTCAAATAAGAGCTAAACCATTTTAGTGTTATTTTAGAACAACCATGTTTATCTAATTTCTCGATCAAAATGTCATGATTGACACAATCAAATGCTTTAGAAACGCCACAGAACAATATATGTTATTCTATTATTATTTTAGCTCCTGAAGGAACCTACAAGAACGGTATCAGAGACGTATTCGCCCAGCTGATAAAGAATGAAGGCCCTCTAGCGCTATACAAAGGGATTACTCCAGTATTAATAAGAGCTTTTCCAGCAAATGCCGCGTGTTTTGTAGGTTTCGAACTTTGTAAGCAATTTCTGGATTGGCTCTTTCCAAGACACAAACTCGTGGAAGTATCTAACAGAAGAACGTGACAACGTAACCTGTGTTGGGCTGTTGCATAATTTATAGTCACATTTTTTCGAAATATGCGGTGAAAGTTATACAAATATTTTATAGATATATTCAATAAAAATATCATGACAGTTCATACAGTGGTGGCTAATCGTCGTAAATGTTTGTCTCAATCATACTTTAGAATTTCAAAAATCGAACTTCGTGGAGAAAATTGGCTTCCAGTAGATTGACATGATATCATGTATTTTTTGAAATGGCAGTATTATAAAATTAAGGACATTCGTTCGGTACACATAGAATCAAATGAGTGCTATTCATTTATGAAATTTATCCGGGACTTTAGAAAAGTTGCGAAGTATATGAATAATCTTGTAATTATTTATACATTATTTTTATATGTACTAGTTATTTATGAGCTCTCTATTTTAAAACATCAGTTAATAGGTGCTTTCCTTTTACATCTGCACTAACTCAGATCACTTAAAAATGAGATGGCTCAGCTCAGTTGGAAACCTCAGATGCTCAGATGAGTTGAAGGAACGTGTTTGTGCAGTTAAATGTCATTCCTCGAAATTTTGTAATTTGCTATGGTTCTAAGATCTGTGGATCCTTTCCATAACCTAGTTTTTTACGTTTTTGGAAGAGATCGTCGTTCACCATGCACCATCGACTATCCATACACCACAAAACCCGCTGAAATTCAAACTTACAAAAAATCCTAACCTCATTTATTTGACATCTAAATGATCTCTGAGACAACTGATCTACCTTCCGAGCTAGTGCAGATGGGCTTAAGTGGGGGTAAAATATCTCACTTTAGACTCAGATTCAGAAAACAAAAAGAACGTACATCGAAATGAGTCATGACGTCACAAGTGAGAATTATCAGCTAAAGCATGCAAAAGGAAAGCACCTACTCTGGCAGCTGACGTCAAATTTCGCCGGACCATTACACTGAGGCTGGTTCTTTGGGGAGTTCTTTTTCAAATTTCTGGAAATATGGGAGAACTATCACGATAAACCAGTCTTCGAATAGCTACATATTAAACCAACCATTTTTAGATCTATGATAGACTGCACCTCTTGGTTCATTTTTGGTCCATGTGTTGTAAAGGTGCTCTGATCTATATATGAAGGTAATAAATGCCCTGTGGCTGTCGCTGAAAACATAACTGATACACTACTTTTTGTCGACAATCCTTTGTGGATGCCAGCAGCCTCTGCGTACTATGACATTCTGACGCTTTGTGTCATCTGTCATATTCGTCTCATCATAATTCATTATCATAGCAGGGTCTACATGTTCCCATGATACTTAAAACTTGATGAAATAATCGAGAATGACTTCACGAGTAACACTGGCTCTGGCACGTTTTACATTTTCACATAGTTTTTGAGTTAATCTATTACTATGTCTTTTTAAAAATGCTCGTAGCCACTCTATTCCTGGTAGGTTTGCCTTAAATCTCCTTTCACTAAAGGAAATATCCACTCACCGGCCAATGCTATGCAATCAACAATGACATTTTCTTGCTTTTTAGTGAATACACACGGTCTGCCAATTTTGCCTGTTGGTTGTCCACGTCGATGACGGCTCAGTATAGACTTGGAAATTCCAAATTCTGCAGCCACCTGTCGTATAGACCGTCCTCTTCCCAAACTATTTAATGCCCTTTCTAAAGTCTCTTGTATATAGTCATGGTACGTGTCCCAAGTTTCCCCACGAAGAGCCGCCAGTTCTGAAATACGTCGTATTTTAAAAGACTTGGCAACTATGCATAAAATCGCTATTTGAACAACCCAACAGTGATGTTAGGTTATAATGTAATGGAAATGTTGGCTTGTCAACAAATATTTATGGTCTGTGCAACAGAAGTTATACAGTCTTAATTATTCTCTGATCATAGAGGAGAACTATTTATATATAATAACAAAGTACTTACTTTGTCAAATATATCACTTTATGTCGAAAAACACCTGTTTGTCTATTGACATTGACAACCATCCCCTGCAGCTCTAGTGCATGTAGATCTACCAACGTTGCCGCTGTGATTTTTAAAAAATTATTTGACGAATCTTGCCATGTTAGACCCCTGTCTCAAGTTACCCCACTTGACGGTATTTCAAACTTGGGTTTTAGAGAAAGCTTGAGACACATCCAGAAATCCCATACGAAAAGAGTGTAAAACTGAACTCTAAAAATACGTAGTACTTTAAACATTATGTGAATACGTCGATAAATGACACGCAGATTGTGAAACATACAGAAATGAAATTTTTGACGTTGATTCAAACTTAAAAATGGTCGGCAATTCGAAAAGCATGTTTTTGCATTTTTTTTTTGTGAATAGTACTAGAACAGAGACATTACATTTTGATTATAAGTCTACCACGAGTCACATCACTTATATCATGAATAATTATATATTTTTATAAGATGAACATTATCATGTTAATGTTTTCCAATTAATAAATTTTTACAATGTTTATTGTTTTTTTTTGAAGCCGCTTCTTTCTCTTGTAGAACTAAAAATTCTAATTACAGAGTAATAGCAGTATACAATGTGTCCGGTCATCGGTGTCAGAGACTACATATATCAATATGGAATAGAATAGAATTTATTCATCACAATAGTATAAAAAGGTACAAGTGATACGTCAATCAGGCGAACAAAATATAAAAACAACACATAATTAAAAAATTAATACATATCAAAATAGTACACAAGTGCTCACATAGCATTCTTAGGTACAACAGGATGATTACAGACAAACGGGGTATCTCTAAATTCTTCCAAATTATAGAAACAGTGATCTAAAATAAATGTTTTCACAGTCATTTTAGAGCGGTTTTTGTCAAGGCTCTTAACAGCAACAGGTAGAGAATTATATAAATCCACTCGCAACGAATTTTTCACTGACTTAGTAAGTTTATACCCAGGCTGTCTGGGTACATTCATAGATCTAGTATTGTGATGATGAATCTCAGCATCAGTTGTGAAAAGGTGCATGTGAAAAGGTGCAAACTGTTATGCACCTCATTGAGTGTAGAATAGATAAAAATGCTAGGCAGAGGCATGATCCGTAAACGTTTGATTAGTGGCTGACAATTGGCTCTAAACCCTTCACCAATTATCAAGTGGATTGCTTTTTTTCTGTAAAACAAAAATTTTGTGCGCATTGGACGAATTGCCCCATAAAATAGTCCCATACATCAAATGAGAGTGAAATAACGCAAAATAGGTAGAACGCAATGTATCTAAATCAAGCAACTTTTTTAAGCTTCGAAGGGTGAAATTTAAATAAATCTTAGTTTATAAACGGTACTAAAAATGTTTAGCCTTTCAGTTATACATATGTATATTTAGAAATGTAAAAGAATTAACACCAACACCACTTTCGGCATGGTTTCAAAAAAACTTCAAAATTGTAAAAAAATAAAAAAAAACTTTATTCCAAGTTAAAACAATCTGGTAAAATCAAAAATAAATATCGTATTCTATACAAAGATATTAAAATATTAAAAACCAAGAAGGAACTATCAACTCGAGAGCTCGACGGATTTGGCAACCTGAAAATACAAAAATATTAACATACAGTCATACCTAATACTTTTAATACAAAATATCAGTTATTGGAAAGTTGAACTGATCGAAGACAAAATCAATCTGGATGGTATTAGGTTTAAAAGTGATCTCATGTCTGATATACATAAGTAAATATACATTAAATATAAACACTCCATATAATACGAAATATCAATCATGAGCAAGTTGAAATGATCGAGACAAATCTCAATCTGGATGGTATTAGGTGTAAAAGTGATATACAAAGCATAACAATTTTGCATAAAGGAGTTTAAATATACTACTAGCAAGTGAAATCCAAACGCCTAGAAAAAAGGGATATTTGCATTGAACATTTGTACACAGCTTGGCAGTACCATCTCTAGTGCACATGTGCATTTTTGTTCATTCGTGTTCGCGGAGGGAGAGAATTTGGTACCACCAAAACTTTTTTATTACCGAGAATGTGTGGAAAATAGTAGTGTCAGTTTTGCCGTTTTCATATCACTATTGACCAGTGAAGCTGCATGCAAAGTATAAAAGTACTCACCAACTTCGGTTGCTGATTCCTTGAACTGCCTCGCTCATCCGTCAATTTCTTTGATTCAGACCAACCCAACAGTAAATTTACATTCCTCTGGAACTCAAGATCTCCCTGAAGTAATTCCAACTTTGGAATGACAGTACATTTGTCATAGATCAATAGAGCTTTGAGGGACTCCATGACCGCTTCTTGTAGAGGAACCGGTTGCTTATTGCTCAGATATAGGATAAGCATGCCAACAACCTCCTTTATCTTCTCTTCCGTGACGTCTAGGTCAACCATAAGTCTGCCAATGCCTGACATCACACAAAGTTGCAACTTGTATGCTTGAGTGTACCTATATGACGAACCTCTGTCTTTCATGAAACTTTCAGTTGACTGGTCTTTCATCAGTTGTACAATGTGAGGTAATACTTCTTTGGTTGTTCTCATTCTTATGAATTCTTTGGAAAGATTGCCAAGTATTATCAACAGCTGGAAGCAGTAATTGATGATCAACGGGTTATCGAATTCCTTAAAGCGTTCCACTAATGGCGACCAGATTTCGTGCACTATAGGCAAAAGCTCGTCTTCCCAGTCTCCTAAAATTTCTATCCCATCCAAAAGGATTTTCAAAGCCTTCATTCTACGCTCCCGGTTTTTGGAAGGAAGAAAGTGAAGGGTTCGCCGCAATATCTTAGTAGTTAATACCACGGTGAGAGGTGGATCTGGTTTTTTGTATTCCTCGATCTCAGGTTCCTCTATTTCCTTAAGCAACTCTTCCTGCTTTTTCTTCAAATCTTGTTCAAACATTTCTTCAGCCGACAATTTCTCTAGGGTGTCATCGGAAAAATCGTCTATGCCACTAACAGTAAACTCTTGCATTTCTTGGTAGCGCTGCTCTCTAGATTTAATCGGTTCAATTTTTGTCGCAACACCAAGCCATCGTCTCAAAGTTACAATGAATTCATTGAATACCTCAAGGAACACTTGGGCATTTGTAATATTCTCATCGATCGAATCCACAGCATAATTTATCAAGTCAGATATGTCTGGCAGTACGTCTAAGCTGGTATACGTGAGAATAACAGATATTATCTGCAACGAAATAAAAGCTGTAGTGTCAAATTATCACCCTCACAACCTATGTAGGAGCAGGCTTTCAAAAACAATTGAAAAAATGTTATATAACAGTTGGGCTTGAAGGTTCGTAGGCTGAAACGCAGATTGCATTACCAGAATAAAATATAGCGTTACTGGGTAAGTCGTGGTGGATATTGAAGGAAGTTATTATTTAGGTCATTTCTAATGGATTTGGTTATATAATATGGTGTCCGAACGTAACCGTTATAAAGATATGTGACTTTAAAGATTTTTACTAAAAATCCTTTATTTTTTGGCTTTCTATCTAATATTTTGGGATTAGGACTCCTAGGGTCTGTTTCTTCTAACCCAAAATGTAGTCCAACTTGACATACATATACCTATATAGTCATTTTTCTAAAAAGATATCGTTTGGTCACAATAGGCCGAGGCACGGCGTGGTGTTGTGTGGACAAAATTCATCCCAAACCAAATTTTTAGCATTACAATTTTCGCACTCTAACTTGGTTATTGAACAGACTATGGATTACTGTAACATTTAATTGCAATAACTTTATTTATTTGGCCATGACTTGTGTAATCAGGCGCAATGACTTTGACGTGTCGCGGGTGCCACTAATATTCGATTTTTCTCTCTAATAAAGGATAATATTTTTCTAATTGTGTCGGACATCTTGAAGACTTTGACAATATGTTTTCTAAGAGAGTTGGCAAGTAATTCGAAATTAAAGTATTAAATACTTTTAAACTATTTTATATTTGGGCCTTTTTTCATATTAAAGTAGGCTTCCCACATTATGTTTTTACTTATACATTTCTTCTTCGTTTTGGGTTTTAAAAAAAGTCACCTCAGATGACCCTCGATTTTTTTTCATATATTGTTTAGAAATTAATCAGAATTTATGAGAATAAATTTTAATTGGCGTGGGTTGCGATTAACAAAATTGTATTAATTTTTAGCCACAGTTACAACCGTCAAAAATAGAGACCTCGTAGATGTGTGGCTAAAAACACACCTAAAGGGTTGCCGAAACAGTTTATGATGATATATTGTCTCTAATTAATGTTGAAGAAGCGACTGAACAGATCGAAGATAAAACAATAAAATGCAGACAGTTATTCTAATTAAAGGTGGCCAGTAAATGGAAGCAGTCAGACCGCTCTCGCAATCAACTAATTTTGGGAGTATTAGCTAGTGGTAATGATATTGATCTGGAAAAATGTATGGTGTTATTAGACGAAACAAAAAATTTATATATCAGCTTGTATAAATATAAATGGTATAATATTCCAAACACAAAAAATGTGCTTGTTCATGTGTGTGAGATTATCGACGAATCTGCCATACCCATTGGAGAATGGCAAGGCATAAAGAAATCAGAAAGCATCGATTGTGTCATACCAGAAAATTTTCTAGAACAGCTACGAATACTGATTTATTACGCATTCTTCTAATCAATTCAGTCCTATTCATTTCTTCAAAAATAAAGGTGGCAAATAAAAAAAATGCAGGTTCAAATGAAGAGGTAAAAAAGTATTTTAAGCAAGAAGAAAATATGATAAATGGCTTAGAATTAGATTTGGCATTATTTGACACTCGTGAGGAATGCTCAGAATAATTTATGGATGAAGATTATATCAGGTATTGTTTTAAGTTTGAAAGTTTATGGGCAGGTATAATGTATTAGGTGCGTAATTGTATAGGTACTAAATTAGTCTATGTAAGTAAAGTTTTCAAATCTGGTTTGAACTTTTGATAGTATTATTGTAGATTTCTGTTTTATATTTCACATTAATCAAAAAATATTTAGTATTCTATTTACTTCATTTAGTTGATTTGATTAAATGGTTTAGGATAGAAAAAAATGTTTTTGACTTTCCTTTGAGTGTGTGGTACCGTACCATGGCACAGGGTAGATACGGCAACGCTACACTTGCGAAAATAATTTTAGATTATAGTTTATCATCAATTATAGCCATATACTTAGTTTAGAAACGGTAATTTTTTTAGTTTTTCCCGAACTTCTAACCCAAAATTTTAATAGATCGCTCAACGTGAATCACCTTGTATATTCTCTCAATAAACATTCACAATATCTACTACTAGATTTGAGCCTTTTAGCAAGAAATCAACCTGTGTCTACAGAATTCCAAATGGTTAATTAGATTTTGAGATAGTGAATTTTGTCCTCAGTCCTATACCACACCACATTGTGCGACGCGTTGAACTTAACTCACCATGCATGTGTAATAAGTGCGGAACAACTCAACATTTGAAAACTGACACCGTCACAATCAGTGGCATTAAACTTTATTGGGTTAACAGCTACACATAAATAAACAAATTACCTGCAAAACTTTCTTCTTTTCTTCAACTACCTTTAGCTGATGCTTCACGTAAAAAGATATGTAATCAATGTTGGTTGTTATCAAGTGTTTAATCGATTCATAGCCACAAGCTTTAGAAATATTTTCCAAGGCCAATACTCCAGTGGAACTCACATAGGGATGTCGGTTGCCAGCTTTCTCGAACACCAAACACAAAACTCTTTGTAAATGATTCTGAAAGTGTATCCCAAGCGCTAAGGCTATCTTTCCGATACCATCTAGCAAAATGCAGACTTGTATGATGTTATTGTGCACTTTGTCCAAAGAACAATTCACACCACCAGCGTAAATATAAACCTCTAGCGGTAAATCAAAATTTCTTGGTTCAATGTAAGTCCTAAGTATAGCATTCAATATTTTGGTGCTATCCGTGGTGATTTCGCATCCTGTTATCGTTGAGTTTAGAACGAATACAGCTTCTTTCATATTCGCAGCGTCATATTGAATTATGTCTAACAATGCGTCCACAACCATATGGAAAAACTCGCCGGTTCCAAGAAAGCTGCATAGTTTTTCAATCTTCATTTGAATTCTGTCGTCACGGAAATGCATGAATTGTTTCCAACTGGATTTTGTCGAATTGTCAAGCATGGCTGAACGTACACCAGAAACTTCGAATGGAAGGCTACATTTCAATAGTTCAGAAATTTGCAACAAAGTCTGAATCAACATGTTCAAATTCTGCGCTGATAGCAGAATGTATGTCAGCTTATAAATGCCAAATAATGACAAGTAGCCTATAAGGAGGTTGATAGAGGCAAGTTTTTCACCTTCATCTAGCCCATTGAAGATGGTTGGCACGTCGTTGATGCACTGATGAAATCCATTCACCAAATATGCTAACATGGCTTTGGAAATTGGGCAATTCAATTTAACAGAAAGCCTTCTAAGAAGCGACATACTCTGTGTGCTTATATATTCCTCTTCATCTTCTGATAGGATGAAAACTATCTCAATAAAATGTCTTGCGGATCTTGGCATTGTTGTAATACAATTCTCCAGAATCAACTCAGAAGCCTGTAGCAACTCATAGCGCAAGTTTGGATGACTGTGGGTTGTGAGTTTGCGAAACTCCTTAACCAGTTCTTCCAGCTTTTTGTCATTCTGCTCATACCACTCTGGAGACCTAACCGTACTTTGTAGATAATTTTCCACAGCCTCTTTTGTTGTGAACTTCTGCTTAGGAGTATTGCTTGCGGAAGTGCTTAGGGCATTAATGTCAACATCTTGTAAACCTTCTTGCTTATAAGAAGGGTTGTAATCTTGCATCATCAACGTCGTTAGACGACCCCAAGCTTTCAATGCAACCAATGGAACTTTATGGCCCACTTTTTGATCTACTAGGACGACTTGCTGTAATCCTCTTGAGATCCCAGGCAAAAAATACATGAACACCTGAATAAAAACCTATTGATAGATTGCTTTTGATAGAAAGATATTAAAGTTAGTTTATAAGAGACGGGGTGAATGTGTAAACATTTTGATGTCACTTTTGGAAATATATGTATGTATATGTTACGGCCACCGTTGTAAATTGGGCATTGACGTCATTGGCCGGCCATTGCAAGCCAATATCGTTATTGTCCCGTCTGTAACGAGAATGACCGTCAGTCGTGGACAAGGTTGAAAATATTTTAATTTCTGCATTTTTGTCCGGCCATTCACGACATCGACCATCAATGCATGGGCAAAGTTGATATTACAGATTAGGGCAGCTATTCGAAACAAATATGAAGAACATTAAAAAAATATATATTTTCATCGCTTCACAAAAAATCGGAAATATTAAAACATGTCTACAAAAACTAGATCAAAGCATCCACTAAGCATTTTTATTACATGGTATCCTTTGAATTGAAGACTTTTTTGTTTTTGCAGCCGCCCTTAGTTATAGCAACGCTTATATCCTTGGCATCCAAAAATTGTATTTTGTCTTACAGCTTCTCTAAGTGAAATTTCTTTCCGTTTACTATCGTCACTGAGGTTTTCCAATAATTTAAGCTTTTCCAAACATGGATTGAATTTGCTTCGTGTAAGTTTTTGCTTAGGGCCCCTTGCTTTGTGGAACTTGATTCAAATCATGACAGCCCACTTTTGAGTGGACAATAACGAAATTGCCCGGGCAAACTCGTAAAAACGTAAATCCATTCCCAGTTTATCAACACTGCCCAGTTTAGACTGTTATACAGGGTGTTTAAGATCTTAATGTCATTATGTAAAGTACGAATATTACACATCATTGTAATGCTTGTAGCACAAATTTAAAATGAATATCCCAAATTTGAAGTTTCAAAAAAAATCGCAACATTTTCTGATAACACAGAATATGCAATATGGAATAAAATTTTTTTTGTTATGACCATTATATATAGGGTTGCTCTGCAACTTTTTCTTAAATTAGCAGTTAGGTAGCGATTTTTACTAGAAATAGTTAAGCATTAAAAGCCACAATTGGTCATTTAATCAGCCTTTAATTATGGCATTATCAGAAAATTGTTATGCTAACTTTAGAGATGTCCAGATGAGCAACCTTTTATTTGAATTTATTTTCACAATAGGCAAGTTTTTCAGCAGAAAATTGATATCATCAGCTAATCAACTATTAAATAATATTATAACTCATTTACCTATATTGCTTATCTGCATAATTTCAAGTTATGTTATGAATTCTTTATTTAGAATAATTTGATTACAATGCTAAGTGCAAATTAGACAGTTGTATAAAATAGTATCCACTTTACCTCAGATATTTGGTGCCTCATTACAACATCTTGGAAATGTGTGTCTTCTAAAACTCTTGCCATTGCCATGATACATTCTATTGCTGCAATCCTCAAATCTCTCATACCTTCATATTGTGCTAAGTTTATTGCAATAAAGATTATCTGACATAACTTGGGAGCATTAAGATTTGTATAAATTGTTGGCAATAATTCCGATGAAACACTATTTGAAAGTGACTTCATACATTCCATGATAGCAAGCTTGTATTCCTCCCTAATACTTGTAATCTCATGAGTCTGTTGGTTGTAGCATTCAAAAACAAGAAAGCCATAAATGTTAAAAAAGATGCCTTGCTTGTCTGTAGTCATCTTCTTGAAGCATCTATTTAATATGTTGACAACAACAAGTTTCTCGTTCTCACTGAAACTTTCTGTGTTCCTTGAAATATCTCGTAAAATGGGGTACAATGTTGGAAGTATAGTATACTGAATTACTGATGATAATGATTGAGGAGCACCCTCCAGTAGATGTACCAATTCATTTAGTGCATTTTTATCTTTGCTATTTTCCATCAGTCTTCTGCATAATTCCTGAAGCTGCGTAAATGCTTTCAAATTTACGATATTCAGGTTTATATCAGCCATACTTAATTCTAAAAATAAGAATATTGATCAATAATATGTCCATTAGACCATGGTCATAATAATAATACTGTTTTTCAATTTATAATATACACCTAGCACTAGGTTGGAATTACCCTGTGTTGTTAATGTTTAATTGTTTTGTTATGTATTGCTCACTGGACTAAAAGAGCTGCTATTTTAGACTTAAATGACAACACAAAATAATGATGAGCTTAGGAACTAATTCATTAAAACCTAAGCTGCTTTTAATAATCTTACGATGCTTTCAATATTCATTGCTTTTTACATTTTATGTTAAATTTAATTAAAATACGTTACACCTGCTGCATTGAATAACGTGATAACCACAAAAACAGGTACGGTTAGTATCACCGTTAGTATCACAAAACATATACACGTTAGTATGGATAACCACAAAATAGGTACGTGAAACGGTGAAACGTGATAACCCATGGCCGACTCTACACTAGGCCTTAGATGTGGCAACGTGGCTTAGCTGTCAAATAGTGGGCCTATAGTTTCAGAATAATTATTACATTCTATATGTATTAGAGTTCATCTGGGTTAATAAATTAAGAAAAATACTTTTTAGAACTACTATTACTAATACCACTTACATCTGATGTCTGGTTCATCACAGTCAGACACTACAAAATAAAAATAAACGCAACCTGTTTCCTGCTGCCACTTCCACTTAAATGAACACTCAATTTACTTTGTAAATTGTCACTTGAGCTAGAAAAATTCACTATTAGGTCACTGTGAAGCCATTCTTGCTGGTCTTGATTCCCTTTCACTATCAAATCTTTTCGTAGGTATGCCCCCAGATGCATGCCCAGATGAGTTCTATTAACTGTATTTTTCTGTGATATTTGGGAGGTCCAGAAAACATTATAGGTACCACATTGTGCTTTAAAATAGGTCTTATCCTTTGAAATGTTTGTAAATTATTGTCTTTAGCCTTATAAATATAACCAGCCCTTCCGAGGAATACCTTTCACCCACTTCTGTTTATGTCCCTTATTGGACGCACAATTGCTAGTGCAACCTGGTACTACACACTTTGCAGGCATCTTTTTATCTTTATAGATTCATTTGTGCAGGTAAATAAGTAGAAACACATTAAAAATCACCTTGCAACGTTCTTTTTACTCTGGAATAAGATTATGTTGGGCCATGGTTTGGTATGTCCTCTATTGGGCTGCAAACTGGTACTACACACTTTGCAGGCATCTTTTTATCTTTATAGTTTCATTTGTGCAGGTAAATAAGTAGAAACACATTAAAAATCACCTTGCAACGTTCTTTTTACTCTGGAATAAGGTTATGTTGGGCCATGGTTTGGTATGTCCTCTATTGGGCTGCAACCTGGTACTACACGCTTTGCAGGCATCTTGTTATCTTTATAGTTTCGTTTGTGCAGGTAAATAATTAGAAACACATTAATAATCACCTTCCAATCATGGGGTCCCCTACCACTCTCGTGAGTGACGAATGTCTATTCAGCCGGTAATGGCCAGTGAGAACACTCGCCAGAAGGTTGAGCGTCTCTCTGCCTTTATTCAAAAGACATAGCGTTCGGCCCTCTTCAGGACCTGCTATGAATCTTATGGCTTGCCTGCAGTCATTTCTCCTATCCAGGCATTCGCCAGTTCCTTCTGGACCCAGTTGTCCAGGGCTACATTGACCTGGCGCCTGTTAATTCCAAGAATAGGTTCTGGGCCGATGCAGGAGCTGTCGGCCCCTATCCTAGCTAATCGTTACCCGGTCTACCAATGTGTCAGGGGACCCACAGTAGGGTAACCTTCTTATAGCTTGCTAATTTCTGAAGGGCGGCAAAGTATTCTTGAGCCAAAACTGATCTGGCTATGGAGCTGCCTGGCTGTCAGAGCATATATATATATATGCTCTGTTCAGAACACTGTTAGACTTCCGTCGAGTATGCCGCCATCAATATGTCATACAACCTCCGCCTGGAGGACAGTCGTGCAGGTTCCCAGCGCGAAGCTTCGCTGCACTTCTTTCCCCTCCAGGCAAAAGCTGACTAATTTAAGAGGGGTCCGTCAGTAAAGCACACCAGGCTATGAGGCGAAAATTTGACTTTTCCTCTCATCCAATTGTCTCTTTCCGGAATGATTAGTGAGAATCTATTATCTGAACGTAAGGTGTCTTTGGCTCTTTCCACCCTTAATGACGACATCAGGATATTATTCTCCATGAATCGCTCTATTCTGGTGCGGACAACTAGTAGTTCTCGTGCTGTCCACGAGCCCCCGTCACGAATTCTCAGGCAGGCCGACATCGTCTCTCTTTTTATCTAGAGGTGCAGAGGCGGCTAGCCCAAGGGTACCTCCAGGGCAAGCCTCTGAATCTTTGCGAGCTTTAGCCTAACAGAGACCTTCTCTACGCTCGGCCACCAGACCGAGCAGCTATTCTAGATCCTGGTTCTGACTACTGCCGTATATAGCCAGCTTAGGACCTTGGGCTTGAGGCCCCAGGTCCTACCACTCCTAACGATTACCCGACGCAGCGGCCACATGGTAGGTATAGACTTTTTGCTCGCATAGTCATGCTGTGCTCATGTAAGTCTACTGTCAATTAACATCCCCGGATACTGAGTCAATCAACTTGACTTCATTTTTCTGCTACTGACAAATTGTCACTGGATTCGCTTTTTGTTCATCGGTGAATATTTCAGGAATCCATCTTGCCGCGATCTTCCGATATAGTAAGATTCCGTGAATATTTTTTTTCAGTGCAATCTTAAGACAAATTAACATTTCCAGAAATTTGTTTTAGGTCAATCAGGTAATTATTTTGTACCAAGTCATTAATTTTTACAATTTTTGTGGCAGTTCGTGCTGTTTGTGGACGACCGGAACGAGGTTTATGTTCAACTGATTCGTAACTGTCTGTAAACTTCTTATGTTTACCAAATGAAAATTATACTTTATTAATTAAAATACGTTTAAATACCCACCAACAGGGTAGAACGGCAGAGGCGACACCTTACATCTTTCAAGATATTTAACGTACTTAAAACCGATGGTGTACCCAAGTCACCAGCGCTTGTGGTTAATGGTTAAGCAACCAAATAACCTTCTTCTACAAGGTACACCTTGCGAAATATCAAAGAATTACACACTAAATGGACACCTTGTATACGGATATATCCTCGTATCTTATGGTTTGTCGATATGACCGTGTATTTCAAAGTCCAAACGCATGTACGTGGAAGCGTGGGAAATACCGAGTCAACCGACTTGACATCATTTTTTAGATAACGTGAACCGCTAGCACTAATGAGCAATCGCCCCAATTAGCCTTTGATCTGCCAGTAGTCGAAGAAATTTCGAAAACAGAGCTACAACATTAGGCATTATTGTCAATGGTCCATCTGAATACGGTACCATTAGATCGGAAGTGGGTTAGTTCTTCAGCAACCGCTTGCACAGTCATCGTCATCAGCACCATAGGCCCCATCGGCTCATCGGTACTTCGGTACTCATGCAAGTTCCTCGGTTCTTCCGCGCTGCAGATCCTCAACAACCGTCGCCACGGTAGTACCCGTACAGTACACAACGGACAATTGTACCGAGAACTCGAACGCTGCGAGTACTTGCGAAGTCGTGCATCGAACCACGGTACTACTAAAAGAGCAAAACCTAAACCCAACCGATAACTGGCTAGGAAATTATTCCTGGTCACGATGCGAGTTATTTTTACCTTTTTGGTTCTTTGTGTGGTGAACGTACGACCTCAGATCTGGCAATACCCTCAGAAGATACTGGACACTTGGTTTCGACAGGCTAAGACTGATGGGATGCATTACACGACTTATTCTGCGCCCGATTTCACCCTAAAAACGGTTACCAAAACAACCCTCTCTGCAACAGATAGTACTACTGTGCATGACAGTACCCCTGCTGTGAGTAAAGCCAATAATTTCACTACTGTTGCTACTACCTCTGTTGATATAAGCTCTACAGTAACCCCCACGGCTTTTTCAAAAAAATCAACCCTTAGTACCGTCGGAAGTACTGTGTTTGAAGCTAGTACCACGGACGAGATTACTACACCCGATAATGTCGAGACTACGGAAGAATCCAGGGATAGTAGCAGGACTCATGAGATTTATTTGCCGAAGAAAGAAAAACCACTCATCAAAATTGCATCCAATATAAGTCAGGTGAGTGAATCTGATAACACATTTTTTACATCCTATGGATCACTATGGGATATCGAGGTATCCTTTTTCAAGTTTTTTTCTCTTATCTGAATAAAGATCTGTCTAGAATTTTTTAAATCCAAGGTAGGTAGATGTTTATTCTTAGAAAATACAAAGAACATGATTGATAGTAAATTAAATTCTTTTCAGAACTTTAAAATAAAACTTATTGCGTTTCACTGGCTCATAAATAAACACCAATGTGTTCAAATAGACTTTTCTAACGTTTCGGGTACCTCTGCAGCTATCCTCAAAGTACAAAATGTTTTTTTTTTAAGAAGCGTTTCAAAGTAAGTAACCTTCATTGTGTGATTAGCTGTTCTAAGGTGCTATTTTTTAATTTGAGAATTAGCTTCCTAGACAAAACAAAGAAAGTTGCATCTGCATTTTTCGTAAATGAAAGATGAGAACCATTAGTGAATTGGTATCTAAAAATCTTTATATTTCCTATCTTAAGAACAATTAATGTAACTCATAAGTGCTCATCTAATATCTAAGAACAAACTATAGGGAACCTGGGAAAACTCATGGTCCACACTTTGGTGTGGAGAACATTAGTTAGGTTTTTCAGTGAAACGATTTTGACCTGCTATGACGAACTTGAGTTGTATATTTTTTTAGATTAGGTTAGAATTAAAACAAATACTTCTTATTTTTCTTGATTCGAAGTTTCGACTAATATATAGTCATCATCAGGCATCTAGAAACAATTGATGATATAGGCTTTATATCAATTAATTAAACTTGAAGCAAAATTTCATTCAAATTAAAAAAAGGAAGAAATAAAGTACCAGTAACTGTTTGATTGATAAAATTGCATACCACTTGCCTAAACGAACAGACAATAACTGTACTTTGGCTGAATAGATAATATTACTGCCAAACATATATTCATGAAGAACAACAAGTCTAAAAACTATTTCTTCTACCTCACTTAAGTCGAAGTTTTCATTGTATTAAAGAACATGGCAAGAGTATGGCTAGATATTGAAACACTGCCCACAATATTAAAATTCCAGTATATCTCTGCACTGTACCGCAGACATATACTAGCTCCATTTTTTTAAATTAATTTTTAATTGTATGTGTTCTGTTTTGTTACTTTTTCGTTGAGTTTTACTACTGTGGGCAGTGTTTCAATATCTAGCCATACTCTTGCCATGTTCTTTAACACAATAAAAACCTTGACTTTCTGGTATAAGTAGAGTGGAAAAAATAATTTCTAGACTTTTTTTCATGTATATGTATTTGACACTGACATATTTATTCAGCCAAAGTATATTTATTGTTTGTGCGGTTTTGGCAAGTGGTACATATCTAATGTTATCAATCAAATAGTTACTGCTGTGTTCTTTCTTTTTTTATTTGAATGCAATTTTGTTCCAAGTTTAATTGATATAAAGCCTATACCATCAAAGTTACAATCATTATTGAACTTTATATCGTGATAACAAATTTTTTTATATAACATATCATTATGGGATATAGGAGAACTGTTCTTCAAGTTTTTATCTCTGATAGGAATAATGATATATCTGGAATTTTTTGAATCAAAGATAGGTCAAGGTGGTATCTTGGTTAATACAAGGAAATGGCTAATAAAGAAATCAATTTTATTCAGAAGTGCAGAATGTAATATATTGCGCTTCACTGGCCCATAAATAAAAACCCATTTGTTGATATAGACTTTTCGCTAATGTTTCGGCTAGCTCCGTAGTCATTGTCAAAGTACAATTTTTTTTGTAAGTGTCGTGAAGTAAGTAACTTTCATCGTGTGATTAGCCTACCTGATAGATCTGCTTGATAATTATGCATGACGTCTATAAAATTGGTTCCTCAGCACACTTGACCTATATTATCTCGTTAATTCTGTGTTTTGGCTTGATCGAATACTACTATGGCCTTATATTTTAGTTGTTTGTTAAGCACAAATAAAATTTGATAGTATTTTCTCAAAATAAATAAATCTTAGTAAACAAATAGAAGGTATATTTAAAATTTGTAGAAAAATCGAAATATCTTAGAAACTAATAAATGCAGCCATAACAGGTGCTATACAAAGATGAAAGAGTATATTAAAAGCAATTCTTTGGTATAATAAAATATTGGGGGTTACATTTAAAAAAAGAGAGAAAATATAGATTTTGCATTCTACATCACCCTGTATACGAATATGCATCACGGGTTTTTTTTATAGCCGATTTTAAGACTAGAGGATATTTTCAATCTTTTCGTGTATAAAAAATAATTTTTGATTCAATACTTTTTGATATACAGTACGTTCATTTGACCGCGATTTGGATATAAAAATAGTCATAACTTTGAAATACCCTGTATAATGTAACAATATTCTATATTGGAAGAACGGAAATCATTAGTAGAATTTGAATATGGAATAATATATAGGGTGTCTCATTTAAAAAAATGCATGTTTGCATCACCACGTAGTTATGAATCACCTTGTATAAATCAAAATATTTTCTGAGCAAGAAGCATATCCGTGGCTACAACTTTCGTATACAACTTTTTTCGCTATCTTCTACAGTAGTGGAGTTATCGACCGAGCCGGTACTAAAAACTCACCCTGTATACTATAAATATTACTTATAAACATTACAGCCGTCCCGAAAATAGAACCTTCGGTATGATTTATTACTTTCGGTACGATTTGTGTAAAGTTTCACTTTCGATTTAATAAATCGTAGGTACCGAAAGTTTTATTTTCGGGACGGCTGCAGAAATATCTTTCCATTCCACTTACGAGTAAGTCAAAGTTTCTATTGTGTTAAAGAACATGGCAAGAGTACGCCTAGATATTAAAACACTACCTACAGTAGTAAAACTCAACCAAAATTTAACGGCACAGAACACATACAATAAAATTTAAATAAAAAAATAGGACCAGTATAATAGTATAATACAGGGTGATTAATTTATACTCCGGAGTTTGATACCTCTGTTATTATGAGAGATACAAAAAAACTTTCAAATAATAGTTCTCGGTAAAGCTAAGGTATACATTTTAAAATTATTTTATAATATATAGGGTTATCGATATTAAAGTTGTTTTTCATATGGAACGCCCTATATATTATCCCGAATTTGAATTGTGCTCGGGCTCCCTATTCCGCTTATATGGGGGGGGGGGGGGTTTATCAGATTAAACAGGAAATAATCAGAGATATGGCCCCTTTTATGTGGAAATCTTAATTAATTCATCACCATAAATCAATAACTGGAGTCTTGCTTTTCAATGCTAAAATAGTTTTCTGGTTGTTTAGTTTTGTCTAAAATTATCAATTTTCTGCTATCTGTAGATTGGATTGGATGCTATTTCCAGCAGCTCGTTGATGTACAGTGAAATAGTGTAGGGGATAGGACAGATCCCTGAGGAACACCGGCGTTTATTGAAAATACGTCTGATGAACAGTCCTCGACTACAACGAACAGAGATCGGTCTTTCAAATAGCTATTCAGCCACTGGCGCAGACCAGGTGGTAGTCCATAAGCAGCAAGCTTGACCAGAAGTCCGTCATGCCATACTCTGTCGAAAGCTTTGGATATATCAAGTGCAACAACACGGGATTCGCCATGGTTGTCTATTGCTATGTTCCACAAGTGAGTGACGTAGGCAAGGAGGTCACCTGTAGACCTGTGCTTACGGAAGCCATACTGGCGATCATTTATGATGATGATGATGATTGTTGTCCAGGTATTTCCGGAGCTGTGTGTTAATGACAGTCTCCATAACCTTAGACATGATGCTGAGAAGAGCCACAGGTCTATAGTAGAGTAGAGTAGAGTAGAGTAGAGTAGATTATTAATTTGAAGCAGAAACAATGTCGGAACCATGTCATGTTAAAAACTCTGAGTTCAGCCCTCGTATACGAATTCCTCGAGCTATAACAATGCCACTTATCTCAGAAAATGTGCTACATCTACTCTAAACTGTATGATCATAACCATTGATAAGCGGATAAATATAGAAAGCAGTATAGAACTACAAACAGAAATAGCGGGTCAAGAACCACCCTGTTTTTATAAAAAACCATCGATAAACCACGTAAACGTTAGAAATGATGCTTTGAAATTTGAAACAATGATTAAAGTAACAGTTATTCATAATAAAATGTCTACCGCATGAAGTAGAAGCTATCAAACCGGGTCAGTAGCTAACTGCACATTAACTGGTGCATTTTCAAAATAAAACGGAAAGTATCATGCGTTTACATTACATGTGTCATTAGCATGTCCGTTATATCTGTGCTAAGTACTACTGGTGCTCTAAATAACTTCTTAATATGTGGAAAAAGACGTAATTCTACGTTTATTTCTTGTTATTAGCGCCTACGAAAAACAGCAATTTGCTTTCACATGTAATTCCTATATATCTTCGTGATAATATGAAGAGATCAATCCGGTTGGGGATCTCGCTTATTTGAGAGATACCTGTAATACGAGGTTGGTCCCGTAAATACCCGGACTGACCCAGGGATGTAAAAGATTACTGTGTTAGGAGGCACACAATTTATGAGAGATATCATAGCCTTCCTTACTTCTTCTTCTTCACGTCAGGTTTTAGGCACTTTGCTTGTTACGATACCCATTTTTCTCTCGGCCTTCCGATATCTCTTCTTCCAGAACATTGATAAAATCTGGCTCTCACTGGAACCCTTTTTTCATGCAGTTGTTCTACATGTTCTTTCCATTTAGTTTTTTTTATATATACTTATATCAAAGATGTATAATTCCGCTCGTATATCTCTGTTTCTTAATCTGTCTAATTTTGTGCAACCTTTCACTCTTCTTAGAAATTGCATTTCTTGGGTTTGTATCCTATTTTCTTCTTTTTTGCTGTTGTCCATGTTTCACTATCGTTTAAGAGGGTTGGAACAGCTATCGTCTTGTAAAATTTCATTCGAGTATCTTTCCTTGTTCTATTTTTCAGTGCTATGTTGATAGTTCCGCAAATATTCGAGGTTCTCATGAATGAGCAGTGTTAAAAACCATTGTAGGTATTACATATTTCTAGCATTATTTAATCTTTTAGTACCTAGTTCCTTGTTATCTTAGTTTAAAAGTTTAGTATTCGTTTGATAATAAATATCTATTAAAACAACCTTTTGCCAAAAATAATCTGTTTGATGCATCTTATCAGAAATAAGCTCTATAGGCCTGCAAGAAAATGATTTTTTTTTTAACAAAATCGGAGCCTCGGACGAAAAAAATCAAGTGACCGAAATTGTTGGAAAATGAAAGGCGAATTCAAAATAAGCATTTAATTCAAAATCAAATAAAGGTTGTTGTTAAAAATGTTGAAATCATGTCCCGCACGAACGCCACTGGTAGAAATGAAACAAGTTTCTTCATCAAAAAATACCTTTTGGTACATGGACACAATATACAAAGTTTCATAAAAAAAACTAAGGCGTTACCAAAGTTGTTACAACAAGATTTTTTTTTATTAAAACTTTAACACCATGTAGCTCGAAAGTTCTGGATATAAAAATGGTCATAACTTTTGAAAAACCCGGTATAATGTAACAAGTACTCTACATTGGAAAAACGGCAATCATTAGTAGAATTTGAATATGGAATAATATATAGGGTGTCTCATTTAAAAAAATATATGTTTGCATCACCACGTAGTTATGGATCACCCTGTATAAGTCTAAATATTTTCTGAGCAAGGAGCATATTCGTGGCTACAACTTTTATATACAACTTTTTTCGCTATCTTCTACTGTAGTGGAGTTATCGACAGAGCCGGTACTAAAAACTCACCCTGTATATCTGACTTCTACAATACAAGGTCATTTTTCATGGTACTGGACAGTCCTTCATGATAACAACAAATTTTAGAGTTACGACGTATGTTGTGTCAGAAAATAGCAAGACCGGTTCTATAGTTAAACTATCAACTATTTATTTTAAATATTTAACAATTATCCTTCAAGGTATCCTCCATTCTGTTCGGTTCATTTATATCTCTGTCCAACGGAAAATGTTTCATAAAATCATTTTCAAAGACTAGTTGAACAGAACAAAACCATCAAATAAACAAATAAAAACTAAAACCTAATCTACTTACTTAAAACTTAATCGTACTTAAAATAGATATAAATAAAACATTCTCGTTCCTCCCTCACTTTTAACTGTCAAAATGTCCGAGTACAAGTTGTACGTTACTTTTTTTTACTTCCCACACCGATAGGCGCGGGAAGTATTGTGGTCGCGAAAATTTTCGATTTTGAAATAATACGGTTTTTGGGCGTTTTATCATATCTGTATAACGAAAATCCAAGTCACTTGGTTTCGTCAGTCTGTTTGTCTGTTGGTGGCATTTTTATAACGTCGGAATCTCAGTAACCGCTGCATGGATTATGGTGAAATTTGGAAAGTGATACTTCGTTTTTAGATGTTTTAGGGGTGTCTGACCATTTTCTACTTTTTTTTGGGTGTT
Source organism: Callosobruchus maculatus (assembly GCA_951848785.1). Lineage (NCBI taxonomy): Eukaryota > Metazoa > Arthropoda > Insecta > Coleoptera > Chrysomelidae > Callosobruchus > Callosobruchus maculatus. Next base: position 3,916,293 of record CATOUR010000106.1, on the reverse strand, counting down.
GGTGAAATTGGTGTAGTTGGTGGGTGGAGGGTTGTAAAACTCAAAAATTTGTTGTATTCATAGTAGGCTGTCCATTGACCTGGAGCTAGCGGCATAATACACTTTTTTAGGTTCATCCGAACATTGCCCTGAATATTATATAGAAACCAAGGAATTTTCTGATGTATTGCGCTTTAGTTAGATCGCTCTGTATTGTGTAACCTGGAAATAAACGACTTGAGTTTAAGGTATTTCGGGGGGGGGGGGTCATGATTTGGTTGCAAGAGGAGCGCAGTTTATGGCTTCGTGCTATAATAATAAACTGTTCAAAGCATCACCCTTGAAATTTCTGCCGTATGTTTACCAAACACCCTGTATAATCAAAGGGGCTTGAGGTGCTTCAGTTCCTCGCATTATTTTCGCTATCTTTATGATGTATTACACCCCCTCCAGAAAAATATTTATCACCATAATGATAATAGGTGGTCCATGACCCAATCACTAGACTCAGTCCCCCGAATTTAAAACCTGGCTATTCTCCTGAATGTATAGGTCTTCAATTGACATTTATACCTTTTTGAGAAGCTGAGATTATGGGCAAGTTTTTCCAGTGATTTGTATACTCAGTGTCTTGGCAATATTTTGAGCTAGATCTGATCATGCTGGAAAGGAAAGAAATGATAATTATTTTATTTTTCTCAATATCATTAAACCCTGTAGGTATATTCAGGACTTCATATTCATAATGTGAAAATTGATGTTCAATAATTTGTGGGAAGTAGCTTGATCTACTCATCTGCATTTTTTAATAAAATTATCTGGCAAGTCGCCAGAAGCGTATGGAAATCCGCAATGTAATATACATATGGTTATTTAATAGGTAATTTGAGTTTTCCGGTTGTAAACTTAATTATGCTTTATGAGGCTCCGATTTATAGACGAGCTGAAAAAGAAGAAATGTATAGGCAATTAATGCTAAGAAGCCAAAGAACAGCGGTACTGAGAGTAATCTCTGCCTATAGAACAGTATCGACAGATGTTTTTGGTGGTGACGCAGTGGCGTAGGCCGTAGGCACAGCATAGTAAACAATCAGCACAATATCTCAGGTTGGTGGCAATTGCACGCGCATCCCCACTTTTAGATGATTATTTGTAGGGATGCTAACGATACTTCGATACCTGAACTTCTGCACGAATATCGAGTATTTTCATCTTATAGATACTTTTTGAGCGATTCCAAGCTGGTATCGCTACCTTTGTAGCGGTATCGGTATCGAAAATAATTATATAATTATTGAGGGGTGTAATCAATTGCACAAAATTCTCTGCCAAACGCGCCTACTTGGTTAAAAAATATCGAATTGGTACCGGTATCGATATTTCCATTTTCGCATATTATCTACCCAGACTTCACACCCGTAAAGTCATTACAAGGTCAAATTCTGTGGCAACCATTTTTATATAGGAAATCCTCAGAGATATTTTGCTGGTTGTTTGCTATGCTGAGGCGTAGGTATGTTTCATGCTAGCGGTCATTATTTGATAACCTACACTTCTTAAACTGCAGATATACAAAAATAGTTGCACCAGAGACAGAGCTGAAAATTATCAAAATGTCAAACAAAACATACGGAGTCCAGAGTGCTAAGCTTTCGTCATCGATCGTGTTATAACGTAGAAAATAATGGAGTCAAGGAGATCCCTTGCAACCAAATCATCGCCCGCCTGCCCTCAAAAAACATCCACAGCACTCGATGAATTTTCTAAAACTCTTTATCATAGCAGTAACTTATTGTCGAAATATAATCAGCATTTCCTCGATAATTTCAGAGTTATCGAGGGTCCTATGAAATATTTAGTTTTAACAGTGTAGAGACTTCAATAGCAGATCAAGCAAGAAACCCAATAATTTGAAAATATGATGAAAGTGCTGATATTTCTAACGATTTGTTTTCTAGTTTAACGACATAGTACCTTCAACAGCTGAATTCGAAAATTTGTTTCCAATAGATAGAAAACGATGGTTTATATCACGTCTTATCGATCTGGCTGACACACAGAGCATCGCACATATGATAGAATTGATATATAGTATAAGACATAGTCCCACTACAGGAGAAGCAAAAACCCAACAACTTCAAAATGCGATGAATGTGCTGATATCTATAACGATTTATTTTCCAGTTTAACGACTGTGCCTTTAAGAGCTCAATTCGATTATTTACGTCCAATTTGCTGTTTCCAATTTGATCCAATTAGACTTTGTATTTCTCTCCCACGTTTTGTGAAAAATTGAAGTTCATATATACCTACATCTCAAGAGAACTCGGTCAATCATGTTGTATCTCATCGCAATTATCGCACCCAGTTAAAAAAATTGACAATCGTAATATCATATACTTTCCAGACATACGTTCATGTGTTCATGGCGTCAAGTAGTTTCACTCAATACTTCAACCAAGACTTCAAGTTACTTACGTAAAGGGTTCTGAATACCATGACAAAGCTTTGTCTGAAATTTATTTTATTAGGGTGTTTCTTAAGGTAACGTTTAATATGAGAACATATCCAGAAAGTTTTGGATACTATTAGAGCCATAGGAAGCTTTATAAAGATAAACACATTTGTGGAGTAAGCTAGTATGATCTATAAAATGCCTAAAAACGTATGTAAGACATTTTGCATGTTCTTCATTCATTTAGCTTTTTCAACCGTAACTGTGTTTATTTTCAAAGATCTTACGAATCCCTTACTGGATGGTTTTCTAAAACTGTCGTCTTTATCGTAACACTAACGTATTATGGACATGTGTTCAACATTGCTTCAACACTTTCCAAATTATCGAGAGTCACAGGAGATATTCAGTATATTTGCACCACAGAGTTAACATCTATAGAGGGAGTGATAAACAACAAAATGCACAGGTCGCTGACCAGCCAACATGTAACGGAAATTTTGACAGCTTGAGGGCATTACCAGTGGCGTGCGACTTTATATTAAAATTGGATGTTCATTAATAGATTCAATTATTACTGTGATGTTACAAACTGATACCAATAAGTTGTATTAGTATTTAGCTATACTTAGAGAGTTACTCTTATTATAGTTTCATTGTAACAGTTGATAATTTATTATTACCATGAAGTGTTTTTCAAAACATATCTAATAGTGTTTTAAAAGGTAGCCTTTTGGAACGGCTGCATCGTGTTTTTACTTCAGCAATAAAATATAATAATTGCATTAGGTATTATCCAGTTCTATAAAATTTTCATAGATAGATTTTCTGTAAGTAAATGTGGCATACATTTTTGCATTTTACGTCCTCAAATAGTTTAAAAAATGGAATTTGGAAAATTCATGTTGATTGGCATGAATGTAATGCGTGCACAAAACATACATTAAACAACCATTATTATTCCTCAAACTGGAGTGAAGTTACTGTTGTTCCCAGTTATCCCCATATATTACGCTACTGAAAACTAAAGCAAAACCTATACTTACCTATGATAAGAAGTGTTCACCGATTCGTCGCTATTACAGCAAACCATGCACTTTCATGTTGTCTCATCATGCAATTATGGCAATATTGTTCATAAATAATTTAATTCACACCACAAATAATCACAAAGTCAGTCAAATATACACTAAAATCACAAAAATCTCGACACACGCAATAACCACAACTACAATGACAGCCACATGACAGCTTAAGGGCACGCCGATTGTAGGTTGCCAGATTTATGACATATTAGAAGTTATTGCGACATTCCGCTATGAAATTTACCATTTTTGAGATTTGATTAAATCAATACAAATTATCTTCACGTCAATCAGTTACATTGCAAGTAGGTATATTGGAATGTAGGTATAGTTAAATACCCAGTTAAATACTTTGTGTTCAAACTGCGGAAACTGCCAGATTTTGAAGAAACTGGAAGCGGACGAAGAAGAGTGGCAATACCGCTATAGATGTTGGCTGGCCAATGTTCAAATTAGGCTCCCTCTAGAGATGTTAACTCTGTGATTTGCACAGTGTATAGAGACTTCAATGCCAGGAGAAACGAGAAACCCAATGACTTAAAAATACCTACGATGATTGTGTCCGTATTTATAACGATTTATTTTCCAGCTTGACGGCATATTGTGTCTTTCATAGCTGAGTTCGATTATTTACGTTCAATTTGCAGTTTCTAATTGACGCAATTATACTTTGTATTTCTCTCCCAGTTTTGTGAAAAATTGAAGCTCCTACTTTTCAAGAGAGCTTATTTAATCATGTTGTAGGTATATCTCATCGCAATTATCAACCAGTTAAAAAAAGTTGACAGTCGTAATATCATATACTTTTCAGACATGCGTTAATTTGTGTTCATGACGTCAAGTAGTTTCACTCAATACTCCAACCAGTCTTCAAGTTACTTACGTAAAAGGTTCTAAAAACGATGACAAAGCTTTGCCTGAAATTTATTTTATCAGGGTCTTTCTTAACGTAACGTTTATGAGAACATATCCAGAAAGCTTTGAAAAGCTCTGGATACTATTAGAGCCATATAGGAAGCTTTTCAAAGATAAATAGGTATATTTTTGGAGTAACCTAGTACCTATGGTCCATAAAATGCCTAAAAACGTGAATAAAACATTTTGCATGTTCTTTATTCATTTACTGTTTTCAATCGTACCTGTGTCGATTTTCAAAGATCATACGAATCCCTTACTGGATGGTTTTCTAAAACTGCCGTCTTTCTCGTAGCATTAATGTATTGTGTATATTCAGTATATGTACAGTGTAGAGACTTCAATGCCAGGAGAAACGAGAAGCCCATAATAACTTAAAAATACCTACGATGATTGTGCCCGTATTTATAACGATTTATTCTCCAGCTTGACGGCATTGTGTCTTTCATAGCTGAGTTCGATTATTTACGTCCAATTTGCAGTTTCTAATTGACGCAATTATACTTTGTATTTCTCTCCTATATGTTTTGTGAAAAATTGATGCTCCTACATCTCAAGAGAACTCATTTAATCATGTGGTTTATCTGATAGCAATAATCATCCAGTTAAATAAAATTGATAGTGATAATATTCTATACTTTTGAGACATGCGTTGGTTCGTCTTAAAATACAATAACGTCAAGTAGTTTAACTCGAATCTATACAACCAAGTCTTTAGGTTAGGTACTCACGTCAAAAATGCCAGATTTTGGGTAATTCCGTTAAAATTGAAAAATCTCAAAAACTATTGACTTTTGTCCATACATAAATTGCTAAATTCATTGCTCTTTAGATCTTTTATCATGCCCGGCAAGAATACGTCAAATTACATTAAACCCTGTATGTAAAGCTGTTGACATTAATAAGTAGCAATAACAATAATATATCGATGACCAATGGTCTCCATTTTCATAAATTCACTGACAACGTTCACTAATGGTGGGTCCCTAACAAACGGCGTGTCCTAAAACTTGAAACATATCTTTTATAGATTGTGCAATTCCTAAAACAGTGATATTTTCCAAACAACTGGGTACTCCCATCTCTATAGGTCCTGTCGGGTATTTATAACACCATCCTCGTATAAGCATATTGCTGTAAAGGGATTTCTATCTCTTGGGTAATAAAGTGTTATTACTATTATTATTGACTGCGGACATTCCCACGATTTTCCATTAATGTTTCCGGATGACCACTTTGCTTCATAGGAGCAATGCAAACCTTTTGAGTTTTATGAGTATGCGTGAGTACTGGGATAAACACATTGTATTGTAATTATATTAGTGATTAATTTGGTACTTAATAGTAAGAATGCCTAATAAGGATGCTAATGTTATTTATACTCCCAACAACCAACCAAACATTATTTATTGGTTAGCTGGTGTAGTGAACGGACTAGTGTCATGGGCTGGAAAAAAATGATTAAATGATTATAACATCTTAGTGTATACAAAAATAGGTGTACTGATGCATTTCGTTTTGTTTACTAGTAATTCCAATTTATAGTTTAAAAAAAGGTATTCAAATTTATCCAATCGGTGGAATGCGCGCCATACATCAGCAGTGCATTGTTGCCTCGTCAACCTTCAAATCGCGGTATTGACGCAATTTTCACGAAACAAACTAATTATTATTCTTCTTAACTATAACAACAAACCCGCAAGTGATCAACCAAAACAAAGTTGCTATTTATATTATTCCCACCGACTATTAATAATTGATTTAATAGTAGGGGATCATTCCCCTATTCATGCCGTTATTTTTTTAAAGTTCTTTACCTGCTAGGTCGTCGAGGGTACAGGCCAGTACATAGTTTATTAGTCAGGAATGTAGCGTCAAACTTTCATGGTGATTATACTGAGAATTAACAGTTTCGTGTCGATTAGTTTATCGTATGAAACTCACGAAAATTTATAGCTGCAAAATGTTTGTGCCTTAACATATTAGCTGCGCGAATGATCATCTAGAGGGTGTATCAACGATGTGTGGGTGGACGATAGCTACTCCCCTATTTGAGATTGGAAAAATGTGTGAAATGCAAAATGTGTCCAATAAATGTGTGACTTACCTATCAGTTACATTTTATTGTTATGTGTTCTATTGTTTTCTTCTGTTGGTGGCATTTTCTGCAATCATCGTCAGTGATGGATGGATCTTTAATCATGTACTTCTTGTAATTTCGTGTCGCGATCGCTTGGTCCTGGATAGCAAGCATAAAACCTTCCGTTCCTGGAAAGAGCTGGCCATCCTGATGTAGCCAGGTGTATGACTGCTTTTCATTAATATGGTCTTGTGTCACACGGTATCTATGTTTGCCATGGAGTGCCTTTTGCGACCAGGTGTTTATTTTTCCTTGTTGTGTTTCTATGTGGTTGTGTGCGTCTGCTGCGTGGTCTGGACAAGAAAGGGTGAGTGGTGTACAGTTTTTGTCTGCTTTTACTATTGCTTTATGCAAGTTTATTCGTTTGCTGTGGAAAAAAATGTCTTAGTGATTTTATTTGTTTTGTACGAAGTGATTGTACATATGTATAATTCCTCTGCCCTTGTTTTCTGTCTATGGTGAACCTTTCCTTGCATACGTTGGGATGTGACATTCTATGTTTGATGAGTTCTGTTCGAATGAGTATATGGATGTTTTCTATGTCAGTGTTCGACCACTCGATGATGCCAAATGAGTATGTGAGGATTTTGTAAGATTTCTAGAATTCAGTTTTGTTTTTAACAGTCTAATGAGGCGGTGGTCTTTAAACTATCGTGTTAGTTGTGTTTTGATTTGTGTGTGGCCTATCTTAACGTTATACGAGGGTTGCTCTATACCTCCGTCAATCCACCAGTACGCAGACAGCTGTTTCACGCTTATTAGCGATCATCAGTGCGCCATAGGTCGATTGACGAAAGTAGAGAGCATCAATTTTTCCATGTTTAATAAACATGTGAAAGATGTACGAGTAAGACAGAAGGAATTCTGCCGGTGCGCCATCTAGTACCCGAAGGTGACGGCAACCAAAGAGAGAAACGCCACTAGAAGCAGTTTACCTCTCCTTGGTGGAACGACAAGGCTCGCTCGCTTTTTTGCCACTAGAGGCGCGGATTTTGACGCACGCAGCGTGAATTCCTTCTGTCTTACTCGTATATCTTAACGTTCTGATTCATACCCAGGTATTTGTACGTTTCATCCTTGTCCATGTTGTCCAGCGCTTGTCCAGTTACTACTTCCTGTTCGGGATGGCTTTTCCATTGGCCTTTATTGATGTGGAGTACCTTGCATTTGCTCATGCCAAATTCCATCCTGATATCTGATGTACAAGTTTCTGTTATTCTGAGTAATTCTCCCAGTTGCACTTCTGTGGCGGCATATAGTTTTATATCATCCTTGTAGAGGAGATAATTGATTTTATGTTCATTCGCTTTCTGGTGCCTGACGATGAAACCACAGTTTGTGCTGTTAAGTGTGTTAGAGAGCGCATTTAGACAGAGGCAGAACCATAGTGAACTGAGTCACCCTGAAAGATACCGCGCCTTATATGCAGTTCATTCGTTTGGATATGGCCGTCCTGGGTTAGAAGGCGTATATTTGTTCGCCATGTCTCCATGGTTCTTGTAAGAAACTGACGAAGCCCTGGGTTGATTTTATATATTTGAGGAGTCTTCGTTAGCCAGCTATGATGGGGTACAGCATTTCATATGTTGCACTGAATTGCTGGTACCAGTAATTTTGCACATTATCCACGCCTGGGCACTTCTAATTGTGGGTATATTTTATCGTTTCAGCTATTTTTTCTGGTGTAACAATAACGACTCCCTACTGCGCTATACGTTGATGTTTTTCCTCTTCTTGTCTGATCCATGGAGCGTTTTCATTATGTCTTTTGGCTTCCCCAAAACTCGATGAACTCTTGTTTACTAGGAGGTTCTATTGTTGTTATCTGGTTGTCGGCTGTTATCTTTTGGTAGAACTGTTTTTCACTTTTCTGAAAAATATTGTTAGCATCCTTTCTGGCAATGAACTCGTTGTATCTGGGGAGTCTAGCTGCATAGACTGCAAGCTTCTGTTTAAGGGTATCAGCTGTTTCTGGTATTGTCTGTTGTGGTGACTTGGATTTGAGTATATTAATTGTTGTCTGGACGCGCTTCGAACGGTTGTTATTTATATTTTAATATTATGGGTATTACTTTTATTAATATTGTTTATATAACTAAGAAGCTGTTACAATACTTTCTTATTCTATTGAAGTGGTACGTAAAAGCCGCTGTTTATTAGGCACCTGTCGATTATAATTTCCTGACCGCGAGATAGCGTGAACTATAGTGGCTATTGAATAATATTCACTGGGACAAAATCAATATACACCCGTTAGGTGAACTCATAAAAGTATGAGCAGATGGGCGAACGAAGTGCATTGTATAAACATACGGCATCTGTTGGACAATGAAGTCCCGTAAAATCAAAGTAATTACTAGGCCATCAATTACACAAACAAGATGGAAACCTTTCTTATAATTCGTGCAAGTAGGCAATAGATTATGGTTGCTGGGTTTGAACTTTGTAATACATACAGATAGCTATATATTAACAACTATATTGTGAAGAATATTTGTGGGTCAGCGCTAGAGGCCGGTCTACACCACACCGCATAGACTGAGAGCCAGTGATCGACAGACTTACGGTATTTTCGCAGACTTCATATTGATGCACATGCCATAGGCGAAATGGGGATTCACTATCCCTGGCGACGGTTCCTTTGGGCTTGAACGGGAGTCTACAAGCGCCAAAATGTAAGTTCAGTTACTTCATTTTAGCAAGTCTTTTAATATGTTGCAGTATATACCATTTCTTATACAAGCATGCGGTCGCACGGGTGCTTCTGATAGGAGCGGTGAGCGGCGGAACGATAGAGGATAGCTCAGAGGAGCAGATTCCGTTGGAATATCGGTAGAAGAGTGAGAGGTCACCAACAGCACGCCGGTGAGAAAGTGGCTGGAAGGCATCTAGTATAGACAGGGTAGTATAGGGGCAGCAGCTCCCCAGATATGATACCAATACTCCAGGCCAGGTCTTATCTGGGCTTTATACAGTGTGAGGAGGTTACATGGTGAGAAGTACTTTCTGACTCTAAATAGGTACCCAAGCTTTTTACTAGCTGCTGTTGCAATTTACGCCACGTGTTCGTGCCGTGACACCTAACAGCTTGAATGAGTAACTCCTTGGCAGAGCCTGGTTGTTCATTAGAACCGGGTGTTGGCTTGGGTACTTCTTGTTTGATAGCGTACAATACTAGGTCTTGGAAGCATTAAATTTTACCATATTCTTGAGCCCTCAAGCGGTAATGGTATCGAGATCCTTTGAAGGTGAAGCTGCCACTGCCAGTCTTCAGCGTTCCAGCTCTACCACAGAGACCGGTCTATTGCTCATGATGCCTGCATGCAACTTTCTGTCGTCCGCAAAACTGTGGATTGGGTTTGTAGTGCTATAGAGAGTAGATCATTAATGCGCATAAATGAAGTAGAAATATTTTACACAGTCAAATTTTTCTAGCTTCTTATGGTATGTCATATCTTATGAATCCATCTTGTTTGTGGATATAGTGAAAATTAATAATCTTGAATAGTGATAGCTTGCACCTAAAGGGCTTGATTTCGTTGAACACGAAATTTTACTGTGCATTTTGCATAAAATAATGCGAATTTTTCACGCGCTTGGTATTTGATGGATATTTGAACACTGCTCTGTATTGATTTTAATTTTGAACTACAAAACTATGTCTTTCTCAAATCGGAGTCATCACAATTACTACTCTTGAGCACATGTATGTATAAAAGTATATAATTCGCTATTATTGAAAAAAAATAAATGACTTCCAAAGCATGGACATATTTATTGACCAATATGGCCGCTGGTTATGATATTCATGAGTGACAAAGTGTCATCCATATTGATTGTCGTCTTATAGGACGAAATTATGTTATCGGCAGTTATTATATTTATTTATATAATTTCACCCCATTCGCAGTAGATATGGAGCTGTTATACAACATTTACTCCTTTAGCTTATTTAAGTGTAATGCTGTTATCGAGCAACATTGTTTTTATGGATGCCTTGCAGTACCAATATGTTATGCGGTTGGAGTGCTTTTATGAAATATTGCGTATATGTATATAAAACCTTCTTCAGTGGGTTCAAAATCTGCAAGGCAATTAATTGTTCATGCTCTGGCTCTGCATTGTTTGGAGTCATTGTTTTCTTGCTACTGTAGGAACTTTGGCTGTGACCTTGACTAGAACTTCTACTATGTTTGAGCATATTATTTTCTGAAATACGTTTTTCTATGGAATGCGAAAATTCTTTTCATTTTTTCCACTTCGTAAAATCACACATTGTAATTATTCATTCACAAATGCGTACCTATAACCTAAAATACTCATCAGAAGTTAAAACGCTGTGAGGCTGTTTCTAGATACATCAAACAAGAAAAATATACCAGGCTTTCTGCTCGATAATCGCTCCAATATAGTTGCCATTAATAGCCTTCAACAGCTATCAAACAACAGTTGTATAAAAGCTACTGCTGAGAGCAATATGCTGATTAGAATACACATTTCGCATACTAAAGCAATAAAACAAAGATTTGCTGTATAAATACTACAAGAGGAGCTTAACAGCTCTGAAAGTCATTCTTATAGAGCTCTTATGTAGCTACTTTATGTAGGCAGGTGATCTGTTGCATAGAAATGCTTTAATAAGCGTTTATACAACAGTGAAACTGAAATTTACATAATATGTTGTATAAACTTGCTACAAGAACGTTCTGAACATTTAGTTAAAGAACAAATATGCTGCAGGAGCAGAATGGCAATCTTGGACAGCGTTTAAGCAGCAAATTTGTGTTTATGAAACAACAGTACAACAACTGTAATACAAGAACTGAACAGTCGGTTTGCTCGTGGCTTATAGTGCATCTTTGCTAGTTGGGCTATGTGTAGACCGGCCTTAACAATCGTTTATTGTTTGCAATTGCGAAAACGTGGCGCTTCATCTGATTGTGGGAAATTCCTTCCGTAAACTCTCACGGTAACAAGCTTCAGCTATTTATGTATATTTTTTATAACCGATGGATAAGTTTACAATTGCCATTTGTCACGAGACGAATCATGATACTACAACTAATTTAGTTATGTATGAATCACTTTCTGTCTTTAAATTCCCATGTCAATATGCGAAATAAGTACCGCAAAAAATTTCGTATTCAGAGTCAGAAAGTACTCCTCACCATTCAACCTTCATACGCTGTATAAAGGCCCCCACTCACACAGAGGGGTAACTCAAGACTTGAATGCGCACTCCAGTGTACAGATAAAACCTCAGACTAATAACTGAACATAGAGGTAGTAAACAACTAATTCTGATAGGCCGACATCTTTTCTTACGTTGTCATATTGACCACCGGATACGGCAATCATATCGTCTTATTTGTATAGTATCCAAAAATGTTCCATTCTACGTTAAAAAAGACGGTATTTTAATGGTTCAGGGATGATTACTGCAAAATCAATAGATGTGTTGACCTGACTACGTTACTGCATATTTCTTCATCACAAACGCAAATTCTGAGGTCTTGCATAAATTTTGAGGGGCTGGCAATGCCGATATAATTTTTATGCGACTTATTTACGGTAGAGCCTCGACTGTCAAACGTTTGTTTTGTTTGTGCGTCTTTTATGCTTGGTCAGTAAAATCGAATTCGCTATATGTTGGCAACTGTAGTGAAGCTTTACGGACTTACTGTGCTATATTCGAGTGTAGTTTAACAGTTTTTCGAGATGGAACTCAAAAAGTGCAGTGTTTGTAACATGGGTTGCATTGGAAGAATTTTCAGGTTGGTTGGCAATGTTTGGAGGCTGGAGTGTCCAAAATCTGTTTATTTACTTAAGACGATGGCTTTAAACACGCCATGCTGAAGTGGTTTGCTTACTACCTCTATGTTCAGTTGTTACTCTGAGGATAAAACTCACTGTGTATGGGGAAGCGTGTGGCGTGCACTGTTTGTTTAAGCTAAGCATTTGGATAAAGCTGAAAGGAATATTATGTAGTTCTTTTACAGAGCACTGAAGAGCCCATATCAAATTTATCGGTTTCACAATCTGCCACCCCCCAAACTATCCCAATTTTATTCCTCTAAAAAAAAGTGAAAACCGATCGGTATTGTTGCGCCGCCACTGACACGATTTCTAAAAACCAGGCTCGTTTTCCATCCTTGCCACGGTAATAATATTGTATCAAAATTTCTTAAAAATCAGTTCAACAATTTCCAGATTACACAATACAGAACAATCTAAAGTCCCTTGATTTCTGTGATAGGCAAGACAATGTTCGGATGGACCTAAAAAAATATATATTATGCCGCTAGAATTTTCTTTCACAGGTCGATGGATAGCCCATTACGGATACGGAAAAAAATCTGTTTTACAACCCCCTACCCCCCAGACACCACAATTTCACCCCCACCCAAAAAAGTAGAAAACCACTACGAACGCCTAAAATGGTTTAAAACAAAGTTTGAGCTGTTTTTATATTCTTAGTTTGTTTCAAAATTTCATTAAAATCAATTCAAAAATTTCCACTTTACACAATAGAGAACGATCTAAAGCAATACTAGTATGCAAACATCAGAACATCCTAAATCCCTTGCTTTCTGTAATAGGCAAAGGCAATGTTCGAATGGACCCAAAGCCGCTAGATCTCCTGTTTCACAGGTCAATGGACAGCCTATTATGAATACAAAAAATTTTTTGGTTCTACAACCACCCACCCCCTAGCCACCCCAATTTCACCCGCACCCAAAAAAAGTAGAACATGATCAAGAACTCCTAAAATGCCCAAAAACGAAGTTTGAGTAGTATTCGAAAATTTTTATTTTTTGCTAATTACTCCGCCGCCCATGTACCGATTTTGCCTACTACGATCCCACAGCATATCGCTATACCCAAATTTCATCACAATCCATGCAGCGGTTACTGAAATTACGAGGGTAGAAAAATCCAACAGACAAACAGACCGACAGAAATGAGTGCCATGGATTTTCGTTATGCAGATGTTGAATATTTCTAAACAAATATTTCATTGTTACACTATAGCACCAGTCTCGTTATTTTTTGTTACATCCTCGTACATCTCCGATTCAAACGATGAGTAATTTTGTTTTTTGCCTCTCGTATAAGATTTATGAAATGTCAGATACGAAGGTTTTTAAGACCGATGATAACCAATGTGCAATTGCAACCTTGGCACTATCTGTATAATAAAGCAGTACTGAGGAAGATGCACGGTGATAATCTATAAATACAGATTTCATTACATTCGTACAAATTGAACCAATGCAGAAGTTTTTTACAATGATAATAGTGGGGTTCTTTATCCATCATGTTCCATACAGTTACTATTGATAGCGAAAAACTTGATGATATTACGTATAGTAGTTCTAGCTTGTAGCTTTTTTTTGAAACTAATCGGTGTGGGAAATGATATATCACATAGTATAGGCAGTACTTGAAATCGCAAAGGTAACATTAAAATTCCACCTTGGCGGTTCCGTTTCCAAGTCGACCGACTTATATTTATCACTCACTTTCACAAAAAAATCTCAGATTATGAAGCTCTTCATAAAACCTAAGAATTAAAGACTCTGGATTATAATTTCTGTATCATGTAATGTAACGGCATGTAATTTTCAAACCTGATCCTGCGTTTGTCCCTTTGTTCCATCCTTTTTCACTGACCTTATCTCCTATGACCTTTATCAAAGAATAAGCGAATTTCACAGAAATTAATCTTGAATGACATTGTTTCACAGATGCTCCAGAAGGTAGCATTTTTTTGTAGACTAACTTCCAACTTCCAAATCTGGGACCTCTGTTGTTTATTTTAAACATTGATGATCTATTTGGGAAACTAAGCTGTAATTTTTTCTGTTTTGTTAATGAGGTAAATTTTTTTCCGAAATTTTTTTGAAGATGGATGGGTCTGATGATTGTCACCTAATTCCAAAGAGCTTGCTAGCTATTGGGAACTGGTTGTACGCTGCTTTACACAGATTAGCGATTTGTCAACGAAAGAATCAATAATTCATGTGACTTTCATTTGTTTGCTAGAGTAAAAAAATATTTTAGAGGTCGAAGACTGGAGTCAGAGCTCAACTATCAATATAAAACGATGGGATAAGCGAATGAGAACAGATTGGAGATTACTTTGAAGGATAGTTGTTGAATATTTCTAAATAAATATTTCATTTTTACACTGTAGCACCAGTTTCGCTATTTTTTGTTACATCCTCCTATATCTCTGATCCAAATGATGAGTAATTTTGTTTTTTGCCTCTCGTATAAGATTTATGAAATGTCAGATACCTACGTCGGTTTTTAAGACCGATGATAACCAATGTGCAATTGCAATCTTGGCACTATCTGTATAATAAAGCAGCACTGAGGAAGATGCACGGTGATAATCTATAAATACAGTTTCCATTACAATCATACAAATTGAACCAATGCAGAAGTTTTTTATAATGATGATAGTGGGGTTCTTTATCCATCATGTTTTATACAGTTACAAAAAAAAGCGAAAAACTGGATAACAATGCGTATAGTAGTTATAGCGTGTAGCGCTTTTTACTTCCCACGCCGATAGGCGAGACGAGTATAGTGATCGCGAAGATTTTCGATTTTGAGATAACACGCTTTTTGCGCGTTTTATGATACCTACATAACGAAAATCCACATCATTCATTTCCGTCGGTCCGTTGGCGTTTTTCTAGCATCGTATATCAGTAACCACTGCATGGATTGTGATAAAATTTGGGCAGCAATATGCTGTGGGGTCATAGTAGGTAATGCTGCTATAATTTTGAAAATCGGTGCATGGGCGGCGGAATAATTAGCAAAAAACACAAAATTGCAAATATTCCCCAAACTTCGTTTTTAGGCGTTTTAGATGTTCCTGATCAATTTCTACTTTTTTTGGGTGGTTGTGAAATTTGGGTTGGTTGGAGGGTGGGGGGTTATAACATTGAAAAAATTGTTGTATTCATAATAGAGTGTCCACTGACCTGTGAAGCAAGACCTAGCGACATAAATAAGTAACTTTTTTAGGTCCATCCGAACATTGCCTTGCCTATTACAGAAACCAAAGGATTTTTTTTTCTGACGTGAAATTCTTGTGCTACCACAATAAAAAGTACTATTTTCTTATGTCGAAAACGCTACCGCGCATGCTGTAAACTTTTCTGAATGGAGGAATAAAAATTCATAAAAAGTAGCTCGAGGCACAAAAAGGCTTCGGTGTTGAGTGCTTCGGAGTTGATAAGTTAGATTGCATTGATTAAATGACAAGTAAATATTCAAATGATTTGGCTAAGAATTATCAGACAGGAATCTCATATCTGAACTACTTCTATGACATAGAAAACATTTAAAAAAATATGTATGTACGTATTTATAAACAAGACTCGGTGTTGATATATTAAAAACATACGCTTACCTTGTGAACTGCAGAACTATCTCATAATTCACTCAAACGACGAACGTGCTCTTACCTCGATGGTTCATTCACACAATCACAATGTAAAGATGGCCGCAATGCTCGAATATGCGCAGGAGAGAAAAGCCAAATGGCCAGTGGAAACCATCAAACAATATCCTGACAAAATAATATTATATCTAATACGAATAGAATATACGTCAGGCTCAGACATTTAAACAAAAAATGACCAAATTTACCAATAAATAATACATTTTTGTAGAAAAAGTCGTTAAATTACCTATTTTACACTTCTCTATAACATAATTGTCAAGTAATTGGCTATTGAACTCCTTTAATTTATCACTTTCAAATTAAAATATAATCCATCATGTGGTATTCCCGCTAGTTCGCCGACAGAAATACTCGTTGCTGACGTCACAGCGTGCCGGCGCTCGGACGGCTGCATGCGCGTGAGCACACCATGTTTATTTTTACACTATGCTAAATACTTATTGCAAAAGTGCAATTAGTAATTCAGCCGAAGGCTTTAGAATAATCCAGGAATACAAGTAATGTTAGGTAATTTTTATCAGTTGAAGATAAAATATCATCAGTTACTCCTAATAAAGTTGTAATACAGCTATGTCCAGACCTCATCAGAGTAATAATTCTGAGAGAAGAATTATTACTCTGAGGTCCAGACCTAAATCCTGGCTGGGTACTTGGTAAAACATCATGTGTATCTCGCAGAGTACTTATGGGACGACCCTCGTAAAACCATATCGCTACTTGCCACGAACAAAGATGGTTGATGCTGTTTGTGCAACTTCCGCAGGATTTATGAACTGTCAGCTATGCAGTTTTATGAGAAGACCGGCAACGACAACCGGCGATATGCGATACAAAATGTAATTGCAATCTCGATCCGTAATGATTTGCGGAAAGATGCTCTGCGATGCTCTATAAATACAGATTCCATTACATTCAGCATTCACACTGATTGAACTAACGCAGAAGTTTTTATATAGTTCCAACTGTATTACTTCCAGATCTGCTTATTGAAGTGTGTAATTTGAATTTGCATACCCGGTCGCGACCAGTGGCGTTCCATTGAACTAAGCATGGCCGACTCTACACTAGGCCGGAGCCTTAGATGTGGCAACGTGGCTTAGCTGGCAAATAGTGGCCCTATAGTTTCAGAATAATTATTACATTTTATATGTATTAGAGTTCATCTCGGTTAATAAATTAAGAAAAATACTTTTTAGAACTACTACTACTAATACCACTTACATCTGATGTCTGGTTCATCACAGTCAGACACTACAAAATAAAAATAAACGCAACCTGTTTCCTGCTGCCACTTCCACTTTCACTTAAATGAACACTCAATTTACTTTGTAAATTGTCACTTGAGCTAGAAAAATTCACTATTAGGTCACTGTAAAGCCATTCTTGCTGGTCTTGATTCCCTTTCACTATCAAATCTTTTCGTAGGTATGCCCCAAATCATGGCCGACTCTACACTAGGCCGGAGCCTTAGATGTGGCAACGTGGCTTAGCTGTCAAATAGTGGCCCTATAGTTTCAGAATAATTATTACATTTTATATGTATTAGAGTTCATCTCGGTTAATAAATTAAGAAAAATACTTTTTAGAACTACTACTACTAATACCACTTACATCTGATGTCTGTTTCATCACAGTCAGGCACTACAAAATAAAAATAAATGCAACCAGTTTCCTGCTGCCACATCCACTTCCACTTCAATGAACACTCAATTTACTTTGTAAATTGTCACTTGAGCTAGAAAAATTCACTATTAGGTCACTGTGAAGCCATTCTTGCTGGTCTTGATTTCCCTTTCACTATCAAATCCTTTCGTAGGTATGCCCCAGGCCATGCCCAGATGAGTTCTATCAACTGTATTTTTCTGTGATATTTGGGAGGTCCAGAAAACATTATAGGTACCACATTGTGCTTTAAAATAGGTCTTATCCTTTGAAATGTTTGTAAATTATTGTCTTTATCCTTATAAATATAACCAGCCCTTCCGAGGAATACCTTTCACCCACTTCTGTTTATGTCCCTTATTGGACGCACAATTGCTAGTGCAACCTGGTACTACACACTTTGCAGGCATGCAAATGCGAAATTGATTTTTATGGCGACATTTGTACCTTCTTTTTGGACCTTTTGACCTCACCTTTGAACTTTTGGACTTTGGACTCCCTTTATGTTAGACACAAATACTGAAGAAAGGCAATAGGCGGCCACGCCTCCTCGCTAACACGGGAATACGTATTTTCTTGGATTCTCAATTTCGCGCGCTATACCCTAGACTCCAGGCACGTATCCAGGATTAAGTTTCTAGAGGGAGGGGGGCAAACATCGAAATCGTTAGATTGCAGAGTTGCATTTTTTTTTAGCTTTATATAACATTTCGGGGGGAGGGGGTCCGGATCCCCTGGACCCCCCTCTAAATACGTGCTGCCCACCTTAACAGTTCTCAAAGCATTAACATAATCTTGCTACTTGGGACGATGTTTTGAGTAAATAACTTGAAAATACGTAGGTAGTAGTGATTCGAGTTTCTTAGAGTTACTCTTCAAATCGCAGCGATACTTCCGTCCATCTATTCCCACTCTAATACAGAACGGCATTGACCCAAGTTTGATCGACCATAACGGAGGCAATCGCGGACATCCATAGTCGTTAGCTTCTGGGCAGTCAGCTTAGCCATTACATCAGTGCCGTAGTCAGAAATTTGATCCAGAAGGGGCCCTGGACGTAGCTGTGAATCATCAATGGGAGGAGAGGGAAAAATATATACAGTTACAATTTTTTACCAGTTTAATTGTAGAGGAATCTTCTGATATCTAGATTTTTGAGGAAACTTTTTTCTCCCAAGACATCCCATTCTTTCAGCGATCCTTCCTTGCCACTACAGATTTAGTCCATCTGTAAAAGGAGTATAATTTTTCATAAATTATAAAAAAACAGATTCATCACATGTTCGCCTACCCAAAAAAAATATTAAAGTTTTCAAACTTGAACTTGGAAGTTGAAAGTAAAATTTTAAGGAACAATAGGATTATTAACTTACTATTCGATAACCTGAAGGATGTCTATAAAAAACCACTTCATCATTATATTTGCTGTATCATTAGAATTGATGAACATACCAAATTGTGTCTGCTCACACTCTATGTCTAGATATATGATAAGCGCCAAAATAACCGATATCATCAGTGTGGCGATCATGTCGAATTATTTCGTTCCTGGTATTTATGAACACATTTATTCTAATAATAATATTCATTGAACCAAAGAAATTAATTTTTATTATGATGCAAACTATATTGGTTGTCGATTCGGTTCATTAATATTCTGAGCAGTTCATAAATATAATCAATATTTATTCTTCACAACTTCGACATTAAAACGAAGAACGCCTTCATTATACCAATGAACGGGTTCTTTTCGTTGATGAAACTATGACATTAGTTTAATGATAAGGCATTAATTATATTGATGAACGTAGATTAATATTCTTAATGAATAAGAGTATAAATCGATGATTGACAAATCGTTGATATAATAAAACAGTTCATTGTCCCGAAGAAGAATATTCTTTTCAGTGTTATGTTAGCATAACCCGCTAGGAGGTGCGCCTCCAGTTTGGCCTACATAAACTGCATAACAAGGAGTCTTCAATATATTGTATATATACTTACAGGTATACATATTTGGATGTTCATCTTTTGCACTCATTGAATATGACCTCCTTAGTGTGAACTGCATGTTACGGTAACTCTCACACCTTTATTCAATACTCTATAATAAACTGTTGCCATTCCAGCATTACCAAACCTAATATTTCCTCCACAAAAACGTTACATTCGCACATCAGTTCAATATTACGAGCATATATCAGTATGCAAATATAACTTACTTTTTGGCTTATTCGCCCGCTCTCGATATTATACAGTGCATGATATCCTCTCAAATAAATCCTTATACAGTTTACTAAGTATTGGTTACTTCTATGCAATTTTCTCATTACATTTTTTGATTATATCTTAAGTATAAATTGCAACTGTTGTAATTTAACAGTTTACTGATGAGTAGCTTCTTTAAATTAATATACTTTTTCTGTTATCTAGTTTATGTAATGATAATATTGAATGAAATATATAGATCGACAAATTCAGTGCAAATTGCGTGCCTTATAATTTATGAACAAAACTTCTTTTGAGAAAATTGGTGTTCTGCGAGGCAAGTAGATCTGAAAGCGGTAGCAAAGTTTACGGAATACATATAAGTTGGATCACTCCGCAAAAATATCAAAACGGCCTGCCCCTTGCCCCGTCACCCCGGTACACCGGTAGCAGCGTACCGACGTCAGCCGAGAGATACGGAGCGGCGCAAAGTAGAGGTTGAACGTGTTTAACGCGAAGTGTAGACAGTGTCTCAAAAATATCGGATTTTATTATCTCGGATTTGTTTGCGGGAAATGGATAATCTTTTTAGAAGTTTGAGAGTAATCAATCTCGCGAGAAAAGATATTACCAATCAATTTAAATTTATTAACGGATGGAGAATCACAATCAGATCCATCCTTATTTTGTGGTAAACCTTGAAATGTAAGGGATATGAATACAGGGTATTCCACGACGATTAAGACAAGAAATATGTCGGAACTGGGCACATGTAAATTAGAGCAGATGTTGTGTCTTTTTTTGTCATTGTACTACCCAATGAGGTATTTGTTTTTGGTCACGTGACATTCGATTCAAAATTACTCATGGGACTCCCTGTATATTTGTGCCTGTGTTCCTCCCGATAAAACAATTCCAACAAACTAGCACACTTGGGGTCTAAAGTGATTAGTTCAAAAGCTACAGGTACTTAAAAGATTGTATCACGCTAAAAGCGTATAGTGAGACAAAATATTTATTCGGTGGTCTTACCATACCACCCAGGGACATTGTAAACTGTATTTTAGAGCTCGAAATATTTTTATTGATAACTTTAATAATTTAGTTTCTACAGTAGCAATTGGAATGACACTGAAAAGCAAAATGTCAAAAATAATTCATTCACATCCATATAAAGCATTTCCACATGATTATCTTTTAAAATTGTACATACGGGGTCGTACTGAAGATTTATAAGTTTGAAAAAATCAGTTTGGTGACTGATCCGACTGCTTTTGTTAAATACACAGAAAAAAATTATAAAGGAAATATAAGACACTCAGAACCTCCAGATTTGAGGGTGAAATGCGAATACCGGATTCTGAACCACTTACTTCGGGAGCTATATTAAAAAAAATGTACATCGCGTTGAGCAGCTTACGTGGTTATTGTGGGGCTAAAGATACCCCATATTGATATGCAAGAGGTGAGCGACATGAGGGGCGAACTACAGGATCGTTTTGAAAACAACCTAAACGTGCTAATCCTGGTGGGAGAAATGTTCAGCAATAGACACAAATGGACTAGCCTAAAATCCTTCGTAGGCCAAGTCATGAGCAAAAGGAGAGACGAAGACAGGTTGAGGTAGGTAGCGTCTGGCAGCTAATAACACGCAGAACCTGGTTATGTTGTTATCAGTAGAACTTGCGCGATTTTCGCCTAATGCCTGTCGTCCGCAAGATACGTAGTAAGCTGCGGGTGTGCGATTGCTTTCACAAAATAGCTACGGTTAATTCTTACGGCCAATTCTCTCCTGTATTAGTTGTTTAAGTGTTTTATTGGTTTCATAACTCTGTAAAAGTTTATTAACAGCTACCTTCAGAACCGCTAGCCGCTAGTGAAATCGATAAAACTGTTTCATAGTTGCTTAAAACGCTTTCAAAGAAGAAGAAGTGGTAGTATTATAGATTGCTGTTATAGTAACTTTATAAAGCAATTTAACCCTATACGCCAAATTGTCGTATGGCGATTGTTGTATAAACGTTCACAGAACAATCAAAAGCTAAAGCTCCAGGTCATTGTTTAATTTTGCTCTAAGAACATTCTTACAACAAATTTAAAGCATAATTTTGCGGCAAACAGCTAAATATTCATCTTTACAATATTAACAGAACAAAACTGATCGTGAGCAACATTATTAAGAACTATATTCAAACAAATTGGTCGTGTTTTGTGTAGGTATGTTAGTGATTATTTTAAAATTGACGACGACAATTCATCGACCTCATCTATAAAATATTCCTTGTGTTGTAGTTGACTCACTTCTTCAGTGACATCTTTAATGAAATGTCCTATAATAAATTGTTTTTTTTTTTCAGAATTTGTTACCTCTTCCGGCTGGTGCAAGTGCTGCCTTGGTCAAGCCAACCAAATACCACTACTATCCTCACAATCAGCACATATATTTGTTACCAGAATGTGCTATACAACAAGTAAGTATTCTTTAGTTGAAAGTTCAATATGACTACTTCATCCTTCTGATAAACTCATTAAAAATGCCTGTATAACAGCATACAAACATATCCATTACCAACATTCCCCTTAATACTTTTCTTCCGTATCTTCTACCCTCCTCACTGTTACTAGTTATGACGACTCCTAAATAAACAAACTGTTCTAATTTTCAAATGTATACAATGTGTCCGGTGAACTGTGTCGGAGCTTTAGGGGGATAAAGTACAGTATTTTTATCGACAAATCACACCCCAAAAGTAGTTGTTCTCTCATCATAATAAAATGGCAGCCACTTTGTTTTTTTATAAATAAGTCTCGTTTGTTAGCGGAACATGTACTAGTGGTAAATATTTTCCAAACTTTATTTCATAAAAGAGAACAAAATTGTTAAAAGAACATAATTATGTAATTTTATTAGTTTTTTTACAATTTTACATTTTTTAAAAAATCTGAGCTGTTAACCTACAATTTTTTTATTTCTAAGCGCTAGTACAAGATGTTTCCTGAAAAAATAGCTCGTCATCAATTCATCATAGCCCTAAGTGAAGTAGTTTAGAAGCTATGAAGGTTTGAATATGACCTTTGTCTACTCCGGCAGTTGTGAAGGTAATAATACGAGGGTTGCTCTATACCTCCGTCAATCCACCAGTACGCAGACAGCTGTTTCACGCTTATTAGCGATCATCAGTGCGCCATAGGTCTCGTATATCGGCTTTCATACGCAGCAGCGTATAAAAAACCCGTGCTCTCTGGTGGCCAAGCGGACGCACCGTGGCGTCCCACCAAGAAATCTATACTGCTGTGCAGCGATTTCCTTGGTTTGCCTTTACCTTCGGGTACCAGATGGCGCACCGGAAGAACCTTCTGTCACTTGCTACGACATGCTTCACATGTCTGGTAGACATGAAAGAATTGATGCTCTCTATATTTCCGTCAATGGACCTATGGCGCATTGATGATCGCTAATAAGCGTGAAACAGCTGTCTGCGTACTGGTGGATTGACGGAGGTATAGAGCAACCCTCGTATAACGTATGAGGGTTTACTGGGCAGGACATAAAAGTGCTGACGCCACCGACTCGGACTCAGTTTCTCGGGAGTCGTCGAATAGGTGACAGCTTTTGAGGATGCCAGCCGTATTGGCGAGACGTCGAGCAGCGGCTTTCGTAACGCCAACACTGTTCTAAAACCAGCAGTTTATCAGCCCATGGCCATGAAAACCTTACATCATTAATCTACTTGATTTAATTTTTGTTTTCATTTCAGGTGTGCAATGCGGTGTATGTTCGACTGAACTGGACTCAACCTTTGTGTGCCTGTCCATCAAGATACCGAGATCCATGCTCAGCTTCTTTGAATTCAGATGATCAACATACTACGGAACTAACTATTGACAGAAAATCTAAGGTACGCTCTATAAGGCCCTCCGCACACCGCACGCGGCACACGGGTCGATCGGCGATGTGGTCGATGCGCTTCTAGATGCGCAACAAGATGCTCCTTCTGTTCAATCAATTCACATCATTTAAATCAGAACGAAACTTATTAAACATGCTTTACGTAGTATCAAACTCATCTTCAGTCAAAATATTGTCCATAAACTACACCAAAAAGAACAAGATGTACCTCATTGATCAAAAGTGATTCAATTAACTCATTAATTTCAGTTTATCCTAAACGACTGTTCTCTTACATAATTATTAAACGTCGATTGTCCCCACCCTAGAGCTCGTCCTCATAGTACTTAGCCTAGATCAGCGTTTTTCAACCTTTCCTGGCCCACGAACCAGTACATTTGTTAAAAAAATTGCGGACCACTGATATTTTCTTAACAACAAATTTTTACTAAGTATTTACGTTGGCAGAATATTAATCTGCGTGCCGTACCGATTAAAGATACGATTTACTGATCGTTAAAATTATTTTAATTTCGATTTATAAAACAAAACATATAAGACATTCAACATATTGTATAAGTTGATATCATTTCTTTGAGAAATAAAAATTAAAACTGAAGTTGTAGGGCGGAATGCCCCTCCTTACTCCCCGACCCCTATGGACGCCCTTGAAGAGAGGCTACAACCCGAACCTTATGTTTATCTCCACCTCTCTGGCGGGAATTTGCAACAAGACTGTCCTTGATCCTATTCCACACACCCAACATAGGCCAATCCTACTGAAGTTTGGGCCACTGATAGTGTCTCAGGAAGTACCGTTCAAGAGACGATTTAACTTCACCTAGGCTGACTGGGCAGAATAGAGCTCAGCAAGATGGTCCATTCCTAGGGGTGGGAAGTAAAATCTAGTTCTTGCATTCCACCTCACACTGAATATACATCGGCATACCCTTTTTACAACCTGTGTTAAAACTATAGGATATTTTTTATCTTTTCGTATCAGAAAAATAATTTTTGATTCATTAATTTTCAATATACAGTACGTCCATTTGTCAGCGATTTTGATATACGAATGGTCATAACTTTTGAAATACCCTGTATAATGTTACAATATCTTATACTTTAAGAACGGGAATCATTAGTAAAATCTAAATGTAGAATATATTTCTCATTTGAATAAATGTAGGTTTGCATCATCAAGTAGTTATGGATCACCCTGGATAAATAAAAATATTTTCTGAGCAAGGAGCATATTCTTGGCTACAACTTTTATTTACACCTTTTACGCTATCTTCTGCAGTAGTGGAGTTATCGATCGATCGGGTACTAAAAACTCACCTTGTATATCGCAGTAAACAATGATTTTATAATTTTTTTTATATACAAGTTTTTAGTTGAATACTGCCGTATTATGGATAATACAATATTAAACAACATTTATATAAAAAAATAAATTGTTATAATATACTACATTCCATAGAAAGGTGGGCACCCTGTATATTATAAGTTTTGAAACCGGTTTTGTCTTCAAACTATCTTCTTTATTTAAGAGGAACAAGCTTTTGAGCAAACTTTTGGAGTTGAAACGGGCTCACATGTGTCGCCTGTGGAAGCAGATACCTTTATGGAAGCTTTAAACAACAGCATTTTAAAATCCAAATGTTGGTTGTTGGTGGAAGAATTACTTAAATCTGCATTATATTCACGTGTTTAGCTGGCTAAGAAACATATTTAAAATTCATTTAATAAGTATATAATATTAAGAGCCTGGGTTTTTTCAGAAGGCCCTCACCTTAGTGAAAACATGTGAACCAACAAACGACATGAGGATCTGCAAATCACCAAGAGACTGGTCTCTACTGGCGTTGCAAAACATCCGTACTGGCAAATCGCACTACTTAGTCATATGTCGTTGCCACGATAACAGTGTTCTAGGTGAGTCTATCAACTTATTATTAGCGAGTATAGTTTATTGGTTCCTATCTGATACGACTGATACGAGGGATATGTTAATTCTCCAATCTCCATTTAAAGATGTGGATTTCATCCGCTGTTTGTTCCAAAACCAAAAGTTCAGCACAAATTTGGAGAAACAATCACTTCTTTCATATGCTCTGCGATGATATCGAGGATATTTAGATCATCGTCAATTAATATCTTGTCCTGTAGCTCCGTTTTATTCTTGAATCTGTCAATAAATCGCAAAAAACTGTTGAAAATCACTGGAAAACTTGGTGACATAATTGCATTTAGGTTAAACGTGACTGAATGCCATTTGCTAATCCAAGCTCCGCTGACCGATTATTCAATCCGAAGCTTAAGCTTCTCTTGCGGTGCACAGTAAACATTCGACAAGCGGCAGGGGAAAATTGCGCAATATCTGCTGTCAAACGTAAATTTCGTATTATGCAACCACGCGACGTCACCGTGACGGACAACAATATATAACCTACAATTTTGACGGTCGTGTTGCTGTTATGTCGCTGTCGCCGGGCATCTGCTCAGCGACCACTGTCGCAAATATTTACATAATAAGGCTGCCGTTCTACGCAATCCACGAATTGTCCGGAAATGGTTGGAGGACGGAAAACCAGAACAAGCCGTTCTGTCGTATACGATGATTTATACTTTAACTTGACGTATCTAAGTATTGTCTGCACCTGTTGATCTTACTGGATTAACCAATGAATGAATTTGTTACAGAGGGTCCGATGTCCCATGACCAGCCAACGTATGCCAGTGTCCCAGGAATCAGAGTCTACGGAATGATGTGCGTTGATAATTCGAAAGTAAGATCGTCCAGAAGCTCCAAATATTTCCAGATTCCTCCTTTTCCTTGGTACAAGGCACAACAATTGATGAACATATCTATTTGGGATTAAAGGAAATAGCTTAATAAATAGTTTGTGATTATTTATATCCTTCAGGAAAGTGCGTTCATTTATAGTACGTCCCAACGATATGACATTTGTTTACCAAGTGAGAAGTTGTGCATAAAGAGGACCATCATACAACATGGCTTGGCGAAAAAACCATAATGAGTTTTATATTATTTATTTATTTGGAACTGTTATACAAATTGTGAACCTCTGTAGGCATTTTTTAAAGTTTTCAGTTTGTAAACAAATATTATATAGATGGGCTGTACTTTACCACCTATCGTAGCAGAGATAACCAATGAATAAAACATATACAGGGTGTACTGTAATAAATAAGGAGTGAATGGAAGACTAAATCAATTTCAAGGAAAGCAGAAGATAGCAATAATAAATAAAGCATCAAAAGTAGAAGTTAATGCATATTTTTACTTGGTAATGGCCCTTGGGTTGGTGCTTACAGACCGACAGAAACGGGTAACGTAGATTTTCGTTATGTAGGTATCAAAAAACGTCCAAAAAGTGTATTTCGAAATCGAACATTTTTGTGATCACAATACTAAAAAAAATGGAGTCAAGTTGATTGACTCAGTACTTCCCACACATAATGATTTCATTTTATTGTTTTCCCATTACATGAAGCTATAGTTTGAAATCCCCTTACAACCAAATCATCGCCCACCCTCCCGCAAAAAACGTATTGTACAACACAAAACTTTCGTAAATAGTTTCTTGCGTCTCCCTCCTTAAAAACTAGGACGCCACAGTTTTCATTCTGCATGCTTCAACTGAACGATGCAAAACGATCAGGAGCCTCTAAATCGTCTAAAAGCGAAGTATGAGCTGTTTTCGTATTTTTAGTTTTTTAATTATTGCTGCGTCGCCACTGACACGATTTTTCAGACACTGACTGGCGCGTTTTTCACTCTCGCCGCGATAGTCAACCCTTTGTCGAAATTTCATTAAAATCAATTTGATAATTTTTGCTTTACGCAATATACATAGAACGAAATTAAGCAATACTCGTATATGTATACCTACATCACAAAACTGTAAGTCCCTTGGTTTCTGATTTCGCGAAGAGAGGCATGCCGTCAGCTTATGCGTTGTTCTTCTGACCAAGAGTCCATTGACGAGGAACCCCCCATTAAAAGACTGAAGGGGATGTTCAAATTAGATAAACTGGAAAGGATTCAAATAGAAATGAAGCACATGCTTCAGAAACTTATTAGTACGGCCGGAGACCAAAGTGGCAATTGCGATCAAAATGGGAGGGTGCGCCTTAAAACGCAACCTCATTTTATCTGAGTTACATGACGCTAGATATCTTCTGGCTTCGCGAAGAGAGGCATTCCGTCAGCTTATGGGTTGTTTTTCTGGCCAACAGTCTATTTATGAGGAACCCCCCATTAGAAGACTGAAGACTTGAACGCACTGGGTCGGACGCTACGGTACGAACGGTACGCAGGGGATTTTTCAAAAATGTTTAGCATTGATTTGCCTATGGGTGCGCGCACTAGGTCGTCACTGTCGGAACAGGACCATCCGCACCTTCCGCCGTTTCTTACTGCATTAGGTGTTTTCTTTTTTTACTAAGCACAGTACGTTTGATTACCCTCGAGTAACTTCTTGAATACGCCACTCATATTACTGGTGTAGTAGAAATGGGGGATCGAACAGCAATGTTTTATTATTGAAAGGCGCTAAACAAAGAGTAACGTAACAAAAAAGTAAGTAAGTAAGTAAGTAGGTAAGTAAAGTAAAAGTAACAAAACCAACATTACAAAGATTGGAAAAATCCAAATGCCGAGAACAATCGCAGTTTTATCGACACCAGAAATCACTGTAAACGCGTGATTGACAGCAGCAAGAAGGAACACAACCAAAAAATTAAGAACACGCTCCTCTCATGTCCTAGTTCGTACAGAACATTCTGGTCTGTAGCTAAGGCTGTTAGTCAGAACTTTTCTTATTCATCAATACACGCCCGGATCAACCATAGGGCTAAAGGGGCTGGAGCTCCGGGCCCCACGATTCAGTGGGGCCCCACAAGGGCTATATTATTTGTATGTTATTCATAAAGGGCTATAATAGCCTTGGGCCCCATAAAAGCTCAATCCAGCGTTGCATCAATACCATCCTGGGCCAGAGAGGACAAGTCCATCGCTTCTACTCCTAAAGAAAAGGCAGACATCTTAGGAAGGCTCTGCGCAGCCAATTCTACTGTAGACATCCAAGGAAGTACTCCGATCACCACCATAAACGTGAACTCGAGAATGTCAGAGGTCAAATTTCAACATCGAGATGTAAAAAGCATCCTCCAGAAACTAAACACGAAGAAAGCTGCTGGTCCTGAACAAATTCCAGCCATTGTCCTTAAACGCTGTGCCGCCGAGGTGCACCTACTCTTTGCAAGCTCTTCAAACTATAATAATAATAAAATAATAAATGCTTTTATTAATTGATATACGGTAGACGTATCAACGAGGCGTGTTTCCTGCTTCATGGAAGATTGGTTGCGTACAACCGATCCCTAAGAAACAATAACATCATAAATGTTCGCCAGTATGGCTTCCGTAGGGATAGGTCTACGGGTGACCTCCTGGCCTACGCCACTCACTTGTGGAACAGAGCAATTGAAAATCATGGCTAATCCGGTGTTGTTGCACTTGACATATCGAAAACCTTCGACAGAGTGTGGCATGAGGGTCTTCTGGTCAAGCTTGCTTCTTATGGACTACCACACCTGGCCTGCACCAGTGGCTGAATAGCGTTTTGAACGACCGATCTCTGTTTGTCGCAGTCTGAGGCTGTTCATCAGACGTATTTTCAATAAACGCTGGTGTTCCTCAGGGATCTGTCCTATCCCCTACACTGTTTCTGCTGTACATCAACGAGCTGCTGGAAATAACATCCAATCCAATCTATTGTTATCCAGGTATTTCAGGAGCTGTGTGTTAATGACTGCCACCATAACCTTAGACATGATGCTGAGAAGAGCCACAGGTCTATAATTGGTGGGATCGGTTTTTTGCCTTTCTTAGGAATGAGTTTTACGCAGCCAATCTTCCATGAAGCGAGAAACAAAGAAGAAGAATAGGTGCAAGCTCAGCGGCACAGCGTTTAAGGACAATGGCTGGAATTTGGTCAGGACCAGTAGCTTTCCTCTAGTTTAGCTTTAGGAGGATGCTTTTTACAACTCAATGTTGAAATTTGACCTCTGCCATTCTCAAGTTCACGTTTATGGTGGTGGTCGGAGTAGTTTCTTGGGAGTCTACAGTACAACTGGCTGCGAAAAGTCTCCCTAAGATGTCTGCTTTTTCTTTAAGAGTAGAAGCCACGGACTTGTCCTCTCTGGTCGTATTGATGAATAGGAAAAGTTCTAACAGCCTCAGCTATAGACCAGAACGATCTGGATGAACTAAAACATGAGAGGAGCTTGTTCTTAATTTTTTGGCAATGTTCCTCCTTGCTACTGAGAATCACGCGTTTAGTTATTTCTCACGTCGATAAAACTGCGGTGATTCTCGGCATTTGGATTTTTCCTCCATTATTTGTATTGTTGGTTTTTAGTTTGAAGTAACGTATGCGGTATGCGCAACGTAAGATGCCGTTCTTATGCTGTTTGAGCCATGATGGATTTTAGTGTTGGCTCTGCAAGGTCGAAAAAAGGGGTCATAGGGGTCTTATTACCTGGCCTTGCCTGTCCACCATTATTACTGCTACCACTACAACTACTTAGTCCAATCGTTACGTCGTATTAAGAGGCGTTTGACAGCAAAAGGCCGGAAACAAAAATGAAATTGGGAGGGACGGTAGACATTGGTCCCCTGAATCTCCACCTAAGTTTGCGACCTCGGGGGTTGCCGCTCGAAGGGTCCCGGGGGGGGGGGGGGGAGACTCTGCTTCGCGACGATTTTCGAAAAATAGCGTCGTTTCGGTAAGTGAAATCGAAAAAAGATGGAGAGAACGAAATTCTGCATAATTTTGTCTTTACATTCTTCGTGCGCGACCAATAGTTTTCATTCTACAGTGCCCCAAAGTTAGGGAGTGGTTTGTGATTATTACTAAAATCAGAATTTTATCGCGTATTAAGTCGAATAACGCTATTTTTTAAATAACACATTTGGGCTTAAAAAAAATTATATTTAGGACGACATCGCTACCTACTACCGATTGCGAAGCAGTTTTCACCCGAAAAATGTAAAAGACCAAAATTGCGAAGAATTTTGTAGTCCATATATCGTTTGAACGTTTTTTCGATAGCACTTACAACTACGGCGCTATTTGTCAAAAAGCGTCACAAAACAGTTTTCAGCCTCCCCCCACCCTCGAGCAGCAACGCCCAGATGTCGCAAATTCAATCTTATCTTAATTAAACAATGCCGGGGTAGTATCATTTCCACAAAAAGTATGCACAAAAATACGATATCTTTCCCAATGGCACATATCGGTAGTAGGTAGGAATGCGTTCCTAATTGCCCTATTTGTTTTAACCAAATGCGTGAGTTTAGGCAGCTGCAGATAATAAAAGAATCAGAAGATATCATTCTTTTAGGGAAACATAAATGTTACACGTCTTTTTGATAAAAGTTCTTCGCCTTAATTCACTGTTGGTTGCACACAAAAAAATGTAAAGACCAAAATTATGCAGAACTTTGTTCTCTCCATAAATCATTTGAAGCTTTTTTCGATATCACTTACCTGCTATTTATCGAAAATCGTCGCGAAGTGGGGTTTTCACCCCCCACCCCTCAAGCGGCAACCCCACGAGGTGGCAAACTTAGGTGGAGATTCAGCGGACCAATGTCTACCCATCCCACCAAATTTCTTTTCTTTCTGACATTTTGCTGTCAAAAAAACCCCTACCGCCTGGAATATACTGGGTTATAACAAATTATAGTGAAGCCATACACAAACGCCTTTCCTGCATCCTGTAACTGCGCAAGACTGAGCTTCTGACGATGATCCATGAAATAAGGGGTTAATAAAATATTCACAGTTTATTTATAATTGTAAAATATATAAACAAAATAATAAATTCCTATTCAAATAGTAAACATCCATCAAATACGTATTCAATGTTTTGGAACTTGGAAGATGCAGCAAACATGTCAACACGTCAGATTTGAAACACAACGAATATAGTTTACATATTGTGATGAGTTATTTAGGAAACTGAGTCCCTAATCCTTCGCGTAATTTGCTACATATTCCATTACTTTCAATTTAAATTCTTCTTTGGAGTGCCTAAACATTTCTGCAGCTTCAACATTCAACGGGTCCTCAAAGTTTAACAAATCCTAGAATAAATAGGAAATTTTAAAAATTAAATTTTGGAGATAGTAACTGCTGACCGATTGATGACATACAGGGTGATCAATTTATAGTCCGAAGTTTGATACCTCCGTTATTATGGCAGGTTCAAAAAAACTTTCGAAAAGAAGTTGTAGATAAAGCTGACGTCTACATTTTAAAATTATTTTTGGGTTATTGATAGTCACGGCATTCCAAAGTTGTGTTTTTTCAAATGGAACACCCTGTATATTATCCTAAATTTGAATTGTACTCGCTCTCCCCTCCCTGTTCCAGAGATATAGGGTTTTACCAGGTTATACAGGGTAATTTCAGAGACATGGCCACTTTTAATGCGAAAAAAATAATGAATTCATCACCTTGTATCTTAAAAAAACAATAACTGGAAGCTTGATTCTCAATGCTAGAATCATTTCGTGGTTGTCTATCATGTTTTTGCTATCTCTGATCTTGTATCCAGGGTGAACCAAAACTCGCGACCATAATTTTCTTTGTAAAATTAAATGTATTTTATACCAACATCAGAAAGTTCTTACAAAGTACTTTTATAAACATTCCCTATACCTAAATTAACAGTTATGGAGTCATTTTGATTTGACGTAGTAAAACGATTCCTAATAATACTACGTTTTTGCCAAATACTGAAAGTTTCTCAGAGTTGATCATGGCTACCGTGTTTGTTATACTGTTTGACCTTTCTTAGAAAGGAACTAAGTCAAGGATGGAAGGACTCAAAGGAAGGGAACGAAAGAATTAACAGGAAGTCGTAACAGGAAATCAATTAAGCATTTGTAGCTTCCGCTACAAAAATTTGTAAGCAAAAATCGCTGGTAGTTTTCCTTTTGGTTCAAAATTTTGAATCGTTTTGGAAAGTTGTCAAGCACTAGTAGACATCAATAGCTAGTAAGCTGTGGAAAAAAACACTTCTGTCATACCCCAGCTTCTCATTGACATTAGATATCTTACAGCTGTTGTCTCCAGTTAGAACTAATGTGTTGCAAGGCGCTTTCATATTCTTGTCTTGTTACTCTACTTCATTTGCACCTTTCTACTAATTTAGTTGGTTTTGTCCATCCTAACGAGCTTTTGTTTATCTTTCATGGCTTGTTAGGTTGCTAACACACACCGCATGGTATGGGCAATGGAGTACTAGAACACTTATTATCACAACAGTTTGTGTTCTATCACTTAAGTAACGTTTAATTAGATGATACATGTGCCTCCGTGTACCATAATTTTGTAAAGTTTTCATGAGTATCATATGATCAACTGTGTCAAATGCTTTTGAAAGATCCACAAAGACACATAATGTTGGAATGTTTCTGTCTACATTTTTGCATAGTTCTCCTACTACATATGTCACCGCATCTTCAGTAGATTTATGTGTTCTAAAACCGAACAGTTTATCAGAGAGTATGTATATACAGGGTGAGTTTTTAGTACCGGATCGGTCGATAACTCCACTACTGTAAAAGATAGCAAAAAAAGTTGAATATAAAGTTATAGCTAAGGGTATGCTTCTTGCTCAGAAAATATTTTTGTTTATACACGGTGATCTGTAACTACGTGGTGATGCAAACATATATTTTTTTAAATGGGACACCCTATATATTATCCCATATTCTACTAATAATCCCCTTCTTAAGACATAAGGTATTGTAACATGATACATTTATATCCAAATCGCTGTCAAACGAATGTGCTGTAAACCAACCCTGTATACTATTTTATATATGGGAGAAAGTATATCTAAGAATCGCAACAGTCTCTTGCAGCCTAAAGCCTAGGTTTGCAGCATGACCTAGAGTCAAACCAGTCTGAAAACCACCTAATGACCTAGCGAGTTTCTTGAACAGGCAAACGCCATAAAGAATCGAAGAAGAAGTGAACCACAACTCTTTATCACCAAATGGATCAAATTAGATGTGTCATAAGACCATAAGTGCAAACCTGAAAACTTACGGTAAACAGAGCATTTAGTCCCCAGACAACATCATTAAGCCTTCTAATTGGTGACCAGCCCATTCCATCAACACTGTGTCTTCGCAACAATGAAAGGCACACCTCTCCTGCTTCCGTTATATTTGGATGCCAAAGTTTTGTTAAGCATTTCACAACTGGTGGCTGAAAAAAAAACAAAAAGTGATTTCATCAAAACAAGCCAATTTTTTTTCTACAAGCAGTCTGACAGAACTATCCCTGTTATTCTTATTGTTTGTACCGGGTGTTTCCTCATACTTCGCCACCCTTCTTATCTTTTTTATTTGAAAGATAGAAAAAAATTTGAATATGAAAGTTTTATTGTTTTTTCTTGCTGTTCTTATACTAATAGTGCCAGGCACTTCCTGACCTTAAAATTGTCTCTGAAACAGAGTTATTGATGCATTCTGTCAAGTGCAGATTTAAATTCAACCTAAAAAGAGACAGAACTTTGGTTTTATTTTTTATACTGTGTTTTGTGCACAGAAGCCCATGATTTTCACCTGCATTACAATCACACAGCAATAATAAAAACTTTTTAAAAACTATTATTGACCTGCTTTTACCCATTTAGATGGTATATTATTAATCTTATCATCATCATCAATCATCAATATACTTATCATAGGCATAGTTGGGTAGGGCCCAAGAATAAAATTAGCTCCCCCAAAAATCCAAAAATAATTCGTTTTGTTAAGTTTATTGTATCTTGGGCAGTCCCCAGATCCAGGGACTTAAGCCCCCCAGATTCAGGGACTTAACTACGCCTATGATACTTATTTGTCAAGTATACAAATAAATATTAGTCCTAGTTCTCAAAAAGTTTATCCATCCATTATGGTTATGTTCACCGGTCACATCCATAAAATATTAAATCCTGTGTCTCAAAACAACAAAAAGAATCATATGTCAAAATAGTGCCTTGGTAGTGCAGTGACACAAGGCATCCATAAATAGTGGCAGGCACTAACTTTATTACTGCCGGGCAGTATTTTTGTCTTAGTGTACATGCGTAGTTGTCAAATACAGCCAGGAATTATCACTGCCTTGTTGCATGGCATCTTCAATAACTCCCTAATATATCCCTTGCTAACCACTGATATATTTTCCACTGGCGCCGCCAGAAACTTGTACAGGGGGGGGGCGACTTACTTAAATTGAGTGCTCAAATCAGGGCAGTGGGGACAAATTTGGTTTTTACTTATACAAGTTTTTCATATTCGCTACTTGAGGGGGGGGCCACGGCCCCCCCTGCCCCCCCTCTGCCGGCGCCCATGATATTTTCCAACACCTAACAAACTTTTGTATTTAGTTTATCTCTACAACTTTGTGGATATTTTGTAGGTGCATTTTTGCATATGCGAAAGTATATGCCACAAATTGCACATATGTTTTTGACAATTATATTAGTTCAGCTTTTTTGCTATTTGCCTATACTTATTGCCTGATTTTGATTTTATCTTCAAATTGTTAAGCAACTCCTTTTTTCAAGAAGGTATTGAATATGTAATAAAATTAACTCACCACCATGTTATATTCATCTGTAACTGTTATATCAAAGCGAAATGTGCCTCCCTGCCAATATCCTTCTGTTGGGGTTACAATCAAAATAAAATTACTAAGATCATTTTCATTGGCATAATGTATTGAACAGCATGCTGGTAACAGTTGAGCCATCTCTTGTGCTTCTTTAACCAGTAGTCGGTCTCTTATTGAAGCTCTTGAAGCCGATGTTGTTGCTTCTTCGGTCTGAGATTTCCGTTTTAAACGTTGCGATAAAGTTATCATAATGTACAGTTCACTTAAAATACTCCCAGTAGCTACTTAAGTTAACTCAATGGTTATTTGTCATTATTTGTATTCATTCTAGATATAATTTTTGGCAGTTGAATTTGAGGCTTGGGCTGTGTTAATGAGTTTCTCCAGCTGAATCTGAGTGCAACTTCTTAGAATGCATCGCTTTTTTGCTATATCTAGTTTCACACATGCTTCACCACGACAAAACAGTTCAAGATAGTTTCACAAAGCAAAAATACAAACTCCTCAACTCAAATGCAGTGCAATGCAAAGCAAAACATACCACAGAAAAACATGAGACTGTGATGACATGACATTGATGACAGTGACAGATGGCACATGACAATGACAGTTTATAGGACGAAATTCCAACTAGACGTGTGTGTCGAGAATTGAAACATAAAAGAAACTTTGTAGTGAGGTTTAGGCAACCAGTAATACATTCAAGTATTATAGCTCATATATACCTGTTGTTCAAATTAATATGTTCAAAAATAGTTTCAAGATACCAATCCACTTTTTCACTTTTAAAAGTTCCTCAGAACATTTTAGTGTTTTCTCATTTATTACAGGGTTTCAGTTGCATAGCTGATTGAAATAACCAATTCATGAAAATTTGGCACGAAGATAAAGATTCTTCTGTGCATATTGCTGTTGTTAGGATAACATCCCAAGAATTATTGGCAAAACCTAAAACCTCCATCCATTTTTTTAGGGCGCTCCCCAAAATGTCCCCAAAAGGCCTGAAAATGCGGTACGCGTTCCTTGAAGTTACCGGGTCATTCCAGGCAGTCGTCACATTTTCATCACCCCAAAAAAATGGCACAGGCAACAGTAAAAACGAGATCGAAGCGCAAGGGCATAACTAGAAGTCATAGGGGGACACAATTTTTCCTAAATGCGCCGCAAAAATATTGCTATAAATGTGAAAAATTATATTTGCTAGGATGATCAGTATGGTTTTTTATGGTCAGCCTCCCGCAAACGGTGAAAGCCTACGCCGCATTAGAAGCGCTGAGACGAGAGGATGAGTGTCTACACGTTAGATTTGTTGTAGGTTGTAGCCGTTGGGAAACAAATTCCCCGGCAGCTCATTCCACAGCGTCGAAGTTCTCCAAAGGAAGGAATGCTTGAGGAGACTGGTTCGGGAAGTAGGGACCTCGCTCTGGTAAGGATGAGCTCGCAGAGCCTCTCTAATGTTCTTCGTTCGAACGACCTTCGGTGTTATTATCTGGGAGAGCCCACTCGAACATTTTCCGTGATAGAATCTGTAAAACAGTCGGCCACCCTTCTTCAATGTTCCAGGCTGTGGAGGTCCTTTGTGAGATTAGGCGTATCGATTAGTCTAATTGCTCTCTCTTCTGGATAATGTCAGAAGCTTTAGAAAGTACTTCGGGGCGCGTCCCCATACATGGGAGCAATGCTCCAACGATGGTCAGATCTGTGCCTTGTAGAGCAACAGTAGTTGGTCTTGAGTATACAGCTTCCTACATCGGAACAAAACTCCAAGCTTCTGGGATGCCGTTTTAGCAATACTGACGACGTGGTCGTGCCAGGACATGTTATTGTTGATGTTGATTCCCAAGAGCTTGACGGAAGGTGATTCGATTATGGGGTGACCCTCCATTTCCACGGTTGGTAAGCCATCGTGAGACTTCTTTGTCAGTGTTGTTGCCTGAGTTTTCTGTACGTTAAACTGTACTTTATTTACTAGTCCCAACTCGGCAATTGCTTTCTACGTTAATCTGTGAGTCATGTTACTATGGTCGTCTGCGAAGCTGCAAATTGGATTGGATGTTATTTCCAGCATCTCGTTGATATACAGCAAAAACAGTGTAGGGGATAGGACAGATCCGTGAAGAACACCGGCGTTTACTAAAAATACGTCTGATGAACAGCCTTCGACTATAATAAACAGGGATCAGTCGTTCAAAAAGCTATTCAGCTAGTGGCGCAGGCCAGGTGGTAGTCCATAAGCACCAAGCTTCACCAGACGTCCCTCATGACACACTTTGTTGAAATCTTTCGATATGTCAAGTGCAACAACACGGGATTCGCCATGATTTTCAATTGCTCTGTTTCAAAAGTGGGTGACGTAGTCCAGGAGGTTACCCGTAGACCTGTGCTTACGAAAGCCATATTAGCGATCATTTATGAGAGCAGCCCTCGTAGATCATTTATGATGTTATTGTTGTCCAGGTATTTCAGCACTTGTGTGTTAATGACAGTCTCCATAACCTTAGACATGATGCTGAGAAGAGCCACAGATCTATAATTGGTGGGATCGAGTTCACGCTTATGGTGGTCGTCGGAGTACTTCCTTAGAAGTCTACAGTAGAATTGGCTACGAAAAACCTCCCTTAAATGTCTGCTTTTTCATTAGGAGTAGAAGCGATGGATTTGTCCTCTCTGGTCACGAATAGGAAAAGTTCTAACAGCCTTAGCTACAGACAGAGCTTGTTATTAATTTTTTGGTTGTGTTTCTCATTGCTCCTGTCAATCATGCGTTTACAGTGACTTCTGGCGTCGATAAAACTGCGGTGATTCTTGGCATTTGGATTTTCCCTCCATTCTTTGTATTGCTGGTTTTTGCCATGCCGGATATGAATATGTCGGTTATTTCTTGGGCGCAAGCTGACGGATCTTGTAAGTTGAAGCAGACGTCGTTCCAGGGAAAGGACTTGTAGTAGTCTCTTAGGTAGTCCCACTTTGCTGCCAGTAATGTCAGACCTGGCGAGGCGTTGTATGGTGGAGATCTGGAGAATGCATCTTGCATAGCGTTGAAATGGTGTTATGGTCAGACGATCCTAGTGGAGCGGTTACTTTCACTCTGTAGATTGTTGGGATGGTTGTAAGATATACGTCCAGCAGATTAGAAAAATCTGCGTGGCGGCTGGGGATCCTTGTTGGTTCTTTGAATATCTGCTCCAAACCGCAGCTAATAGCGAAGGCTTCAGCTTCACGTCCCTCGTCGTCCATTTTACTTGAGTGTTTGAGCCAGTATGAGTTGAGAACGTTAAAGTCAGCCAGAAAGGCTATCTCTGAATTAGGGTGACCTGATTGCAGCTCTTTGCAGTTGTTATTACTTGGTGGCCTATAGTTGTACGTGTTTTACATCTGCATGTTTACTGTATATCTAAATTTTATGTACTGGAACTTATGACTTGACTTGACACGCTAAAAATGTATTGACATTCTCTAGCTTAATAAATTTCTATTCTATAGATGTAGCATATGAATTTGGAATGATTTTGGAAGGATATTTTAAGCCATATAATGTCAAATCCTTCCAGTTCGAGCTCTTCCTTTCGATGACAAGAAATCCCAGATTTAACGTACAGGGTGTCGCTAAATATTTCCTTCTCAGGTCAATGGACTGCCTATTATGAATCCAACAAATTTTTCAGTTTTACAACCCCAATCACATCAATTTCACCCCCACCCAAAAAAAGTAGAATATGATCAGGAACTCTTAAAACGTCTAAAAACGAAGTTTAAGGCAAATTTGATTTTTTGTTTTTTTATTATTACTCATGAAATCACCATAGACCGATTTTCAAAGTTGTAGCAGCATTACCTACTACGACCCCACACTATATTGCTACCCAAATTTCATCGCAATCCATGCAGCGGTTACTGAGATTACGAGGGTAGAAAAACGCCAACAGACAAACAGACCGACGGAAATGAGTGACATGAATTTTCGATATGTAGATATCATAAAACGCCCAAAATAAGGATTATCTCAAAATCGAAAATTTTCGCGATCACAATACTCTCCTCACCATAAGCGTAGTTAGGTCCCTGAATCTGGGGGGGGGTTAAGTCCTGCCCTAGATACAATAAACTTAACAGAGCGAATTATTTTTGTATTTTTTTGGGGGGGGGGGGGGGCTTATTTCATTCTTGGGGGGCTTAGCCCCCACCTAACTACGCCTATGCCCCTTACCTATCGGTGTGGGAAGTAAAAACATCCAACACAAAAACTCTAGTAAATAATATCTCAAATATCTCCGGAGGAACTAGAACGACACAATTTTCTTCTTTCTTCCTCTGCGAGCTTCAACTGGATGGAAGGAAACGACCAGAAAACCCCAAACTCCCTAAAAACGAGGTTTGAGCTACTTTTATATTTTTAGTTTTTTTTATTGCTGCACCGCCACTGACATGATTTTTAAAAACCATACGCATTTTTCATCATCGCCACGGTAATAATAGTGTGTCGTAATTTCATTGAAATCAATTCCAGGTTACTCATTACAGAACGATATAAAGCAATACTCGTATGTAACATATATACGACAGACAGACCGACAGACATAGGCACCATCCGTTCCTACCTCACCAATAGGAAATTCAGAGCCAAGATCGGCGAAGCCCTTTCGGACTCGCGTCCCATTTCTGCTGGCGTCCCCCAAGGAGGTAAACTGTCCCCCTCCCTTTTCAACATCTTCTGTCACGACATTGCTCACCATCGTAACATCATAACTTCTCAGTACGCTGATGACATTGCTTTGCTGCGTTCTTCACACCAAATCTCCAGCTGCACAGCGCTACTTAACTCCCACCTCAAATCCGTTACCGACTGGTACCGGAAATGGAGACTTGACATCAACGTCAAGAAATCGGACAGCATTTTCTTCTCTCGTAGATGAAAAACCCCACCTCCCGTCCTTGTCAATGCTCAACGCCTCAAGTGGAGCAATTACACACAATATCTGGGTGTCACCTTCCACAGACACCTTTCCTGGTCCCGCCATATCAGGCAAACCGAAAATAAGGCTCAGG
Organism: Callosobruchus maculatus; assembly: GCA_951848785.1. Lineage (NCBI taxonomy): Eukaryota > Metazoa > Arthropoda > Insecta > Coleoptera > Chrysomelidae > Callosobruchus > Callosobruchus maculatus. Next base: position 3,875,719 of record CATOUR010000106.1, on the reverse strand, counting down.
CAGCCTTTATCGCCCTCAAACCCTTCTTCGACAATAAAAACGTGAACAACAGCATCAAACTCCGCGCTTTTTCGGCAATAATAAAAAGCATATGTAAACGCATTCAGGGCACATTCATGAGACTCCTGAAGTCGTCCCTGAAAATTCCCTGGTACATAAGGAATAATCAAATCCTCAAGGAGATTCCCATCATCTCTCCGGCACAGGCTGCTCCTCAATTCGCAGCCAACCTCCACAAGGCAGTCAGAAACCATCCAAATCCTACTGTCTCATCCCTCATAAGGTTCTACCCAAAGGCTTACGATAGGGTTAAACGCCCTTGTCACCTGCTAACTAGTCGTGATTAGCAAAACACCCCCTCTTCCGAAGTCTTAATTAAGCCCACTTCTAAACCCCGGCAAAGGCCGACCTCCAGTCTCGCATTTGCGTTAAAGTTCTCTCGGTCTCTTCAAGACTGAGAGAGCCTCCCAAATTTCCAACTCGTGTGTTCCACACCCTTAGATGGCAAAACTTCACAGTTGAACCTCTCACGGGGGGGGGGGGGAGTTTTAGTTGGTATGCGCCAGCAGGCTTCTCCTGCTGGTGAATCCAACACTACCCGCATTTCCTTCGCGGGCGTCTTTACGAAGATTTCTCCTCCTCGTTCTTCAAACCCAAACAAAAAAAACACTAATTGCGTGTGGGGGTTATAACACTTTTCTGAAATTTTGAATGACTACTAGAAGACGTCGCCGGCGCGCCGTCACTGAGTGACTGGTTCGCAGGATCGCAGGTCTCAGGTAATCGCCTACGCCTGCCTGACTAGCCTGACTGGCTGACTGGCTGACTGGACGGCCCGCTGCCCGGAGTGCCCGGCCCGGTATCGCCAGGAATGTGCTGCTTTGACTTTGCCTTTTGCCTCTCTACTAACTTGATGGCCTTGGTCAACCACCGGACAACGTCAAGGGCGTGCCTAGGACGTTTGCCGAGAGGTTGCCACTCTGCCACTCTGCCACTCTGCCGGCCTGCCATCCACAGTTGTAAAAGCAACGATATCTCAATTTCAAATTACGTAAGAAAATCTCATTCTTAAAGCCAAGCTAAATTATGAAATCCCTAAAAAATAAAGCAAATATCCACAATCAGGCAATAGAAAGCTGAAGTAAAAAACTATATTATGGAACATGCGGGTATCTCAATTATAAATTACGTAAGAAACTCTGTGAGGCATTGGTGACATCTGTCTTGCGCCAGGTCCAGTTCAAACCAACAAAAACAAAAGTGCCAACAAAATAGCAAGCTATCGAAAACAGAAACAAGTTCTTAACATCACCACAATCCGAATACTGCAGCGAGTTCAAAAAATTTAATTAAAATTATAAAAAGGAAAAATAGATGAAACTAGATCCGTCCCGAGTATGAATCTGAATATTCGGCTTTTTAAAATTCACTCAGAGATCCTTTTACTTCCCACACCGATAGGTCTGTCGGTCTGTCGGTCTGTCGGTCTGTCGGTCTGTCGGTCTGTCGGTCTGTCGGTCTGTCGGTCTGTCGGTCTGTCGGCCTGTCGGACTGTCGGTCTGTTAGCATGTCGGACTGTCGGTCTGAGTAACCGCTAGATGGATTGTGATGAAATTTGGGTACCGGTATGATACGGAGTGCTAGTAGGTAATTCTGCTAAAATTTTGAAAGTCGGTGCACTAACGGCGGAATAATTAGCAAAAAACAAACAATTTTAAATATCCCTTAAACTTTGTTTTTTGCGTTTCAGGATTCATGATCATTTTCTGTTTTTTTAGGCGAGGGTTAAACAGGGGTGGTTGGGGGGGGGGGCGCTAGTAGGTTGCAAAACTGAAAAAGTTTTTGTATGCTCAATAGGCTCTCCATTAACCTGTGAAAGGAGGACCCATCGACATAATACAGTTTTTGAGGCCCATGTGAACATTGCCTTGCCTATTACAGAAATCAAGGGACTTCGACTTTTTTCTGATGTATGTTACATAAATCGTTCTGTATTGTGTAACCTGAAATTGATTTTAATGATATTTCGACACAATATTATTACAGTGCCGAGGATGGAAAATGCGTATGGTTTTTAGAAATCGTGTCGGTGGCGGAGCAGCAATAATAAAAAGACTAAAAATATAAAAATAGCTCAAACTTCGTTTTTAGGCAATTTGGGGGTTCCCGATCGTTTCGTTTCATCCAGTTGAAGGTCGCAGAATAAAAACGGTGTCGTTCTAGTTCCTACGGAGGGAGATGGAAAAAACTATTTACTAGGGTTTTTGTTTTGGAACCTTTTTGAGGGCCTGCGAGCGATGATTTGGTTGCAAGGGAATCTCAGACTATAGCTTTATGCAATGGGAAAGTAATAAAATGATGAACAGTTGGTTCTTAGGCTGTTCGGCTGGCGTCGACACTGTCCGCCGCCCTAGCGCCAGCGCGCTTCGTTTCGTTCGAGAGACTCTCTCGGAACACGCCGAACAGGTGACATCAGCCCAAGAACCAACAGTTCATCGGATCATGGCCGCGAAAGTCTTACACAATACATTAATAAAATGATATCAGCATTATGTGTAGGAAGTTCTGAGTCAATCAACTTGACTCCATTTTTTCTTTTTAGAACCTAAGCTATTTAATTAAGTCCCTAAGAACATAAAGTAAATATCCACAGGCGATACCAGTGAGGTTCATTGTCAATGATCTCACCGTTGTCCAAGATGAGTTTGTGATGCTCGGTCCATGCGTGGTTTGTTATTCTGCACTTTTCTTCCCTGTTCTCTGAGCTCTCGAAAACAGCACTGTCGTGGACACCATGCCTGATGCAATTCGGGACATCCTTGGTATCCTTGAGCTCACTTTCTATCGAATCTTAAAGTCCTGCGACTTAAACGTGGACCACCCTGTATATGAGATGGATTATTGTTATTGGGGAGTCTTGAAGACACAGTTAGTGATCTAAATATTTGAAATTGATTTCAGCGAATTTTAGAGAATCTTCGTCACTACAAACTACAATTTCTAAGTATCGGAGTCGACGCCACAGGCATGTCATCTAGGGAATTGTTTGGACACATCTAAGAACCATAGGATATCAACATGAATTTTGTTGTAATAATATTAATAATAAAACATTCAGTTTCTACGCTAATCTCCGAATACTTAAATTTAAATGTGTCAATTTTACTTTGATAATTATGAAATCTCTATATCTCGGTTTTATTATCAGATATCCTTGTCATCGAGAAAGTCCTTTACATGATATAATGCATCTGAGTATTTTTGTTTAGGAAAATCTGGATCCTTGGATGAAACCAGTAACGATATATCATCAGCATAGGCTACATAGTTCAAGTCGAGTAGTATACGGTCTAGATTAATGATGAATAAGATTGGTACTAGGAGGGATCCTAGAGGAACCCCTTTTGTACGTTTCAGTTCAGGGTAATTAACGTAGAAACTAGTGTTCGCAGCATGACAGTAGGAGTAGTTGTTTCTGTTGGTGCACTGCTTTCAATCAGCCTGATACTGGGCTTTACCTACAATAGTTCCACATGATGAGATCCGAAAGATCGAAACAGCGCTGTCGTGGACTAGGGATGCAATTCAGGGCATCCTTGATATCTTTTAGCTTACTTTGGGTAAGGTGAAAATCATTTTCTTCGTGTTTCCCCAAAGGAAGTACTCGAGCCAATAGTGTAATTCAATGCCGGCGGGAGTAGTTGCTTCTGTTGTTTCACGCTTTTAATTAAATCTTCTTTATTAGAATAGAAGCATTTTCTTGTTTATCTGGATTAATATTATATCTGTGGATTATCTGTTAATGTTAGTACAAAAGTGTTTTTAATAGCATTAATCATATAAATCACGTTAGATCTCACTGAACGATAAAACAGTATTGTCTCGAATTTGCGCGACTAAAATACTTCTTTAACTTATTGGCGAAGGGATTAAGAAGTCAAAACAAGTATAAGACATACCTACGACACAAAGTACCTACGCCTGTAAAAATGTTTATGTGTTAAAAGATGGCCAGAACAAGCTTCCAATACCATTTTGAAGTTGCACAACACAACCCATTGTTTCCGAAGATTGAAAAAATGGTGATGAGTTTTTTCTACGCGATCGACTGCATTGGGTGATTTTCATGCAAAAGGCATAAAATTTACGTTGGAAGAATGAGGATAAAAAGAAGAGCGCATTCTTAGCAAACCGGTAAACCGGTAGACAGTCGATCGTTTCGAATTCTGCAAATGAATCTGGCTAAACGATAAATTTGGGCGTATCGTTTTTTTAACGGTCGAGGCTGGTCGACGGTCGAGTTCGCGGCCACGCCGAGCCGGTACCACGGTGGTACCGCGGTGGTACCGCGGCGGCGGCGGCGGCGGCGGTACCATGTTCCTGTTCCCGCGCTTCGCTGGTACTTCGGCATCGGCTGAATCGGCTCCGCATGCTCGTATAGATGTGCCATGATCCGGCTTTTTGCCCTCGGGCCCCGGGCCGGATCAACATCTCGACCATAGCTGTACAGATGTACCAAAATCATTCAATAAGGGTCCATTTTAGCGAAGACCACACACATAAAAATACATTCTTAGATAAAGGATATCCAGGGTGATCAAGTTATACCCCGAAGTTTGACACCTCCGTTATTATGAGAGATTAAAAAAACCTTCCAATAAAAGTTGTAAGTAAAGCTAAGAACTACATTTTGAAATTATTTTGCAATATACAAGGTTATTGATAAAGTCACCGCAAACCAAAGCTGTGTTTTTTCAAGTGGAACACCCTACATATTATCCCGAATTTGAATTATGCTCATTTTTCCTATTCCGCAAATAAAGAGTTTTGTCGGGTTATGCAGGGTATTTTCAGAGATACCAATTTTGTGTGAAAATCTTAAACCCGTAAAAAATCAATAACTGGAGGCTTGATTCTCAATGCTAAAATAATTTACTGGTTGTCTAGTTTTGTCTAAAATTATCAATTTTCTGCTATCTTTGATTTTGTATACAGGGTGAATCAAAACTCGCGACCATAATTTTCTTTGTTATTTTAAATGGAACACCCTGTATTTTGTAGCATCATCAGAAAGTTCTTACAAAATACTTCCACTTTTATAAGCATTCCCTATACCTAAATGTAACAGTTATGGGGTGATTTCTATTTGATGTAGTAAAACGATATTTTTGGCAAATTCTGGTTTTTGTTAGAGTTGGCAATGGATGCTTGTTATATTTGTTAAATAATTGAAATTAATATTTTAGTTTTGATTCGGTTTTGACTATTAAAGTTGGCAATTAACAAACTGAGAAGCACATGTCAATTACAAAAAATATCTGAAAATAAAACTACAGAATCATCAACAAGACTATACTAGTTATTTCAAGAAGGTTTATGTGTGAACGCTGAACGTATCAAAAACGAGCAAATAGATTTTGGCTAAGCATGCAAAAGTGATTGACTCTTGTCTTATAAACCGAAGATTTTTCTAGCGGAAGCTACAAATGCTTAATTGATTTCCGTTTAGTTCTTTCATTCCCGTCCTTTGAGCCCTTCCATCCTTGACTCAGTTCTTTTCTAAGAAAGGTCAAACAGTATAATAAACACGGTAGCCATGGCCAACTCTGAGAAACTTTCAGTATTTGGCAAAAATGTAGTATTAGGAATCGTTTTACAAGTTCAAATCAATAACTGTTACGTTTAGGCATGGGCAATGATTAGTGAAAGTGGAAGTATTTTGTAAGAACTTTCTGACGATGCTATAAAATACAGGGTGTTTCATTTAAAATAACAAAGAAAGTTATTGGCGCGGATTTTGGTTCACCCTCTATACAAAATCAAAGATAGCAAAAACTTGATAACTTTAGACAAAACTAGACAACCACGAAATTATTCATTCATGCATTGAGAATCGAGCTTCCAGTTATTGATTTTTTAATGTACAGGGTGATGAATTCATTAACTAACTGAAACAACAAACAAATTACATTATTTTGCTAACCCTCAAACCGTTATGATAACAGACGAAAATAACGTGCATTGCTTGTTCAGATACAACGTTATATTAACGTAGTTTCTGAACGGAGCAATTTGAGTGGTCCGAAAGAGCTAGTGGTATTTCCACGCTGTACGTGTATGTTGTGACATCAGTACTGGCGGCGGCCATTTTCACCCGTGTTGTTGTAGAGCCAACAAGTGTTCTCCGCTTCCTGAGTTTTCAGCCCTTTATATGGGTCTTGCGTTTGGTAAGTACAGCTACATGACTAACTAATTTGCTGAGTTAAAAATGCGAATGTCCCTAATGTTAAAATTTTGCTGTGGACCTCAGAGATGCAAGTCATCCTATTACAACTCTCGCTTCGTGGCGTGCGTTTGTTTACGCAAATCTGATTTTTCTTCTCAATTCATGGAGTTTGAAACTGTTTCAAAATAGTAGCAATATAATCATCATGCTTCCTGAGTATTATTTGACTTTTTTTATTCTATTTCATACTGTTGATGTAATAAAACCGTATTGGTTTATTTTACGTTTTATTTCCACGTATTTATAATGATTCGGATTAACGCAAAAGTGAAACTGTGATGACCTAATTTTTATTAACGCCAGACATCTGGAGGCGGTAATCAACAATAAATAGGTAGGGTTGTTCTAGATTTGATGAGAATGTTCTATTTTTAGGTAATTGCCAATTATGCCACATTTTAAGATTCTGTCGAAACGTCATGTATAAAGAAATGTTGAAGAACGAGGTACTTTGACGAAACAAAAATTTTACGTTGGGTTTTTTATATTCTTTTTTCTAAGCTCCCTTAAAGTTGCGTATTAATTTTGTTTTAAGTTTGTTATATTTTTTTATAAGCGGCTTTCTAATTTACTAATAATAACTTATTAATGAGAGTTCAATAAATACGTTCAGAAACGAACATTTGTTGCGTTTTATTTATGACTACCTTTAAAATTATAAGCACTATTAATAGTAATTCAAATACTATCTAAGAATAATGTTCTAATTGAGGCAAAAATAATATCTTATTAACGTTGCAAATACACGACTTTTAAAACTTTTTCTAAAAGGGTTACAAATTGAACATTTTTAAACGTATAACGGTCGGTTTGTTAAAACCGGAATGAAACGTTAGAAACCGCGACATTTTAAAGTTGTTTGTACGTAAAAAAGTAACGTAAAAATGAAAAGGTGTCACGGATTAAACAACGTTTAATTAACGTATGAGTGTTTACTGCCTATACAGGGTGGGCCAATAGTGCGTGGACGGAGTATTGGGGTTCCATTCAAAAAAATGTAAGTTTGATATGAATCACCCTGTATAAACGACAAAATTTAAGTGAAAATATGTTTAGGTTATAGCCCTCAAGAGTCCCTACCATGATCAAGTGATAGATTTTTGAAATATTTTTTAGTAAGCCCACAATCTTCCGTCCACGCACTATTGGCCCTCCCTGTATACCGGGTATACCCAAAATTCACCTACCGGTCGGGTATTTGACCACCGACCATCACAGTACAGGCCCAACATTTTATTAATGTCAAATTAGGTAGGTAGTACTAGTAAATTATTGTTTAACTATTTCGTTGTGTTCTTATTTGATTTGTTTATCTATTGAATTACTACCTTTTTAAATGTTTATAAGAATATCGCCCAGAAGGATCATTTGTTCTTTTACCACCTACAAAAGCACAAAAAATACCTCTTTCGGGTACAACACTTCTAACGCCACTCAGTATATATTTTTAAAAGTCGACGATTCTTTCGTAGTAAACCAGTACTCCCACTCAAGCAACACCAACAAGGACCTGACGCACGGACGCACGGTCATGATGTCGCCCATTGTTCCAAAGTTGTACAAGTGGTCGGGGACGGGTTCAGTGGAACTCATTTTTCTACTTTTAGTCCATGCAGACAAGTGAAATTCTTTGATTCGAACGCTAAGAATAGAATAGTATTTAAATTAATACATGATTCATTCTTTGGATATGATTCTTCGTACTCTTATACAGGTAGTAACATACGTGTTCAGTCTTCTTAGCTGATATGAACAGCTAACCGAACACCGATTTCGCAGATCTATTATTATCATAAATTGCAGTGTACATTGAAATATATAATAGAAAAAATGGAGTCAAGTTGATTGACTCAGTACTTCCCACACATAAGGATGATACCATTTTATTATTTTCCAATTGCATGAAGCTACAGTCTGAAATACGCTTGCAACCAAATGATCGCCCACCCGCCCGCCCGCAAAAAAAACATCCAACACAAAAACTCTTGTAAATAGTTTCTTGCCTCTCCCTCTTTAGGAACCAGGACACGGCCATGGTTTTTATTCTGCATGCTTCAACTGGACGATGCGAAACACTCGGGGGCCTCCAAACCGTCTAAATACAAAGTTTGAGCTGTTTTTATATTTTTAGTTTCTTGATTATTGCCGCGCCGCCACTGACACGATTTTTCAAAAACAGACGCGTTTTCCATTCTCGCCGCGATAGTAAATTCTGTGTCAAAATTTCATTAAAATCAACTGAATACATAGAACGAAATAAAGCAATACTTGTATGTATACATCACAAACATCTCTTGGTTTCTGCAATAGGCAAGCCAATGTTCAGTCAGATGGACCTAAAAAAGTGTATTATGCCGCTAGGTTTTTCATTCTCTGGTCAATGGACAGCCCATTATGAGTACAACAAATCTTTCAGTTTTAAAATATTTGAAATGTTTTGTTTTTTGCTAATTACACCGCCGCCGTGCAACGATTTCCAAATTATAGCAGCATTACCTACTTGGGGGATGCACGACGGTATTCCAAGCAGAGATATATGTGAAACTCTGGGAACTAGCAGGCAAATCACCATCTGCTGTCAACCAGGCAGCATTAAAAGTATTAGGTGCTTGTAAGTTTACCTCAAGGCTCGTTCTGCAATGTAGAAGGGCCTTGGATGACATTTCGGCAAGACATCGGGTGTCACTTATGTGGGTGCCGAGTCATGCTGGAGTTGGTGGCAATGAAATGGCGCACGCGCTCGCAAGGCAAGGGTCGAGGAATAATTTCCTGGGTCCTGAGCCGGATGTTGGGCTGGCAGCAGGTACCATTAGAAGGAAAACAGAGGTGTTGATATAAAATCAGCATCTTATTAGATGAAGAGGAATCTCTGGACATCTACGTCAACCTAGAGAACTTATTTTAAGACCTCTGGCCAAGGCGAGGCGGCTCTGCCTCTCACTGAACAGAAGCTGACTAAGGCTACTTGTCGGCCTGCTATCCGGCCATAACACCTTCAAACGTCACTTGTATGTGATGGGGGTGGCAAGTGATCCGACGTGTACACGCTGTGGCGAGGAGGAAGAGTCCTTGGCACACGTTCTATGTCGTTGTGAAGACCTTGGGTACCACAGGCAGACCATACTAGGTTCAGGGGTTCTTGAACATGGGGATATAAGATGGCCAGGACCCAGGCCATTCTCACCTTTGCATGCATTTTGTGCAACTGATTACACCCCTCAATAATTATATAATTTTTTTCGATACCGATACAAAAGTATCGATACCAGCTTGGAATGCCTCAAAAAGTATCGATGACAAAAATACTCGAATTTAGTGCAGAAGTATCGAAGTATCGATAGCATCCCCACAAAAAATCATCCAAAAGGGGGGATGCGCGTGTACTTACCGCCAACCTGAGTTATTGGGCTGGTTGTTTACTATGCAGCCTCTTTGCGGTTCTACTACGTGCAGTCTTGTTTAAACTTATAACTATAAATACAACATTTTTTTTACAACCCCCTACCCCGCAACCACCGTAACTTTACTCCCACCCGAAAAAAGAGTAAAAAACGATCAGGAACCCTGAAACGCCTAAAAACGAAGTTTGAGGAACATTTGAAACAGACTAACAGGCAGACTGACGGAAATGAGTGACGTGAATATTTTCGTTATGTAGGTATAATAAAACGCCCAAAAAGTGTGTTACTCAAAATCGAAAATTTTCGTGATCACACCTATCGGTGTGGGAAGTAAAACTATGTAGAAAAACATTCTTCTTCTCAATGCTCTGTGCATACATGGGCAGATATGCTCTTTTTAAAACTAAGGCTGAATCCATTTAAAAAATTATCTATTACTATTCGATCTACTATTATTAGATATGTAAATCTATGTTAACAGACAGTCTAGCCTTGATAATTCCGTCTTGATTGGAAATGTCAAAAAACTCGGTTATTGAATATGTTGAGTAGAAATATTCCTTTTAGCTGATTTTACTGCGGGAAAAGTAGACAAAACCAAATGAAAATGTAACGTCTAGTCAAGCAGCTCAAACCACAACCCATAGCCAAAGCTTTCCCACTTCGTGTGTCCCGAGTAACAGACAGAATTGGGAAGTTATGGCAGAAGGTAAATATCAAGATACAGGGTGTTCCTGAATTTCCTTGACACGTGATATTCTCGTAACAAAAAAAAGTACAAACGAAAACTGAGTGGAATTTTTGAAGGCTTCATAGGGTCTATTACACCATGCTTTCAAAAATAAATTTTTTGTACGTCCACCCTTAACCCCCCCCCCCACATTATTTTTTCAAGTATCACCCCATTGATTTTCCTACATAAATGATATCCCTACGTTATTTTAAAATTTTGGGGTGCCTTTGATTTTATACGCAAACTTATTTTTTGCTTGAAATAATAAGCATAATATAAATAAAATAAAGATTTGCTTGACGCAAAAACAGATAAAAAAGAAAATTGATTGGGTTTTGAAGGGTATTCTATACATACTTCCAGAAATAAATGTCTTTTTTGTCCTTTTACTTCCCACACCGATAGGTGAGGGTAGTACTGTGATCGCGAAAATTTTTGATTTTGAGATAATCAGTGGATCGGGTCGGGACATCATAAAACGCCAAAAAAGTGTTTTTGGCGTTTTATGATGTCTACATAACGAAAAACCACGTCACTCATTTCCGTCGGTCTGTCTGTCGGTCTGTCTGTCTGTCGGTCTGTCGGTCTGTCGGTCTGTCGGTCTGTCGGTCTGTCTGTCTGTCTGTCTGTCTGTTGGCGTTTTTCAAACGTCGTAATCTCAATAACCGCTGCATGGATTGTGATGAAATTTGGGCAGCAATATGCTGTGGGGTCGTAGTAATTAGAAAAAACAAAAAAATTCAAATATCCATCAAACATCGTTTTCAGGCGTTTCAGGTGTTCCTGATCATTTGCTACTTTTTTTGGATGGGGGTGAAATTGGGGTGGTTGGGGGAGGGTTTGTAAAACTGAAAAATTTGTTGTATTCATAATGGGCTGACCTCCTCTGCCGGAAAGAGCTAGCGGTATAACACATTGGGGGGGGGGGGCTGGCGATGATGTTGCAAGGGGATATCTCAGATTATGGCTTTATGCTGTGGGAAAATAATAAACTGGTATCACCGTTATGTGTGGGAACTAGAGAGTCATTCAACATAACTTTTGTTATTTTTTTTTTTTTCGAAAGTACAGCTTTACCTTAGCAGACCTATATCGACTATACTACCATTTGTGCGTATCACTGGGTTATGGTGGAATTATAAAAGGTTGTTTACCAGCACCAACGTAATATTTCGCAGAAATTCTTACTATGCCGGTAGATTTCTTATGAGACTACTTATTTATAGCATACGTAATCGCGAATAAAATATTTATTAAGCGGCTTCTTAAACAAGACTGATACTAATTCCATTTACCATGATAGTAACGATAATATCACTCAGACAAATGCCATGTAAATATTAAAATCATGAATAAAGCAAGCTGCTTTACCCTGAATGGGTGTAAGGCAGGTGGGTGAATGATAATATTTAGGGTTTCCGAAATCCCAGGATCCCAAAGATTTTTTGGTCCCGAAAATCCCGGGATTAATAAAACGAGATCCCGATAATCTCGATTTTTCAAATGATGAAACTTCGGTCTGATTTATTCCTTTTTACTTCCTACACCGATAGGTGAGAGGAGGAATTTTACATTGTGAAGAAATACTAACATACAAGGAAAGCGACCTTTTAATTTAGTTCTTTAATGTGGCACAAACCATGGCGCTTGAAGACCCTGGGTGTCCAAGACTACCCCCCCCCCCCCGCGCAGCTGCGAGCCCTTAGTTACGCCACTGTAATTAATCTACGAAATGTTGAGTGAGAGATCCACGAAGAAACCCTATTTCCGTGTTGAACTGAGACCGGAGGCCGCCACTGAAAAACTGGTACAGACACAGACACTGTGTCTTCTGGAATGTGGTGCTCGCTGTTCGCTGCCTTCTCTGCCCGCCTCTGGGCGCTGGGGCCGCTGGGGCCGCTGGGGCCGCTGGGCGACTGGCCGATGTGTGTTGGACGTTGGAGTAGGAGGAAAGATGAGGAGGGACGAGGGAGGGAGCATACCATGGGATAGAAGCTGCTTGATGCCGATGAGCCGATGCCGATGGATCTTCTCTCTTCTCTCTTCTCTTACATCCATTCGCAATGGTTCACTTCAGGGCCAGTTTCAGTTAGCCTAAGGTAAGGACGCAAAATTCCAAGAAAAAATACAGGCAAGTGATTGACTCAGTACTTGCCACACATTTTGGTTTTTGATAGGATTTTCGAAGATATATCAGTATACAGGGTGAGTTTTTAGTACCGGATCGGTCGATAACTCCAATACTGCAAAAGATAGCGAAAAAAGTTGTATATAAAAGACATGCTTCTTGCTCAGAAAATATTTTGATGTATACAGGGTGATCCATGACTACTTGATGCAAACGTACATTTTTACTTCCCACACCGATAGGTGAGGGGAGTATTGTGATGGCGAAAATTTTCGATTTTGAGATAATACGATTTTTGGGCGTTTTATAATGTCTACATAACGAAAATCCACGTCACTCATTTCCGTCGGTCTGTCTGTCTGTCTGCCGCGTCTTTCTACCCTCATAATCTCAGTAACAGCTGCATTGATTGTGACGAAATTTGGCCAGCGATATGCTGTGGGGTCCTAGTAGGTAATGCTGCTAAAATTTTGGAAATCGGAGGCGGAGTAATTAGCAAAGACAAAAAAAATAAATATTCCTCAAATTTTGTTTTTAGGCGTTTTGGGAGTTCCTGATTATTTTCTACTTTTTTGGGTGGGGGTGAATTTGAGGTGGTTGGGTGGGTGGGGGGTTGTAAAACCGAAAAATGTATTCATATTGGGCTGTCCATTGACCTGTGAATGGAAAACCTAGCGACACAATACACTTTTTTAGGTCTATCCGAACATTGCTTTGCTTATTATTATACGAGTAGAAACCGCATATGTTTTGGAAAAATCGTGTCAGTGGCGGCACAGCAATAATAAAAAACCAAAAATATAAAAACATACTGTGTAAGGCTTTCGCGGCCATCGTCCAATGAATTTGTGGTTCTTGGGTTTTTAGGCCGACGTCGTTTAGCGTTAAAGCTTGACGTTTCGCCACCACGAGTGGATGGCATCTTCAGAAGCTATTTCACTTCGGCGACTTCCAAAATACTGACGTCTGGTGGATGGGCACCTGTGTTTATACCTGCTAATGGTGACGTGGCCCAACCAGGTAGCGTTGGTAGCCCCGCCGCCCTTCGCGATATGGTAGTGTCTTCAGGTCCTTTAGGATGGGTATCCATGTCCGGTTGACTTTCTGTATTTCTTCTTTCCTATTGAAATTATTATGATGTTTTTGTATTTTGATGGCTTCTCTTTGAAGTCTGGCATGGTATGAAGACGTTGCGGCAAGAACCTGAGTTTCTTCAAACTTGATCCTGTGACTTCCCTCCTTAATCGCATGTTCGGCTACCGCTGATTTGTCCGTATGGCCTAGTCGACAGCTAGCCTTATGTTTGCAGGAATTGCAGAACCTATTTCTAGTTTCCCGGAAATATTCCGATGCGGGGGTGATTGCACCGTAGGCGAAGCTAAGTGACTGCACTTCTCCCCCCTGAGGCTGATTGCAGAGATAATAGTACATGATGCACCGTCGTCGGTGCAAGGTGTACTATCACCTCTGGGCGATGGGGTTGCCACATCCCTACGCCATGCAATCGCAAACCAGATTAGGTGTAATCTACATACAACTGATTGCTTTTGGTACAATCTAGATATATGGACAGGTAGTGACAGATGTTTGTCTGAATAGTTTCGCTGCCAAGATTTTTCTGTTACTTGGACTCGACGATATTTTAGTTTTTGGCCTTATCTCTCTCCAGACTTAAAACCGTCTGTCACCCTTTGCTGCGCCACTGCTCGAAAGTTCTTTCATCATATGAGGTTTCAGCCTAATTGATTGCAACTGTTTAGGTGAAATCAAAGCAGCATTAGATTTAAAAGTAAAATAAGCATATGACAATAATATCTAGTAGCGAGTTTCAAATGGTCCATGTTGGTCCTTCTTTAACCGGATAGTCCGGATAGTGTTGAAAGCGCACCGTCTACAGTGCTACGGTGTAGAATCCCGAGCGAAGCGCGTGAATTTTTTTCGCCGATATTAAAAGCTCAGTGCCCTCTGAGAGGCTGTCTCGGGCTCGGGTCGAGTGTCGAGCCTCAGTCCGCAGTCCGCACTCCGCATCCATTCCCAAATACGAGTACTGCCTTGAGAGTAGAAAGTTTGGCAACGTAGTGATATACAGGCTTGGCTTTGAAACTGGTTTTCTTAACGACAACCGAGGCCCGAGACCCGAACGACTGGGTCCAGCATGGGGAAAGCGTCGTGAATTCGTGATCGTCCTACTTGGTAAGGAAACAGACGCTGATCAGTTAGTTCTTCACCCGCGTTTCAAGATACAGTTTCTACCCGTAACGTTCGAGCGTGTTTCGTGTAGTCACGTGTCACCCGGATTTTCGTGCCGGAACTTCCACCATCCACTATCCAGTGTGCCATCGACTGTTGGAACTGATATTTTCTTTGGTTATCTAGCTGTATGAGTTCTTTTAACGTCATAAAGCTAGGTTACCGGAGTTAAAACCAGTTTCCAAACGACCACTTCTGGAATTCCAGCCATTTTGCATTTGCGGTAAATTATACCATAACCCAATTTTTCTAGTGGTTTGGGCGTATTCGTATTCAATGTGTAGATGTTTAGAACGAATACGCGTTCGTATATTCGCAAAAATCAGTAGCGCACCAATTAGGTCTTCTAATTTAATATTTTTTTAACATTAATGGGTCCTTGGTAGCTAATTAAGCTAGCTAATACTTAATCAATTTACCTAGTAGTTTTTCAGCTTTGACAGATATATTTATTTTTTACAAATTCATCGTCATTACGGCCACTGATAGCGCAAACGCACAGTTTGAGACTCGGTTAATGAAAAAAGTTGTTTTATACAACTATTGCGAACATTTTCACTGATTTTTTGTACAATTAGCAATTAGTAAGGTAGAAAATGCGAAAAATATTTCATAATTTTTTTTTTCCATATTAGCCAATTACCCGATATAAGTAAACCTAATCATGTTGGTAGTTATTCTACTATACGTATTATTTTTTAGTTTTTATAAATTAACTGCCACACGATAAGTGAAAAAAAAAATGTGAAAACACCTATTTTAGGACACTTTCATGTAAAATGTATTTATCGGCAAATAGACAATTTTTGCCGAAAATTGATCGCCTTATATTTCGCAGTAGTTTTTAACAGAAATTTTTCACGAGAACGAACGTTGTGCGGCAATTTGTACCATAACCCAATGGTTTTAGTGGTTTGGATGTATCGTATTCAAGTTTTAGATGTGTAGAACGAATACGTCTTCGTAAAAATCCGCAATACAGTGGCGCTGCAATTTGGTCTTTCGGCCTTCTTTTGCCACCTACGCTGATAGGATTATGGATCAAACCAGATACTATTTTTCAACATTGATGGGTCCTTAGTAGCTAACACAATTAATGATAGAGTTATAGTTTTCGAGTTTTATTTCCACAAAGAAACACCGAAAATACTTGTTTTCTATTTTAATCAATTATTCAATAAATACTTAACCAATTTAGTAGCTTTTCAGCCTTGTCAAATATTTTTATTTTTGACAAATTCATCGTCATTACGGCCACTGAGAGCACAAACGCACAGTTTAAGATGACTTAATGAAAATAGTTATTTTATACAACTATTGCAAAAATTTCCACTGATTTTTTTTGCAATTAGCAATTAGTAAGGTAGAAAATGCGAAAAATATTTCACAATTTTTTTTCGATATTAGCCAATTACTCAATATAAGTAAACCTAATCATGTTGGTAGTTATTCTACTATACGTAGGATTTTTTAGTTTTCATAAATTAATTGTCTCACAAAAGTGAAAAAAAAAATGTGAAAACGCTCATTTTAAGACATTTGATGTATAAAGTATTTATCGAGTATTTATCGGCAAATAGACAATTTTTGCCGAAAATTGATACCTTATATTTCGCAGTAGTCTTTAACAGAAATTTTTCACGAGAAGGAAAATATTTGGACGCAATGAAGTAGTGTCCCTTCAATAAGCACTGCTGGTGTTTGGTTACTAAAATCGGTAAATTCCAGGTGTTTTGAGGTGAATCATTATTCCATAACCCAAATTCTTGGTGTCTTAGGCGCATTCGTATTCGATATTTAGAACGAATATGCGTTTGTGTTTGTAAACATCTGCGACCCTGTCGTGTTACAATAATTGAGGTTACAAATCTTTAGCTTTCTTTTTACCTCCCACGCTGTTAGCACCATAGCTCAATGCTTTCTATGAATTTTGATAGCTTCTTGGTAGTAAAAATATCGATGAGCTTTGGTTTTCGAGATGTTGTATGATAGTTTGAATTTTGAATATTTACTTAGTTATTACATTTTACAAAACACATTTGACGTTTTTGAAGTGAATGAGTGACATAATTTCTGTGCAAATGTATTTCTTATATTTTATATTATACAAGGTTAAAAAGTATTCGAGCACTCGTCAATAAAGTAGCCATTTTGGCTCTTCGAGTTTCAAAGTGGAGGGAATTATGCCATGTGCCAATATTTGTAGTAGCTGAGGGGTATCTGAATTTATTACATATTCAAATGTTCATAACGATTTTGCGTTCGTATATTCGTAATAATCCATGAGCCAGTGGAGCTGCATTTTAGACTCCCACAGTTTTTAGGCTTATAATTCATTCAGTCTATTTTTCAAGTTGAAAAGTTTTACACAAAAACACCTACAACTGTATATTTATTCTACTTCAGCCGATTGCTCAATAAATAAATAACTAATATCCTCGCTAATGTCTCAGGCGCTTTATCTACTTTATAAATATTTTTTAGTTTTTGAAGATCAGTAGCTATTTCAGTCAGTGAACTAGTTATTACAACCATGAGAAGACAAGATATTTGATATTATCTCCTTCAGTAAATACTTTAGATCTTCGGTTTTCGAATCGAGGAAGAGTTCATGCATATCTAGTTGTATGAGTTTCCTTAACGTCATAAAGCTGGCTTACCAGAGTCAAAACCGGCTTGCAAACGATCACTTCACGAATACCAGGCGTTTTGCGGTAATTGGTATCATAACCCAATCTTTTTAGTGGTTTGGATGTATTCGTATTGAAGTTTTGGATGTTTAGAACGAATACGTGTTCGTATGTTTGTGAAAATCTATGAGCCAGTAACGTTGCATTTTGGGGTTCAGCAGTTTTTAGGCTTGTAACATTCTGCTCGAGAGTTATTTTTCTTGTATTGATTAGTCCTTGATACTCAAAACAACTTAGTGTTGAGTTCTATTTTTCAAACGAAAAGTTCTACATAGAAATACCGAAAAATGTGTGTTTAATCTACTTGAGCGTATTACTCAATGAATAACTAATCTCTCAGGCGCTTTCTCTGTTTTATAAAATACTTTTCAGTTTTTATTGATGAGTTGTTATTACGGGCACTGATCCACGAAAAGACGATATCTGATCTTTGCCTGTTTAATGAATAGCTTAGGTCTTCTGTTTTCATTTTTTTTTATAATTGAGAAGACCGCGTAGGCAACGCTTAGTACCGCGGCTGCTGTGAAAAGGTTAGGTTAGGGGAAGTTTGTTCATACGGGAATTGAATAGGTCAACACCCGCAAGCCCAATAAACACATCTTCTGGCAGTACATTCCAAGCCTTAAACATCCTAGGAATAAATGTGCGGTCGTGAGATATTTCGATTTAAAAAGTTATTTGGATGCGCAGTTTTGCACAGACAATTTTTGCGGAAATTTTAGCTATATTTTTTAACCATTAGCATTTAATAAGGTAGAAAATGCGGAAACATTTCACATGAAAAATATTTGGCGGCACTGAGTTAATGCCCCTTGAATAAACGCTACCTTGAACTCCATCACTTAATCAACGCCAGCCAATATGGATTCTGACATGAAAGGATCAACTTGAGATCTCCTGGCTTACGTCACACAGCAGGCTCACGTCATTGCTTTCGATATTTTGGAGGCATTTAATCAACTGTGGCATGCGGATCTCCTAAACAAGCTTCCATTCTACGGTCTTCCCGTTAACTGTGGTTTTAGTTAGCAGCCTTCCTCTCTGGACGCAAAATTTCTGTCGTGGTAGACGGCCTCTCCTCTTCCTTCCATAAAATCAAAGCTGGGATCCCCCAAGGATCGATATTGGCTCTGGCATTGTTTCTGCCCCACATCAATGATCTGCTCAATAGCACTACAAACCAAATCCACGGTTTGGCGGATGACAATGCAGGCATGCATTTCAGACGTATTCTTAACAAACGAGCTGCTGGAAATAACATCCAATCCAATTTACAGCTTCGCAGACGACGGTATATTAATATCGAGCATGGAGCAAGGCAAGTCACTATCATCCCAGGAGACGGTACGTCGCCGACAACAACA
This sequence comes from Callosobruchus maculatus, assembly GCA_951848785.1. NCBI lineage: Eukaryota > Metazoa > Arthropoda > Insecta > Coleoptera > Chrysomelidae > Callosobruchus > Callosobruchus maculatus. Next base: position 3,856,867 of record CATOUR010000106.1, on the reverse strand, counting down.
TCCCTCACAGATCAACGCCTCATCTGTAACCGTTCTTCTCCAGGTCACCCTTAGTCTTCCTATGTGTCTGCTACCCTGAGGTTTCCAGTCTAACGCCATCCTAGCTACCGATTGTTCTGTTCCTCTTCGTAGAATGTGACCTATCCAATACCACCTTCTCTGTCTGATCTCCGTTCCTATACCTACTTTCTTCAACCCTGATGGCCTGATATTTTCCACAAATCTTCATTCGATATTGTCCTTGGCCAAAAAATCCTTTAAGACCCTCCTTATCCTTACACATCTATTAATGAAAACCTGGAGTTTTGGCTCATTGGCTTTTGTGCTTTTCCATGTTTCGCATCCATGCAATAACACTGATTTCACGTTACTATTCAAAATGCGCAATTTGGTTCTGATTGAGTACGTGGTAGATTTCCAAACTTTGATAAGGGAGCCAAATGCTCTTCTTGCTTTTAGTAGACGCTGCTGAATATCTTGATCTGTCCCTCCTGTGTTATTAACTATACTGCCTAGATATTCAATGTAGTCAACTCTTTCTATGACTTCGCCGTAGAGCAGAAAAGGTTCTTGGTTAACTATATTAATTCGTATTTCTTTTGTCATCCTCACGTTTACTCTTAGTCCCATTTTTTCTGCCTCCGTTTCAAGGGCTTCAATCTTTCTTTTCGTGTCTTGGATATTGTGCGATATTAGGCAGATATCATCTGCGTAATCCAGATCTTGAAGGCTGCTCATCAGTCCCCATCTAATGCCTCCTCGGCTATCACATACCTTTCTCATTAAGCAGTCTAGCACTATGTTAAATATCAAAGGCGAAAGTCCACATCCCTGTCACACCACGCTTGATACTAATTCTTTCACCTTTATGTCGCTTGTGAAGAACCTGACTTGTGGTATCCTTGTGTAGTTCTTTCACGATGTTTATAGTCTTCTGCGGTATGCCTTTCTGTTTCATGCATTTCCATACACTTGTACGTGTTACTGTGTCGAAAGCCCTTTCAAAATCAATTAACACTAAATTCAGCGGAGAGTTCCACTCGTACGACTGCTCTATTATAATACTCAGTGTATTTATTTGGTCGATGCAAGACTTACCTGGGTGGAAGCCAGCTTGTTCAATTCTCAAAGTATTCTCTATGTAACGTTTCAATCTGTGCCTTGTAGAGCTCTGGTGTATACAACGTTCTACAGCTGAACAAAACTCCAAAGTTCTGGGATGCCGTTGATATTGATTTCCAAAAGCTTGACGGAAGGTGACTCGACTATTGAGTGACCCTCCATTTCCACAGTTGGTAAGTCAACGTAAGACTGCTTTGTCAGTGTTGTTGCTCCAATTTTCTGTACGTTAAACTGTACTTTTATTTACTAATTCCCACTCTAAAATTGTTTTGATATCTACGTTGATCTGTGAGGGATGTTGTTGTCGCCGACGTACCGTCTCCTGGGATGATAGCGACTTGCCTCGCTCCATATTAATCTACCGTCGTCGGCGAAGCTGTAGATTGGATTGGATGTTATTTCCAGCTGCTCGTTTGTTGAGAATACGTCTGATGAACAACCTTCGACTACAACAAACAGAGAACGATCGTTCAAAAAGCTATTCAGACCCTGGCGCAGGCCAGGTGGTAGTCCATAAGCAGCAAGCTTGACCAAGTCCCTCATGCCCGATTCTATCGAAGGCCTTCGATATTTCAAGGCTAGTAAAAAACGATAGAATAAAGATGATGTTTTAAAAATCACATAGATTCATTCTATTGGGCATTTCTCAAACTATCTGTCATGTCTATGAATCCGAAAAGAACATGGAAAATTTTCACATATTTGTGGTAAGTCCACGTACATAATCTAATTTTCAACAAGAAATTTGTATTCAAAAGCTAAAGGTAATACGCTTTTGCATTAACAAATAAAGGATCCGGTTTGGCAATGCAATGTGACACCAATTTTAGAATGAAATCTTGTAATATACTGGACAGGTTTCGTTTATATTAGTTTATGAATTGTTAATATCGGATTTATACAAACATTCAGAGCTATTATTATCGTTTGCATACTGGTTTCTCTAGTCACCCACGTCATTTTACTGTTATCTCAATTTCATTTTAGTTTTTTGTAACTGAGCAGCCGCGAAGGCATAGCCTAAATACCAGACTACCGCGACTGCTATGAAGAGCTTAGGTTAGGAGGAGTTTGTTGAGGATGCCTTGAATATGTCAACACTCACAGGCTCAATAAATATACTACTTGCAAATGAAATCTGAACATATAGAAAACAAGTATATTCGCTTTAAAAATTTGAGCACAGGCACAGCCGTTCAACCATGCTGTCCCAGTCAGTACTGAAGCGTTGAGGCCTATTGTATTATAACTCGTCTCATTTACCGTACCCACTCCAGCAGTCTGTATCCCTGCATAAGTTTATGCAGTTTTCCTACTGGTCTTGGTGCTGAGCTGTACTCCATTGGTTCTAGCTTGGGCTTCCCAAAGAGCTGTTGTCTCTTATTGTGATCTAGCACTTCGCACTCACAAAGCACATATAGGACTGTCTCAGTCCCTCTACCATATAGTCTGCAGTTGAGGTCTCCATTGTAGAGTCCCATCTTATTCAGGTGTTCCTTCAGACCACAATGGATAATTTTAAATTTTTAATCAAATCGGCGTTTTTAAATTTTCCTACCTATAAGCAACGTAGCAGCATACAGTAGCATACATAAAGTCACACATAAAGTCACAATAGAATTCACCAAGGAATCTGAATATGCAATAGTATACAGGGAATTCCATTTAAAAAAACATAACTTTGATACATTTCGTATTTTTGGGACACCCTGTATAACATGAAAATATTTTTAAAATGTAGCCTTTATGGGTCTCTATCCATCCAAAATTTTCATTTTCTTTTTTATCAAATACTTTAGCCATAATGCTCCGTGTCGTATAACGTGAATAACCCTGTATACACTGTTGTTTCTATTTTTTATTATTCCCTACTAAAGTACTATATTTTTATAGCATTTTTATTTAAAATACTGTACCTAAACAAAAAATGTTGGCGACCCTTCCTGGGGGGGACCTGTTGAGTATTCGAAATATTCAAATCCTGTTTTTATCTATGTACATACCAACATACCCCCCAAGTACCTGGGGAGGCTTGAAAGAGTTGCCCCCTTGACAAATCTTTTGACGTGTTTCGGCGTTTTTTCTTTTCATCAGTGGTTTTCGATAAATCCGTGTTAGGAGGTTTCCAAATGAACACCCTATATGTTTATGTATTGTTTTGGTTTATGCAAGAAGCTGAAAGCAGTGAACCAACAGAAACAACCACTCCGAGGGCTAATACCTCTACCAGCATTGAATTACACTATAGACTCGACTGCTTCCTTTGTGGAAGTGATTTCCACCTTACCTAAAGCGAGCTCATGGATATTACAATCTTTGTTTGGAAATTATGCCCTGCAGTGGGACTCTGTGTTGTATAGTATTCTACATATTGACTGTATACCGGGTGTCCCAGAATTTCCTTGACACGTGATATTTTCGTAACGAAAAACGGTTCAAGCAAGACCTGAGTGGTACTTTTGAAGGTACTATAGGGTCTATCATACCATGCATTCAAACCATTTTTTTTGTACGTCAACCCCTAAAAGTCACCCCCAACTTTTTTTTCAAATAGCACCCCATAGGTTTTCCTACATAAATCATATCCCCATTTTATTTAAAATCTTGTGGTACATTTAATATTGTATGCAAACTTATTTTTTCCGTAAAATCGTAAGCATAAGACAAACGAAATGATAATTTGTTTGACGCCTGATATTTTGGTAACAAAAACGGATAAAAAAGAAAAGTAATTGGGTTTTTCAAGGGTAGTGAATGACCTATCATTCCTTGCTTATGAATCATTTTTTTCTTACTTAAAGCCCTGGAATCCACCCCTAGCTAGTTCTTTCAAATTTCAATCCACAGTTTTGTACCTATTTCAATCCATGTTAAAGTAGCAAAAACGTCCATTCGGAGGTAATAATTGCTAGTTTTATATGTATGTATAGGCGAATTCAAAGAATGGATCAATTTAAACACTAATATTTCAACATAACCTAAAAGTTGAGTTTCTGGAACAAGTTGTATATGTAATTATGCAACAAAAAATGTGTATATTATGACTATTCACTTGTCTACTAAAATAGATTTGTAACTATATGAACTACTTCAAAATGCTTGCTTTTTGTTATTATAGGTGTGGAGAAAAATTCTTCAGCTTCCCAACTATTCGAGACAGAAGAGGCAAACCAATACCAGAGGCCGAAGAGAACAGAATGTTATGGGTTGAGAGCCTCCATCGTGATGACTTTCTAGAAAGTAAATCCTGAGATGTTCCACATACTGTGTATACTACCAGCACCAATAAATGCTTATGTTATCTATCTATATTTTTTTTAATAAATGGTGGAGAAAACTTAATCATTATATACACTTATTACGTAATCGAACAGAAAATAGTTCATAATACCAATAGCTTATACCGACATTCATACTTTTTTCCAAATATGTAACATGAAATGGTGTCTAGATACAGCAACCCTTGTTAAACATTTATTTCAAAGGGCATCAGTTTGCTTAACATAGTGGGATTCATTTCTATGTTTTTTACAACACAACCCGCCTCTCGGATGTCTTACGATTTCGGCATTTTCCCAAAAGACTGGAAAACAGCTTGCATCCAGTCGGTGCCAAAAAAGGGATCCAAAACTGATCCGACCAACTACAGACCTATAGCTCTGCTCTCTGTGACCAGTAAAGCGATGGTGAAATGCGTCAACCAAGAGCTCATGAAATACCTAATGCTCCATCATTTATTCAACGACAGACAGTATGGATTTCGACACCAAAAATCAACTGGAGATCTCCTGGCTTACGTCACACATGTGTGGAGTAAACTCATCCAGATATTTGGCGAAGCTCACGTCGTTGCTCTCGATATTTCAAAGGCATTCGATCAACTGTAGCAGGCAGCTCTCCTAGAGGGGCTCCCGACTTACGGGCTCCCTGTGAAGCTTTGCGGTTGACTCGCAGACTTCCTGTCAGGTCGGAAAATCTCTGTCGTGGTGGATGGCTTTTCCTTTTCTTTTCATAGCATCAATACTGTCGTTCCGCAGTTATCGGTATTGGCTCCGACATTGTTTCTGCTTCACATCAATGATCTACTCTCTAGCACTACAAACCCAATCCACAGTTTTGCGGATGACGCAGAAGACTGGCAGTGGCAGCTTCACTTTCAAAGGATCTCGATACCATTACCGCTTGGGGGCTCAAGAATATGGTAAAATTTAATGCTTCCAAGACGCAGTATTACATATATGCTATCAAACAAGAAGTGCCTAAACTAACACCCATTTCTAATGAACAACCAGGCTCTGCCAAGGAGTCACTCATTCAAGCTGTTAGGAGTCAACATTACAAAAGATCAGATGATCTGGCACGAACACGTTGCGTAAATTGCAACAGCTGCTTGTAAAAAGCTTGGGTACCTATTTAGAGTCAGAAAATACTTCTCACCATGTAATCTCCTCACGCTATATAAAGCCCAGATAAGACCTGGCCTGAAGAATTACTCTCATGTTTAGGGAGCTGCTGCCCTTACTACCCTGTCTATACTAGATGCCGACCAGAGAAGGGCAATTCACTCACCGCTACTATCAGATACACCCGCGCGACCGTTGCATCTCATCCTAAGGCAGTCGTTCTTCATACACCAAGAACTGAGCGGTACAACCACACATTTATACCTAGCGTGTCCAAAGCTGGGAGCATAGGCGTAGTTAGGTGGGGGCTTGGGGGGGCTTAGCCCCCCAAGAATCAAATTAGCCCCCCCCCCCGGGAATCCAAAAATAATTTGTACTGTTAAGTTTATTGTATCTAGGACGGGGACTTTTAAGCCCCCCCAGATGCAGGGCTTAAGCCCCTCCAGATTCAGGGACTTAACTACGCCTATGGCTTGGAGATGTATTTATTGGGCCTGTGGGTGTTGGCCCATTCTAATCCCGCGTTAACAAACTTCCCTTAACATACAACCTTTCACAGCAGCGACGGTACTTTGGTATTTAGACTCTGTCTACGCGGTCTTCTTAGTTATATAAAAAAAACAACACAACAATAATTATGGCAAAAATGTGAAAAAAAACTGTAAAAAACAAATAAAACTCCTCAATTTTATATGATATATGGACAACAAGCAATATTAATCCAATATCAGCTGATCAATAAGATTGAGGTTATGGTCGTGGAATTGCTCTATAGTTAAAAGGTTGGCATGTCCTTAATTAGATTTTTAAATGGTAGTGTGTGGCCGCCAGTATCATTCGTTCGTAACGAACATCTTATATTTAAGGTAAACAATCGACATTTTATGAAAAACCCTGTTAGCGTAACCTCACCAAATGACCTCCGTTTATTGCTGTTATATCGAAAATGATTTCCCTTTCTTTAAAGCAGGTCACACACGTTTCAATTATATTTACAACAAAACCTCATACGTTGATTTCTCTGTAACGAATGAGAATTTAAGAATAATTCCTTTTGATATCTGCTTCACATTCCGACACCTAAGTACGTTTTTTTTTGTCGGGATTCGTCCCAGGACCCGGTGTATATTTGTTTTCTAACCTAGTAAATTAATTATGTATTTCCTTGTATCTGTCATCCCATCAAAACTATGAATAATAGTAGGACTTGTGCTTATGAAATATTTTTCATTCAGTAGTATGGAAGGTTTTCACCAAGTAAGAGCATCTACAATTTACAAAACGATGGTCCATGTGGGCGTTTTATTCATAAGCGTACGCCACTGTGCCGGTGTAAGTTTAACTGCAACCAGTATAGTTTAGAAAGGATACGATGAACTGACTAACAGATAAATGCGCGAATTACGTGTTTCAAATAATTTGCATATATTATTTCAACAAACCGTTGCCTTTTTTGGCAACGCTAAGGCTGTTAACAATAATAATCAGCGGTTTATCCAACTCGTTCATTCTGTAACGTAAAATTATGCTTGTGTGAGATTTATGTTTTATATATACGTATGACTAGGATTTTAATCTGTTTTTCATTTCAATGTCTCGCCCTCACCACTCACGTATTAACTTTGCATTTGTTCATGAAATTAGTATGTGTGTACACAAATTGTAACTCAATTGTCACGTTTTACTCACCTTTACACATTCTTGCGTGTTTAGATAATAAGGTCAATAATACAGTGGCGTACACACGGGGGGGGTGCCACGGTTCGAACCCCCCCCCCATTAATATCAATCCAATAATTTCCTAGTTACACAATACAGAACGATCGGAGGCAATACTCGCAAGTGCATATACATCAGAAAATTCTAAGTTCCTAAAAAAGTGTATTATGACGCTAGGTCTCTCTTTCACAGGTTAGTGGGCAGCCTATTATGAATTTTTCACTTTTACAACCCCCCACCCCCGAACCATCCTAGTTTCATCCCCACCCAAAAAAAAAAGTAGAAAACGATCAGGAAACCCTAAAACGCCCAAAAACAAAGTTTGTGGAATATTTAAAATTTTTTGTTTTTTTGCTAATTACTCCGCCGCCCATGCACCGATTTTCAAAATTATAGGAAAATTACCTACTACACGACCCCACAGCATATCGCTGCCCAGATTTCAACACAATCCATGCAGCGGTTATTGAGATTACGTGGCTAGAAAAACGCGTACAGACAGACCGGCAGACGGACCGACGGAAATGAGTGACGTGGATTTTCGTTATGTAGACAACATAAAACGCCCAAAAAGTGTATTATCTCAAAATCGAAAATTTTCGCGATCACAATACTCCCCTCACCTATTGGTGTGGGAAGTAAAAGTATTCAAATTGAACAAGTACCTAGATATCGGAGATATATGTATGTCAAGCAGATAGAACCAACGGTGGAATAAATCTTTATATTCCAGCAAATTAAAGGGTAAATGTAGCCCTTAATCCGTTTCTTTTGATCGGATTTGTTTGTGTATTTTTAATATTTTCATACCTCCTTTATCCACTCGTCTTCATTTATTTAACGCACTTTAATTTAAATTCAATTATTACCCGCCGAGTTAATCAGCTTAGTTGCCCTCTAACGACTAATAGCCAAACTCATGCCTACCTGTTTAACAATCTGCATGTGGGTGTATCATAGTCCGGGCAATAACACCAGTTTTTTATTGCCGATTGCTATGTAGCCGTCCAACAATTCTGGATAATTATGGCGAATAGAGAGTATCAATGGCGGTTTGTCTGTAAGGACAATAGGGCTACAGCCTCCTATACAAGAAATCGATTTTTGCAAATATAAAGTCATAAAATTAAAATTATGTTATTTACCTGCAAATACGATTTTTATAAAAGAAATATTACATTCAAAGGTTATTTATATGATTTATTAATGTATAACTTCCATGAGATTCCTTCCGTTTTGTTTATTTTAATCATAATCTGGCAGTCGGTCCCTGCATGGGAATGGGCGATCAATCCTATAGTCGCAAATTCACTCATTAGAACACGTCGCGTCACTCGCCAGTTTGCCCGGTCAGATACGGAGTTATAAGGTGCAAAATAAAAAGGCTATAAACATTATCGCCCTCGCCAGATTAGTCTAGCGGCAGCAGTGGCGTTTTCTGAGAATTAATTGACTTTACATCTCAGCTTGATTCTGTATTACAAAATCATTTAAAAAATACTACTCTGTATAAAGGTACCTCGAAAACAATACAAAACGAAATATTAGACAGTATGTTAGAACTATGTCACAACGAAATTCGAGAACAAATTAACAATGCAGATTTTTCAGCAGTACAGTGACAGTGAGTGACGAAACCAGTGACATTTCAAATCATTGTCAAATGGTAATGGTGTTTAGATATTTACATACAGGCACTACAGGCAGTATAGTTGAAAAATGTTGGTGCTTTTTAAGAGTTTTAGATAAGACTGCTACATGTTTAACAAAGTGTATAAAAACCGAATTAGATTCATTATTAAATAATAAACCGGAAAAGTGAATTGCACAGGGGCTTACGATGTGCAAATGTTTTGAGTGGCAAAACTGGAGGGGTTCAACCAGTAATCAAAGAGACCTATAAAAATGCCCATTTTGTGCACTGCTACGCCCACCAATTAAATTTAATTATGCAGAAAGCTACGAGCCAAAATACAAAAGTTAATTTTTTTGCAACGCTCACTGGAATTCCAAGTTTCTTTTCCAGTTCTACTGACAGGTGCGATATTTTAGAAGAAATTAGTGAAAATAAAGATGCATAGGGTTGCACTAACACGTTGGAACTATAAAATATGAACTGTGAATACGATTTTTGAAAATCGTGAAAAATTGGTAGAGTGTTTTGGCGAATTAGAAGACGGATGTGACAAAACTATTACTTGCAAAGAGGCTAACGGCATTAAAACAGCCCTCGAAGATCCAAACTTTGTGTTTCTGGTTAACATTATACCACAAAATTCTTCCGTATGTAGATACTTTGTTTAATCAGTTCCAAAACAGAAACAAGGACTCCAGTTATCACGCAATGAAAGGTGCTTGCTTACTCCACAAGAGGGAAATATTTCCAATTATTTGGTTCACAGAAAAATCGTAAAAATGAAGGGTACCGGCTGGATTCGAACCAGCGTCTCCAGCGTTCTAGGCTGACGCGATACCAACTACACTACGGTCCCCAGTAATGTAGCCGATATACAGCGCCGACGACAAGGTATCGATTCCGCCGACACCCACCACTCCTAGTACACATGTAACACTTTTTGTTCATTCAGACGCTATATTTACCTACATGGCACCTCTAAAAAACTCTAGACGTGTAAAAACAAAGCATTGCTTTTTGTCGATTCAAAAACGATAATATCTGTTGCAAATGTGGCGAGAAACTAATTGGTTGTGTTAAGATGCCCCTTAGAAAACGACAGCTCCAGTTTACGCCCCTTTCAACGGGGTCGAATTGGAGGCCAACGAGAACGTGGTGCTTTTTTCAGAGCAATCAAATTTCTGTTACCATGGGGCGTAGCATGGCTACAGGGTTGTAGCAGCATGGATCGCAGAAGTGCGAATGTAGCGAGCTAGAAGTTCTGGGGCACGTAGAAGAACTACATATCGGCAAGATCGTCATCTACGACTACTGGCCCTTCGAGACAGAATACGATCCACTCGAGCTGATGCTGACGCTTGGTATGCAGCCTATAGCTCCCCATACCTATAGGGAGGCCCATTTGAGTCTGCACGGTGTACCATTGAGTGGAATAAGCTTAGGATCATATTGTCCGCATCTAGTGCTTCCACTCACTGCAAATTATCGTCGCCAGTGGTTAGATTGGTGCCAAGAACACCGACAATGGCATGCTGAGTGGCATCAGAGTGCCTTCTCCGACGAGTCTAGGTTTTGTCTGGGGGAACATGACAGACACCAACGCGTAAGACGACGACGGTGTGAAAGACGTGATCTCCCCAGTTGTTGGCTGTTGAGTGCCATGTACACCGGTCTATTGGTTTGATAGTTTGGAGTGCCATTGCATTCAACAGCAAGTTACCTTTACTTCTAATTCATGGTACAATGACTGCGCAACGTCATGTGAATGAGATGATAGAACCAATTGCCGTTCCATATGTCCGAGGCATCGAAGGAGGTTTCTTCCAGCAAGATAATGCACGTCCTCATAGTGCAAGGGTATACACGATCACCCGATTTATCGCCAATTGAAAAAGTATGGGATTGAACTGGTCGATACTTAGGCGATTTACCCAATCCTCCGACCACGCTGGACGAACTGGAACATTCTGTGAGGGCAGCTTGGGAGGCTGTACCTCTAGATGAAATGTTGGTTTTTGGGTTGTTCGGCCGGCGTCGACACGCTCCGCCGTCTTGGCGTCGGCGTGATTCGCTGCTGAACGTTTCGCCAACACGAGTGGTCGGCATCCTCCGAAGCTGATATCACCGACCGATTAAAAAAAATTAAACGTCAAAATAAAGAAGTACGACATAATTTTAAAACGAGATATTAGTTGATACTTCTCATTTAAAATTTTTAAGGATGACCCTGGGAGCGGAGAGTACAAGGGGGTGAAGTAGTTTTTACTTAAAAAGCTGTCTCCGTTGACAAATCTTTTCACGTGTCTTGGCGTTTTCTCTTTTAATCAGTGGTTTTCGATAAATCCGTGGTGGGAAATTTTCAAATGAACACCTTGTATACATTTGCTTATCTGCTGTTAGTTATTCAATGAATATACGACTTCCGACTTCCCTAATTATAACGAACCTGTTGGAAGCTAAATGTGTTAATTTTTCTCTATTTTTCAGGTGCTATAATATGTCATCGTTTGATTTAGGTATTTGTTTAATAATATTGCTGGGCTTTGTTTTTCTGTTTTGTTTTGATGTGGAGTGTGGACCGGGCATAAAGTTTCCGTAAAAAAGAGTTATTTCTCCCGGCCTATTAGGATTCCTACTATACCGACCGCGAGTGACTTTGACAGCTGCGCAATTTTAGTTTGCCGTTCCCTCTATTTTCAGCGCCATCTTCGATGGTGCTTTGTTTTGATTGGCGTTGGTGTGGTCAAAAACTAATCATACAAATTTAATTAAAATAATGTACCAGACGCCAAAAAAGACAAAATTAGCATCAAGTGATGATAGTGAAGTAGAAGTAACTCCTACAAATCGCATATTGAAGTCTAAGTCAGTGAATATATTGGAAAGCCGTTCAAATAATGGCTTATCACCCAGTGAAACCCGAAGAGGACGTCCTAGAGCAGATTTGCTGAACACGCTGATTTTGGAAGGCTCTACATCCCCTAGCTCGATCAAATGCAAGTATTGCGGCAGGGTATTTCCACGGGAGAAGTCCCTGCAAGCTCATCTCAGGACGCATACAGGTATGGACATGAACTTTAAATGGTGTAGCTTTACGTTTTTTAAATGTCTCTGCCCTGATCAATCATTCCGTAATATCGACCTTGGTACATATTCTTGTAGCTTATTTTAGCTTTGCAGGGACCTTTAATTGATCTCTTGCTTATTATTTGTGGCTAATGGCAACTTTCCATTCTAGTAATTATTTTGTCAGAGTGGGATGTGAAGAGAGGTCATTTAACTTAAGGAAGTCATGTCAGATAGAGATCTTAGTTTTTGCTCCTTATTATTAAGATTCTGCTTCTGAAGCATTTCCTTTGATTTGGACAATGGATATGATTTTCAGTATTGATTTTCATAGAAACATTTCATTGCAATAGAAATCAGTTTGTATTTAAAATTTAAATCCTCATTAACCTATTTGCATTTACTTGGCTGTTGGTTCATGACTATAAATTAAAACATATCTATTAATTTGATCTTGATGAAATTTTAACAATAATGGGTTAATTTGTAAATTTTAAGTTTTTTGTTTACTTTTTCTAGTTTTATTTTCTGGATTTAAGTATAAACATGTTAGAGGATTTGAAGTGTGTCTTCAAGAACTGAAAATAAACACAAACTCAGATTAAACAAAACTTTCTCCAAGAAAATTCTTAATTATTGTTTGGACCAATTTTTCATCAATAGTTACTTAACAGTTTGACCCTTTGTTTTAGTTGCCGTTTAAGTTTTGACAGATATGACAGTTATTTTGTATTTTTCTGGGTGAAACATCTATGGTACTTAGAATTGAAAATATACACTCCAAATAAAGCTTGCAGTTTCTAATTTGTGATGTTTTGTTTTAAAATTATAGGGTAACTTTACCAGTTTTCAAGCAGATTTCATTAGTTTGATTTTCAACAAACAACAAGTCTTAACATATGTACATACAGGCTCATTACTAAGATTCTGGTTCTGAAGCATATCCTTCGATTTGGACAATGGATATGAGTTTCAGGATTAATTTTCATAGAAACATTTCATTGCAATAGAAATCAGTTTGTATTTAAAATTTAAACCCTCAAACTATTTGCATTTGCTTTATTGTTGGTTCATGACTATAAATTAAAATCAAAAAATTTGATCTTGATGAAATTTTAACAATAATGGTTTAGTTTGTCAATTTTAAGTTTTTTGTTCACTTTTTCTAGTTTAATTTCCTGGATTTAAGTATAAACATGTTGGAGGATTAAAAATGTATCTTCAAGAACCGAAAATAAACACAAACTTGGATTAAACAAAACTTATTCCAAGAAAATTAAATCTTAATTGGACCAATTTTTTATCAGTAGTTACTTAAGGCCTTTACAGAAACTATGATCAGGTTAACCTGATCACTTGGATCACTGATCCTGTCGTTTGGAAAGTGATCTAGGATCAGTCATAAATATAGTCAGTTCTCTCTTGTATGGTAAGTGATCCCGATTGAGTTATACAGATCTGTAGCTTTTTTCCTAACCATCTGTTTTTATTCTTAAACCAAGGTTTTCATTGTTCAATATCTGTTAAATCCATGGAATCGTAAATCCCACTTGACAGTTGTTTGACATATAACTGATTGATCCAATCTTGTCTACTAATATGTTTACTGAAATTGGTAACCTAAGTATGACTATATACGAGTATACATAGGTGTTATTCCATACTGAACAATTGTAATTGTTTTTGGCGGCTTTTACAGAAACTGTTTCAATAAATTTGGTGTAAATGAAACAACCATTAAGTGCAGCTGTCACATCCAATATTTTTGTCACCTTCTTCATCAGTTTCGCTATGTAGTTGCTCTTTACATGCTGCACAACGAAACACCTCGTTTGTCACTTTTACAACCATTTCATCATGTGTACTTTTATTTACTGTATTCATTTTTGCTTTCAAAACGTTTATTCTCACTTTCTTTCCCCTTTTCACAGTCTTGGCTTTTGCTTTTTGATTTTCCTTGTTTTGATGAATGTTTCTCCTAACATGAAAACTTATAGCTTTTGGAGTGCTTTGTACATCTCTGCTTTTATCCATTTCGAAAAAATCTTTAAACAGCCTGAACTTCAAAATGTTCTCAGAAGAGGTCTTTGAAGGGATACACTCTATGGAATTGTCTGATTTTATTTTTAATTTATTGGTGCTTCCTTCCTTAATAATTACTTTGTGAAGTTCCCCTAATCTAAATATTTTATTCATTTACTTTGCCAGTGGTGTGTACATTAGCGACTCATTACTTCTTCTTCACTTGTTCTGGTTCGTTCTCTTGTTGCTCTCTTCTTTCCTTTTTTGGGTTCTTGGTCTTCTATTTCAATTCTGCCTTCTTGTTCATCAGTTGCATTTAGACTCTTGAAGTATGACCTCTGTTCTCCCAAGAACTATTATTTGGTTATTGTACAGGTGGCATTTGTAAAATACACACATAGTAAGTGAAGATATTTCATGTGGTCAAAACAAAACCCAGTTTTCGTATTGGAAAAACCTATATAATAATGAGTGGTGGAAAACTAGATATGTGACATCCATTTTTTGACCGTTGTGACAGAATATTCAAAATTCACACTAAAAATGTGTACGAATACCAGCTACCTGATTCATGGTATATGTTTCAACAGGGTTTTAGAAAAAGATTAGTTGAATTAGCACCAAATATTGTTAGAAAGAGACCAAATACAAGTACCTACCATATCTCTTTTTTGACCATCCTGGTCGAAGTGTAATTTTGTGATCTTATTAACTGACCACCTAAGATTAATTATTAAGAATTGTATTATATTGTAGAACTATATTAACATAAGCCCCTAATGCATGGAGATATTGTTACATTTCCAAAATTACATACTATTTCCTTGAAGGGAGTTTGCTACATTTTTCACAGCACTTTTTACATTATAGCCATAGGTGTAAAACCGACCATAATCAATCTTACATTCTAGTTTAGTTTTAAGCCTCAAGAGTGTGTAACTTCCCAAAAAAAGTAGTTTAGCCGTGGATTTATGCAGTAATATACTCAAAGTTACTAAAAATGCACTGATATTCTTATTTCATATGATTTTCTTCAAATGAGATCGTTTTGTGTATGGTAAGGTTGTGTGTCAGAATTGGAAATGCATATACATTCATCCTTCTCAACTGTTTTTTGCCATAAACAACATGATATTATTTATAATCACCAAACGTATTTATTTATTTATTTGTACTGTTTGTACATAAATACAGCCACCTTGAATCAATCTTTTGACATGTCTCTCGCCGTTTTTTCTTTTAATCAGCGGTATTCAATAAATCTGTAGTAGGAAATTTTCAAATGAAATGAATATGTGGTATGGGATGGTAATTCTCAATTAAGGTAATACCGCTACATTTGAGAACTGGGCCAACTTTTGTCGTCAGGATATGGTTTTGTATTCATAATCATATTGAAAATGATGGAAAATAGTTTAGCCAGTACATGTATGTTGCCTTTAATAATAAAAATAGGAATAGATGATTTGATCTGAGTTTATTCATCATCATATATCAATTCAATTCAATTTCAATTTCAATTCAATTCAATTCAATTTCAATTCAATTCAATTCAATTTTTTTTTTTTTTATTTATCCTTTTGATTACATATTGTAATATAGGAGATGTCAATTAAAATGGTAAATTACATTATCATGTAAAGAAAAAACAAAATGTTCTTAATAAAATGTCAATGTCTTAACAGACATGTAGTGAACTTGTAAAATGCATTAAGTCGGAGCTAGAGTATTGCCGACACGAATATTATCAATAGTTTTGAAAACTGTAGCTCGCTGTCCTCCTATCGGTGTGGGAAGTAAAATGGATGTTTTTTTAAGGCATTAATGATTTTTTTTCATAAAATTGATGATTTTTTTCAAGCTTGTCTTTATATATTACAGGTGAAAAACCGTACGTATGCGACTATCCGAGATGTTCTCGAAAATTTGCGCAGTCGGGGCAGCTGAAAACTCATCAAAGATTGCACACCGGTGAAAAACCGTTCATTTGCGCTGCTCCAAATTGCTCCAGGCGGTTCACACATGCTAACCGCCATTGCCCTGATCACCCTGATGGCCAACTCAAAAGGTTCGTCACGAAAGCGGATGCCAACGTCAACAAAAAGTATGATGAGGCACACAATGCAGAGGTGCGGGAATGGTTGCAAAATTGGGATAGGTGAGTATAACTCGAATGTTAACATTCCAGTGCACATTTTTTTAATTTATTCATCATATGGGACCATCCACATCGTTCCTATACAACAATAATAATATTTATTGCTGTTGGTCATGCAGTTACACATGTAAAAAGAGAGCAAGAATCTGAGCATAAACTACTGAGTTATGTTAGTAGTGCATTATGTCAATATACAAAACTTCCCATAAAACACGTTTAAAATCAGTTAAGAAACATAAAAAAAAAGTAAAAAGCACATTAAAACAAGTCACAAATATCATTGTCGACAAAATCACAAATATACTCTCGCAAGTGAAATGCGAAAACCTATTTGCATTGAAAATTTGTACACAGCTTGGCAGTACCATGTCTAGTATACATGTAACACTTTTTGTTCATTCCAACGCTATTTACCTACATGGCACCTCTAAGAAGCTCTAATCGTGTAAAAACAAAGCATGGTTTTTTGTCAATTCAAAAACGGTGATATCTATTGCAAATGTGACGAAACCCAGATGGTTGTGTAAAAGAGATAAACTGGTTGTGTAAAGATGCCCCCTAGAAGACGATAGCCCCATTTTACGCAGTTAAGCCTCTTTGAACGGTGCCTGATTTTAGGCCAACGAGAACGTGGTGCTTCTTTCAGAGCAATTGCTGTAACCATGGAGCGTAGCGTGGCTTCAGTTATAGCAGCATGGCGCGCATGGATCGAAGAAGGGCGAATGCAGCGAGCTAGAGGTTCTGGAGCACGTAGAAGAATTACAGACCGGCAAGCTCGTCATCTACGACTACTCGCCCTTTGAGACAGAATGCGATCCACTCGAGCTGTAAACGACGTGATCTCCAGTTTCTGTTGAGCGCCATCTACACCGTCCTATTGGTTTGATGATTTGGGGTGCCATTGCATTGAACAGCAAGTCACCTTTACTTGTGATTCGTGGCACAATGACTGCGCAACGTTATGTGAATGAGGTGTTAGGAGCAATTGGCCTTCCATATGTCCGAGGCCTTGAAGAGGGTTTCTCCCAGCAAGATAATGCACGTCCTCATATTGCAAGTGTATCGATGAGGTTCCTAAAGGAAGATGAGGTCAGGGTACTCCCCTGGCCTCCACGATCACCCGATTTATCGCCAATTGGAAAAGTATGGGATTGGATGGGTCGATACATAGGCGATTTACCCAATTCTCCGACCACGCTGGACGGACTGGAACATGCTGTGAGGGGCAGCTTGGGAGGCTGTACCTCTAGAGTTTACCAACAACCAGATTGCGAGCATGCCATTCGTCAATATGGAGGGCCTGCCCATTATTAATCTGTTGTATTTTTTTAACCTATTTATGGCAAATGGGCTCATTTATTATTGTATTTAGTCTTAAAGCATTTCATCAACCGCAACCCTTTTTACTTCCTACACCGATAGGTGAGGGGAGTATTGTGATCGCGAAAATTTTCGATTTTGAGATAATACACTTTTTGGGCGTTTTATGATGTCTACATAACGAAAATCCACGTCACTCATTTCCGTCAGTCTGTCGGTCTGTCTGTACGCGTTTTTCTAGCCATGTAATCTCGGCAACCGCTAGATGGATTGTGTAGAAATTTGGGCAGTGATATGCTGTGTATAATTTTGAAAATCGGTGCATGGGCAGCGGAGTAATTAGCAAAAAACAAAAAAAAATTAATATTCCTTAAACTTTGTTTTTGCGTTTTAGGGGTTCGTGATCATTTTCTACTTTTTTTGGATGGGGTTGAAATTGGGATGGTTGGGGGTGGGATGTTGTAAAACTGAAAAATTTGTTGTGTTCAAAATAAGCTGTCCACTAACCTGTGAAAGAAAAACCTAGCGTCATAATACACTTCTGTATTGCGTAACGAGGAAACTAATCAATTGTTTTAATGATGGCGATGATTTGGTTGCAAGAGATCTCAGACTAAAGGTTCATGCTATGGGAAAATAATAAACTGGTATCATCGTAATGTGTGGGAAGTACTGAGTCAATCAACTTGACTTCATTTTTTATAAATCGTGCCAGTGGCAGCGCAGAAATAATAAAAAAACTAAAGATATAAAAACAGCTCAAATTTCGTTTTTAAGCGTTTTAGAGGTTCTCGATCATTTTCTACTTTTGTTTTTGGAGGTGAAATTGGGAAGGCTGGGGAGTGGGGGTTGAACTAAAAAATGTGTTCTATTCATAATAGGCTGTCCACTGAGCTGTGAAGGAAGATCTAGCGACATAAATCAATCCGAACATTGCTTTGCCTATTACCGAAACTAAGGGACCTAGAATTTTCTGTGTACATACGAGCATTTATCGCTTTAGATCGTTTTGTATTTTGTAACGTGGAAACTTAAATTGATTTCAATGAAATTTTGGCACAGTATTATTACCATGGTGGGGATGGAAAACGCGTACCTATGGTTCTTAGAACTCGTGTCAGTGGCAGCGTAGCCATAATAAAAAACTAAAAATATGAAAACAGCTCAAACTTCGTTTTTAGATGTCTTAGGGGTTCCTGATCATTTCCTACCTTTTTTTGAGTGGGGCTGAAATTGTCTGTGAAAGAAAGGCCTAGCGGCATAAACTTTTTAGGTCGTTGCTAACGTTTCCTTGCCTATTACAGAAACAAAGGGACTTAATTTTTTGGGGGGGGGGGGGGATGGCTGGCGATGATTTGGTTGCGAGGGGACTTCATGCTATGGAAAAAAATAAACTGGTATCACTGAAATGTATGAGAAGTACTGAGTCAATCAACTTGACTTCATTTTTTGTTATTATTACTTTTCTGTTTGCAGGCGGAAGAAATCCAGCAGCTCGAATGAAAACCTAGACACCACACCAAAGAGGTCAATCTTCAAACGGGAAGAATCAGTATTTAGCAGTGGTAGCTCAGCCTATTTCTCTGGCTGCTCTCAACATAGTTTGGCAGACGATATTGAAAACTCGCCGAAATCTGACTTAGAAGACTTGGATTCATCCACTTACAGCAGTCTTGAGTCCCCGGAATTTGACGTGCAATCAAAACCATCTGAGCTCCCTAAGAAACGTTGGTTGAGAGAAGCTGTACAAGACCCTAGCCTTTGGGAGTCTACAAATGACCTAGCTTGCCCTATCAACTGGGGAGAGGAGGTAATGATATTTTCTTCAGTGTTTACATCGTATACTGATTATAATGACTCCTACCCAAGCCCCGTGGTTGCGATACACAGCACATCTGTCCAGAAAGTGAAACGCTGTTTCATCCTCTTCCCAGCATCAGCAGCAGACTTTGCCATTCTCATAGTGGATTGCTAAAACTTGTGGGTCAAAAAGTATGATTTTGACATAGACTTGAGTTCATAAAAAACCCTAACTGTCCAATAACCAGCTGGTTCACCCTATTGTGATCGCGAAGATTTTCGGTTTTGAGATAATACGCTTTTTGGGCGTTTTATGATGTCTACATAACGAAAATCCATGTCACTCATTTCCGTCGGTCTGTCTGTCTGTTGGTGTTTTTCTAGCCTCGTAATCTCAGTGACCGCTGCATGGATTCTGATGAAATTTGGGCAGCGATATGCTGTGGGGCGTAGTAGGTAATGTTCGTATAATTTTGAAAATCGGTGGATGGGCGGCGGAGTAATTAGCATAAAACAAAAAAATAAATATTGCACAAACTTCGTTTTTAGGCGTTTTAGGGGTTCCTGATCATTTTCTACATTTTTTCGGTGGGGGTGAAATTGGGGTGGTTGGGGGGTGGGGCGTTGTAAAATTGAAAAACATGTTGCTTTCATAATAGACGGTCCACTGATCTGTGAAGGAAGACCTAGCGACATAAATAACTTTGTTTAGGTCCATCCGAACATTGCCTTGCCTATTACAGGAACCGAAGGAAAAAAAATAAATATTGCTCAAACTTGCGAGTATTTATTACTTTAGATCGTTTTGTACTCGTATTTTGTAATGTGGAAACTATTATATCGATTCTAATGGAATTTTGACACATTATTATTGCCGTGGTGAGGATGGAAAATGCGTATGGTTGTTAGAAATCATGTCAGTGGCGGCGTAGCAATAATTTAAAAAATAAAAATATGAAAGCAGCTCAAACTTCTTTTTTAGATATTTTAGGGGTTCCTGATCATTTTCTACCTTTTTTTTGGGTGGGGGCGAAATTGGGGTGGTTGTGTGGCAGACGGATCTCGAACTAAAGCTTCATGCTATAGGAAAATAATAAACTGGTATCACCTTAATGTGTGGGAAGTACGGAGTCAATCAACTTGACTTCATTTTTTATTAGTGCACTTATTAATTCGTTAATCGGTTGCGCGTTTTGAACCATGTTAATTTAATTGTTACGTTAAGTACCGACCATCTCTACTTCACAACGCTAACCCAATCCACAATTTTCTACAAATATGGCTTATTCACAAGCCTTAGGTATAGTGGTCCAATTCGGAGATTGTTGATTTTGTGCTAATTTGTTCTTTGATGGCTGATATCGAGAGCGTTGTTTTATTATTAACAGTAGGGCTGAAAAGTTCATATGAAACACCTAATGCTTATTTTAATAAAATTCTTTTTTTCAATTGAATTCAATTTTACCTTCAAGGGCAATGCAACCAGTTTTGTAGATTAACTCTTCATTGGGCCTGATTTATTTATCTCCATCGAGCATTCTCTCAAGAGGTTAGCAGACAGAAAAAAATCGAAAGAAGGTTCAAATGAGAGAATTCGATTTGCGACCTTTGGGGGGTTGCCGCTCGAGACTGGGGGGGGGGGTCAATTTTGTTCTCTCCATAAATCATTTGAACCTTTTTTCGACGCTATTTTTGGAAAATCATCGCGAAGCAGAGGTTTCAACACCCACCCCTTGAGCGGCAATTCCTCGAGGTCGCAAACTTAGGTGAACATTTGGACAAACGCCTACCATCCCACCAAATTTCATTTCTGTCTGACCTTTTGCACTCAGAAGACTTTTGTAGCGTAAGTAGCGATGTGTTCCTAAATGTCGTACTTTTTTAAGCCCAAATGTGTTATTTAGTCAGCTGCAGATAATAGAGCGGCAACCCCCGAGGTCACAAACTTAACTGTAGGTTAAGGGGACCAATGTCTACCATCCCACCAAATTTCATTTCTTTCCGACCTTTTGCTGTCAAAAACCATCCCTACTGCCTCGACTATATTGCCTTGTAGTTTTGGTGAAAAACTCAGCATGACTTCGCTGGGATAAAAATGAAGACCTATTATTATTATTTTAAAGAAAATTGTTTTGTTTTTCAGGTCTTCGGAGAAAACAGTGCAGAAGCAAAAGACACACTTGTACCTAATGTCATACATGAAAATTTGAAACGACCTTCAGTGTTGGTCTGCGTTCAAGGAGGTAAAAGTAAAGAAATCTCCAGCGAGGAGATACAAGGTGCGATGGCTCTTGTAGAGCTGAAGAATGGGGCTACTTGTAATTTTAATTACAGGATCTAGTATTGTTCTTGTGGGAATTGTTATGGTCAAGGAAATAGAGGCATAGTTTGAATCGTTGTGATCAACGCTGATATTTCTTACGATGAACAGAATGGAGTTCAATCTTTGTTCACTGGTTTATAAAAGCCGCCATATGTTTAAAGCTTACGTTTCAGCCATCACTATGTATCTATCAAAGTATACAAAAATAGTCTTGGGATTGCAGTCCGTACGTGAACCGTTAGTTGGTTAGGAAGTTATTTAATAAAAAAATATAAAAGGCTATCATATCAATGTCATTCAGAATTAATTTTTGCCAATTTTTTCATACTTTGATAATTCCTATGGAAATTTCCAAACCAAGCTATTTACCATCAACCGTTGTATCGTCTGCATACTGTAAAAAATCGGCGATTTGATGTTTGTGGTACCAAGCGACTACAAATAATTTTATCTCTTTCAGGAAATAGTAGCATATAGATATTGGGAAGCAGTACTTTGAAAAAGTATTGGTTCGCCATCTATCTACCAAAGCCGGTACCTGAGCGTTTAATTTGAGTATCCGAGCACTGTTTCTGTGACCCGTTTAAAAGCATCAGGTATAGAAACCTGCGGGTACGACAACAAACAGACTCTTCTTTGTGAAACACTCATTTAACATTCCCGAGTCTGTTGTCGTTCCCGCAGGTTTCTATACCTGATGCTTTTAAACGGGTCACAGAAACAGTGCTCGGATACTCAAATTAAACGCTTAGGTACCGGCTGTGGTAGATAAATGGCGAACCAATACTTTTTCAAAGTACTGCTTCCCAATATCTATATGTTGCTACTACTAGTACGAGTTTTGCCAGCTAGGCACTATCATGCAATTTCATTTATTCGTCTGAGACCTAAATCACACTGACGAGCTTTAATAAAAGCGAACTACGTCGTCTGTGATTGGTTTCGGATATCGGATGAATGAATGAAATTGCTACTCTTTAATCTTTCAGGAAAAATTGCCAAAGTCAATACTCAAATATGTTTGCCAATTTAACAGCTCATTTTGACCAAATCCACAGAAATCATAAAGTAGCAGGATAAAGTACCTAATCCATTTGACCGTGATTTGACCATTTGTACATTGTAAGACATATCACGTAAAGGTGGCATAAACTGTCACAGTGACAAACTAGGTTATTTCTTTTTTGTACAACGGATGTCAACGTTAAGCCTAAGCTAAGCTAAGCTAACTTTTACCAGCCATTTGCAAGGAACTAATCTTTTTGACTTGGTCGCTTTTTGCAGTATGCAGACGATATAGTAAATCAAATGTGCAGACAATATACGGTAATTCATGGAAAGCTGAATCCTTGTGCATAGGTAATTTGTACTACGAAATACCCGAATACAAGTGATAGCTGCTATATGAGTGCAATACATTTATTTCAAAATATTAAAAGGCTATTTAGCTACAGAGTACACAGCGTTGTTATTATTATTGCTGTGTGTATTCTTCATTTTCAGGTACCAAGTATATTTTTACTTAGCACTTGGTATCACTTCCATACCACATATGGTACTGGGTATATAGTTTTTCTTCAAATTCAAATATGAATATAGCGAATGTTTTCGAGTGGGGGAACTAACGGCAACACTGGAAAAACATCTTAAATTTGTTTAAAATAATTTTATGTGAAGTAGAAGTAACGCCATGAGTAAAAGACAGAAAAAGTAATCCCTGTTTGGTTTATTTATAAGTTGTTTTTATTTGTGTATTGAATTTAATTTCTTGATATGCAGAATTAATTTATTTATCGTATTTTTCCAGCTTGGATGTTGATGTTAATAATTATTTGATCTTTTAATTTGTGTGTTGAGGTGTAATTGTATTTCGCTAAATATCAACTAAATTGCCTTAAGTATAAGTAAAAAGAGTGAAAAATATATTCTAACCCAATATTTGTGGTTGTGCTTTTATTTCGGGGATTGGTGCTTGTTTTTGTTGATTTTTTTTTTTCGAAGAAGGTTGTTATTCGACAAAATACAAACACTTACAAACTCTAATATGCAAACTAAAAATTTTCAATGTTCATAACCTCAGTTTTCAACTGTCACCAGCAAAAGATTCTAATGCACAGTAATTCAATGCGCAGTTTTACATCCAGTGTGCCAAATATTCAGAACACGTCCTAAATATCTGAAAAAATTGGATGTAAAAATGCGCAGTGGTGAATAGGCAGGCACCCTATTTTTTGTCAAATTTTTGTCAAATATTTAGCCTTTACTCCAGAAAATTAGCAATTCTTTAAAATATGCTTGATTCGATATATCGGTGTTTTGAGAAATCTAAGCTATTGCAGTGTTTATTTATACATTTTATAAAAACAGAAAATGGTCAGATTTTTTAAAAAATTGCTCCTATATTGATTCGATACAACCAGCTAGATCACAATCTGTAATATTTACTTGCTCCTGTTTGCCACTTGGCTTTATATCTATTATTGCAGAACTATGTACTTTTCAAAATGAAGACCTCTTCAATACGTGGCATCAGCAACATAATAAACATGAGAAAATGTCTGCAGTTTTAAGCTACATTTGTAGTAGATTTGACAATGATGACCTTCTCGAGAATTTTGTGCGAGGAACAGAGGGAAAAGTTTGAAAATTTTGTTCCAATCTCTCACAAAGATGGAAAGATATTTACAGAAGTCTTTCTTTTCCAAACGACACTTTTCTCACTTTCGATGAGCGCGAGGGAATTTTGATAGCTTCTTTTACCACTGCAGCGAGATCAGATTTCTGTTTTTAATGAGCTTGAATGCTTGCTGCCTCAACTAAAAACACTTTTTCATGTTGGACCTCGGAAGTATTTGAAGCGTCTCTTCTTTTTGTTGCTTAAAACTGTAACATGATCTGAAACAACGCTGACTAATTTCAAATTTATTGCTGTTTTCCATTCATTTAAGATGTTGTCAATGTATCGTGCACAACATTTACTCAAAACAAAGATGTACCGGAATTTTTTTTGCCAAAATTTAGCTGTTCTTGTACCACAGTGCAATGGCTAAACAGCGTGGAAGTAGAAGATTAATAAACGCAGCTATCGAACTTTAATTTCAGTTTATAGGTATCAACGTAACACCAAATCAAACCTCTCCGAAGTATACTTGAATATATAATATCAGACTTTTGCACAAATACACCAAAAATTAGGCAGGTATACATCATATAACACATAGTAATGAAAAATAGAAGATAGGATTAAACTTGGGGCGGCTAAAATCGGATTCATACAAGGCAACCAGGATCGGCTCTGATTAAAAGATACAAAAATGCAGTGTAATGGAGTTTAGAGTGAGATGCTTTAAGTTCAAATCCCAGTCTATTCAAAGGTTTTGTCCAGTATTCCGTTGTGAGGTTGTTGCTTTCCTAGTTTACTTTTAAAAAGTCTAGGTATTGCAGAATTCCATACCATGACCAAACTGCCTCTATTTCCTAAACTGTTTTTTGTAGTGCTTAGAAATATGCACTTTATATATCGTTTTCAATGTAGTTAGTAAGTTATTCACTATATTTTTATATACACAGGTGGGTACAAATATGAGTGTATAATAACGTAAAGATCAAAATGCCTTTTACAGACATAATAGCTCTATCACGTTTTTAACATCACTTGATGTGAAGCCTACGCATTTTGAAATAACCGAGCTTGATCTAACAAATTTAAATCGTACTGTAACTGTAAGCTATGCAATTTGATCAAATTGTTTGTAATAGTGTTTATGATATGAAAACTGTGAAAGAGGAAAATATCCTCAAAATAACCTACAATCAATGTAGACTGTAGTCTGTAGTTTACAGACGTACATATTTCAGAGAAGGATATGATAGTAACATACATTGGCAAGCGGCGCTGAGAGAGATGCTGGCTTCTTAGGATTGCTAATAGAGACAATAAATATCCTCTGCGGTTTGACTCAGTACTTCCCACACATAATGATGATTTCATTTTATTGTTTTCCCATTGCATGAAGCTATAGTCTAAAATCCCCTTGCAACCAAATCTACGCAAACCCTCCAGCAAAAAAACGTCCAACACAAACACTCTCGTAAATAGTTTTTTGCGTCTCCCTCCTTAGAAACTAGGACGCCACAGTTTTCATTCTGCATGCTTCAACTGAACGATGCAAAACGATCAGAAGCCTCTAAACCGTCTAAAAGAGAAGTATGGGCTGTTTTTATATTTTTAGTTTTTTAATTATTGTTGCGCCGCCACTGACACGATTTTTCAGACACTGGCGTATTTTCCACTCTCGCCGCGATAGTCAATTCTGTGTCGAAATTTCATTAAAATCAATTTAATAATTTTTGCTTTACGCAACATACACAGAACGAAATTAAGCAATACTCGTATATGTATACATCACAAAACTCCCTAGGTTTCTGTAATAGGCAAGAAAATGTTCACATGGACTTAAAAAAATACGCCGGTACGTATTTCTTCCATAGGCCAATGGAAAAACTATTATGAATACAACAAATATTTCAGTTTTACAACCCCCCACCCCCCAACCACCCCAGTTTCACCCCCACCCAAAAAAGACGTAGAAAATGACCAGGAACCCCTAAAACGCCTAAAAACGAAGGAATATTTATTTTTTTTTTGTTTTCTTGCTAATTATTCCGCCGCCCCTACACCGATTTTCAAAATTATAAGAACATTACCTACTACGACCCCCCAGCATATCGCTGCCCAAATTTCATCACAATCCATGCAGCGGTTACTGAGATTACGAGGCTAGAAAAACGCGCACAGACAGACAGACCGACGGAAATGAGTGACAATGGTTTTCGTTATGTAGACATCATAAAACGCCCAAAAAGCGTGTCATCTCAAGATCGAATATTTTCGCGATCACAATACTCCCCTATATCGGTGTGGGAAGTAAAAATGTAGAGGGCAATAAAATCTATGTTACAAAATTATTTACCATTGTACAGGGTATCCAATAAATGTGTAACTTACATTTTTTTAATTAGAAGCCTAATTTATTTTATACGGTTAAATGTAAAATTTGATTGCCTTTCTAAAGATATAGGGTTATTGATACTAATCTCTTGTATATATCTAGTTACCTGTGATTAAAGTTTCCTTAATTAATCTACCGATTTCACCAAGTACAGAAAGAATTCAAATTTGACAGCACTACGTAAGCTGTCACATTTCATGCTTAGTCACACCGCAAAGTCACAGCCTCCTAAGTTGTATATACGATGCGATATTCATTTTTTTTTTCTCTAACATCTACTTATATCAAAAATGGTGCGTTGCGCTAAACGGTTTTAAGTATCATGTGTGATACATAGTCGTACTATGATCGACCAAGGAATCCAAATATGCAATAATATACTATTCTGTTAGTCTATTTAAAAAATGTTAGTTTGATAAGTCACACATTTCTTGGACGTATATATAATCGTGAATATTTGTGTAACATAGATTTTATTACCCGCTACATGTTTTATTTGAGACATGTTTTCCTATCTCAAATAGTGATGTAGCTATCCTCCACCCACACACCCATGCTCATGCGCGCAGCTAACATGTTAGGTCACAGAAATTTTGTAGTTAACATATTTTTTCGTGATGAAAATTTCATCAACTATCCGCAAATTTTCAAATTCAGTAAAATACCCGAAATTTTTTTGCTACTTAAGCAGGCTCTCAAAATCTTAAGTCACGTATCTAGACCAGCTAACATATACATTTTTTCTCATCAACATTAAGAAAGCCTACACTAAAAAATGCAGCCCCAGTTTAATGGTCCGATGAAATTTGACGCCACCTCCCGGACACCATATCCGCGGCCAATGAGCGACTTTTAAGATTGTACAAACAAAATTCTTGTTTACTTCTTCTAACCTATGCGAATTCGTTGGCTCCACTGGCCGTATATATAAAATTATGTATTTTTCACATAAAGGTATGCATTGAATATTGGGTATTCAAGTTAAAACGGCAACACAGCACACATACCTGTCTTCCTATTGGCTGTTCCCCTATAGTCTCGCGACTAAAAAAATGCAAATATTTTCCTTATTTTCTCACTATCCCAGGCTCAAAAAAATCGGGGAAGAATGGTAAGCTTTTCATGGCATGATCTATCAAAAACAATAATAAACAAAAATAATGATACTAGTCCATTGCGGCTTGGAAAACGGTAGTCATTTCACCTAGGCGGATACTTATACTCCGCCTAGGCCTACCGCCTACCACCGTATATGGCTCCACCTTTATCTGATGAATTTTTGAAGCCAGTGTACCAAGTAATACGACTCGACGTATGTCGAGGTTCTCCTAGAGCCCATTCCAATCTGTCGCTGTCACAGTTACTAGCATAACCTATCTAAATAGTCCACCCATTTTTGCCAAATAGTTTGATAATGCATTTTTCTCATCTACCGAAAAGTATTTACACTAGTATTTTACAACTGCGTTTTATCATAGCGTTCAAATATTCAAGAAATATCTCCACATAATTATATTTATTCCCAGTACGTTACATTTGATAAGGTCAGTTAAATAGATGTAAAAAGTGATGGAACATGCTTAGTCGAATTCTGTCGATTTTATCTACTTGTCTTTCACGTTACTACAAAAAATGGCTTGATATACAGGGTAAAAATTAAAATTAAATTCATATATTCTATAGAACTGTTTTATCATACATAATACGAATTTTCTACTGATAACGCCGGGTCCACATCAAACAAATAAAACAGTAACCAAATGTTTCCCACCATTTTTTCAAACAAAAACGAAGCATTCCGACAATTATACCCTGTGCCTTGGATACTTCTAATTTGTTAAATATCGATACTAACGGTTTAATCCAGCATGGTGGAAATATGACGTGCGTAATTCATCAAGTGTCGCAACCAAAGGTATCGATCAAAAAGTGTTTATGATACCTCAAATCCCATCCGTATATCTAATGATGTCAGAGGTAGTTTGCGTGCCGTTTTCACTAGTATAATAATTTATATTTGGAGATCTAGGCCCGAATTCATAGTCGTTTCTCAAGTATCCCTTGAGTATTACTCAGTATTACTCAAGGGATACTTGAGGGTTACTCAAGGGACCCTCAAGTGTGGCTTTCCTTGTGTATCTGTTTCCTAGACAACATCCACGCGACGGCCGGATTATTTGGCGATGTTCTCATATTTGTCAATTTGTCATAAGTCAATTTGTTATGCCTATGCCTACGCATTTTGATGTTTTCTGTTATCTCTTTTTGTTTTGCGCCAGTATTACGTGTTTTGTGCCCGTACTCCAAAATTAACCTACAAAATCGCCTTGACTGCAACGAAATGTTATGGTGGCATGTCATGTTGACATTCGTCCCTTACGTAAGGGACCCTCAAGTGTTAATGGACCCTTAAGTATCGACTATGAATACGACCCTAAGAAGCAACTTGAAAAATCAAAATAATGTTTAATACGTCACAATGCGGCTTTAAACCAATATTTTTTTGGGTGCAAGGACCCTATTGAGGATTTTCCGATTTCATGCTAATTTCTCTTATTCTGAGAGATACTAGGTGAATCTTATTGACGTAATAGACTTAATAATTATTTTAACATCTTTTTGTATTTGGGTACTGACATGTTATGTCATTGAAAGGAAAAGAAAAATCTATCAAATCAGTCTGATGAAAGAGTACGTTGCTATTGAAAAAAAATCAATTGTTTTCCGCTGCTCATTTGCTTTCTGAAACAAAAGCAACTACTGCCGTATTTGTGGGCAATACAATATTTAAACAGTTTTTTCCAAAAACATTATACAATCATTATTTACTGAGATATATATTATACTCCATACATAGTGGGTCTTAAAAACCTGTACATACTCGAGGAATTTTTATTTTATAATATATGAGAATACAAAATACACTATAAATACAAAAGTTATTCATAAATATCGGTGTCAGAGTTTATTGCTTCATCAAGAACTTAATTTTCTGAGGAGGACGAATATCATACGTATTATGATCTGTAGGTCAGATATGTGATATCTATAAGAAAAAAATGTGATAAAATTGGCAGTTTTGCTTTATATCATAAAATTTTTAGGTTATATCAGCTTAAAACAGAATTTTCCTATGCAAACACAATGTTATCCACAATATTAAAAAACCTACTTACCTGTGTTTCCTGTACAGTTTCTCCACAATTTTTCAACTATAAACGATTAGACAAATTGAGTGAAATAATAAATCACTAGGAGCACGTTTCTATCAGTGAATGGAAAACGAATGGTAAATCACAAACTAAGCATAATTAATATAATAGTGGACTAAGGTAATTTTTGCATTGAAGTGGACATACATAGTGACTTACAGACCGTGTATTTTGGCTCGTCTTCCGTTGAGGATATTTTATCTAATATTTGGCTGCACTTGAGTACATTTTGCACTGAACTGAGAACTATTTTAAAAAACTTTTATGCTCATATATTCACTTCTACCAGAAAGCTAACAAAAAGTTCGCATAGACAGTCTATAATTGATGAAAATGTGACTTAGCACTACTTGCATTGGACCATTCAATTCTTTGTTTCTGCTCTTATTATAATACATTGATTTCGTACCTTAACTTTGAGACGTGCCGATTTCAATCGTTTAGTGGGGTGGCGAGCAAGCTGTCAAAACTGTCCTACCTAAAAATCTCACTTAACCTAGCCTAGTTTCTTTTTTTTTGAGTACCCAAACCTTGGAAGCTTTGTGTGTTCAGGATTTTGTTACCTTTGTGGATCGCTTGTTTAGAAATGATATTAAATTAGAGTCCGTATGCCAAACTATTTTGGACACATGTTTAAATGATCATTTCTACTTGAATTTGGGACAAAAACGCGGTCCATCATTATTTAACGGTCGACGATAACGTTCAGTGATTAAAAAAACAGGAAAGCAAAAACGAATACGTATTGATTTTTCGCATCCCTATGATTCCAAACAACATGCCATTCGACTTTAAACGGTTCCAATTTTCAGTGCGGCTTGCATTTGCGATGACTGTAACTATATAATCAAGTTCAATTTCAATATTCATAGCTAATACAGGACAGCGTCTGTCAGGTCATCAGTTGTTTGTGTTTTAGAAATCTAGTTGGTTTTTTGTGTTACTGTTTTGTTCCCTTTTTTTGTTGGTTTGATGTGGACCCGGTGTAAAAATCTATAATTATATTTTTACACGCGTAATCGAGAAGAAAATTATATCAGACGTTTGTTTTCATTACATCATTACATTAAATTGTAGGTTTTTTTATTGCAATACTCGAAGATGTATCAGAGGATTATGTTACGCTCAATCCCTTGAATTGCCAAATACCGCAAAAGCGCCAAAATTTTGCAATATATAGGCAATAGGTACCTCAACTATTGTAGAGTCTTTGGAATGCGCATTTCCTTTTAATCTTACTGCTTATTCCGCAGAATGCGCAAACTAGCTGAATCACTATTTAAATTGTTAACGAACACCAGACAGTACTATTTTTTGTTGAAAACTCAATAATAATAAAATATATATATATATATATGTCTAAACCTTTTATCATTCCTGCAAACTTTGATAATAATGTTAACTCTTTGTTTGAGCAAATATGCTATCTTTGTTGACGTAAGTTTTCTTTCTATTTATGACTATTAGAATTTTCATTATTTTGTTTTCTCGATTTTGTATCCACAATTGGTTCTTTTTCAACCCATTGTAATTACAGCCAATTTATTATGCAATTTTAATCAACGAAAATTAAGGAATGACCTTTTGCGTAAACCAACATACAGTATTAATTTCAAATAACACAACCTATATACTATATAAAAGCCAACTAAATGACTTTGGCTTGAGTGTATCAGAGAGAAGGAATAAAGTTGGTAATGATTTTACGACCCTTCTTATAGATTTATTACTGCCTTTTTTATTGGGTGATAGGGTCCAAAATAAACACAACTTCAGCTCAAATTTGCCAACGTTTCGAAAAATATATTTTCATCTTCAGGGCTCCTTTGTGTTAGAAGTTGTGGTAGTCACCAGGTTCTTTAAAATTGAGTACATGCGTAACGTAACGTTAAGAGAAGTAACTTCTTCTGTAGTTAGTGTGTGCAAATATAGAGACCAAAATCCCAATATCTAGGACACACGCATGTACTCAATTTTAAAGAACCTGGTGACTACCACAACTTCTAACACAAAGGAGCCCTGAAGATGAAAATATATTTTTCGAAACGTTGGCAAATTTGAGCTGAAGTTGTGTTTATTTTGGACCCTATCACCCAATAAAAAAAGGCAGTAATAGAAGGAATTAGCTCGCGGTGATATTAATTTACCATCTAATTAATAGCATTAATATAGGGTAATGACACTCAAGAGTACGCACTTAAACTTTGACAGGCGACAAAAACTTGAAACATATTTATATTCTTTTATTCAACGTAAATATCAGATATTTTGTCTATTAGGCACCAGAAAAACCAGAAAAAACAACATTTCTCCTGGTATCAACATAAAAAAAGAACAACTGCTTTAAAAAAAGTACATGCTTACTATTGCGAACTCTGGATTCAAAGAGTACGCAGTGTTAGCCATAACAGTATGCAGGTATTCTCAACAAAAATGGCATACAAATTCACCAAACCCAAAATATTGGGTACACTCTTCGTGCCCCCAAGTAGCACAAGAGTCACATCTAATCCATTCCAAAGTGCTGTAATGTTCTCTGCACAAGGGACAAGCAGCATTATTTACAGAGTCGGTAAAACCCTTAGAGGCTGATAATTTATGCTTCAATTTTTTTCTTGGGTGTTCCTCTGAGGCCTTGCGTTGTTCACCGAAGACCCCATTCGGCTGTTTACCAAGGTATACTTCCATTGAAGAGGTATATAACATCTTAGCGTCTACCAATGCGTATACTTTTATCCCATACTTAACGCGGCTTACTAGGCATATAAACACGAAAGCCACATCTGCCTCGAAATCCTAATAGCATTTCGTCTACTGTCGTAAAATGGGACATTGAATAATGTTTTGGTAGTTGAGCAGTGAATGTCTCAAAAAACTACACTGTAGACTACACCTATCGGACGACCTTACAACTATGTGATTTTGGCACTGCGTACTCTTACCTGTTCTTACCCTAAGGACCATGATTTAGTTAAGTTTATCAACATCAATGTTCCTAAAATAAACCTTAGAAATTTGAATTATGAAATTTTTAACATTGATATATCCAGCACCTCATC
Organism: Callosobruchus maculatus; assembly: GCA_951848785.1. Taxonomy (NCBI): domain Eukaryota; kingdom Metazoa; phylum Arthropoda; class Insecta; order Coleoptera; family Chrysomelidae; genus Callosobruchus; species Callosobruchus maculatus. The sequence continues at coordinate 3,824,015 of CATOUR010000106.1, read as the reverse complement.
GATAAATAAAATGCTATCAAACACAACTCTCAAAAAATTAAAATCAGTGTAAACTAAATATTGCTCGTTCATTTATTTTAGCGTAGGTTTAATTTAGTAGTGCTGTCTTGTTCAAATTCGAATTTTTTACCATTACATGTAATTACCTTTATGCTGTTTGTAATGTGATTCATAAATAAATAATGGAATATTATATTTAGTTTGCCGCATCCTCGTAATAGATAACTCGCATGCCTAATACATGTAATCAGCAACGCATTGCATATTTTCATGGAATAAGCAGCAACGTTGCATATTCCACGGGTCAGGCAAAATTTTGCCTAATACGTGTACTTGGCAATTTCGCAGGTTCGCCGTAACAAGGAGGGTGAGTTTTTAGTACCGGATCGGTCCATAAGTCTACTACGATAGACGATAGCTAAAAATGTTGTATACAAAAGTTGTAGGCAAACATACATAAATGAGACATCCCACGTTTAGATTCGACTAATGATTCCCATTCTAACAATAAGTTATGACAATTTCTATATCCAAATCGCTGTCAAATGAACATACTGTAAATCAAAAAGTAACGGATCAGAATTTGCGTTTTTTACATCATTAGATAAAAAATATTCTCTAGTTTTATCGCCGGCTGTAATAAAAGTCGACGACGCATATTCATATGCGGGGTGAGCTAGAATGCAAAATCTAGAAATTATTATTTTTTTTTAAATTTAACCCCCTTATCATGGTGTTTATTTTTGTACAGCATGCTCTATACCTACTTTCATCAGTTTCCAAGATATTTCTATTTGTATCCAAAGTTTAAATATACCTTCTATTTGTGTACTGAAATTTATTTATTTTCAGAAAGCATTATGGAATTTTATTTCTATTTGATGAACACCTAAAATATAAGCCCATAATACTATTGGATAAAGTTAAAACCCCGAATTATTGAGATAATATGTCAAGTATGCTGAGGCAGTCTTTGAAATATTGACTATTTTTTTAACCATCACAATGATTTTGTACTGTGTGAAAACCGAGCTTGAAAAATGAATTTTTCTTTGGAAGATATGACTTTGGTTTTACGAGAATCTTTGAGAAATTGTCCATTTGCCTATTGAATATATCTACAGCGGTATCCAGAACGGAGGCACCCTAAATCTGATGCATTTGGAAGATTGAATAATCGTATTTCTACTGGGTCAGTAAATACTTCAAAGCCTTCCTGGTAAATCTGCTTGATAATTATGTATCACGCCTATAAAACTATTTCCTCAGCATACTTGACTTCATCAAATAATATTATGGCCTTAGATTTTAGTTGTTCATTAAACAAAGATAAAATTCCATAGTACATACTCTCTTAAAATAAATAAATTTCAGTACACAAATAGAAGATATTTTCAAAATTTGCAGAAAGTGTCTCGGAAACTGATGAATGTATGTATAGGAAATGCTATACCAAGATGAGAGACCATAATAAAGGCTATTTTTTGGTAAAATAAAATATTGGGCGGTTACATTTGAAATAAAATCTAGATTTTGCATCCTAGCTCACCCTGTACATGCGTTGTTGACATTTTTTACAGCCGAAATTAAAACTAGAGGGTACTATCTATTTTGGCATGTAAAAAAATGTTTTTGATTAACTACCACTTTTTGATGTACAGTACATTAATTTAACAGCGATTTTGATATAAAAATGGTGATAACTTTTGGAATACCCTGTATAATGTTAACAATGCCTCATATTGTTAGAACGAAAATCATTAGTAGAATCTAAATATGGTTATAATATGTAGAGTGTATGTTTGCATCACTATGCGATTATAAATCAAAATATTTTCTGATCAAGGAGCATATCCTTGCCTACAACTTTTGTATACAACTTTTTTCGCTATCTTCTAAGGTAGTAGAGTGATGGGTCGATCCGGTACTAAAAAGTGACCCTGTATATATTGCTACCGTCCTACACCTACCCCACACCCCAGCTTGAAAAGGTGCGTTCTAAGATAGAGCTGTATGATGATTGTGATCGTTATTACGCATATTGCGTATAATATGTTTAAATCGAATGAATTGCGCTTACGAAACGATTTTTTCCAAAATATATATTTTATGAAATTTTTTAGGAATGGTATTGATTTGTTTTTACCACATAAACTCCGTTAGCTGATTACTGATATCACCGGACTGCGACTTGTATTTATTTCTTTATATTTAACTGCTTTATTTTAATTTATATTTTTTGAATTTTAATCTCTTTGTTGCTTTTCCTTGTGTTGATTTATGATGACCAATTATATTTATACTGATTTTAAGGATGTTTCTACATATATTCAATCTAATTATTGTAATGGTCTTTTGAATAAAATCTATATATTACTTCTATGTAATTTTTATACAGACGGACTAAGAAATTACTACGAATGCGAAGTTCCATTTATACTATACTTGATGAGGCCGAAATCTATTTCCAGCAAAACGGTTTTCCTTCTCACAATGTTCTTCCGGTTCAGCAATGGCTAGACGACGCGTTACCAGATAAAAGCATAGGGCGAAGGATGCCCATAGAATGGCCTGCTAGATCGCCTGATTTGACGCCAATAGACTTTTTTCTACAGGGCCATTTAAAATCTATTGTGTTTAGTTCCCAACCTAAAAGTTTGGATGACCTTCGTCACCGCATCATCGAAAGTGGCCATGATATCCCACATGGTTTGCAACTGTACATCAGGAATTTAAATATTGCCTATATCATTGTTTGGGCAATAACGCAACACGAAACACTTATTGCAATAAAAAATGATATTTTCGTTAATTTTTGTTTTCTATTCCAACAAATTAAGATATATAAAGATTTTTCTTTTTTTTTCGAAAACGAATCGACCAATTTATAAAAATCAAACGTCAAAATGAAGGGCTTCGACATACTTTTGAAACGAGATATTACTCGATACCCTTATCATTTGAAGAGGATGACATACTTTTGAAACGAGATATTACTCGATACCCTTATCATTTGAAGAGGATGACCATGAGCTGCGGAGGGTGCAAGGGGGTGAAGTAGTTTTTGGTTAAGAAGTTGTCCCCCTTGACAAATCTTTCGACATGTCTCGGCGTTTTTTCTTTTAGTCAGTGTTTTCGATAAATCCGTGGTAGGAAGTCTGTATGGGAGGATCTTTCGTCCTATCTCAGGTCTTTTTGACTGAAGCATTATAGAACGGTCAAGAATAACCTCATTTCACACTAGGAGAGTTAGAATTGGCCATTAATTCACTAAAACCTAGGAAGGTCTCTGATCCAGATGATATAGTCAACGAATTCCTACAACACCTAGGATCACTGGGAAATTCCTGGCTCCTCTAACTGTATAACTACTGCTGTCGCTGTCCCCAAACCAGAGAAATCTCGCGAAGGTGCTAAGAACTATCCAATACCAATATCCCTCGTCTGTTTTTCCTTCAAACCGTATGAACAGTACAGGACGTCGTTGGGTGTCACCATTTTTGGCGAGCAAAAAAGGTTCCCGTTTCACAAACATCTTGGAGGAGCAGTAAAGAAGTGTCACCATTAGAGCAAAAAATGTTTTGTGGCTCCTACCTGCTATGAAAAAATCGAACAAGTAACGGTCCTACCCAGGGGTACCTGACCTGTTTGACTATTCGAAATATTCAAAGCCTGTTTTTATCTACAAGGCCTACAAGGCAAGTGACACCCATAATCTGGACCCCCCCCCAAAACCAAATCCTGGACACGTGCCCAAGCACCTGCTTGGGCTTGATATATTTTTTGCTGGCTATTATCCATTCTTTGATATCAAATATATCATATACAGAATAATAAATCCCCCCCGAAGTGAAATCCTGGCTACGGACCAGAACAGACCGTCCCGGTCCCTAATGCATTTATAAATTTCAAAAATAAATTGAAAATTTTACGAAAACTTACGTAACTTTATCAAGGATAAACATGATATATGTTATTCACACTATTATTATAAATGTAGTTTTTGAATGGCCGACACCTAGGCGGGTTGCCACATAGTGGCAGACGCTATATCTCTGTCGTGCTAATTAAACAGTGTCAAAAGTGACTACTAAAACGTGATTTTAGCTAGAATTCCGTTTTGATATAATGAAGTATATACCCATTTTTATTCAAAGACTTATTGGCAGACACTTAAGGCCCGGTCAAACAGAAGGCGTTCTTGAACGCGGCGATACGGCGTTCTCTAACACACCGCGTTATAGCATTCCGTTGTTTGTGCCAAACAAACCTGTTTGACGGGTTGATCAAAAGCGTTACACCAACTTTTATCAAGACTTCTAGTGATTCAAACATAGATGAACTCAAGGCCCGCTCAAATAGATGGCAATCTAGAACGCGGCGTTCTAAAACGCCGCGTTACAGCGTTCCGTTGTATTGTTAGATAAACGCGGTAACGCCGCGTTCTAGAACGTCCTCTCTAACGTGCACCGACACTTATCTTCTCGCTGCGCTTCTACAGCGCCATAGCCATAGCGTGTTGTCCTCAATCAGTTTACTATAACCCCCACTTAACTACGCCTGTGCTTTCATAGATCAATCATTGAAACCGAAATTAGTATAAATATTAATAATTGTCACGAGATCACAGGATAATAATTTACAATCAACTATTATTATTTTCAATTTATTTAGTGTTTCCTTACATTACAAGGATTTACAAATAATTTAAAACTACATTATCAGAAAAAAACGTTCACTTCTACAACCATTTCCTTACTATATACAGTTATCCAGTATTTGAATAATTTGTCTGTATTTACACGGCCACATGAAGAAAAACCAAAGCCAGCTTTTCAAACTTCTGGCCTTTTTCTCTTGTGAGCAAGAAATTATCAAATCAGCCAGGTCTAAACCTTGACAATTCAGATTAAGACCATATACTATAGTACTATACTATGCCATCTTTAGTTACTTAGCAATGCGTGCATCGCTAATTCTTTGACTGATAATACCACTTATAATTTATAATACTTGTCTCCCTATTCTAGTAACTGATAAGGAGACTGACACTTACGTGTGGTAAGCCGCCATAGTGACAAAGTGACATATTGAGGTTAGGGAAAAATCACGGTATTCGCAAAAAGCTAGATACTTTAGGCCTTTACGGAAACAGTGATCCAGATCCGGATCGATCAGTTATCTGTCAAACAACTGTAAAGTGGGATTTACGAATCCATGGATTTAACGGATATCGAACAAAGAAAAACTTTGTTTAAGAATAAAAAAAAACAGATGGTTAGGAAAAAAGCTACAGATCTGTATAACCCAATCGGGATCACTTACCGTACAAGCGAGAACTGACCATATTTATGACTGATCCTAGATCACTTTCCGAACGTCAGGATCAGTTATCCAAGTGATTGGGTTAACCCGATCATAGCTTCCGTACAGGCCTTTTAATCGTGATATCAACTTGGAATTATCGATAGAAAACATTCCTATATACCTCATACAGAGCATACTTAGAATTTGTCGCCCGTAGATTTAATAGTGGACAAAATTTTTGAGGCAGTTTTTTAAAAGCTGTGCAACTTTTGTTTTTATGGAAGAAATTATCTGTTTTCATATAATGGTCCTCGATTTTTGTTTACATAAGTATGATTATAATTATATGGTCTTAATCTGAGACATCTATTCATAGCCTCGTTGATTTCGAAAGCATTTCTCTTGCGGTTTAAGCATATACCTCTATGTTTACCGGTTACTGAATGGTGTTATTTGTAAGCCAAAAAACTAAACTTGTTCAATAATTCTATATTTACAGCATGTACACTTCATTCACAAAACGTATTAAAATAATTAAAAGAAGGATAATTTAACAATGATTCTGATAAGAATAACGTATTTTAGGCAATGCTTATAGTACAGAGTCTATACAACTAGAGCCTTTTTAGGTCGAATTTGAAATTAAATGTCTCACATGAACAAACCTAATATACAGGGTGAGTTTTTTGTACCGGATCAGTTGATAACTCCACTACTGCAGAAAAAAGTGAAAAAAGTTGTACATAACAGTTGTAGCCAAGGATATGCTCCTTGCTCAGAAATATTTTGAATTATTCAGGGTGATGCATAACTACGTGGTGATGCAAACATACATTTTTTTTTAAATGGTACATCCTATATATTATTCCATATTTAGATTCTACTAATAATTCCTGTTCTTAATATATTAGGTATTTTAACATTACACAAGGTATTTCAAAAGTTATGACCATTTTTATAGCCAAATCGCTACAAAATGAACCTACTGTATATCGAAAATTAATGAATCAAAAATGACTCTTTTTCCATGCAAGATGGTAGTTTTAACACAGGCTGTAACAAATGTCGGATAGAATGCAAAAACTAGATGTTTCTCTTTTATTTAAATGTAACCCGCCATATTTTATTATAGCAAAAAAATGCTTTCAATATGCTCTTTCATATTTGTATAGCGCCTCATATACATACATTCATCGGTTTTTAAGATATTTCGATTTTTCTGCAAATTTTAAATACATCTTCTATTTGTGTACTGAAATCTATTTATTTTCAGGAACTGCAATCGAATTTTATTTGTATTTAACGGACAAGTAAAGTGTAAGGCCATAATAGTATTTGATGAAGTCAAACCCCTGAATTATCGAGACACTATAAGTCAAGTATGCTGAGGAAACAATTTTATAGACGTGAGCATAATTATCAGGTAGGTTATGAAATATTAACTGACCCAGTCCGAATAAAACGATTCTTCAATCTTTCAAATGCATCAGTTTTAGAGTGTCTCCGTTCTGGATAGTTGATAGTTGATACATTCTAGGGGCAAGTAGGAAATTTCTCAAAGGTTCTCCTAAATACCCCCTTTTTGTCCTTCCACAGGAAAATTCATTTTTAAAGCTCTGTTTTCACACAGTACGAAATTATTGACAGGTTATGAAAACGGCCAATATTTCAAATCCTACCTGATAAACAGGGGTGGCGCGTGCCTCGATAAAGTGGGGGGCCAAAAACAACCAATATACAGGGTGTCCCTGAATTTCCTTGACATGTGATATTTTCGTAACAAGCAATTTGGATATAAAAATGGTCATAACTTTTTAAATACCCTGTATAATGTTACAATGCCTTATATTTTAAGAACGGGAATCATTAGTAGAATCTAAATATGGAATAATATGTGATTTATAAAAATGTACATTTGCATTACCACGTAGTTATGGATCACTCTGTATAAATCAAAATATTTTCTGAGCAAGGAGCATATTATTGGCTACAACTTTTGTATCAACTTTTTTAGCTATCTTCTGCAGTAGTGGAGTTATCGACCGATCCGGTACTAAAAACTCACCCTGTATATAGCTCCTAAATACTTTAAGCAGTGCCTGTATCCAAATGTTCGCCACCATATGATGAGCATTAAAGTAGGTCACTAGCATTAACAGAGTGAAAAAATAAACAACATCAAGTTACAGTTGACATAAAAATAAAACTTTGTGTACAGGCCGACTGGGTGAACTTATTCAGATAAAAACATAAAACTCAAGTGGAATTATTTTGTAAGGCTTACGTGGCCATTGTCTGATGAACTGCTCGTACTTAGGCTGTTCAGCCGGCGTTGGCACGCTTTGTTGCTTGTCGTTTCGAGGCCACAAGTGGACGGCATCCTTAGAAGTTGTTACTTGGTCGGCAACTTTCCAGAAACTTAGACCGGGTCAGCGGTGTCATCACTTGTCTCCCTGTATCTCTCTCCTCTCACCCGCATCCTGGGTATTTGTGTCCCTTAAGCATCGGTCACACGAAGCGAATACTCGCCGCGAGTAAAATAGCTGCGAGCAAATTCGCTGTGTGACACGGTACTCGCTGCGACTGAAAATTACTAGCCGCGAGTAAAATCGCTGCGAGTGGAGTTGATGAATATGTTTAATTACATCGCCGCGAGTGCACTACTCGAGGACTCGAGCGAGTCGTGTGACAGCTGACAGGGCACTCGCTACGAGTAAGCATTCGCAGGGCAGTATGTTGTATGAATGGTTGCCGCGTCCACCTACGCAAAGATATCTCTGGGAAAAGCGTTTGGCATCATGAGTGAAGTGAAGAAGCAAGACACGTTGAAATGGGGCAAGTTGACATGAAGAGCTGTGGGATACAAACAATAAGAACTATATGGGCAAAATTACTGTGAGGATGGATTTTTGAAACTTTACAACGAATTGGTTGATTCGTCAGGGACATTTAAGAGGGAAAATAAAAAATTCACAAGATACCCATAGAGCCGAAGTGAATAAAATCAAAAAGGAAAAGACGTTGTCTAGATGACATGCCGGCAACTTTTTCACGTTAGACTGATCGTGACGCGCATGTGACAGGCAAGCAGCGAATGACCAGCGATTTTTTACTCGCTGCGAGTAAACTTGTTTCATGTGACCGCTGCTTTAGGGCGGGTGTACATATCCTGTTGGGCTTTTATGGTTCTTCTTTGTTGTTGATGTTGATGAAACCCAATGGCCTCTCTGTACAATCGGGAAAAATATGGTCTCCGCAAGAACCTGTGTCCTCAAATTTTAACTTGTGGTCACCACTTTCTTGGAGTACATGGTTAGCCAGCTCAGATTTTTCTGTTTGACCTAATCGGCGAATTGTGCTTACCGTTCAGACGAAAAAATCTGCACTAGCTGGAAATGCACTCCAAAAACGCGGTCACCGCAAGATACAGTAATTTGAAAATACCCAGGTTTTTGTTACAACCTCCTCATATTTCGCTCCATCGCATATAGAGGTCATTGAGACTCACAAACATAAAAAAACTTCACGACCAAAGAAGCATATAAGCTCAATAGGATATGGAAACCCGCCATAAGAGACACAAAAATAAGATGCGGGGGGAACGATACAAGGATCGGCACTGCCCAGTGTGGGCACCCCCACTCCTGGCTCGGGGTAGACAGGTGGTGATGCCGCTGACCCGTTCGCAGTTTCTCGAAAGTCGCCGAACTGGTAACAACTTCTGAGAGTGCCATCCACTCGTGGTGGCGAAGCGTCAAGCAATGAAGTGCGCCGGCGCCGGCCGAATAGCACAAAAACCAGCAGTTCATCAAGTGGAATTAACTGATTATAAGAATATACACAGCCTTTTTTGATCGGAAATGATATCGAAAAAAAAACAGCCAATTCTGTGCTTTTAAACTGCAAGTACGGATCAAATTTAATAATCTCTACGGTTTTTGAGTTATATTCATCCTCATATCCTCTTATAATTATTGAGAAAGAGAAGGAAATGATAATTACAACTTGTATTTCGGTTATTATCAACTTTTGTAGTGAGGTAAGTTTGGTTAAATCTCAATATTTTTACTCAAATAATTTGCAGTTTCGTTGTGTACCATCAATTAGGGGACAGCCTCTATAGTGTACTGGAATTCTAGCCACTTTCGAAAAAGAACTTCATTATACTACAAGTTATAGCTGCACCAGTTTGAGACACTCATAGAAACTGTGCTGACTGAACACAACACATGTATGTAAATAGTGGCATAAAAAATCGTACCTGGGATGGACTCTTTTGAATCCTTTGTATTTTTCGACACTAAATGATGGGCCTATATACATTTAAAATTTTATGCTAGGTAGGAAAAACCTAGAATTCTTAATTCTTTTCGGTTACACTATATCTCGCATATGACAAAAATAAATGGACTGAAAAATATTTACGATTCCTAATAAATCCCACATTCATCGTCACATCGCAGTAAGTAGTTTAGTTTATACCATCTACATATCTCCTAAACTGAAATATATCCACCTTAATTCTTCTTCTTAGCCTACTTATGTTTGCCATTTGCGAAAGACCGCTTGTAGCATGAAAAAAGGGTGTTTGTGTCTAGCCCCTAAATATATATATACTAGCTATCATTCTGATAGAATAGGTTTTAGTATCGAAACATATGTAGGACCAACATGGTCCAACATCAGCTAAAGAGCTTTTTTTGAAGTTGCTGTGTAATCAAGAAATCTTTAAAGTTATAGCTATTATATACTTTGAATACATTACATAAAATATATTATCATCTTAGTGAATACTTCAACGTGGGCCTCACATCTTTCCAGTTATGTACACAAAGTTTATCGACAGAAACATACAAAAGGTCAGAGTGACACTCATAATTTAAATATGCGATACACTAGGAAAAATAACATTTAAAGATTGATGACAATTCTGAAAGAGGCCAGATTGATAACTGGACTAGAAGACCGGTTAATGAGAACAGCCATTGAGTGAGAGCAGCTAAAGTGACACTTGATCCTTTGGTGTAGCACTGACCAACACTACACAGTCTAAACACGCACAAACCCCGTGTTTCGATCTTACTGAATAGTAACTTCTAATTGTCCAAAGGTGTACAGCCAATCGTAAACTGATCCCCTGAGAGCCTCTATTACTTGTCGCAGGGGCACGTCAGATTATTATTCATTACACTGCTCGACCTCTTTGTTATTTCCAAGCTTCCATATGAGTCTAATTTCCAGGACTACACTACGAACTAATGTCCACTTTCAAACACATGTTCGGCGACCCAGACTTATCTGTTCTATCAAACCATAAATCTACGATATGTAGAATAAACTGTAATATCGATTAGGACTATATTTAAAGAACAATACATATCGCATATTTACGATATGATAGAATACATAAGTCTAGCGTAGCGGAATATGTGTTCGAAAGTGTAGATTTAAATAATTTTGAATTATTTCGCTGTTTAGTAAACTTCAAGAAACTAGGCCATAAGGAACCTTTGAAATGACTAAGAGATCGGGCAATGTAATAAGATCCCTTTGCTTTCTTAAAGCCTGAGTGTCCCTCCGACAGGTATTAAGGTTATTGTTGGCTGCACCCGCTATGTATAAATAGAGACAATTAGGAGTTTATGTTTGGTCTAAATCTTCCTCTGCAAATACATAGTTAGCTAAACATATGTCGCGTTTGAAAAAAAATCGGTTAGACAAGTGGTTAAACTGTGTAGGTAGTATTTGTTTGATAGCAGCTAGCCTGGAAAGTCAAGTTGACAGAATGTAGAGCAAGGGAGTATTCCGTACATAGCATATGAGTTAAAAAACATTAGAGGCTCCCATTATGCAACCCCGAAACTCGAACAATATATATAACAATTATGTTGACAGGTCGGTACTTCAAACTTCGTATCAAAGAGACAGGGCGAACATTTTTCTGTTATTTTTTTCTATAGTCTTTCTGAAAACAAAAGCCTCAAGTTTGAGAACACCATTTATAAGCAGCAGGAAGGTATACAAACAGCAGCCTTTATACCTGATGATGGTACACATCACATGAATCAAAATGTCATGAGGCGTAAGCCTCTAGACTCCTGGGGCTCGTTCATGGCAACACAGAAGACAACGAATATTCTTCCGATACATCAATCTTTTATTGTTCTGAGTAAACAGGTTGTTGTTAAGCGCATAATACAGGATGATTGCTAATTCGACACGAATATTTGGGGAGGTGATAGTAAAGGTGGTGAGCTATAAAATTGACCATATAACAAACACCATATCCAATTCCTAATAGTTTCCGGGATAAATTGAATTTTAGAGATATCCATGAAAATGCAGACCCCCAAACGAAAACCCTAATAATACAAAGTTTTATTCTCGGATTTTGGAATTTTTGGTATTAGTCCTTAGAAAATACGCTATTACATCATTATCGACTAAAAGCAAGTGATCATATGTCAAACACTTGGCGAGATAGCAGTCAGCCCAACCAAAGGGTTATTTCTGGAACTTTTCATGTCTACGCGAGACAGGAACCTTTAGACGATGCCCCAGTGATGCCGGTAGGAATCGTGTATATGATCTTGAAGATAAACTGTTGCAAATCGCCTCAATACGGTATTTCGCAGTAGAAGGTGTGGTTCACTGCGCACACGACCGGTCTGTATCCGTACGATGACATGCCAGTACATATTTTTAAAAAAGGCGATCCTGTCAGAAGAATGGATTTTTGTTGATTTATACTTCATGAAGATGCCGAAGATGCAACTATTTTAAGTAGGAATCTGGACGGATGAGTCCATACATAATTGAAAATCTATGGATACAGGATACTTTATAACGTGGCCTGCATGTTTTGCTTGCTTTGTAAGACGGATCCATGTTGAATTACAACTTGAAGTTTTCTTCAAAAATTATATAATTTTGAGACCCTATACCGAAGTTTTGGTTAACCGATCACTTTTTATGACCAATTATGATGCAAAAAGGTCTAGGAGGCGGATTACTATCTGCTCTGACAGTCAGGCAGCCATCAAAGCACTGAGTGCTTGGAAAATAACGTCGGGACTGGTCCTGGAGTGCAGGAGGGCTCTTGACGACATCTCAGCTAAACACAAGGTATCACTGATGTAGGTACCTGGCACGCTGGGGTAAAGGGTAATGAAATGGCGGATCATCTGGCCAGGATGGGATCCGGCAACAGTTTTGTGGGCCCGAAACCAGCCTTAGGCCTATCTGCAAACTTGATTAGGAAAACAACTGGAGAGTGGATCCAGAATCAACACTCTCTGAGATGGAACAACATCTCTGGTCATCTCCGTCAAGCCCGGGAACTATTAGCAGGGCCTGCAGAGAGAATAGGACGATTTTGTCTCTCTCTGGATAGGAGTAACTTGAGATTGCTAGTAGGCCTATTAACGGGTCACCACACCTTCAGGCGTCACTTGTTTGTGATGAGGGTGGTCAACGACCCAACGTGCACGTGGTGTGGTGAAGAGGAAGAATCCTCGGCACACATCTTGTGTCGCTGCGAAACCCTGGGTCATCACGAGCAGACTATGCTGGGCTCAAGAACATTGGAACCAATATATACAAAACGGATAGGACCTAAGAATGTACTTGCCTTTGCCAAAAGGGCAGGTCTTAGGAACTAGCGCGGATAGAGGCGCAAAAGGGCCCATCGTGTGGCCTATGCACCAGCCACATTCCGTGCTGGATAGCCTCTGGTCCTTATTCATTCATTCGAGGGTCCATATTCATTAATGATGCAAAAGTACCCATAACAAGAATTAGAAATCCGATGACGAGTTTTCCCCAAACGGTCTGTTGAAACTTCGGAGATCCATTATGCTTTTGGAGCTTAAATGCAATCTTATTGCCCGAGTTTACCACATTTAAATCAAGTATATGGTACCAATTGATGATTATTACCGTAAAGTGCACAGTTAATTATTTGGTGACTTTTTAAGATACATTCATTTTTTGTAATGTTTCTTCAAGTCACTCGTCAACACATGATGTTTTTGACACCATCACGCGAAGTGTTTATGACTTGATCACATTCTTTTAGTCAATAATGACGTAATAGCATATTTTCTGAGGACCAATACCAAAAATTCAAAAATCTGACAATAACCTTTGGTTTTATTAGGGTTTTCGTTTTGAGGTATGCATTTTAATGAAAATCTCTAAAATTCATTTATCTCGGAAACTATTAGGAATTGAACACGTTATATCGTCAATTTTATAGGTTACCACCTCTACTATGACCACCACAAATATTTGTATCGAATTACCAATCACCCTGTATATATCCTAATAGTGAAGAAATATTTATTAGACTTCCAAACATCTACCGAACCTGTCCAGCGCTGATGGTATGAAATGGCTCAGATATCAGTACTTCGACCATGTTTTTTGATATCACTACGTAATGTTACATATTAAATGATCTGAATGATATATTACTCCCAGCATTTATCTGTCAAATTTCAACTACCTTCACCAACGCATGATGCCTCATTTCCCCAGTGTCAATTTGTGGTACATGTTAAATAATCTAAGCGACATAGTTGTACTGGTTGGGATTATCCTTGTCCCTCTCCATGTAATCCCTGTCAATAAGAGATTCTATTCTCTTCTTCAAATCAGCAGGCTGAAAAAAATTTATAATATAAACGACATGCACAAGAAAAGAGACACATCTAAAAATGTGCTATTCTTTAGGAGAGTTTATTAATTCATTATTATTATTATTATTATTAATAGTTCGTAAAAATTGTCGAGCAGCACAATATCAAAAATACCATAAAGAAGTATCGACACCTAAGCTAAAAGTTTGTGTGTGTCAAAATGAGTTATTACTTTCTTAGATGGAGTCGATCTTTAGCACAACGCAGTTTAACTGTAACGATGATATTGTCTTTTATACAAAAAGTTTTGTTTTATTTATGAATCACAGTAATTATAAAATAAAAACTAAAAAAATAAAATATAAACAATTATGATAAGACGTGAATCCTTAAACTAAGGGAGAGAGAACACGATTAGTGTATAGTAGTAGTAGAACGATAGAAACTAGATTTACAAAGTTTTCAGATATGTCATTTGTGATGAGTTTTTTAAATTTATATTTTGTTTTTATTGTATAGTAAATGGATACTATTAGTTATTTAAAGAATTTCTGTTTCGTTTAATGCTTACCAAGAAAAGAGGTTTAATAGAACATAAAAATGTTTCCTTTTACCTCCCACACCGATAGGTATTTTGAGTATTGTGATCGCGAAAATGTTCGATTATGAAATAGTAAGCTTTTTGGGCGTTTTATGGTATCTACATAACGAAAATTCATGTCACTCATTTCCGTCAGTCTTTCTGTTGGCGAAATTTAAAAATATGTGAAATTTAAAACGAAAATGAAAAAATATCTTCTCAATGCATAATAAATAACTTCTTTTATTACCACAGCACTAGTTTCTTTTTTGTAACTCTGGTCAATTGTCATTATACTTACTGTCTTAATTTTTTATTGATAGTTTTTTTTATTTTAATCAATTTAATTTAGATAACTAAGATAATTGCATGCGACGAATTTTTATCTGTATTTATATTTTTTGATGTCCGTCAGGTTAAATAAGGTCCTGATTATCTATTTATATATTTTTCTAGTCGGGTAAGCGGCCATGTAGAAAATGAATTAAAGTGATGTCTTTTTGTTTCATTTATGTATTTTAGTTTCTTTCACCTCAATCTAAAAATCTACCCTCTGCTGCCTTAATAGTTATTTGGTCAATGTTTTTACTATTTAATTGCAGTATTATACCTTTTTGAAAAGCTAAGGAAACGTAGAAGTCTTTAAACCCATTTACAGGATAAGATCCATACAATTTTTCTTTTTAAATCGTTTCCAAGTTGAGTTGTCGAACAGATTTCTCGAGCTGTTAGTGGTAGGTTCTGTTTTGATTAATCATTTTTATTGACTGATATGCCTTCCAACAGATACACCGAAAAAACAGACCCTACTAGCCCTAATCCCAAGATATTGGATAGACAGCCAACAAATAGAGGATTTTTACTGAAAATCTTTAAAATCCCATATCTTTATAACGGTTACAGTTCGGACGCCATATTATATAGCCAAATCAATCAGAAATGACCTAAATAATAACGTCCTTCAATATGCCGCACTACTTACCCAGTAACCCTGTATAATAGTATACCTAGCATCAATATGATGTTCGCTAAAATATCTAAGTTTGCCGATCACTGGCTTTCAATCTATACTCTGTTACCTGATAGTTTAAACTGACTTGACGTCTATTTGATAGGTATCAGCTGACGGAGAAGTGTATCTCAAATTTAATTTTTTACTAGTGGTGTTGATTGGCAAACCTGCGATCAGGACCGTATCAGTATCTAATATTCTTACTGAATAACTCATTGCCAAAAAGTAATGACTATTTCTGTAAACAAGAAATCGCTTCAATATCTATTCAGACCAGCCATACTGATATACTGAAAAAAACGCCGGATGTTCCGAGAAATGTAAAATAAGCATAGACGAAAACGTCATCAAGTGTCAATTACTCATCATTAGCAGTACTCAGTACAGCCCTGTATTCTTTTAAAGCTTAAAATTGATACGTCAAGACTCATTCTGGGGTATTTTTAGTTATCACTAGACGAACAGCTGTTCGCTGTTGACACGGCTGACAGTTTAAAGTATCGGTAATAGGGTATATATACATACTGATTATGTAGCATCCTAAAGTAAAATATCCTCACCTTAACTGGAAACTTAAGCTGTAGGTACAATTCGGTTATCAGCAGATTGTGACTAAGAGTTTTACGCATTTTCATTATTCTCACGATAGCAGCGTCAATTTGATACTGCCTGTCTTGGAATACGCGCTCTTCAGTCGCCTTCTGCTCTTCAGTCTGAAAATCATAACATATAAAGCGTATTAGTGTAGCCAACCTATAAGTCGACTCTTGAAAAAGATACATGGTCGATAAGAGTCATTCCAGATGAGAGTTTGCAAACAAAATTTCTTTCTATAGTCCAGGCGATAGGGGTCTTTTGACAGCAAAAGGTCGGACAGAAACCTACACCTAAGTTTGCGACCTAGGGGGTCGCCGCTCGAGGGGTAGGGGTAAAAACTCTGCTTAGCAACGATTTTCGAAAAATAGCGTCGTTTTGGTAAGCGATATGTAAAAAAGCTTCAAAAGATTTATGGAGAGAACAAAACTCTGCATAATTTCGGTCTTTACTTTTTTTCGTGTGCGACCAATGGTTTCCGTTCTACAATGCGTCAAACTTAGGGGTTGATTTGTGTTTTTCAATAAAACTAGAATTTTTGTTTCCCTAAAAGAATGGCAGCTTTTCATTCATTTATGATCTGCAGCTGACTAAACTCACACATTTGGTTAAAAAAAAAATACATTTACGAACACACCGCTACCTACTACCGATATGTGCTATTGAGAAAAATATCTTATTTGTGCATACTTTTAGTTAAAATGATACAACCTTGGCGTTGTTTAACTGAGATAAGATTCAATGTGCGACCTCTGGGGATTGTGGTCGAGGGGGGATAGCCAAAAAACACTCCCATGCCCAAATGGTACAACGATGAGAAGAAATACAAGGATGCCGATTTGCCAAGGAAACCATTGCAGGTGTTAACATGGCACTATCCAAGAAGTAATTAGCGAAGACCAGACCAAATCTACGTCTCATAATACCACTGTCAACTCAGGATACACCTCAACACTATGCGGTTAACACCCTTATGCTCCGTAAGTCCGTTGCGCGATTAGTTACGTAAACCTGGATTAGATTATTTGTTTACTATGCACCGCAAACTAACAATTTTGTCACTGTCACTGTCAAAACAATCTTGCGAACACAACCTTGCCGTATCTCTAATCTGAATTAGTTAATCTCTTGACGGTGCATGGCTAAAACCCAAAGATTAGCAAAACGTGATTAGGGAATTAGGATTAGAATCGCCAAACGGTGCATACGGGTGTAAGTGACACACCGATATGTATATTGTGTGAAAACGAACACGAAACTGCGGAACACGTCATATGTGAGAGCCTAGAGTTATCTTCTATTAAGAGTGTGCTTTCGGCGAGTCTTGGCCTATACCTGCCCACATAAGAGAGATGTCCCCTAGCGACTTGTTCACCTTCCTACAATTGGCAGGATGGACGATGACCTGAGTAAACAACTCCCTGAGAGGATGCACAATGGCCAGTTGTGGCCTAAGTCCAGTGGGACCACTCACCCTCCCCACTCTACAGATACAGATGTACAAAATGTAGAGGTCACTACTCTCTACATTTTTTCAAATAGTGTAACAACAGTTAGGCTGGCTGATCATTTTCTAATTTTTTTTTTTGTGGTTAAAATGAGCCGAGGTAGGATGGGGTCTCGGATAGGGTGGTTGGGAAACATTTCATTGTCCTTTAAAGATTATATTTAAAGATTATACTGGTACAGTAAAACCCCGATTATCCGTGCTCCACGGGACCGGACGAGGCGCGGATAACTGAAAAGCACATGCATTACATACATATTTATGTACATACGTACATATGTATGTATGTATATGTTACGGCCACTGTTGTAAATTGAACACTGACGACATTGGCCGGCCGTTAACGTTACAAGTCAAATATGCAGGTCAATATCGTTATTGCCCAGGCTGTAACGAGAATGACCGTCAGTCGTGGACAAGGTTGAACATATTTTAGTTTTTGCATCTTTGTCCGGCCATTCACGACATGGACCATCAATGCATGGGCAAAGTTGATATTACAGATTAGAGCACTTATTTGAAAAAATATGAAGAAAATTAAAAAATATATTTTCATCGTTTCACAAAAAATCGGAAGAAAACTTGAAATATCAGATACCTAATCATAAAATATGACAACTTAAAATATTAAAACATGTCTACAAAAACTAGATCAAAGCATCCACTAAGCATTTTTATTACAACATGGTCACCGTGACACTTTGAATTGCAGATTTTGCCATTGGCCCGGCACGCACATTTTTTATTTTCGCAGCCACCATTACTTATCGCAACCCTTGTATCCTTGGCCTCCAAAAATTGTATTTTGTCTTACAGTTTCTCTAAGTGAAATTTCTTTCCGTTTAATACAGTCACTGAGGTTTTTCAATAATGTAAGCGTTTCCAAACATGGACTGAATTCGCTTCGTGTAAATTTTTGCTTGATGGCTCCTTTGTTTGTGGAACTTGATTCAAATCATGACAGCCCACTTTTGAGTGGACATTAACGAGATTGCCCGGGCAAAGTTGTAAAAACGTAAATCAATTCCCAGTTTATCAACACTGCCCAGTTTACATGGATATTCACGCTATTGGCCGGTCATTATCAGGACGTCCCATCCGCTGTAATAGGACTTTCACGACAATGGCGGGCCAATATCGTTAAATACCGAAATATCATCTTTGACCGTAACATATATACATACATATACCCTGTGCCAAGGTACCGTACCACACACTCGCACAAAGTTACGACAGAAAAGTCAAAGACATATTTTTTATCCTGAATCAACTAAAAGAGATAAATGGAATACTAACTGTTTTAACCTATTCTGAATCTGAGCATTCCTCATTGGTTTCAAATAATGTCAAATCTAATTCTAAGCCATTTATCATATTTTCTTCTTGCTTGAAATACTTTTTTACCTCTTCATTTGAACTTGCATTTTTTTTTATTTACCACCTATCTTTTCGGAGAAATGAAAAGGACTGAAGTGATTAGAGGAATACGTAATAATCTCAATCATAAACTTACCGTCTCTTTCATCTGAATTTGATTAATCTTAATCCTGAACAGTTTGTTAGTGAAATCATTGTTAAACCTAAATTTATCGTTATCTTCTATATCTCGCCCCTTTGGAATCTTATTGAGGACCCTAGCTTTTCCACAAGCTAGTGACTGTAGTGTTCGTCTCAATTCCCCATCTTCAATATTTGTAGCAGCCTTGATGTACTCAAAACCAAGTTCATCATATGTATTGAACAAAAGTAGAACTAATGTTTGGAACAAAGACACCACAAGCTCTTTTGGTCCAGCCTTAAAAGAGGCTTTGAGCACACAATATCCTAAAGTCGGTTGCCACTGCAACTTCCTCCCACTGTGTTTGCTCAAGTAGAAGTCTCTGAAAACGTCTTGGAGTCTGACCATGTGTTCGGGAAGAGTAACATCCATTGGCTGGTATGTTGGCCAGTAACCCATTGTTAGTATACTGACAGTCATGTCAATAGGTGCTAGGTTACGTGCATTGACGTTGAGATGCTGTTTGAAGGCAACGTTTATATCTTTACTAAGTTCCATGTCTTTAAACATCCCTTCTAGTTTGGATGTGAAGCCTCCTCCACATTCTTGCTTTAATTTGCTAAGCATGCTCTTTTCAGCATCAACGCTCGCGGATTTGCCAACTAGGAGTCTTTTTGCTAAGTCTTTTTTATAGAAAGCTTCAAACACGTCTTTGCCATGAATGAAGCGGAACAGAACCATTATTTTGTCCAACAGTCTTTCTAACTCTTCTTCTGTTGCCTCTTTGTTGCCTGCGCGGAGTTTGTAGTCCACGAATTTGGCTGAAAAAAAAGAGGCAAATGAAAAATACTTTTCCACTATACTGAAAGATGAAAAAAATTTTTGGAAAATCTCTAAGTTTTCAAAAAAAAAATCATAGCTCGATAACTCAATAATCGCTACTCATACATAAGGGTGTTTAAGTCTCGGTACAGGCTATCTAAAATAAAAATAATAACGTCACCCGATTGGCCACCCTGTTTGCAGGGTGTAGCTGCGCCCTTAACAATCTGTGGTAGGATTTTCGTGTATTTTTTTTTATTTAGTTTTGTGAGCCCCTTTTCAAAAATTCAGGAACCGCCACTGCTTAAATCTCACCATTTATCACCAAAGGGGAGGGGGGTTAGAAATGCTAAATAAAAGATCACGTGATTAATGGACGGCCCCTGTTGAAGTACACACGTTTGAAACAAGGTGTTACACGATACCCTTGTCATTTAAAATTTTTAAGGGGATGACCCTGGGGGGCAGAGCGTAGAAGAGAGCGAAGTAGTTTTTGGTTAAAAAGTTGCCCCCCCCCCCCCTGATAAATGTTTTGACGCGTCTCGCCGTTTTTTCTTTTAATCAGTTGTTTTCGATAAATCCGTGGTTTAAAGTTTTCAAATGAATACCCTGCATATAAAAGTGAAATCCGAACACTGAGTAATGAAGAATTGCGGTTGATGAAATGTGGTAGGACTAAATACAATAATAAACGAACTCATTTGCCATAATTAGTTTATAAAAAAATACAACAGAGCATGACTGGACCCTCCATGTTGACAAATGCACTTCTCTAGCCTACGCGGCATACTCTTAATCTGGTTGTTGATAAACTCTAAAGGTACAGCCTCCCAAGCTGCCCCTCACAGCATGTTCCAGTTCGTCCAGCGTGGTCGGAGGATTGGGTAAATCGCCTATGTATCGACCCATCCAATCCCATACTTTTCCAATTGGCGATAAATCGGGTGATCGTGAAGGCCAGGGGAGTACCCTGACCTCAGCTTAATGTAGGAACCTCATCGATACCCTCGCAATATGAGGACGTGTATTATCTTGCTGGAAGGAACCCTCTTCGGGGCCTCGGACATATTGGTTCTAACACGTCATTCACATAACGTTGCGCAGTCATTGTGCCACGACTCACAAGTAAAGGTGACTTACTGTGGATGCAATGGCACCCCAAACCACTAAACCAATAGGACGGTGTACATGGCGCTCAACATCAAACTGGAGATCACGTCGTTCACCCCGTCGTCGTCTTACGCGGTCGGTGTTCTTGGCACAAATCTAACCGTTGGCGACGATGATTTGCAGTGAGTGGAAGCACTAGATGCGGACGATATGATCCTAAGCCCATTGCACTCAATCTGTGGTACACCGTGCGGATTCGAATGGGCCTCCCTATAGCTGCATACCAAGCGTCAGTAACAGCTCGAGTGGATCGCATTCTGTCTCGAAGGGCCAGTAGTCGTAGATGACGATCTTGCTCCAGAACCTCTAGCTCGCTGCATTCGCCCTTCTGCAATCCATGCGCGTCATGCTGCTACAACTGTAGCCACACTTCGCCTCATGGTTAAAGCAATTGCTCCGAAAGAAGCACCACGTTCTCGTTGGCCTACAATCCGACCTCGTTCAAAAGGGCTTAACTGCGTAAACTAGGGCTGTCGTCTTCTAGGGGGCATTCTTACACAACCAGTTCATCTCTTTTACACAACCAGCTGCTCTCTCGCCACATTTTCAACCAATATCATCGTATTTGAATCGACAAAAAGTCATGCTTTGTTTTTAAACGTCTCGCGTTTTTTAGAGGTGCCATGTAGGTAAATAGCGTCTGAATGAACAAAAAGTGTTACATATGTACTACAGATGGTACTGCCAAGCTATGTACAAATTTTCAATGCAAATATCCGTTTTTTTAGGTGTTCGGATTTCACTTGCGAGTAGTCTAAGAAAATTATAATTATAAATCATCGTTTAGGGGTGTCGGGTAGGGGGTTTAAACCATGTTAAGTATCTGGCAGCGAGTAACACGTGGTTTTAGATCGTCACGAATAAAATAAGAAAAATAAGAACTTAACTTCAACAAATCTGATATGGGATTTCGTACAACTTTGCTACCTGTTACCTGCCAAAGCCCCACCACCCAGTGGGTATTGTTCTGACCTGTACTGGGGTCATTGGGAATACACATAGAAGAACTTTCAGATTTTATAGAATTCCGAAGGTCTAAGCCGCAGGGCTCTTCCACCATTACCATAACTGTTCTCCAAAATATGGATAAGATATTCACAGAATGACACTAAAAAACTCACCTATTAACTCAGCTGGTTTATTTGTTCTCTGATTGATAAAATGTTCAAAAGCTTCTTTCAGAGAATTTCCAAATTTCTCGTTCCTGTTGAAACAGACCACAACAATATTGTCCATACAATCTTTGAAATCCAAAAGTTCCTGAACCATAGTTTTATCCTTCTCAGGATCTATAACTATAGTCTTTCCTCTCTTTTTGATATATGCATTAAAAGCACTACATAACTCTGTCAAGCCATTCTTAACACGACTAAGCAACTGGTAGAGCAATGTTAAATCATGAATTCTGTTTTCATTCAACAGCTGGTCAAGGCCCTTCTGTAGTATGTTGTTAACATGCTCACTGAGCAACTGCTTCTCCACAGTGTGTATAAGTTGGTGCTTTGTGCCTGAATCCAAGTAATGCAATACACGTTCATTTTCTTCTTGGAGTCGTTTATCAACATGGGCCAAATAGTCTGGAACCTCAAGCTGTTGCATCAAACGCTGTCCTTCAGCAGCATAGAGACGTTCAGTCGATTGCAAGAACTTCTGTTCGAAAGCGGTGTCATAGATCTGGAGATCTGTTAACATTCTCAATAGCGACTTGAGCAACGTGCGATCTACTTTATCACCTTGTCTTTCTTTTTCTATGAGCATAAGAAGCCCTTCCACAACACGAGTCTGAACTAAGGTGTTCAGGATTATATGTTTGCTGAACAATTCCAAGCCCATGTCCCATATTGATGAAATATTGGGGTTTTGGAGAACGTATGTTCGATCTAAATATAAGAAAATGCTTCTAATCATTATCATTTGATTGCAATGAGCTAGCCAGGTGTCATTCATCTTCTTGAGGAACAGAAAGCGGTCCATCGATTCTGCTAAGAATTGCTCTATATTGTGAGAAACATGCTCTTCTATAAGGTTGTATAGTTTTGAATAGAGAGTAGGCGCCATTTTGTGATTGCACATATTTTCAACTGCTTGGTAGAGCTCTTCCAGTACATATTGGTTTGGTTTAGACTGTTGTATAGCAAGAACTGCACTTCTCAGCTTTTCCCATGTTTGTTCGCGGTAGTCTTCAGGAAGCTTAGGCTCACCTGGAAAGATAATAATAATCATAATAATAATTTATTGGTATTTTATACACAAATATATGTGGTTACACAGGTCAGAAAAGAAATATGAAAATATACCGGGTGTTCATTTGAAAACTTCCCATCACAGATTTATCGATAACCACTGTAAAAAAACGCCGAGACACATCAAAAGATTTGTCAAGGGGGACAACTTTTTAACCAGAAACTACTTTCCCCTCTTATACTCTCGGCCCCCCTCTGCCATCCCCTTAAAAATTCTAAATGGCAGGGGGTATCGAGTAATAGCTTGTTTCAAATGTATATCAAAGTGCTTTAATTGACGTTTGATTTTTTTAAATCGGCCGATTCGTTTTCGAAAAAATTAGAAAAATCGTAATTTGTTCAAAAACACGGAATGATTCAAATTTATGGTTTCCAAAATAAATGTGCTCGACAAGCATACTCGTATGTATAAAGAAAGTCCCTTAGTTTCGGTAATAGGCAAGGCAATGTTCGGATGGACATAAAAATATGATTTATATCGCTAGGTCTTCCTTCGCAGGTCAGTGAACAGCCTATCGGTGTGGGAAGTAAAACGGAGAGTTCTGGATGAAGCCGCTGAAGTAAAAGTTTTGGGTCATTTCCCATAGAAGGGCATACCCAATACCCCCAAATGTTGTATGTGCAAGCATTTTGAGAAGTGAGAAGTGATTGGGTCATTGTAAAATTTAAATGGAGACACTTATTTGGGTATGGTACCAATCCGCTTGTCACTGAAACCATTGAAAACTAACTCGAAGAGAATGGAGACCTTATACTTAATGAGGCTGAAATCTACTTCCAACAAGGCAGTGCTCCTTCTCACTATGTTCCCCCGGTTCGGCAATGGCTAGACGACGCGTTACCAGATAAAAGCATAGGGCGAAGGATGCCCATAGAATGGCCTGCTAGATCGCCTGATTTGACGCCAATAGACTTTTTTTTTTCTATGGGGGCGTTTAAAATCTATTGTGTTTCGCCCCCGTTGTGAAAATTTCGAAGACTTTCGTCAACGCATCATCGAAAGCAGCCATGATATCTCACAACATGTTTTTGCAACTGTTCGTCAGGAATTTAAATACCATCTATATCACTATTTGGGGAATAACACTTATTGCAATAAAACGTGATATTTTCGTGTGTTTTTGTTTTCTGTTTGAACAATTTACATACATGAAAATTGTCTTATTCTCCGAAAACGAATCGACCGATTTTAAAAAATCAAACGTCAAAATAAATGACTTCGAAAGGCCTTTGAAACGAGATATTACTAGATACTTCTTGTGATTAAAATTTTTGAGGGAATGACCCGGGGCGGCAGTCTTTCGACATGTCTCGGCATTTTTTCTTTTAATCAGTGGTTTTCGATAAATCCGTGGCTCAAATACAATAGATATTTTCATAAATTTGTTGGGCGATACTAACTACAATGTAGGGGTTATTAATCCCTTTTTATCAGACGACTCCGCAATTTCCGTTTTCCATGGCTCTGCACACTACACCAAAGGTACCAAATAGTACTACTACCTATCGAGCATTTACAAAACATGGTAGGCTTTTGATGCATTTTTTTCTATGTGACACAAACTTGTCTTTTATTCAAAATGAAAAGTTCACTGTAGATGAAATGTTTGATTTGTTTTTGAAAATTAGTCTTGATGCCATGTATACAGCTTTTCCATGTAAAAAAAAACTTAAAATCCAAAAAATTCAAATTCAGAGAGGATATATAACATGAATGTATTGAACTAAAACTAATGACAGTTCCATCAAGATTTATCTATGAGTGCCTAATATATGCTTATAATCATAGCAATAATGTTTACCTCAACAGCTCCTTTCATGAATATGATACTAGACTAGTTAATGAAATAAGACTGGAATTTCTGAGGTTGCAAAAATCACGTTTATCAGCAAATTACTATTGTATTAAATATTTTAACAAGCTACCAAATAACATTAGAGAACTACTACTGCACACATTTAAGAACTATATAATTTTTTTGATAGAGAAGGCATATTACAGTATTTACAATAATTATAAAACATAGCAATAAAATTAGAATACATCAAGTGCCGTCTCTCCTGATAGCACTAAAATGTGTGTATTATGTTTGTGTTATATACATTATGTAATGCCCTTTCATTTCTTTAAGTACCAGATTTTTCTGCAAATTTAATATAATATGTGTTTCATACTGCTTTTTAAACTTGATTTGTATTTTAACTTTTTTATCTGCAGAAACTTTTGACTTATGTAAAGATTTATGTTTGTAAACATGAATAAATTAAATTTGAAATTAAATTGCCAAAGTAACAACTGATTTCAAAGTCACCCCTAAACAATTGTTTCCAATGAACCGATTGTTATCGAGGTTTCAAGAGATTACAGAATAAAATTTCAGAGAAATGTATTAATATCCACAGAATATCAATACAGAGAAACTGGAATTCTGAAAGTGACAGCTAAATAATAAAAAAATAAAAATTGTGCATCTTGGAGGAAAACGCAGAATATAAGACACTCTACACAGTTTATACCACAGTTTATAATCCGGTTTCCAATAATACAACCCCAAATGTGTATACTCCATGCTGGTTGTCAACAAACATCTCAAATATGTAATTAGCTAAGATCCGCATAAGACTACTACAGCAGAAATTGGTCGCTATTTGAGCATTGGTCAAGCATCTGTGAACATGATCTTAACGAAGAACAAATAGCATCCTTATCACGTCCAGCTAAATCAAGACTTCGGAAACAGAATTAATTTCTGTAATTGGGGTCGTGCTCGAGTCCATGGAGATGCACTCCTTTTTACTAGTGTGTTGTTTGCGAATGGAGCTACATTTCTTGTGAAATTGTTGACATTTCTTTTGAAATGCAGATTCTCTGTTATTATTAACGGCCATGTAAACTGGCATAATTTGCATTTTCACGCCGATGTAAATCCAAATTTTGAGAGGTTTGTTGACAACCAGCATGGAGTCTAAACATTTGAGGTGGTATTATTGAAAACCGAATGATAAACTAATGTTTTCCAAAATTGCTGAATGAAAATTTGGAAAACCTGCTGGAAAATTTACCACTGGAGCTTTTAAGAATAATGAGGTTACAGTTAGATGGAGCGCCTGCACATTTTAGTATTTCCAACCAACTGTTTTGTCTGCGAGCCATCTACGATTTTTCCAATTCTTACGCGCCATTACGGAATAATTTCAAAACCATCAAAAATAGAACCACATATGCCTAGATAAAAGTGAAAGATAATTTCATTTCGCATCCACTGATGTGAAACTTATCCTACCACCCCATCTGAAAAAAAAAATTTTAACGTTTTAAACTTTCCAAATTTGAAAATTGCTACTCTATTGATTTAATGTGCTTTTGGAACAATGATCTTACTGAGACACAAGCACGTTTCTTGCTTGTTTCAAAACCGAAAGCCGCATCTTTCTATCTGGCTTCGTTACCGAGATATTACCACTTGTTGATTGCTGAATAACTCCCAAAATTGACTTCGTAGACGTAAAGTATGATTAACAAACTGAACCTAAAAATCGATGCTGCATTCAAAAACCTAATAATAAACAGGGAGTTTTATTTAAAATAAGGAAGTTGATGCCTATTTCCGGTATATCTAGACATTTTTATATCCATATCTGTAACATGTTTTCAAGGTTTGCAAAAAAGGATTCAAAATATTTTTTTTTGTTCATCATCACCACTTTCTTGGTTATATGTATCTGGCTATTAATATACAAAGTCCTATTGATGTTTTTGGGTATACTGAAAAAAAAATAGCTTCTTACCACATTATTATTCATACTAATTCCTATAGGTAAATAGTTTTGGATCTATAAGCTTACAAATATTTAAAAATGTGTTAAAAAATACTACAATGTTTGTTGCAGGCAACTTAATAAGCAAGCAATCGGATCACAAAATGATCAGCAACCCCTAAAATGCCTAAAAACAAAGTTTGGGGTATATTTGTTTTTTTTGTATGTTGCTGATTAATCCGCCGCCATTGCACAGATTTTCAAAATTATTCCAACATTACCTACTACGATCCCACAGCATATCGCTACCCAAATTTCATCATAATTCATGCAGCTGTTACTAAGATTACGAGGCTAGAAAAACGCGACAGACAGACAGACAGACCGACAGAAATGAGTGACGTGGATTTTCGTTATGTAAACATCATAAGACACCCAAAAAGCGTATATCTCAAAATCGCCTATCGGTGTGGGAAGTAAAATGAGTAGGCTGTATATACAACGATATATAAGATATTTGTATAAGTAACCTATAATTTAACAGCAATAAGAACATATTCAAGTTCGCAAGTTATTTATGTCGCTACGTCATCCTTCACAAGTCAGTGGACAGCATATTATGAGCCTATCAAGCTGCCAAACTAACAACGTCAAAAGTTACCCCTAAACAATTGACAGACAATCTATACAGAAAAACTGGATTTCTGAAAGTGACAGCTGAATACCTAAAAATAAAAATTGTGCACCTTCGAAGAAAAGACTGACGATAAGTATACAAAATGGCGTCAAGTGTCTTGACTTTCCAAACACTGTCGGTACTAACAAAAAATTTGGAGTTCCATCCCTACACCATGCTTATCAAAAAAGTAAACAATGATTAGGGACCTTTAAAACGTTTAAAAACGAAGTTTTAGCGAGTAATACGGTGTCACAATTTCAACACAATCAAGTCTGTAGTTTCAAAGTTACACGTTATAGCATTATAATATGTATATGTATCAAATTATTCCACAGATATAAACTTCAAAGGCAACATTAGGATAGGTCTAACAAGCACACGATATCACCAAAGTCAATTTTTTCAGCGCAATGTAGTGTTTTATGAATCAAACAAATTTTTGAGTTTTAAAAGCCTCCACCGCCCCGATTTCGCTCTCTCCAAAAAAAATTAAAAAGGATCAGGAATCAAAAACGAAGTTTGAAGGGGTTCGGATAATTTTGTGTTTTTTAGCAAATTTCTAAGCTGCCAATGTACCGATTTGCCAAATTATAGCAGCTTCATGGGCGTAGCCAGGTATGGGCAGGGGGGGACAGGTGCCCCCCGCTAGCAGGCTATGGGTACTACATGCTACGAGTCCGATTTAATCGAAAAATGTAGCTAGGAGTTCATTATATGCATTGGTTTAATAGCCAAAGATTCAGGTATACTGGAACCTGTTGTTGATGCATTACACTCAAAGACCATCGACATGGACGCATGCATAAATAATATCAAAAGAATAAAGGATCATTGTAGTTCGTAGTTCAGTTCAGCCAGAACTGCATCTGCCATTAGAACTCATTTACAAGTCCTGCAACATCGCTGCAACTACCGGTCTGAGTCTCCAGGAGATTCTTAGGAGCAGTCAGTTTTTCTTCTTTGTTTAGATTCCCCTATATCTCATATCTACACTGGAGCAACATTTTGCTGATAAATATTTGCCTCCTTTTGGATAGTTGGGAACCCCCAGACTGTTCAGTTTAGCCAACAGAAGATCAAGATTCACCCTAGCAGAAGCCTTTGTATAATCAGTATAGATTGAATCAACCTGGAGCTTGTTCTCAAAAGCCGAGATTATAAACTTTTCATATATTAATAGCTTTGTGGCTGTAGATCTACCTGTAACGAAACCATGCTGTTAACTACAGATAATTTGGCGGATATCCCAGGTTAATCTTTTCGATACTAGGCAATCCAGCAGCTTAGAATTTCAGATTGTAGGCATACTGCCCCATAGTTTTAACATCATTTTTATTGCCAGATTTATGTATGGGCGCTAAAAAGCTTTCTTTCCAATAATGAGGAAAAATACCAGAATCAAGCGATAGATTTAAAATAAATAGGAGTGGTTTTGCGATAGTAAAAATGCATTTTTTTAACCCTTACCCTAGTTCCCAAGTCCAGCCCTCATAGCAAAGGTGACGATGGCCTTGGGTCCTGTCCATCTTATATCCTCTGGTTCAAGATCCCTAGTCTGCCTGTGATACCCAAGGGCTTCACAGCTACATAGAATGTGTGCCAAGGATTCTTCCTCCTCGCCACAGTGTGTACACATCGGATCACTTGGCACCCTCATCACATACAAATGACATTTGAAGATGTTATTTCTGGATAGCAGGCCGACAAGTAACCTAAGTCGGCTTCTGCCTAGTGAGGGACAGAACCAGAACCAGGGGTCATCCCTTTGTAGTTCAGAGAAGATGGCAGAGTATCCCCTGCCAGGGTTCACAAAAGGACCAACTGCCTTGACTCCACAATCGAATCGCAGACACCCTTGCCTCCTCTTGAACTACCAAGTCAAGTGGGGAGAGATTCAGCAGTGCTTCTAGCACGCTCAATGGAGTCATGCATACTGCACTTGTTATACTAACACAAGCCAAGCATTGAATTTTATTTAGATTTGCTTTGACTGTATGTATCCTCACACATGGCCACCACACCAGTGATCCATACAATAAGGACAGCCTAACCATTGTAGTATAAAGCCAGAACATCACGTTAGGAGTCAAGCCCCAATTCACTCCAACACACTTTCTAAATGGGCACTAGCCCGTTAATTGAAAATAAATAAATAAATAAACAACCCTTCTGCATGCCCATAACGAATTACGTGCCTTATTGACTTTATGTTCTACATCAATACTTTAAACACATCTAAGTTGTTGAAAAAAACTGATTTCGAAGTCATCTCTAAATAATTGTTTCCAATGAAAGTTGTCATTAAATTACAGAATTTCAGAGAAATGTATTAATATCCTTAGATAATCAATATAGAAAAACTGGAATTGTGGAAGTAAGACCTGAATACCTCAAAATAAAAATGATGTATTATGAAGTAAAACAATGAATATAAGGTAGAGCATTGTTATATAAGTGTAATATAAAAGTTGCCGACATTTTGACAGACCCAAAAGTCCAATATTGGACGATATTTTTACATTTGAGAAGAATCAATTAGTGTCCACAATCAACTTCAGTAAGGAAGAATGAATATCTAGAGCAATAGGTTATATTATCAAATTAATGTGATGTAGGTACATGTCATAATTATTAATTATTCCAATCCCCTCATACAAGGTACACCCTTTGAAGCTGGCAATATCTGTAATATACTTATCACAAATAAATGAAAAATGAAATTACTGGATTAATAATTTTGACAGTTTTTTGAATATTTTGCAAGAGATTTGACAAATAAGTTTTATCTTCAGAGTCAAGACAGATGGCATCAGATAGATGAATGGTCACCCTAGGGTTGAAGCATGTTGGAAAATTATGGTGGCAGGTTCTGATTTCTACCCTTTTGCTTATTTTTGTTCAATTATACATATAGCTTTAAATAACAACTTTCGTATATTTCAAACTATGTCAAAAATCATCATCATGTTTAGAATTGAGAGCCTTACAACTCAGAAACTAGAAATGATAACAATCTAAAATTTTGCTTCACTTATCCCAAATGATTTTTCAACAAAAAGGATTATTGATTTCTAAAGCCTGAAGTTATAAAATTTATCAATATGATGTGAAATAGTGCCATTATTTAAGTCTATGAGGACAGTTTGTCATAGCATAGCAACAAATAATTTAATTGCTGATATAATATTTCTCTGCATGACATGCTTACTTATCTTTGAAATGTGCCAAAAAATAACAATTGAATTTCAAGTAATAGCCAAATAATTGTTCCTAATGAACTGATTGTGATTTTAGTTTTCTAAGGTTTACATAATAAAATTTCAGAGAAATTTATTATTTTTTATAGGAGAGCAATTCACAAAATATGCAAGTAACAGCTGTAAACCTCAAAATAAACAACATTTATCTTTGACAAAAATGATAAATAAAAAATATGAGATAGAGTTGTGATATAAGCATAATGATATATGCAACCACTCCAATACACTGACACAGATGTAAACAGACTCAGAATAATTCAAATGTTAAAGACATTTTTACATTCGTACGTATAAATGTATAATTTATTGTGCCGACTTACTTTTTTGATTTTTGATCACCAGTTTCTTGGCTGTTGTGGGTTTGATACTGTTGATATTCAAATTCCTGTTGATGCCGTTTTGTGGTATATTGGAAAAGTTGGGCCGGCGGGCACTATTTACCGCATTTTCACTCATTTTAATTCTGTATAACAGTCTCCAATGATTAAATACTATGATCGGTTTCTAGACTATTTAAGAACGTGTCCAAATTTGCTTCCTGACAGGAACAGCCATTGTCGATCTTCAGTAACAAATTCACTGTTCAAAACATCTCAGATGATGTTGGGCATGTCCAAAACTAATAAATATCACTATTTAGAATTTATTCTTGATGCATACGTGCTCATTAATAGAAAGAAAATAATGTCAAAAATCTCAACAAAACCGACAGCAATGTTCATAGAACAGTCACTTTCATAGAACGGCATAGAACAATCACAATCTGAACAATTGACGAGTGACCAATGTGACGTGCTGTCGTGCTGACAAATTGTGCAATAGTGCTGACAAACCGTCTGCATAGAGGTGGGCCATGGCCATGGGTGGGCAGTTGGCATCATTTCATGAATGGCCGACTCTACTCACTAAGCCGGAGCATTGAAATATGGCAACACTGAAAATCGGGCCGAGCTCTTATTTGTTGTTAAGTCATTAGTGTAATCTTCCAGAGTGAAAAAGAAGATTGGAAGGTGATTTTTAGTGTGTTTTTAATTATTTACCTGCACAAACGGAACTATAAAGATAAAACGATGCTTGCAAAGTGTGTAGAACCAGGTTGCACTAGCAATTGTGCTTCCAATAAAGGACAAACAGAAGTGGGTGAAATGTATTCCTCGTAAGGGCTGGTTATATTTATAAAAATAAAGACAATAATTTACAAACATTTCAAAGGATAAGACCTATTTTAGAGCACAATGTGGTACCTACAATATTTTCTGGACCTCCCAAATCTCACAGAAAAATACAGTTAATAGAACTCATCTGGGCAAGCCAACGAGGGCATGCATCTGGGCATACCTAGGAAAAGATTTGATAGTGAAAGGGAATCAAGACCAGCAAGAATGGCTTCACAGTGACCTAATAGTGAATTTTTCTAGCTCGACAATTTACAAAGTAAATTGAGTGTTCATTTAAGTGGAAGTGGAAGGGGCAGCAGGAAACAGGTTGCTTTATTTTTATTTTGTAGTGTCTGACTATGATGAACCAGACATCAGATGTAAGTGGTATTAGTAGTAGTAGTTCTAAAAAGCATTTTTTTCTTAATTTATTAACCCAGATGAACTCTAATACATATAAAATGTAATAATTATTCTGAAACTATGGGCCCACTATTTGACAGCTAAGCCACGTTGCCACATCTAAGGCTCCGGCCTAGTGTAGAGTCGGCCATGCACAGCAGCTGTAAACGGCATTTTACATTTTAGTAGGCTGCCGTTGAACGACAGTTTAAGTACAGCGTTCATTTTTTGATATACCTGTACATCCAACGACGTCCTACTACTCCTACTGTACACTAACCGTACCTGTTTTGTGCTGTACTCACAGCATAGTAAACAAGCAGCACAATAACTCACGTTGGCGCCCCTTTTGGATGATTTCTTGTAGGGATGGTAACGGTACTTCGATACTTGTACTTCTGTACTAATATCGCCTATTTTTATCTTAGATACTTTTTGAGCGATTCCAGGCTGTTTTCGATACTTCTGTAGGTGTATCGGTATATAATTATTAAGGGGTGTAATCAGTTGCACAAAATTCTCTGTACGAACCAAACAGGCCTATGAGGCTAAAAAATATCGAGTGGTACTGGTATCGATATTTTCATTTTCGCATCTCTACCCAAACTTCACAGCCGTGAAATCATCCATAAATCATCCCAAGGTCAAATTTTGTGGGAATCATAGAGTTATGCTGGTTGTTTACTATGCTGTGATTAAACTCCAAACCATGGCCGACTCTACTCACTAGGCCGGAACATTGAAATATGGCAACACTGAATTGGGGCCGAGCTTTTATTTGTTGTTAAGTCATTAGTGTAATCTTCCAGAGCAAAAAAGAAGATTGGAACGAAACTATAAAGATAAAAAGATGCCTGCAAAGTGTGTAGTACCAGGTTGCACTAGCAATTGTACTTCCAATAAAGGACATACCAAACATAACCTTCCAGAGTGAAAAAGAAGATTGGAAAATGATTTTTAATGTGTTTCTGATTATTTACCTGCACAAACGAAACTAAAAGATAAAACATGCCTGCAAAGTGTGTAGTACCAGGTAGCACTAGCAATTGTGCTTCCAATAAAGGACATAAACAGAAGTGGGTGAACGGTATTCCTCGTAAGGGCTTGTTATATTTATAAGAATAAAGACAATAATTTACAAACATTTCAAAGAATAAGACCTATTTTAAAGCACAATGTGGTACCTACAATGTTTTCTGGACCTCCCAAATATCACAGAAAAAGATAGTTAATAGAACTCATCTGGGAATGCATCTGGGCATACCTACGAAAAGATTTGATAGTGAAAGGGAATCAAGACCAGCAAGAATGGCTTCAAAGTGACCTAATAGTGAATTTTTCTAGCTGAAGTAAAAATTTACAAAGTAAATTGAGTGTTCATTTAAGTGGAAGTGGAAGTGGCAGCAGGAAACAGGTTGCGTTTATATTTATTTTGTAATGTTTGACTACGATGAACCAGACATCAGATGTAAGTGGTATTAGTAGTAGTAGTTCTAAAAATTATTTTTCTTAATTTATCAACCGAGATGAACTCTCAGTACATATAAAATGTAATAATTATTATTCTGAAACTATAAAACAATTTACGGTAACCGGACCCCTATTTGACAGCTAAGCCACGTTGCCACATCTAAGGCTCCGGCCTAGTGTAGAGGTGGTGTAGAGTCGGCCATGTCCAAACCAAAACGAAAACGGTCATTCACCCTAGAGCTATTTGACAGTCGACATCCATACGTTTGGCATTGACATTCTAACCTAATAGGTTATGATATCTATGGTTTTGATGTAATCTTTGGATTTGGATATTTTAAGTTAAGTTTTATTAAGTTGAACAATAAAACAGAACCCCTAAATCAGATATTTATATTGTGAACATCACTGCGAAAAGTAATTTTATTGTACAACTAGGGCGATGTCTTGAATAATGTAATTGTTTTGAAAAAGAACTGCAGCAGACCTCATATTCTTGCAGTCATGGTCATACTGCTTTCACTGACTTATATGGGGAGGCACTCACAGTCCAAAGGCAATATTTTAGCAGATCGGTCGGCGAAAAAAAGGGCTGCAGATACCAAAATCCTGGGGCCTGAGCCTCTTTGTGCCTTGCCGTCTGGACTCTGGAGCTATGACAACACTGTTGAAAAACCGTACCCACAAATCTCTTAAGACTGTAGCAGAGGAGACTTCTGGATGCTCAACTGCTGAAGAACTCCTTAGCTACCCTAGTGAGGAGCTAAATAAGAGCTGGACAATCGCACAGCAGGTGTTTAATAGTCTCATCTTCCTGCTCTTGGCGGACAATGTACAGTAACAGCACCAGTTTCAATTTGGAAGTGTTGCCTGGGCATGTGCAGGTAGTATTTAGCTACCTGCTTACTAGGATAGTTAGAAGTTGAGCAGCCAGAAATGTCATCCATCCTTAAGAGTTTTATAGTCATATATAAAAATGTATGTATCCAGTAGTAATTCAGTCGACTTCCATGTAAGAAATTGAACATAATTTGCCCTGCATGTGCTCTGAGAAAATGTTATTTTGGTCTGTGGCTGAGTTTTCTACTGTTATTGTCAGAAATCTGAAAAATCTAGGATTTGATTCACTGTTACTATATATGTTGAGTTATCACTTGGGAATATTGATTCATTTTTAGTATGCCATTCAAACATTGGGAGTGAATGAACTAATCATATAAGGGTCTAACATTTAACATAAGTATGCCTAAATGAACTGGCCTTAGGACACCTGCATGTGCTATTATTATTCAGGAGTAATAAGCTATCAACATCTGACATGATCAACAACGATCAAAAAATGTATTTTGATTGTCGTTGGACATGATTATATGAGCAAAACATGTGTGATATCAAAGGTTGCCATATAGATACAGGTATATTATACATACAGTGCCAGTACTGCCAGTGTTACATTAATGGTGACCATGGCTTGGCTGAGTCCACTGAGTAATGTCAAAAGCTCACTGGAAATGTCTGGAAACTGGTGCTATTCAAACCATCTTAATAATGGTGTGGACAACAAGCTTAATTTGCTGCCACTGAATATTACCAGGAAGCAGTTGTTCTGGCAAAGACTGATCGTTTCAAGTCCACTTGTATACATAGGGTAGGGTGTAGGGCATGAGTTTTATGGCAGTTGCTACCATGCCATTCATTTAGTTCCTTCAAAATATATTTTTGATCGGCTCTCAACAGTGAACAGTGGTTACATCTACTGACAACTAACAAACTGAAGGACTATGTGGTTGTGCATATGATCTGAAAGTAGGATAAGGCAATGAGAGGAAATGGTGTGATATAGGTATAACTCGTTATCTATGCGAAACCCTGGTTTCGCGCATACTGAGAGAGTGAAAAGGTCTGTTTGATTTGATGACCGCGTTTATCTAGTTAATACCTACTGGGGAATCCCAATGTCTACTTTTGTTTATTATTTTGAATCGAGGATGCCCCTTCAAGCACTCGTCTAATTAAAATCAATTTTTTCAAAATTACAGATTTCACAATCAAACATTTGTTTATTTAAATACACAATAAGAAATAACATGGCAATAAATATAAAATTAGTTCTCCTAATTATCTTTTTCACGAGCAATTTACAAAAATTCACACTTTATTTTATTTATTTATTAATAGCAATAGTAAAACTGTCCTTACAACCTCCATACATATTTTTAACAAAATGAAAAATCAAAAAAAAGCGCTTGCTACGAAGGAAGTTCAGACGCGATTTATCAAAACTGCCTTTCACAGCGATATCAATATTTCTTTCCTTCCTGCTTTTTCGAGTCCGTCTCTCGCTGTAGCCGCTCAGATTTCCACGTTTTGCTATCAGGATAACAGAAAAGCGAGGAGGTGTTTGTGTTTGTATAGATTGACAGATGGCAGGTTAATTCTACTTTGACAGACATCGCTGCCAATATGTCAAAGTAGAATTAAATGGCGGCCATTTTCTAATGGCGTCATCTAGTGAGCAAAGCATTAAATATTGTCTCTTTGACACTAACCCGCAAAAAGGAATCTTCTTCTGACATCGACTATTGACATTGACATTTGTGGTTTCGTTTTGCGAACATAGATGGCAGATCGATGTATTTTTTTTTCATCCATCTAATTCAAGGTATAACGAGCCACTGATCAGGAGTACAGATGACAGTTAGTATTTAGGAGGTGGCAGGAGATTCCAAACGCGAGGTAAAAAAGGTATCTAATTCAAGGTATCACGAGCCATTGGACAGGAGCACTTGTGACAGTTAGTATTGAGGAGGTGGTATTTATACTATTTATCTACCTTGCGGTTACCTGGCTTGGCTACTAACCGTACATATTCCCCTATTTAGAGTATTTGGTGATGGTGGCTTTGTTTGTACCTTCTCAGTGGAGCAACTAAGAAGTTCCTTAGCAGTTGAGCTTGATTGAGCACAACCGTACCTATTTTAGTGTTGAGCAGCCAGAAGAGTCGACGTATGCCGATGGCTTTGCTCTTTCAACAGTGCTGTCATAACTCTAGGGATCAAGATACAAACAGGCTTCGGCCCCAAGATGTTGGTCTAAGCAGCCCTTTTTGCCAATGCAGACTATATAGCTAAATTTCCTTTGTATCTAAGATTGTGAATTTCTTTACCAAAGCCCTGGAGCAACACTTACACAGACGATGTAATGTCATGGAGAAAAGCTTGCTTTCAATATAAAGCAAACAATTTTTTATAGATTGTCTTTAAATAGCATTTTTGTTAATTAATTGTGGTCTAGCTTCACCCCATACTGTTTGTGCTGCTAATTCTTGTTTAAAAGTGCAATGACAGAATAAATTTACATTTAATGAGAACATAAGTATCCTAGTGAACAGTAGGTATTTTAGATTTGACTTGAATCCAGTGTAAGAAATTTCTTCATTTCAATTTGTTCAATTGAACCAATACATAATATATATCTTCTAATCATAGACTACCCACATTTTAATAGTCAGTAGTCTAAAGCTCCTAATACATTTGGTACCTACATGTGCTCTAAAATGATAAGTTGAACCCTGGATAAGCCTCTCCCAATGGATCCTGCTCGGAATTAAGATTTTAGGGTCAAACTAGTTACACTATTGGATTCAGCAGTAAATTTTCAGTAAGGAAGAATAGAAAACGATCAAAACTGAGGATCAAGAGTCAACACTCCAAAATCGACTACTGAAAAAAATCCAGAATAAAATTCTTTGTTACCGAACCGTGCAAAAATCCCTGATCCAGGAATTTTGAGGGCACAGATCACTGATCTGAAAGGCGAACTGTTGACGGTTTGGATGATGTTCGAAGATCCAGGAGTGATCGACGGTAGCTTCCTGAGCAATGTTTTTGGAGTTGCACTCTTTGTTATCATAGCAGTCAGTCTTAATGCTTTTTACAGTCTCTACTCTGCCATACTCAAAAGATTTCCTATGCCACACGACGAGCTGTGAGCTCCTTCAAATATGTATACATACCTATTCAACATATGTGTGTTATTCAATAACAAAAAATGATATAAACACAAATATAACACAGATAAACAACATGTTGCTGTTTAATGAAAGTTTGATTTCATCGAATTTTTTATTTAGTTCTTGGTAGGGGTGTAGTGTGTACTGAGTCTCTTTTCACACGCCTCAGCCACACTACAGTTGGAAACATATCTTTCATTCAGTTCGTTCCAAATATATTTTTGATCGGCTCTCAACAGTGGTCAATGGTCATCTCCTATAACTAACAAACAAACTGAAGGACTATGCTGTTGAGCCTCTGAGAGGGTGTGGTACTGTGGTATGATATAGAACTTGTTTTCTATGCAAAAGCCTGGATTCGCGCGTATTGAGAGTGATGAAAGTATTTTATTTGATTTATGGAAGAAGTTTATGTTAGCATTTAGCATTAAACCAGTTAATACCTACTGCTGAATAATATCTACTTTTGTTTATCATTTTAAATAGAGGATACCCTTCAAAGTCTTTGCGTAATTAAAATAGATGTTGAAGTAAAACACCTTCATATTCTAATAAATAAAGCGTCCGCTGTCGCAGAGTGCTACTCTGCAGTCTGCCGCACCACTCGTAAAGTGGGTAAAGAAAGGCTGGGATGATACCATCTTCGAATCATTGATTTATTTGATATCTAAATATATCCACAACAAGAGGTTGTTGAGTACTATGAGAATTAGTTTGTTTAGCCCATAAATCCAACTTTCGATGACTTAAAACATAAAGTTCAGACGCGATTTATCAAAACTGCCTTTCAGAGCGATATCAATATTTATTTCCTTCCTGCTTTTTCGAGTCCGTCTCTCGCTGTAGCCGCTCAGATTTCCAGCTTTTGGTATCAGGATAGCAGAAGAGCGATGAGGTGTTTGTAGTTTGAACAGATTGGCGGATGGCATCGTAGACAGAAAGGAACCTTTTTTTCTTACAATGACAGTGACATTTGCGGTTGGTTGATGGAAACATAGATGGCATAGATGTATTCAGTCTTAACGGTCTTAGTGACTATACAGAACATCATTTTTTAGGTCAGTCATGCTGAATATAGTCATTTGTATAGGATTTGGCTCCTTTTATACTTAAAGGGCCAACCTAAAAAGCCAAACTCAACTAATGCATCAAGATTGCGCGCACCATCTAGTTAGCAGAAATTTAAGTACTTCATGTAGACATTGACGCTAAAGTACAAATTAGAGTGCGGTAAGGTAAGAGGTAACGTAAGACGTAAGAAAATAAACGTGTGGAATCAGATGAGAGTGTTTATAGTCGTAACGTAAGAGCTAACGCAACACTCTCATCTGATTCCACAGGTTTATTACCTTACGTCTTACGTTACCTCTTAGCTTACCGCACTCTATTTAGTCCCTTACATCCAGAACGGGATCTTTTCCGAACATGACTTGACCATTGACAGTGACATTTGTGATTTAGTGGTAGAAACATAGATGGCAGATCGTCTGTAATTTCTAAAATAGAGGTTATGTTATGATGTTTTCAAATGATTTTTTTAATATTTTCATTTGTGGGCTTAAGTTTATTTTAAGATAAACATATTTACTGTACCTGTTTTATGGATGAGAAACCCGGTAAACCTTACTGCTGAGACAAACATAAGTTATAGAGCGGTGAAATAACGGACCGGTTGGCAAACAGGACTGCCGACAACAAAATCTTGGGACCTGAGCCAGAACCCCGTTGTGCCTTGGCCTCTAGAGCTATGACAACACTGTTGAGGGACCGTACCCACGAAGAAGCTTTTAAGACTGTGTGTGACGAGACTTCTTGATTCTCAATTACTAAAGAACTCCTTGACTACCCTAGTAAAGAAGTACCTAAATAAGAGCTGGACAATCACAGCTTAGTAGTCTCATCTTCCTGTTCACATCCCCTACACAGAGGTGTCTCACTTAACGTCCAGTAACAGCATGTCTCAATTTGGAGGTATTGCTTGAGAGCTAAAGCATAGACAGGTAGTAGAGCTGCACCTATAGTTCCTTAGAAGTTGAGCAGCCAGAAGTTTCATAGCATGCAGCTTCAAGAGCTTTATGGGTGTGCATTTCAACAGCGTTATAGCTCTGCAGGACAAGACTCAAAGAG
This sequence comes from Callosobruchus maculatus, assembly GCA_951848785.1. NCBI lineage: Eukaryota > Metazoa > Arthropoda > Insecta > Coleoptera > Chrysomelidae > Callosobruchus > Callosobruchus maculatus. Next base: position 3,783,777 of record CATOUR010000106.1, on the reverse strand, counting down.
GCTTGGGATTCTACAATGTTTGTCTCAGCAGCCTTTTTTGCAGATGCAGAATATTTAGTTGAATTTCCTTTCTATCTAAGAACCTCAGAAGGTATATCTGCCAAAGTGCAGAGGTAACACCTACACTACACAGACAATTTAATACGCTTACACTTGAAATAAAGCAAACATATTTTTATACCTAGATTGATTTAAAATGCTATTTTTATTGATAAATTGTGTTCTAGCTTCACCCCATATTGTTTGTGCAAATTAACTAAGACTCTATGATTTATTTGTGCTGCCAATTCTTGATTCAAAAGTGCAACGACAGAATAAATTTATAGAGTGGTCTATCCCACAAAAACGAGAAACTAAATACTGAATACTCAACTTGTGCATTTTCAATATTGCAATGGCCTATGAATGAGTTTGCTTTATTACAGAGATATTGCATACATATATCATTATAGCATTGATATATTCCTGTTATTCACAAATCTTTTCCAGCACTTTTCCTATCTTCTGAAATCTGGGGACAGGCCACTCTAGTTCTCAACGCCTCTCAGGAATTGAACACAATTGATCCATTCTATGATACCTATATCCGTACATCTTCTAATCTTAGCCTAGGTTCCTAGGTACCTACTTTAGTAGTCTGTGCTTATTTGGGACCTACAACTGCTCTACGAAACACTTATGTCTAAATAAAAGCTTTTGCTACGGCAGAGTGCGTTAGTCCGCAATCTGCTGCACTAATCGTAAAATGAGTAAATAGTGTTCTTCACACTGAAATATCTATTTTCGAATTATATATATTTCAAAATCTACATCCACAATAAGAAATTGATGAAAGGATTTGACAAAATTAGTTTATATTGCACATATAAATCCTCTCGATATAGTTCAGTGTTCACACGCGATTATCAAAACTGCCTTCACAACGATATCAATATTTTCTTCCTGCTTGGTCGCAAGTCAAATTTCGTTGCAAGGAAGCAAGATTTTTACATTTTGGTATCAGGATAGCAGAAGAGCGAGGAGGTGTTTGAAGTTTGAGTAGATTGGCAGGTCGCAGCTCAATTCTACTTTGACAGATATCGCAGCCAATACGTCAAAGTAGAATGACATGGCGGTCATTTTGTGGTGGCGTCATCTAGTGAGCAAAACATCAAATACCATCGTCATTGACACTACAAGCAAAAACGTAAGAAGGGATCTTTTTCTAACATTGACGATTAACAGTGACATTTGTGGTTACGATTTAGAAACATAGATGGCAGGTCGAAGTAATTTTCTAAAATGAAGGTTATGTATAATGTTTTGGTTTTGAGTTTTGATTTGATGTAATCTTTGGATTTGGATAGTTTAATTAAGTTGAACAATAAAATAGAACCCCGAAATCAAATATTTATAGTGTGAACATCACTTTGAAAAGTAATTTTATTGTACAACTCGGGCGATGTCTTGAATAATGTAATTTTTTTGAAAAAGAACTGCAGCAGACCTCATATTCTTGCAGTCATGGTCATACTGCTTTCACTGACTTATATGGGGAGGCACTCACAGTCCAAAGGCAATATGTTAGCAGATCGGTCGGCGAAAAAAAGGGCTGCAGATACCAAAATCCTGGGGCCTGAGCCTCTTTGTATCTTGCCCTCTGAACTCTGGAGCTATGACAACACTGTTGAAAAACCGTACCCACAAATCTTTTAAGACTGTAGCAGAGGAGACTTCTGGATGCTCAACTGCTAATGAACTCCATAGCTAGGTACCCTAGTGAGGAGCTAAATAAGAGCTGGACAAGCGCACAGCAGGTGTTTAATAGTCTTATCATCATAATATTGGCGGACAATGTCCAGTAACAGCACAAGTTTCAATTTGGAAGTGTTGCCTGGGCATGTGCAGGTAGTATTTAGCTACCTGCTCACTAGGGTAGTTAGAAGTTGAGCAGCTATATTCATATACAAAAATTTATGTATCCAGTAATAATTCAGTTGACTTCCATGTAAGAAATTGAACATAATTGGCCCTGCATGTGCTCTGAGAATATGTTATTTTGGTCTTTGGCTGAGTTTTCTAGTGTGATTGTCAGAAATTTGAAAAATCTAGGATTTGATTCATCCTTACTATATTATGTTGAGTTACCACTTGGAAATATTGATTAATTTTTAGTATGCCAGTCAAACATTGGGAGTGAATAAACTAATCATATAAGGGTCTAACATTTAACATAAGTATGCCTAAATGAACTGGCCTTAGGACACCTGCATGTGCTATTATTATTCAGGAATAATAAGTTATCAACATCTGACATGATCAACAACTTTCAAAAAATGTATTTTGATTGTCGTTGGACATGATTATATAAGCAAAACATGTGTGATATCAAAGGTTGCCATGTAGATACAGGTATATTATACATACAGTGCCAGTACGGCCAGTGTTACATTGGTGGCCATGGCATGGCTGAGTCTGCTGAGTAATGTCAAAAGCTCACTGGAAATGTCTGGAAACTGGTGCTATTCAAACCATCTTAATAATGGTGTGGACAACAAGCTTAATTTGCTGCCACTGAATATTACCAGGAAGCAGTTGTTCTGGCAAAGACTGATCGTTTCAAGTCCACTTGTATACATAGAGTAGGGTGTAGGGCATGAGTTTTATGGCAGACCCCCAAAAATTATTTTTTGATCTAGAATGAGACGCTGTAGGGTCAAACTAGTTACACTATTGGATTCAGCAGTAAATTCTCAATGAGGAAGAATTGAGAACGACCAAAACCGAGGGTGGTCCAAAATCGGACAAAATCGAAAAAAATCCTAAAAAAATTCTTGGCTCCCGAACTGCGCGAAAATCCCTGATCCAGGAATTTCGTGGGCTCAGATCACGGATCTGGCCTCCGTTTCGCGTTTTCGTCCCGTTTGAGGCAGTTAAATAATTTTGGATTCTGCCCGGATTTCAGACCTCCAAAAATTATTTTTTGATCTAAAATGAGACGCTGTAGGGTCAAATTAGTTACACTATTGCATTCAGCAGTAAATTCTCAATGAGGAAGAATAGAGAACGACCAAAACCGAGGGTGGTCCAAAATCGGGCAAAATCGAAAGGCATATGACTACCGAAAAAAATCCTAAAAAAGTTCTTGGCTCCCGAACTGCGCGAAAATCCCCGATCCAGGAATTTCGAGGGCTCAGATCACGGATCTGGCCTCCGTTTCGCGTTTTCGTCCCGTTTGAGGAAGTTAAATAATTTTGGATTCTGCCCCGGATTTCAGACCCCCAAAAATTATTTTTTGATCTAGAATGAGACGCTGTAGGGTCAAACTAGTTACACTATTGGACTCAGCAGTAAATTCTCAATGAGGAAGAATAGAGAACGACCAAAACCGAGGGTGGTCCAAAATCGGGCAAAATCGAAAGGCATATGACTACCGAAAAAAATCCTAAAAAAATTCTTGGCTCCCGAACTGCGCGAAAATCCCTGATCCAGGAATTTCGAGGGCTCAGATCAGGGATCTGGCCTCCGTTTCGCGTTTTCGCCCCGTTTGAGGAAGTTAAATAATTTTGGATTCTGCCCCGGATTTCAGACCCCCAAATATTATTTTTTGATCTAGAATGAGACGCTGTAGGGTCAAACTAGTTACACTATTGGATTCAGCAGTAAATTCTCAATGAGGAAGAATAGAGAACGACCAAAACCGAGGGTGGTCCAAAATCGGGCAAAATCGAAAGGCATATGACTACCGAAAAAAATCCTAAAAAAATTCTTGGCTCCCGAACTGCGCGAAAATCCCTGATCCAGGAATTTCGAGGGCTCAGATCACGGATCTGGCCTCCGTTTCGCGTTTTCGTCCCGTTTGAGGCGGTTAAATAATTTTGGATTCTGCCCGGATTTCAGACCCCCAAAAATTATTTTTTGATCTAGAATGAGACGCTGTAGGGTCAAACTAGTTACACTATTGGATTCAGCAGTAAATTCTCAATGAGGAAGAATAGAGAACGACCAAAACCGAGGGTGGTCCAAAATCGGGCAAAATCGAAAGGCCTATGACTACCGAAAAAAATCCTAAAAAAATTCTTGGCTCCCGAACAGCGCGAAAATGCCTGATCCGGGAATTTCGAGGGCTCAGATCACGGATCTGGCCTCCGTTTCGCGTTTTCGTCCCGTTTGAGGCAGTTAAATAATTTTGGATTCTGCCCGGATTTCAGACTCACTAAAATTATTTTTTGATCTAGAATGAGACGCTGTAGGGTCAAACTAGTTACACTATTGGATTCAGCAGTAAATTCTCAATGAGGAAGAATAGAGAACGACCAAAACCGAGGGTGGTCCAAAATCGGGCAAAATCGAAAGGCCTATGACTACCGAAAAAAATCCTAAAAAAATTCTTGGCTCCCGAACTGCGCGAAAATGCCTGATCCGGGAATTTCGAGGGCTCAGATCACGGATCTGGCCTCCGTTTCGCGTTTTCGTCCCGTTTGAGGCAGTTAAATAATTTTGGATTCTGCCCGGATTTCAGACTCACTAAAATTATTTTTTGATCTAAAATGAGACGCTGTAGGGTCAAACTAGTTACACTATTGGATTCAGCAGTAAATTCTCAATGAGGAAGAATAGAGAACGACCAAAACCGAGGGTGGTCCAAAATCGGGCAAAATCGAAAGGCCTATGACTACCGAAAAAAATCCTAAAAAAATTCTTGGCTCCCGAACTGCGCGAAAATCCCTGATCCAGGAATTTCAGTTGTAGGTCCCAAATAAGCACAGACTACTAAAGTAGGTACCTAGGACCCTAGGCTAAGATTAGAAGATGTACGGATATAGGTATCATAGAATGGATCAATTGTGTTCAATTCCTGAGAGGCGTTGAGAACTAGAGTGGCCTGTCCCCAGATTTCAGAAGATAGGAAAAGTGCTGGAAAAGATTTGCGAATAACAGGAATATATCAGTGCTATAATGACATATGTATGCAATATCTCTGTAATAAAGCAAACTCATTCATAGGCCATTGTAATATTGAAAATGCACAAGTTGAGTATTCAGTATTTAGTTTCTCGTTTTTGTGGGATAGACCACTCTATAAATTTATTCTGTCGTTGCACTTTTGAATCAAGAATTGGCAGCACAAATAAATCATAGAGTCTTAGATAATTTGCACAAACAATATGGGGTGAAGCTAGAACACAATTTATCAATAAAAATAGCATTTTAAATCAATCTAGGTATAAAAATACGTTTGCTTTATTTCAAGTGTAAGCGTATTAAATTGTCTGTGTAGTGTAGGTGTTACCTCTGCACTTTGGCAGATATACCTTCTGAGGTTCTTAGATAGAAAGGAAATTCAACTAAATATTCTGCATCTGCAAAAAAGGCTGCTGAGACAAACATTGTAGAATCCCAAGCCTCTTAGAGTCTTGTCCTGCAGAGCTATAACACTGTTGAAATGCACACCCATAAAGCTTTTGAAGCTGCATGCTATGAAACTTCTGGCTGCTCAACTTCTAAGGAACTATAGGTGCAGCTCTATTACCTGTCTATGCTTTAGCTCTCAAGCAATACCTCCAAATTGAGACATGCTGTTACTGGACGTTAAGTGAGACACCTCTGTGTAGGGGATGTGAACAGGAAGATGAGACTACTAAGCTGTGACAGTCTTAAAAGCTTCTTCGTGGGTACGGTCCCTCAACAGTGTTGTCATAGCTCTAGAGGCCAAGGCACAACAGGGTTCTGGCTCAGGTCCCAAGATTTTGTTGTCGGCAGTCCTGTTTGCCAACCGGTCCGTTATTTCACCGCTCTATAACTTATGTTTGTCTCAGCAGTAAGGTTTACCGGGTTTCTCATCCATAAAACAGGTACAGTAAATATGTTTATCTTAAAATCAACTTAAATAAAGCCCACAAATGAAAATTGGAAATCTGAGCGGCTACAGCGAGAGACAGACTCGAAAAAGCAGGAAGGAAATAAATATTGATATCGCTCTGAAAGGCAGTTTTGATAAATCGCGTCTGAACTTTATGTTTTTAAGTCATTGAAAGTTGGATTTATGGGCTAAACAAACTAATTCTCATAGTACTCAACAACCTCTTGTTGTGGATATATTTAGATATCAAATAAATCAATGATTCGAAGATGGTATCATCCCAGCCTTTCTTTACCCACTTTACGAGTGGTGCGGCAGACTGCAGAGTAGCACTCTGCGACAGCGGACGCTTTATTTATTAGAATATGAAGGTGTTTTACTTCAACATCTATTTTAATTACGCAAAGACTTTGAAGGGTATCCTCTATTTAAAATGATAAACAAAAGTAGATATTATTCAGCAGTAGGTATTAACTGGTTTAATGCTAAATGCTAACATAAACTTCTTCCATAAATCAAATAAAATACTTTCATCACTCTCAATACGCGCGAATCCAGGCTTTTGCATAGAAAACAAGTTCTATATCATACCACAGTACCACACCCTCTCAGAGGCTCAACAGCATAGTCCTTCAGTTTGTTTGTTAGTTATAGGAGATGACCATTGACCACTGTTGAGAGCCGATCAAAAATATATTTGGAACGAACTGAATGAAAGATATGTTTCCAACTGTAGTGTGGCTGAGGCGTGTGAAAAGAGACTCAGTACACACTACACCCCTACCAAGAACTAAATAAAAAATTTGATGAAATCAAACTTTCATTAAACAGCAACATGTTGTTTATCTGTGTTATATTTGTGTTTATATCATTTTTTGTTATTGAATAACACACATATGTTGAATAGGTATGTATACATATTTGAAGGAGCTCACAGCTCGTCGTGTGGCATAGGAAATCTTTTGAGTATGGCAGAGTAGAGACTGTAAAAAGCATTAAGACTGACTGCTATGATAACAAAGAGTGCAACTCCAAAAACATTGCTCAGGAAGCTACCGTCGATCACTCCTGGATCTTCGAACATCATCCAAACCGTCAACAGTTCGCCTTTCAGATCAGTGATCTGTGCCCTCAAAATTCCTGGATCAGGGATTTTTGCACGGTTCGGTAACAAAGAATTTTATTCTGGATTTTTTTCAGTAGTCGATTTTGGAGTGTTGACTCTTGATCCTCAGTTTTGATCGTTTTCTATTCTTCCTTACTGAAAATTTACTGCTGAATCCAATAGTGTAACTAGTTTTACCCTAAAATCTTAATTCCGAGCAGAATCCATTGGGAAAGGCTTATCCAGGGTTCAACTTATCATTTTAGAGCACATGTAGGTACCCAAATGTATTAGGAGCTTTAGACTACTGACTATTAAAATGTGGGTAGTCTATGATTAGAAGATATATATTATGTATTGGTTCAATTGAACAAATTGAAATGAAGAAATTTCTTACACTGGATTCAAGTCAAATCTAAAATACCTACTGTTCACTAGGATACTTATGTTCTCATTAAATGTAAATTTATTCTGTCATTGCACTTTTAAACAAGAATTAGCAGCACAAACAGTATGGGGTGAAGCTAGACCACAATTAATTAACAAAAATGCTATTTAAAGACAATCTATAAAAAATTGTTTGCTTTATATTGAAAGCAAGCTTTTCTCCATGACATTACATCGTCTGTGTAAGTGTTGCTCCAGGGCTTTGGTAAAGAAATTCAGAATCTTAGATACAAAGGAAATTTAGCTATATAGTCTGCATTGGCAAAAAGGGCTGCTTAGACCAACATCTTGGGGCCGAAGCCTGTTTGTATCTTGATCCCTAGAGTTATGACAGCACTGTTGAAAGAGCAAAGCCATCGGCATACGTCGACTCTTCTGGCTGCTCAACACTAAAATAGGTACGGTTGTGCTCAATCAAGCTCAACTGCTAAGGAACTTCTTAGTTGCTCCACTGAGAAGGTACAAACGAAGCCACCATCACCAAATACTCTAAATAGGGGAATATGTACGGTTAGTAGCCAAGCCAGGTAACCGCAAGGTAGATAAATAGTATAAATACCACCTCCTCAATACTAACTGTCACAAGTGCTCCTGTCCAATGGCTCGTGATACCTTGAATTAGATACCTTTTTTACCTCGCGTTTGGAATCTCCTGCCACCTCCTAAATACTAACTGTCATCTGTACTCCTGATCAGTGGCTCGTTATACCTTGAATTAGATGGATGAAAAAAAATACATCGATCTGCCATCTATGTTCGCAAAACGAAACCACAAATGTCAATGTCAATAGTCGATGTCAGAAGAAGATTCCTTTTTGCGGGTTAGTGTCAAAGAGACAATATTTAATGCTTTGCTCACTAGATGACGCCATTAGAAAATGGCCGCCATTTAATTCTACTTTGACATATTGGCAGCGATGTCTGTCAAAGTAGAATTAACCTGCCATCTGTCAATCTATACAAACACAAACACCTCCTCGCTTTTCTGTTATCCTGATAGCAAAACGTGGAAATCTGAGCGGCTACAGCGAGAGACGGACTCGAAAAAGCAGGAAGGAAAGAAATATTGATATCGCTGTGAAAGGCAGTTTTGATAAATCGCGTCTGAACTTCCTTCGTAGCAAGCGCTTTTTTTTGATTTTTCATTTTGTTAAAAATATGTATGGAGGTTGTAAGGACAGTTTTACTATTGCTATTAATAAATAAATAAAATAAAGTGTGAATTTTTGTAAATTGCTCGTGAAAAAGATAATTAGGAGAACTAATTTTATATTTATTGCCATGTTATTTCTTATTGTGTATTTAAATAAACAAATGTTTGATTGTGAAATCTGTAATTTTGAAAAAATTGATTTTAATTAGACGAGTGCTTGAAGGGGCATCCTCGATTCAAAATAATAAACAAAAGTAGACATTGGGATTCCCCAGTAGGTATTAACTAGATAAACGCGGTCATCAAATCAAACAGACCTTTTCACTCTCTCAGTATGCGCGAAACCAGGGTTTCGCATAGATAACGAGTTATACCTATATCACACCATTTCCTCTCATTGCCTTATCCTACTTTCAGATCATATGCACAACCACATAGTCCTTCAGTTTGTTAGTTGTCAGTAGATGTAACCACTGTTCACTGTTGAGAGCCGATCAAAAATATATTTTGAAGGAACTAAATGAATGGCATGGTAGCAACTGCCATAAAACTCATGCCCTACACCCTACCCTATGTATACAAGTGGACTTGAAACGATCAGTCTTTGCCAGAACAACTGCTTCCTGGTAATATTCAGTGGCAGCAAATTAAGCTTGTTGTCCACACCATTATTAAGATGGTTTGAATAGCACCAGTTTCCAGACATTTCCAGTGAGCTTTTGACATTACTCAGTGGACTCAGCCAAGCCATGGTCACCATTAATGTAACACTGGCAGTACTGGCACTGTATGTATAATATACCTGTATCTATATGGCAACCTTTGATATCACACATGTTTTGCTCATATAATCATGTCCAACGACAATCAAAATACATTTTTTGATCGTTGTTGATCATGTCAGATGTTGATAGCTTATTACTCCTGAATAATAATAGCACATGCAGGTGTCCTAAGGCCAGTTCATTTAGGCATACTTATGTTAAATGTTAGACCCTTATATGATTAGTTCATTCACTCCCAATGTTTGAATGGCATACTAAAAATGAATCAATATTCCCAAGTGATAACTCAACATATATAGTAACAGTGAATCAAATCCTAGATTTTTCAGATTTCTGACAATAACAGTAGAAAACTCAGCCACAGACCAAAATAACATTTTCTCAGAGCACATGCAGGGCAAATTATGTTCAATTTCTTACATGGAAGTCGACTGAATTACTACTGGATACATACATTTTTATATATGACTATAAAACTCTTAAGGATGGATGACATTTCTGGCTGCTCAACTTCTAACTATCCTAGTAAGCAGGTAGCTAAATACTACCTGCACATGCCCAGGCAACACTTCCAAATTGAAACTGGTGCTGTTACTGTACATTGTCCGCCAAGAGCAGGAAGATGAGACTATTAAACACCTGCTGTGCGATTGTCCAGCTCTTATTTAGCTCCTCACTAGGGTAGCTAAGGAGTTCTTCAGCAGTTGAGCATCCAGAAGTCTCCTCTGCTACAGTCTTAAGAGATTTGTGGGTACGGTTTTTCAACAGTGTTGTCATAGCTCCAGAGTCCAGACGGCAAGGCACAAAGAGGCTCAGGCCCCAGGATTTTGGTATCTGCAGCCCTTTTTTTCGCCGACCGATCTGCTAAAATATTGCCTTTGGACTGTGAGTGCCTCCCCATATAAGTCAGTGAAAGCAGTATGACCATGACTGCAAGAATATGAGGTCTGCTGCAGTTCTTTTTCAAAACAATTACATTATTCAAGACATCGCCCTAGTTGTACAATAAAATTACTTTTCGCAGTGATGTTCACAATATAAATATCTGATTTAGGGGTTCTATTTTATTGTTCAACTTAATTAAAATATCCAAATCCAAAGATTACATCGAAACTCAAAACATTATACATAACCTTCATTTTAGAAATAATAGAAATTACTTCGACCTGCCATCTATACTAAATGGTAACCACAAATGTCACTGTTAATCGTCAATGTTAGAAAAAGATCCCTTCTTACGTTTTTGCTTGTAGTGTCAATGACGATGGTATTTGGTGTTTTGCTCACTAGATGACGCCACCACAAAATGGCCGCCATGTCATTCTACTTTGACGTATTGGCTGCGATATCTGTCAAAGTAGAATTGAGCTGCGACCTGCCAATCTACTCAAACTTCAAACACCTCCTCGCTCTTCTGCTATCCTGATACCAAAATGTAAAAATCTTGCTTCCTTGCAACGAAATTCGCTGACTTGCGACCAAGCAGGAAGAAAATATTGATATCGTTCGTTGTGAAGGCAGTTTTGATAATCGCGTGTGAACACTGAACCGAGAGGATTTATATGTGCAATATAAACTAATTTTGTCAAATCCTTTCATCAATTTCTTATTGTGGATGTAGATTTTGAAATAAATAATTTGAAAATAGATATTGCAGTGTGAAGAACACTATTTACTCATTATACGATTAGTGCAAGCAGATTGCACTCTGCCGTAGCAAAAGCTTTTATTTAGATATAAGTGTTTCGTAGAGCAGATGTAGGTGCCAAATAAGCACAGACTACTAAAGTAGGTACCTAGGGACCTAGGCTATGGTTAGAAGATGTACGGATATATCATAGAATGGATCAATTGTGTTCAATTCCTGAGAGGCGTTGAGAACTAGAGTGGCCTGTCCCCAGATTTCAGAAGATAGGAAAAGTGCTGGAAAAGATTTGCGAATAACAGGAATATATCAATGCTATAATGATATATGTATGCAATATCTCTGTAATAAAGCAAACTCATTCATAGGCCATTGTAATATTGAAAATGCACAAGTTGAGTATTCAGTATTTAGTTTCTCGTTTTTGTGGGATAGACCACTCTGAATGCCTCAAATATTTAGGCATAATACAAGAGGGTGATAATAGTGATAATGGACTTGCAAGTTGTTTGTAACTCATCCCAGTAATTGTAGTAAACTTTATCAAATATAAATTTATTCTGTCGTTGCACTTTTGAATCAAGAATTGGCAGCACAAATAAATCATAGAGTCTTAGATAATTTGCACAAACAATATGGGGTGAAGCTAGAACACAATTTATCAATAAAAATAGCATTTTAAATCAATCTAGGTATAAAAATACGTTTGCTTTATTTCAAGTGTAAGCGTATTAAATTGTCTGTGTAGTGTAGGTGTTACCTCTGCACTTTGGCAGATATACCTTCTGAGGTTCTTAGATAGAAAGGAAATTCAACTAAATATTCTGCATCTGCAAAAAAGGCTGCTGAGACAAACATTGTAGAATCCAAGCCTCTTTGAGTCTTGTCCTGCAGAGCTATAACACTGTTGAAATGCACACCCATAAAGCTTTTGAAGCTGCATGCTATGAAACTTCTGGCTGCTCAACTTCTAAGGAACTATAGGTGCAGCTCTACTACCTGTCTATGCTTTAGCTCTCAAGCAATACCTCCAAATTGAGACATGCTGTTACTGGACGTTAAGTGAGACACCTCTGTGTAGGGGATGTGAACAGGAAGATGAGACTACTAAGCTGTGATTGTCCAGCTATTATTTAGGTACTTCTTTACTTGGGTAATTTTTGGGGGTCTGAAATCCGGGGCAGAATCCAAAATTATTTAACTTCCTCAAACGGGACGAAAACGCGAAACGGAGGCCAGATCCGTGATCTGAGCCCTCGAAATTCCTGGATCAGGGATTTTCGCGCAGTTCGGGAGCCAAGAATTTTTTTAGGATTTTTTTCGGTAGTGATATGCCTTTCGATTTTGCCCGATTTTGGACCACCCTCGGTTTTGGTCGTTCTCTATTCTTCCTCATTGAGAATTTACTGCTGAATCCAATAGTGTAACTAGTTTGACCCTACAGCGTCTCATTCTAGATCAAAAAATAATTTTTGGGGGTCTGAAATCCGGGGCAGAATCCAAAATTATTTAACTTCCTCAAACGGGACGAAAACGCGAAACGGAGGCCAGATCCGTGATCTGAGCCCTCGAAATTCCTGGATCGGGGATTTTCGCGCAGTTCGAGAGCCAAGAATTTTTTTAGGATTTTTTTCGGTAGTCATATGCCTTTCGATTTTGCCCGATTTTGGACCACCCTCGGTTTTGGTCGTTCTCTATTCTTCCTCATTGAGAATTTACTGCTGAATGCAATAGTGTAACTAGTTTGACCCTACAGCGTCTCATTTTAGATCAAAAAATAATTTTTGGAGGTCTGAAATCCGGGCAGAATCCAAAATTATTTAACTGCCTCAAACGGGACGAAAACGCGAAACGGAGGCCAGATCCGTGATCTGAGCCCACGAAATTCCTGGATCAGGGATTTTCGCGCAGTTCGGGAGCCAAGAATTTTTTTAGGATTTTTTTCGATTTTGTCCGATTTTGGACCATCCTCGGTTTTGGTCGTTCTCAATTCTTCCTCATTGAGAATTTACTGCTGAATCCAATAGTGTAACTAGTTTGACCCTACAGCATCTCATTCTAGATCAAAAAATAATTTTTGGGGGTCTGCCATAAAACTCATGCCCTACACCCTACACCCTATGTATAGAAGTGGACTTGAAACGATCAGTCTTTGCCAGAACAACTGCTTCCTGGTAATATTCAGTGGCAGCAAATTAAGCTTGTTGTCCACACCATTATTAAGATGGTTTGAATAGCACCAGTTTCCAGACATTTCCAGTGAGCTTTTGACATTACTCAGCAGACTCAGCCATGCCATGGCCACCAATGTAACACTGGCCGTACTGGCACTGTATGTATAATATACCTGTATCTACATGGCAACCTTTGATATCACACATGTTTTGCTTATATAATCATGTCCAACGACAATCAAAATACATTTTTTGATCGTTGTTGATCATGTCAGATGTTGATAGCTTATTATTCCTGAATAATAATAGCACATGCAGGTGTCCTAAGGCCAGTTCATTTAGGCATACTTATGTTAAATGTTAGACCCTTATATGATTAGTTTATTCACTCCCAATGTTTGAATGGCATACTAAAAATGAATCAATATTTCCAAGTGGTAACTCAACATAATATAGTAAGGATGAATCAAATCCTAGATTTTTCAAATTTCTGACAATCACACTAGAAAACTCAGCCAAAGACCAAAATAACATATTCTCAGAGCACATGCAGGGCCAATTATGTTCAATTTCTTACATGGAAGTCAACTGAATTACTACTGGATACATAAATTTTTGTATATGAATATAGCTGCTCAACTTCTAACTACCCTAGTGAGCAGGTAGCTAAATACTACCTGCACATGCCCAGGCAACACTTCCAAATTGAAACTTGTGCTGTTACTGGACATTGTCCGCCAATATTATGATGATAAGACTATTAAACACCTGCTGTGCGCTTGTCCAGCTCTTATTTAGCTCCTCACTAGGGTACCTAGCTATGGAGTTCATTAGCAGTTGAGCATCCAGAAGTCTCCTCTGCTACAGTCTTAAAAGATTTGTGGGTACGGTTTTTCAACAGTGTTGTCATAGCTCCAGAGTTCAGAGGGCAAGACACAAAGAGGCTCAGGCCCCAGGATTTTGGTATCTGCAGCCCTTTTTTTCGCCGACCGATCTGCTAACATATTGCCTTTGGACTGTGAGTGCCTCCCCATATAAGTCAGTGAAAGCAGTATGACCATGACTGCAAGAATATGAGGTCTGCTGCAGTTCTTTTTCAAAAAAATTACATTATTCAAGACATCGCCCGAGTTGTACAATAAAATTACTTTTCAAAGTGATGTTCACACTATAAATATTTGATTTCGGGGTTCTATTTTATTGTTCAACTTAATTAAAATATCCAAATCCAAAGATTACATCAAATCAAAACTCAAAACCAAAACATTATACATAACCTTCATTTTAGAAAATTACTTCGACCTGCCATCTATGTTTCTAAATCGTAACCACAAATGTCACTGTTAATCGTCAATGTTAGAAAAAGATCCCTTCTTACGTTTTTGCTTGTAGTGTCATTGACGATGGTATTTGATGTTTTGCTCACTAGATGACGCCACCACAAAATGGCCGCCATGTCATTCTACTTTGACGTATTGGCTGCGATATCTGTCAAAGTAGAATTGAGCTGCGACCTGCCAATCTACTCAAACTTCAAACACCTCCTCGCTCTTCTGCTATCCTGATACCAAAATGTAAAAATCTTGCTTCCTTGCAACGAAATTCGCTGACTTGCGACCAAGCAGGAAGAAAATATTGATATCGTTGTGAAGGCAGTTTTGATAATCGCGTGTGAACACTGAACTATATCGAGAGGATTTATATGTGCAATATAAACTAATTTTGTCAAATCCTTTCATCAATTTCTTATTGTGGATGTAGATTTTGAAATATATATAATTCGAAAATAGATATTTCAGTGTGAAGAACACTATTTACTCATTTTACGATTAGTGCAGCAGATTGCGGACTAACGCACTCTGCCGTAGCAAAAGCTTTTATTTAGATATAAGTGTTTCGTAGAGCAGTTGTAGGTCCCAAATCAGCACAGACTACTAAAGTAGGTACCTAGGAACCTAGGCTAAGATTATAAGATGTACGGATATAGGTATCATAGAATGGATCAATTGTGTTCAATTCCTGAGAGGCGTTGAGAACTAGAGTGGCCTGTCCCCAGATTTCAGAAGATAGGAAAAGTGCTGGAAAAGATTTGTGAATAACAGGAATATATCAATGCTATAATGATATATGTATGCAATATCTCTGTAATAAAGCAAACTCATTCATAGGCCATTGTAATATTGAAAATGCACAAGTTGAGTATTCAGTATTTAGTTCCTCGTTTTTGTGGGATAGACCACTCTATAAATTTATTCTGTCGTTGCACTTTTGAATCAAGAATTGGCAGCACAAATAAATCATAGAGTCTTAGATAATTTGCACAAACAATATGGGGTGAAGCTAGAACACAATTTATCAATAAAAATAGCATTTTAAATCAATCTAGGTATAAAAATACGTTTGCTTTATTTCAAGTGTAAGGGTATTAAATTGTCTGTGTAGTGTAGGTGTTACCTCTGCACTTTGGCAGATATACCTTCTGAGGTTCTTAGATAGAAAGGAAATTCAACTAAATATTCTGCATCTGCAAAAAAGGCTGCTGAGACAAACATTGTAGAATCCCAAGCCTCTTTGAGTCTTGTCCTGCAGAGCTATAACACTGTTGAAATGCACACCCATAAAGCTTTTGAAGCTGCATGCTATGAAACTTCTGGCTGCTCAACTTCTAAGGAACTATAGGTGCAGCTCTACTACCTGTCTATGCTTTAGCTCTCAAGCAATACCTCCAAATTGAGACATGCTGTTACTGGACGTTAAGCGAGACACCTCTGTGTAGGGGATGTGAACAGGAAGATGAGACTACTAAGCTGTGATTGTCCAGCTCTTATTTAGGTACTTCTTTACTAGGGTAGTCAAGGAGTTCTTTAGTAATTGAGAATCAAGAAGTCTCGTCACACACAGTCTTAAAAGCTTCGTGGGTACGGTCCCTCAACAGTGTTGTCATAGCTCTAGAGGCCAAGGCACAACGGGGTTCTGGCTCAGGTCCCAAGATTTTGTTGTCGGCAGTCCTGTTTGCCAACCGGTCCGTTATTTCACCGCTCTATAACTTATGTTTGTCTCAGCAGTAAGGTTTACCGGGTTTCTCATCCATAAAACAGGTACAGTAAATATGTTTATCTTAAAATAAACTTAAATAAAGCCCACAAATGAAAATATTAAAAAAATTATTTCAAAACATCATAACATAACCTCTATTTTAGAAATTACAGACGATCTGCCATCTATGTTTCTACCACTAAATCACAAATGTCACTGTCAATGGTCAAGTCATGTTCGGAAAAGATCCCGTTCTGGATGTTAGCGTCAATGTCTACATGAAGTACTTAAATTTCTGCTAACTAGATGGTGCGCGCAATCTTGATGCATTAGTTGAGTTTGGCTTTTTAGGTTGGCCCTTTAAGTATAAAAGGAGCCAAATCCTATACAAATGACTATATTCAGCATGACTGACCTAAAAAATGATGTTCTGTAAGTCACTAAGACCGTTAAGACTGAATACGTCTATGCCATCTATGTTTCCATCAACCAACCGCAAATGTCACTGTCATTGTAAGAAAAAAAGGTTCCTTTCTGTCTACGATGCCATCCGCCAATCTGTTCAAACTACAAACACCTCATCGCTCTTCTGCTATCCTGATACCAAAAGCTGGAAATCTGAGCGGCTACAGCGAGAGACGGACTCGAAAAAGCAGGAAGGAAATAAATATTGATATCGCTCTGAAAGGCAGTTTTGATAAATCGCGTCTGAACTTTATGTTTTAAGTCATCGAAAGTTGGATTTATGGGCTAAACAAACTAATTCTCATAGTACTCAACAACCTCTTGTTGGGGATATATTTAGATATCAAATAAATCAATGATTCGAAGATGGTATCATCCCAGCCTTTCTGTACCCACTTTACCAGTGGTGCGGCAGACTGTAGAGTAGCACTCTGCGGCAGCGGACGCTTTATTTATTAGAATATGAAGGTGTTTTACTTCAACATCTATTTTAATTACGCAAAGACTTTGAAGGGTATCCTCTATTTAAAATGATAAACAAAAGTAGATATTATTCAGCAGTAGGTATTAACTGGTTTAATGCTAAATGCTAACATAAACTTCTTCCATAAATCAAATAAAATACTTTCATCACTCTCAATACGCGCGAATCCAGGCTTTTGCATAGAAAACACGTTCTATATCATACCACAGTACCACACCCTCTCAGAGGCTCAACAGCATAGTCCTTCAGTTTGTTTGTTAGTTATAGGAGATGACCATTGACCACTGTTGAGAGCCGATCAAAAATATATTTGGAACGAACTGAATTAAAGATATGTTTCCAACTGTAGTGTGGCTGAGGCGTGTGAAAAGAGAGTCAGTGCACACTACACCCCTACCAAGAACTAAATAAAAAATTCGATGAAATCAAACTTTCATTAAACAGCAACATGTTGTTTATCTGTGTTATATTTGTGTTTATATCATTTTTTGTTATTGAATAACACACATATGCTGAATAGGTATGTATACATATTTGAAGGAGCTCACAGCTCGTCGTGTGGCATAGGAAATCTTTTGAGTATGGCAGAGTAGAGACTGTAAAAAGCATTAAGACTGACTGCTATGATAACAAAGAGTGCAACTCCAAAAACCACGCTCAGGAAGCTACCGTCGATCACTCCTGGATCTTCGAACATCATCCAAACCGTCAACAGTTCGCCTTTCAGATCAGTGATCTGTGCCCTCAAAATTCCTGGATCAGGGATTTTTGCACGGTTCGGTAACAAAGAATTTTATTCTGGATTTTTTTCAGTAGTCGATTTTGGAGTGTTGACTCTTGATCCTCAGTTTTGATCGTTTTCTATTCTTCCTTACTGAAAATTTACTGCTGAATCCAATAGTGTAACTAGTTTGACCCTAAAATCTTAATTCCGAGCAGAATCCATTGGGAAAGGCTTATCCAGGGTTCAACTTATCATTTTAGAGCACATGTAGGTACCAAATGTATTAGGAGCTTTAGACTACTGACTATTAAAATGTGGGTAGTCTATGATTAGAAGATATATATTATGTATTTGTTCAATTGAACAAATTGAAATGAAGAAATTTCTTACACTGGATTCAAGTCAAATCTAAAATACCTACTGTTCACTAGGATACTTATGTTCTCATTAAATGTAAATTTATTCTGTCATTGCACTTTTAAACAAGAATTAGCAGCACAAACAGTATGGGGTGAAGCTAGACCACAATTAATTAACAAAAATGCTATTTAAAGACAATCTATAAAAAATTGTTTGCTTTATATTGAAAGCAAGCTTTTCTCCATGACATTACATCGTCTGTGTAAGTGTTGCTCCAGGGCTTTGGTAAAGAAATTCAGAATCTTAGATACAAAGGAAATTTAGCTATATAGTCTGCATTGGCAAAAAGGGCTGTTTAGACCAACATCTTGGGGCCGAAGCCTGTTTGTATCTTGATCCCTAGAGTTATGACAGCACTGTTGAAAGAGCAAAGCCATCGGCATACGTCGACTCTTCTGGCTGCTCAACACTAAAATAGGTACGGTTGTGCTCAATCAAGCTCAACTGCTAAGGAACTTCTTAGTTGCTCCACTGAGAAGGTACAAACGAACCCACCATCACCAAATACTCCAAATAGGGGTGTATACATATGTACGGTTAGTAGCCAAGCCAGGTAACCGCAAGGTAGATAAATAGTATAAATACCACCTCCTCAATACTAACTGTCACAAGTGCTCCTGTCCAATGGCTCGTTATACCTTGAATTAGATACCTCTTTTACCTCGCGTTTGGAATCTCCTGCCACCTCCTAATACTAACTGTCACCTGTACTCCTGATCGGTGGCTCGTTATACCTTGAATTAGATGGATGAAAAAAAATACATCGATCTGCCATCTATGTTCGCAAAACGAAACCACAAATGTCAATAGTCGATGTCAGAAGAACATTCCTTTTTGCGGGTTAGTGTCAAAGAGACAATATTTAATGCTTTGCTCACTAGATGACGCCATTAGAAAATGGCCGCCATTTAATTCTACTTTGACATATTGGCAGTAATTATTGATATCGCTGTGAAAGGCAGTTTTGATATATATAATGTTTTGGTTTTGAGTTTTGATTTAATCTTTGGATTTGGATATTTTAATTAAGTTGAACAACAAAATGGCAAATACCATAAAAATGTTTCCTATATGAGATAATTTGGACAAAATGTTTCTAGAATATTCAAAAACATTCTTCAACGATTGTTCATGTAATATCCTTGCGGAATATAGCGTGTTTTTCCCATTTCGAACGTTTAAAGAATATTCTGTAAATATTCTAATTATCCATAGAATTTTCTCAGAATATTCATAATGTCCGTAGTGAATGTGAACAGAATATTCTCATATCATCCATTGCTATGTGGGAACACAGTAGTGCCTTTTTTTGCCTGTCGGTTAACTGTATTTGTTTATTCTGCTGTATGTTGTGCAAACTATTCTCGATTGGGGTTCAAATTTCGGACAGTTTACCGATTTTTGTGATTCCGCCCGGACACGAAATTTAGCTCCATATTTCCGGACATGTCCGGGGGTTTCCGGACGGATGGTTACCCTACACTGGGGTCAATTACACCCCAAGCTAACTTCATCATACGCTCACGGCTGTGGACAAACCTGAGAGTAACAACTGAACAACAACAGTAAACAAACCACTTCAGCATGGCATGCTCAAAGCCATCATCTTTTGACACTTCAGCCTCCAAACATTTACCAACAAATAGCGAATTCGATTTTACTGACCAAGCATAAAAGACGCACAAACAAAACAAACGTTTGACAGTCGGAGGTTACCGTAAACAAATCGCAGGAAAATTACATAGGCGTTGCCAGCTCCTCAAAATTTATGGGAGGTTTGGAGGTCTGCATTTTAATGAATATCTCTAAAATTCAATTTATCTCGGAAATTATTAGGAATTGGAGACGGTGTTATATGGCCAATTTCATAGCTTACCACCTCTACTATCACCATCCCAAATATCTGTATCGAATGACCAATCATCCTTTGTACCGGGTGTGAAGCTTTGGGTGTTTATCTACATTTCAATATACCGGCAATGTAGCCACTAATTATGACTCTTACTTTGGATGACTCAAGTGTACTACAACTCTGTGTTCTTTGAAATTCCAGAATCGCTGTTAGAAAGGGAAGAAACAAAATCTGGAATAGCTGTCAAACAATTTCATTCAAAATTAATGGTTGTCAATTTTTTTCGATGCCACAGAGCTGGCTGAAACTTAAGATAATAGTTGAATAATCGAGTCTACTGTATTACGACCTCATAAAATATTGAGAGTAGGTGTCAAGTAACGACTGTTTAACATACGAGCTGTTGTGATTTTATGATTTAATTACAAATACAATACAATTACAAACAAATACAATTACAAAAAAGATCTACTTAATGTATGAACTAAATATACATAATACCATCTGAATTTTTGGGAGAACATTGTTTTTCTGGAGTTAAAGGGTCTCTACGCATGGTAACACCAGTGAAAATAAAATAAACCCAAATATATAGATAAAGTAAATAAAGTAAAATACAACAATTAAGATTACAACAATGAATTAATGTATTAAATTACATGATATATAATGTGTAAAGAGAATAAATCAAGATTATTTACATGCTTGAGCATGCTGTTGTGGTTGGCTGTTTTTCTGTTGGTCTCTCTGCAGTTTCTCCTGCTCCTTCTTTTTCTGCTTTTCTTTCATTATTTCAGCATCTCTGTAATAATGTACAAAAAGTTTATTATTACCACAGTATAATTGGGTTTGGCGAATTATTTTTAAATAGTACCATTCATTTGCGACAGGAACAAATTGAAATTATAACAAAGCAATAATGCCAACAACTAAGGTAATATCTACAGGGTGATTCCTAAGTTGATAGGTTTTCTAACCGTGTATAGAAGTCGTTAAATTAAACAACTTTTTCAAATAACTTTTTTCCGAAAGTTGAAAAACTAAGCAAGATACAGAATGAAAAAAGTAAATTCAGGCAGTCTGTTTGTGTTTAGCTTTTTGCAGGGATTTTTGTCTCATCGATAAGGCATTGTATCTGTCAATTACTGCACTTGTCACATTCACACTCGTAGTTAATTTTAAATTAGTAGATCCTAAAAGCTGTTTTCATAATAATGTGATGTAACGATAAACAGAAAGTCATTCAATCAATTAATGAATTAATATTTACATACGTCATATGGCCTTTAAACAGGAAAACTCACATTAAGACAGTTTCTGGTTTAAACTGACACTAAAACAAAGTATACACTAATACTAAAACACATGTTTTACATTTAAAAGGACCTAAAATTAAAACTTGTAGCTCAAGTATTCTTCAACCGAATAAAAACTATTTTCGAGCAGCAGATGTTTGATTTTATTTTTAAACCTATCAAAAGGAAGGTTTCTTATATCAGCATAATAAAATTTTATAGACCAAAGCCCTGGGCCTCCCTGGCATCTCTGCAGATGCCTATAAGAAGGTACCAGATCATTACTGAATCGCGTTTTATAGTTATGAAGGTCCACATGGGTTCTAAATGATCGTATATTATGTATAACAAATAATTTTTTTTCGAGAACATACAGACTAAGCAAGGTGAGTATCCCCAGTTCCCCAAAAGAACCTCTACAATCCTGTCGAAATGCAAGACCACTTATCACTCTTATAGCTTTCCGCTGGAATCGAAACAACCTCTGCCCCCAAACCAGGATCGCGTAGGAGAAATGGGAGTGAAATAAGGCATAATACGCTGTTTATAAAAGATCCTTTAAAACAGATGCTCTCAAGCTCCGCAAGAGAAATAAGTTGTTACCCAGCTTGCCAGCCACCGCCTCAATATGTGCACTCCACATAAGCGTTCTTACCCTTACGGAACCAATATTGATTCTCATAAAATCAATTATTAAGGCCAGATTTTATCAACATGCGCATTTTAACGAAGACTTTGACCAATCAGAGCAGCCCTTTCAAGAACATGCATCTGTCAAAATACTCTGAAACTTATTGATTTCTCTTGAAGTTGACCTCAACAAGCTGAAAAATGACATACTCTATATACAATCGACCATTGTGAACCTCCTAGTATCTTTTCAAGTCTGATTTTCCATCCTAAATGGGTGAAAAATTGCATTTTCTTGCTTAACGAAAAGTTTAGCAATTGCTAATCTCAACCAATCAGATTCCACACAAGCGGTACTTTTGATCATCTCTGGTTTCTTGGTGTATCAAATGATATGACAAGAAATTCCCTCACTGCATTATTTGGATAAAACAATAATTTACTATCGATAATAATTATAAATACGTGCAATATATCTTTGTTTTATAGTAAAAAGGGGTAAAAATAGCATCTTGTTACATTTTAAAGGCTAAACATACGGTTTAACTGTTAGCCAAGTTGTTTGCCAAAGTGTGCATGTGCTTTACTGGTTGCCTATCCGTGGCCTACCCTGAACTGCAAAGTTCGCCAGCTGGCGTGTAACCTTATTTTAATATGTAAACAAGAAACCTGTCGTATAACACAACTTGTATATGTATAGTCAAAAGTGAATGAGGTGCTTGATATACTTTTGAGAGGAAGGGAGCAACTAGCAGGAGGGATTTTTATTCCTATGTACGCCTTACAATGTGTACGCCCTCTACATCCTCTGTGAGTATTTCTATAAGTAAGTATTTGTATATAACCCATCTGACTGA
The DNA here is from genome assembly GCA_951848785.1 of Callosobruchus maculatus. Classification (NCBI taxonomy): domain Eukaryota; kingdom Metazoa; phylum Arthropoda; class Insecta; order Coleoptera; family Chrysomelidae; genus Callosobruchus; species Callosobruchus maculatus. Next base: position 3,760,863 of record CATOUR010000106.1, on the reverse strand, counting down.
CGGAGGTGGGATTTGTAATTATTAAATAAGGTAGTTGCTGTGATTGATACCACTTTTATGATTCTGTCACAAATTATCGCAATTAGTAATTATACAATAATTATAATGTAAACATGAAAAATCTGTCACTAATATGAAGATCAATCGCTTTGTTCTGATATCCTGCTATGATTTTGATCCATGCATCACCATGAATTTCTAAAATATTTTTGACAAAAGTGTCATCCAGCTTTGACGTTTTGTTTTCAATATTGGTAAAATACTACTGGATGTTACTTATTAACATAGCCCTCAATACCCAATCGAAAGCTTTTGCTAAACAACACCCAATAGAACAGCTTTGTCAAAGCCTTTGGTAAAATATGCATGTTGATAAAATCGGGCCTAAAAATTCCATTAACCTTAATACTACGGACTTTTCCAATACCTTTGATATGATTGGCAGTATAGAAATAGGTCTATAATTGTCTCGTTCTGAATTATCTCCTTTTTTAAAGATTGGTTTTATTACCACTTTTTCAATATATTTAGAAAAATACTCTCTCTAAGACAAAGATTGTGAAGAAAAGTGACTAAACCACTAACAGGTACAATGTCAAATCTATATAACAAAAAACCGAGCAAAAAACTATTTTTCAGCTTTCGGGAAGACGTTATTTTAAAAAGTTGTTTATTTCAACGACTTCTATACACAGTTTAAAAAAGTATCAGCTTAGGAATCAGCCTGTATATTATAAAGATCTTAATGTGAAACAATGGCAAACCATATAAGATCAAAAAGAGTTATTATTATTTTCAGTTAAGGCAATAACATAATAAGTGATTAAAAAATTATTTCAGGTATTCATAATAATAATAATAATAATATGAGTATGAAGAAGACCTGTAATATTGTACGATCCTTCCTACATTCAGATCAGTAATAGTTCAGGTGTTGACTTGGCACAGCCCATCAACATTTGTTGCTACTGCAGTATGCGAAATAAACTTAGAAAATCAGGATATGAATATATGAAATAATAATAATGTGACACCAAAAAGTCAATCAACGCAGAATCAATGAGACACCAGAAAGTCAATAAACGCGGAATCCATTATCTTCTCTACATGCATGATATAAAACTATATGCAGCCACTGAAATGCAACTGAAAAAATTACTCAGAATAACAGAACTTTAAGTACTTAAGACGTCAGGATGGAATTCGGTCTGAGCAAATGCAAGGTGCTTCACATCACTAAAGGTCAATGCAACCATTTCGAACAGGAAATATTAACTGGCCAAATGCTGGACAACATAGACAAGGACTCTACTCACTAGTGAAGGCTCAACTAACGCAAGAGTTTAGAGACCGCCTCATTAGACTACTAAAAACAAAATTTATATTCTCGAAAGATGAATGTACTTGCAGAAAACTATTACATAGGAAACTGTAAACTAAAGAGTTGTCAAGAAGGCAAAGCTTTTGGGAGTGATATTCCACGAAAAGTTTAGATTTAGCAGTCATAATCACATTGTTAACAAAGTTTATAGAATTTGGTTTTGTCATGCGTAATAGCAAAGATATAAATATCAAAACCACTATACGACTGTACACTTCCTTAGTGAGACCACACATGGAATATGCTAACATCTGGTCACCAAGCTGTTATGTCAGTAGCAATGAAATCGAAATGGTGCAATAAAGTTCTTAAGATACCTTTATACTAAAAAGTACAATGTATATCCATTTATGATTTCTTACAAATCAATGCTAAAGAGTTTTGTCCTATGTATGTTATCTGTTAGAAGGAAGACTCAGGCTGTGTTGTTTATTTATAATATTGTCAATAATTTAAAGTACTTTGACTGTGATCTCGTACACTATATTATGTTTAATGATTCTAAAATAAATTTATGAATTTTGTCGTATGATCTCTTCTATATAGATAATAAGAGCCTGTCACCCCTGGGTAACATGACTATATGTATGTAACGAAATGCTATTAAATATCACTTTATGTGATATGTTCAATATTACCCTTAAGCAACGGAAGCGCACTCTTTTGCTTTCAGTATTTGGCAAACATGTAGTATTATTAAATCGTTTCACTGCTTCAAATCGAAATCGCTCCATAACTGTTACATTTAGGTATAGGGAGTGCTTAATAAAGGTGGAATTATTTTGTAAGAACTTTCTGACGATGCTATAAAATACAGGGTGTTCCATTTAAAATAACAAAGAAAATTATAGTCGCGAGTTTTGGTTCACCATGTATACAAAATCAAAGATAGCACAAACTTGATAATTTTAGACAAAACTAGACAACAGCAAAATTATTCTATAAACAGTGTTCCATTTGAAAAAACACAACTTTGGTATGCAGTGACTTCATTAATAACCCTGTATATTATACAGTAATTTTAATTCCATTTGAAATTACAAAGAAAATTATGGTCGTGAGTTTTGGTTCACCCTGCATACAAAACCAAAGATAGCAGAAAATTGATAATTTTAAACTAAACCAGATAACCACGAAATTATTCTAGCATTGAGAGTCAAGCCACAGTTATTGATTTTTTAAGATACAGGGTGATGAATTCGTTAAGATTTTCACATAAAAATGGCCATATCATTGAAAATACCTGATAAAACCTTATATTTCTGGAATAGGGAAAATGAACACAATTCAAATTCGAGATAATATATAGGGTGTTCCTTTTGAAAAAAACACAACTTTTGTATGTCGTGACTTTATGAATAACCCTGTATATTATACAATAATTTTAAAATGTAGACCCTCGCTTTACCTATTACTTTTATTCGATTTTTTTATATCTTCCATAATAACGGAGGTATTTAACTTCAGAGTAAAAATTGATCACCCTGTATGTTCTTTGAAAAGTAAACATTTTTCCGTGAGATCATATATAGAACAAAAATCAATTTTAAAATGGGGTCGACCTACTCCAACTATGAACATTACTAAAGACATGTAGACCTACAAAAGATATTTTAGTATCAGTGCGTATAACACACATGAGTGGTTAAGAGGGTGTGGAAAACTTGGAAAATTGTTCTGCTGGCCATGTCTGCTTTTTTCAACCATGAAAATAAAAATGTGGAATAGTTCAAGATTTTCCCGACTTAAATAATCTGCATAAAACAATGAAGACATTTTAACAGTGGAGTCATTTGGTAGCGGTTTTTAAACAAAAACATTTTGGAATTTTGTGGATAGAGCATGCCTTGGACCGCGAACTAAGGGAAGATCACAGGAGGCAAAATGAATTAGTTCCAAAAAATCGGGAAATTGTTGAAAGGTTAGTTGAGTCACAAGCTCCTTGGAGGAGCATGAAATTAGTTTTAGAGGTCATAATGAAGAAGGAGCCAGTGTTAATCATGGAAATTACGTAGGTTAGTTGAGACTGATGAGGTCAAGTAGGCTGTGATTTAAGGGTTGACATTTATTAGGAATTAATTATTGAAATGTCAATGTTTTGCATGCCCATTCAAAAAATGAGAATAGAGTAAAGATTATGCATGCATGCTCAAATGTTTCAAGTTACATAAATTATCATATATGTATAAACGGTTTCTCTTGACATCATTATTACCTTGTAATTTCAAAACAAAAGGTTCTATTACAGTATGCATATCAAAATTCTCAGATAACCTGAATCAGTATTTGTATTGGTAACAACAATCAGCCTTTGAATATACCAATGTATCACATTTTTGAGGTGATTCCTGGAACAACTTTTTTTGGAGAATTGGAGGTAAACACCTATATCCAAATATAGTCATTCAGTGCAGTGTTGAAGAATAGATAATTATGTGAACAATCTATTACCTGAACTTTCTTTGTTCTAGAGTGAGACCATCGTTATTTTTGTTTTTCTTCTGTTCTTGTTGTTTCTTCTGATTTTTTTGTCTTGCCAGTTCTCTTTGATTGCCACCTATGAGGAAGAAAGATTATGCATTAGTTCATTTATAAAAATCACAAGTTTATATAATTCTACTTACGAGTCATTGCTTGTAAAGGTTAGAATATCAATTCCCTTGATACGAAACAAAATAAAACAAAAATTTACTTAATGGAGGGCTTTAAAACTGCAATATTTTTCTAGAAAAACTACCTCCTCCAACCTCCTCCGAATACACAAAACGTTGAAGTTCATTTCGGATTTTGCAATCACAGAACAGTGGATACCACTGATGCGACATCTGACCTGCTGTCATTTGTGTTGTTACAAAGCTGTCAAATGTTCTCTAAGTAGGGATGGGGAAAGGCAAACACCGATCGAATATCGAATAAACAACTGATTAAATGGATATGGAAGTAGCATTGAGCGGCGTTATTTGGGCTTTTATAATGTCTGCAACACGACAATCTATCTCTGTTGGCATTTTCCGACGCACTATTGAACTTGTATTCGTCATTAATTTAGATCTGAAAAATATATGAGACCCAATTCATCAGTGCTAGAAAGATAAAATTTCTCAAATGCTTAACATTCATATCGAAAACCAGATTCACAAAGCAACTCTGACCTCAGATTCAAATTCAATATCAAAAACCTGCAAAACTGTGCTATTTTGTAAACTATAACAACACCGTAGTAAAAAACATAGAAAAATTTAATGAAACAATAACAAATAATATTACAAAGTCTACTATTTAAGTTTTGGAGGAGACTTCTTCCTGAAACCACTAAATAGCTGGTCAATAGTTGTTTTTTGTCCGGTAGACTTGGTACGTTTCAATCCCAATGTCCTGCACGGGCCTAATTTCTTTCTTTTGCTAGTGTCATTGGTTTTCTGTAACAAAAAAGTTAAGTTTTTATTAAAACTTCCTCAACAACTACGATACGATGGATGAAGCTGTTCCTATTGGTTGAAATCACCTAGGTAGACACATCTATTTACAAAAATCTTTCGTCGGAACATTGGAACATGTTGCCTGAATGCAATGTACGTCCATTGTTTTCAATATCCTTGGCCGACTCTACTCTCTAGGCTTGAGACATGAAATGTGGCAACAATGAATAGTGGGCCGAGCTTTTATTTCTTTTTAAATCACATAATGTAAATCTTCCAGGGTATAAAGAGAGATTGGACGTATTTTTAATTATTTACCTGCATAAACGAATCTATAAAAAGATGCTTGCACTAGCAATTATTATGCTTCTAATAAAGAAGGATATATTAGGGTGTTCAATTTTCCTCAAGACGAACTTTTGATACAGAAGTGGGTGAAAAGTATTCCTCGTAAAGGCTGGTTACCATATCAAAATTCAGTAGTTTGTATTACAAACATTTCCCAGGATAAGACCTATTTTAAAGCACAATGTGACCTACAATGTTTCCTGGACTTCCCAAATATCTTTCCTCACAAAAACTTTATTTAATAGAACACATCCGGGGATACGAAAAGATTTGATAGTAAAGAGGCAGACAGACCAACAAGAATGTCTTCAAAGTGGCCTAATAGTGATTTTTTCTAGCTTATGTGAGAATTTACAAAGTAAACTAAGTGTTCATTGAATGAAGTGGAAGTGGCAGCAGGAGACATGTTGCATTTATTTTTATTTTGTAATATTTGACCGGGATAAACCAGACATCACATATAGTATCAAAATATTAGAAATGTTTGTAAATTATTGTCTTTATCCTTATAAACATCATTGAAAGATAAATTACCCTCATGGAAATGTTTAATACAAACTACTAAACTTTGAGTTGAGATGGTAACCAGCCTTTACGAGGAATACTTTTCACCCACTTCTGTTTCGATGTTCGTTTTGAGGAAATTTGAACACCGTAATATCTTCTTCTTTATTAGACGCATAATTGCTAGTGAAACCTGGTACTGTACACTTGGCAGGCATCTTTTTATAGATTCGTTTGTGCAGGAAGTAAACAAATTTACACCTATGAATGGGATGAGGCGTCTAAGGTTGCGTTTCCACCAAAGATGTGCGAGGAATGTGTTTTAACGAACCAATAGAGTCGTTTGAATTACCTCGCCTCGCTCAGCACAGCTCTGGTGGAAACGGCTTAGCGGAGTGAAGTTTCTGTACGTACAAGACAAGGCATGTTAATGTGTTCTATTAACGTGTTTCGAGAGATGTGCGCTAGAAATGCGTTGCGAGGGATGTCGGCGAGAGACGTGTGCTGTTGATGTAGGCGAGCAAAAAGAAAACTCTGAAAACAGCCCGCTACACATCCTCGCAACGCTCATCTGCACACCGTTTTACAGCTCCGCCACACATCTTCGCACCGCTCATCTTCCTAGCACATCTCTGGTGGAAACATCCATACCGTTTTACAGCTCCGCTATACACTCGCTGCTCACATTTTCCTAGCACATCTCTGGTGGAAACGCAGCGTAACTAGGTAACTGTATTATAGTAGGTGGTTGAAATATTCGAAATAAATTGGCGCCAAACGTATGTCCGATGATTTTAACTTTTATACGACGATCGGACGAGTTGAAAATATTGTAACACAATGTATAATATCATACTGGTTATTGTGTGTTAGTTTTTTAGTTTAAACCCATTTGCCGACTAAGCTCCATATATGTTTTTTGTTTAAATCGCTTCAAAGTTGAAAACACATGATAGTAATTCTTTGATTCTAATATTTGTCGAGCAGATTTCTGGTGCTGTTAGTTGTAGGTTAATATTTTTTATTGAATGACATGCCTTCCAACTAGATACACCGGAAAAACAGATCCTAGGAGCCCTAATCCCAAAATATTTGATAGAAAGCCGACAAATAAAGGATTTTTAGTAAAAATCTTCAAAATTCCATATCTATATAACGGTTACAGTTCGGACACCATATAATACAACCAAATCTATCAGAAATCACCTAAATAATAACGTCCTTCAACATTAAGCACGACTTACACAGTAACCCTGTATATCTTTCAATTTCTAGATTGACAGCAGTATTATCCACGTACTACCTACGCATTCTGACAAAAAAAGAGAATATAAAGTTATTTACACGAAAAACATGGATTAATACCTTTTCTATCTTAGGCTCCACGACGCACTCTAAGACCTCCACTACTTCAACATCTGAACAAGATGTATACTCCTGTTCTCCATTGACTTTCTCACTTGGCTGGTCCGTTTCAATACCAGATGTGTCTAAATTTTGATGTAATGTGTCATCTATAGATTTATGTACTTTGATTGAATCACTAGATGGTTGACTAGATAATCTCAGAGATTCCAATTTCGCCAAAGATTCGTCTGAGGTTGATTCCTGGGAGGAAGCCATAGTTTCAGACTTGGCAGATTTGTTGCGACTGAAATATCGACTTATCACTCTCACATTAGGATTCGTGGCTTCAGCCCTTGGAAATTTAGAAATCCGTTTTTTAGCACCCTGAGATAGGACAGGTGACAGTTTTTCTTCATCTTCATCAGACGCATCTGATTTGACTTGAGGTTTTTCGGGTGTCTTTTGTGATTTATTACTATAAAATGAGATCTCTTTATTAATTTGTTCTTCCTCTTCAGTCTTCATTAGTTCTTCATCGATCACCTCAGTTACGGTGTGGGTATGCTTTGTTACAGTGAAAAACGATTTGAATTGTTGTTTTTGCTCTTTTCGTGATAATGTTCTTTTGTAAGTTCCTGACCAAATACTGTTGTTCGGTAACTTCTGTAAAATAAAAAATAAGGGTTTAAGAGCGCATGTTTAGATGGACAAGATTGGATATACAGGGTGGTCCAATAAGCGTGCGGTGCTCTCTAGCAGCCTTACCGTTTAAATTAGAAGAAAATGGCTCCCATGAAAAACGTTTTCTTTCAAATGGTCTACTTGTAGAAAATAATTTAAAAGATGGCGGACATCCGGATATACCGGAAGTAGGTATAAACTTCCTTAATTTAAATAGAACACCCTGTATGTTATTACGTTTTTGAATTCAGCATCGATTTTGAGGTCCAGTTTGTTAACCATAGTTTATGTCCAAGAAGAATATTTTCGAAGTTATTTAGTAATCTTTAGAAAATTTGACGTTTGTAGTACTTTACAAAAAAATGCTAATATCTCAGAAACTCAGTATGACAGAAAGGTGCGGTTTTCGGTTTTAAAACGAGCAAGAAACATACTTGTGTGTCAGTAAGATAATTGTTTCAAAACCACATTAAATCAATAAACTAGCAATTTTCAAATTTGAAAAGTTTAAAACGTTAAAAACTTTTTTTTCAAATAAGATGGTATAAGTTTCACATCAGTGGATGCGAAACTAAATTCTCTTTCACTTTTATCTAGGCATATGTAGTTCTATCTTTAATGGTTTTCAAGATTTTTACGATTTTGTAATTATTTCGTAGGAATGGAGAAGTTTCCAAAAAAATAAAATTTAGAAAATTCATTATTATCTGATAGTCTATTTCTTCACTTGAAGAACGTCGAAAAAATCATCTGAATATTCCAAAAAACGGCGGAGTTATTCAATTTTATATTTGCGTAAAGCGACCGCGGAGGTGAAAATCTGGATGACGTCACATGTTATTAATTGTTCGCGGCAGCCACAGTTTGGTCGGGACTCCGCTATGCATACGCTGCGCTGTACAGTATGCGACATTTAGACTTGAGTAGAACGGCGAAGCTGTTTGTTGTAACGGGCAGACGCGAAAATTTGGAAAACCTGCTGGAAAATTTACTAATAGTGTTTTTAAGAATAATGTGCGAATGCACATTTCAGTATTAGAGACCGAAACACTTTGTATACAAGGTTTCCTGTCAACTGTTTTGTCTGCGAGCCACGCCACCTATGATTTTTCCAATTTCTATACGACATCTACCTAATATCTTGAAAACCATTGAAGACGGAACCACATATGCCTAGATAAAAGTGAAAGGGAATTCAATTTCGCATCCACTGATGTGAAACTTATCATACCATCCCATTTGGAAAAAAAAGTTTCCAACGTTTTAAACTTTTCAAATTTGAAAATTGCTAGTCTACTAATCAGTTTAATCTAATGTGCCTTTGAAACAATGGTCTTACTGGTACATAACAGTACGTTTCTTGCTCGTTTTAAAACCGAAAACCGCACCTTTCTATCGTACTTAGTTTCCGAGATATTAACATTTTTTGTAAAGTACTACAAGCGTCAAATTTTCTAAAGATTGCTGAATAACTTAGAAAATAGGCTTCTTAGACATGAACTAGGGTTAAAAAACTGGACCTAAAAATCTATGCAAAAGCGTAATAATGTACAGGGTGTTCTATTTAAAATAAGGAAGTTTAACCTACTTCCGGCATAGCTGGGTGTCCGTCATCTTTGAAATTATTTTCTGCAAGTAGACCATTTGAAAAGAAACGTTTTTTATTCAAGTCATTTTCTTCTAGTTTGAACGGTAAGATCACTAGAGAGCACCGCGCGCTTATTGGACCACCCTGTGTTGTTCAGAAACGGTACAGTCAACTTTAACTGACAGTTGTCGTTAACTCGCAGCTATCTAACTGACATTTTATCTGTATGTTGAGAAACCGGCCATTATTGCACTAAAAAGTGGTATTTTCAATTCTTTCAATTTTTTCAATTTTCTCGAAAACGCCTCTAACGAGATATGACTCGATACCCTTTGTTATTTAAAATTTTTGGCGGAAGACTCTGGGGGGCAGAGGGTGGGTGAAGTATTTTATGGCTAAAAAGTTGTCAACGTTTACAAATCTTTCGACGTCTCTCGGCGTTCTTTCTTTTAATCAGTGGTTTTCGATAAACCCGTGGTGGAAAGTTTTCAAATGAACACCCTGTATATTTGTTTCTTTGTTGGGTTGGGTACTTCTCGGGCCACCCTCGTATATGTATACTTACGCTGTTAGCAGGCGACCAATCATCCAGCTTTGAGTAGTTTGAAGGGTGCAAATTCCCAAGAGCAACTTGGTAAGCCTTTTCATGATCAGTAATTTCTCCTGCATTCTTGCAGTACTTTGGATTTGTACCACAAACCTCCGGGTCTATAAGCGGTACTAATTTCCTCTTGAAAGGATCAAACACAATTTGATGTCGGAATGTTGCCTCTGCTATCATGAAGTTTTCTGTGTATTCTTCTGTTATTTGCAGGTGACGCATATTCAAATACCTTGGTAGGTTTTTGAGGAACTGTAATAAATATTAAATATACATAACATACTTGGTGGAAAGGTTTACCTCTATCTGTCCGTCCGTCTATCGTCTGTCCGTATATAAAATATAGCCAAAACTACAGGCGAATGCGAATATTCGTTACATTACTACTGTGCTCAGTTGTTCTTTTTGAAGGCCTCAATAGAACTGATATTTACTGATCTGACAATCTCGCTTCAGTTTGAAATATCTCACTTCACTTGCAAAACGAATGCACCTACTATTGAAAAAAGGGCTTGAAATAATACTCACTTTTTCAGGATTTGTTTCGCATGTTAATGATATAAACTTTAAAGCTTTCTTCAATCCGATACCATGCAGAGAGTCAAGATAATCACAACCAGATAAAATGCACATATGACGGAATTTGTCGAAACTGTACTTGTTTGGATTTAGCTTCATAGCTTCTGGTATTTTTTCTGCCTCAACAAGGTAGCCACGTCCTTGCAGATCCATTTTATACATAACCTTTGTACATCCAAACAATACCAAGTCTGAGTCTTCAGTTATAATGACCTCTGCAATCCCTGCAATACAGATCTACAGTTACCAGGCACGTTCAATAAGTCTTTAGAAAAAGGTAAACAACAATTTTATTTTCCATATCGAAGGCGAGGATTGTGATTGCGAAAATTTTCGATTTAGAGAAAATACGCTTTTTGGGCGTCCACGTCACTCATTTCCGTCGGTCTGTCTGTCTGTCGGCGTTTTTCTGGCCTAGTACGCAGACAGCTGTTTCACGCTTATTAGCGATCATCAGTGCGCCATAGGTCGATTGACGGAAATAGACAACATCAATTTTTCCATGTTTAATAAACATGTGAAACATGTGCGAGCAGACAGAAAGAATTCTGCCGGTGCGCCATCTAGTACCCGAAGGTCACGGCAAACCAAGGAAATCTCTACCTAGCAGCAGTAGACTTCTTGGTGGGACGCCAAGGTGCATCCGCTTGGCCACTAGAGAGCGCGTATGAAAGCCGATATACGAAGGCTGCTCTATACCTCCGTCAATCCACCAGTACGCAGACAGCTAGTAGACTTCTTGGTGTCTACTGCTGCTCGGTAGAGATTTCTTTGGTTTGCCGTGACCTTCGGGTACTAGATGGCGCACCGGCAGAATTCTTTCTGTCTGCTCGCACATGTTTCACATGTTTATTAAACATGGAAAAATTGATGCTCTCTATTTCCGTCAATCGACCTATGGCGCACTGATGATCGCTAATAAGTGTGAAACAGCTAATTTTGGTTTGGTTAACCATGCATGTAGAACAGCCAAAAGAGTATTACAGAACTAGCAGATTATCTCAAATACTTTTCAACCACTTTCTTGTTCCGGAATATTTATACTGTTGTTCTTTAATAACTTTATATTTTAAATGAAACTATTGCAGTACATGTAGTATACAGCACAGCTGTACTCGTACATGTTATGAAAGTACGTGATATATAGTATTTTTATCATCGTTCAGTAATACTATAGGAGAATACTGAAAATAGCTGATCGTGAACTATATTTCAAGCAGAACATCAGACAACAGCCCTATTTTTATTTGCATTCTTTTGCCTTGCATTCTTTCCCTTGCCAAACAATATGATTACTGAGTATGTCAGATTGGGAAAAAACTAATTAAAATAGAAGACTACGGAGAGCTGTAGTGAAGAAAGTTGAAGCCATGGGCCTCCAGTTCTGTAGTGCTGATATATTCAACCAGTGGACTTGTTTTTGCATAATTAAATAAATACAATCAAAAAAATCACGTACCTTTCAAATTAAAAAAAGCAAGCTGAGCATCTGATTCGTATGGTGCCACTATACAGTCAATGGACAATTTGTGGCACTCCTTTATAACCATTGAAGCCATTTCAGGTGTCACATTAATGGATTGCTTCAAATAGCTACGGGCTTCATCCATCTTTCCTAAACGCAAAAGTTCTGCAGCCCTTTGCTTAGCTTTATTCCTCGATTCTCGTCGTTTGGACTCTGTGTCCGCTTTTGCAGGCAAATTTTTACCATCAAAAACCAAAATTGGTTTAATGTCAAATGATTGCAGAAGTTTCAAATACTTCACACAGTATTGGACATACCTAAAAAATTGTAGATATAGTGAATTTGTTGTGCTATACATATTAAAACTGACTACTGTTTAAAAAATTGAGCTCTGGGCCATAGAGCGCAAAATCCCCCAGGTTTGTAGTAGTAGTAGTAGTAATTTATTTGTTTTTACAAGGAAACCTGTTCACATACGTCAAAAATATTATTTGCATTATACATATATACGTTTTTCAAAAATTTTTGTTTACAGCTTTTTGGACCATTTGAATTATTTCTTACAACGTTTTAACATACTGAGCAAATATCAGCATGGTTTTATGGAAGACAGGTCAAGTTCAACAGCATTATCTTCCTTTTATAATGAAATAGTACAGTTTATCGATGCAGGCAAAAGCCCTGCTGCTATTTTTTGTGATTTGAGCAGAGCTTTTGACAGCGTCTATCACTCAAAGTTACTTTCGATTTTTGAAAGGTATGGATTGAGGGGCATGTCTTTGAAGTGGGTTAAGGAGTTTTTGTCATATTGACATCAATACGTTTCATTGCTAAGTAGTGAGATAGTAATAGTTTACATCTGACACCTTACCAATACCTGTGGGGTCTGTGCTATTTGTCTTGTACACCAATGGCATCACAAAGGCCTTAGGGTATGGAATACCTACCATACCTTTATGCAGATGATGTCTCATTTATAATTGCAAATAATCATCAGACACATGTGCTAGAACATCAGGGTGGCCAAGTACTAGAGGTTGCACTGAATTATTTTAATGAGCAGGGCTTATATTTCAATACGTATACACATTAGAATTTTAAAAAATTATACTAACGCAGAATTACAAACAGGATAATTCCAAAATTTTCTGTAAATATTGGATCATATTGCAGTATAGGTTCGGTTAAGTATGAATACTATGAATATGATTTCAAAAAATGTAATTATGATGCTATTAATAGCTGTCTCTTGGCAGTCAATTTTGATGAACTTTTTAACTCAATATTTTTATAAATGATATCTCTGGATGCTTTTAAAAATCTAAATTTCAACTCTTTGCAGATGATTTAAAGATATTTTCGGTGATAAGAAGTCCTATGAATGTTAAAGAGCTTCAATCTGACATAACCCGATTTTTTATATGGTGCATTAATAACAACTTAAACCTAAATGTGGGAAAGTGCGAGTACATTCATTTCACTAGATCTAAATCATTATCCCCTAACAGTTATTATACTCCTCCTCCACCTCATTGAAAAGGTTCATATAGTCAAAGACCTGGGTATACTTTTTGACTCTAGACTAACATTCTACGAGCACATACAGGCATCATGCAATAAGGCCTAAAAAATGTTGGGGTTTATTAAGAGGAACACTCGAGATTTCTACGACCTGGCCAGTATAAAAATTTTATATTTTTCATTGGTCCGTTCTCAACTTGAAGGCAATACAGTAATTTGGAGCCCATGTTTTTTCAAATATATTAACAAACTAGAGTCTGTGCAACACAAATTACTAAGGTATATTGCATTCAAATTGGGTATACCTGGCTCAACAATTGATTATACTGTAATTGAAAATGATTTAAATATTCAGAGTCTTTCTAGACAAAGAGCGAATTTTGACGTTATGTTCAGTCCTGGAGTAATTCATGGTTTAATTGATAGCCCTGGGATTCTGGCTCAGTTCACCTTTCATGTCCCTCCTCGACAGCTAAGAGGAAATACTGTCTTCCAGCTTCAGCAACACCATACAACATATGGTGAAAATTCGTCAACTAATTGGATCATGAGACATGCCAATGACTATTCTGGTGACCTATTTAATATCTCGAAGGAAAGACTCAAGTTCGAGCTTAAAAAACTGAGGATTAGGCACTGTAAGTGAACGGTAGTATTTTTGTTTTAACTATACATATTGTTTTGTTATTATTTATTTTTGTTAATATACATTTAGGTGCATGAATTTGTTGTATGGATACTTAATTCCCGAAATGTTTTTTATTGTACATTGTTGGATTGGGCATGTCCCGTAATATATTTTTGAATTTGAATTTGAAAATTTTGCCATATCACATGTAGTGTTTTAGCTACCATTTTGCAATCTCCGGATCTACTTGACTCTGCTGCTACATACTGTGTTGCAGCCTGGGTGTAACTTAACCAAACAATGACGCTCTTCGCTACAACCCAAACCCATGTGCCCCCCCCCCCCCCTCGGTACAGCCTTGGTACAGTTTATACAAGTAAAAGTTGTACATATTAAAATGGAATAAATGCATTAATGCAGGCAAGGAAATATAAATCCATGATTAAAAAAAGTGGAAAGGTAATTGACACCTAACAACACAATATATGAAATACATTTAATAGATAATGAAATCAAATTTTCAAAATTATTGTCACATCTCTTGACACTACTTAAGGGATAATTATTAGGAGCAGTAGAGGGCCTAGATTAGATCTCTGAGGCACACCTGTGGTATGAATATAGGAGAATGAGGTGTAACCCCCATTACACTCTCTGTGTTCTATCTCCGATCTGAGTTATGAATGTATTGAGGAAACCAAACATTCAACAGTCCTACTACGTGAACATAAGTAAACAGTGACATCTGAGTAGCTAGACTTCTTTCAGTTGATCTTTCTATCATAAAACTATGTTGAGGTTCTAAGAGGCATTATAGATAGATACTTAGGGTGCCCATATACTTTATAAACCAATTCCAGACAGAATGCTTACAGAGTTTATTTTGCTGTATGTTGTGCCCACTATTTTAAATTAGGGCTCAAATTCCAGACATTTTCCTGATTTTTATGATTTTACCCAGACAACGAAATTAAGCTCTAAATTTAAGGACATGTCTAGGATTTTTACGGGCTAATGGTCACCCTGTAGATACTCAAGGCCAGGTATATAAAAAAACTGAGTTTTGATCTACCCTGGAAGATATTGGCAAGCATCAACAGAATCAGAACTTGATAAGGTAAAAAATAACATCTTATGACTGACTTCATATATGCATGGTACATTGCATACATATAGGTAGTTTGGGCATTTGTTATTAATGGGTTTATCATTTAAGAATAAAAATAAAACAAAATTAAAAAAATTAGTAGATCAAATTATGCAATGTATAATACAAATTACGTATAAGGTGACAATGCCACATAATAAAATTAACACAGACACAGGACTAGCTCATGCCAAAACTGGTCGATTCAACATAGATAGACTATAAATGACACTTACACTTGAGTGGGCTCTCCCTGAGCTAGCTGTATGGCACAAGCACTGGCTCCTTTATGCAGCCAACAGTATCCATCAATTGCCACTGTTGCACCCCGAAATTCTGATACATGACAGGGTTTTGTTGCTTTTTCTAAAAATGGAAGTAAACCTGTGATACCCATTCTTTTGAAGTATTTAGGGATTTAAGATCGATTTCGCGTTTCTCTACTCAGTTATTTGGATTATTCCTATTTGGTATTTATTCTCTTAGTACCATCACAACTTATTTTAAAGTTGTCAGTTACCGCAAAGTAAACATAACCTATTCATCTTTGCTTCAAGACTTCAAGAAAAATTGGCGCCATACCTCACAGAACACAGAACTGGAACATCACAAAACAGGTACTGGAACATGTTCTGTGACGTTCAAGCAGAGAGGTGTTAACGTAGAGCATGGCCGACTCTACACTAGGCCGGAGCCTTAGATGTGGCAACGTGGCTTACATGTCAAATAGTGGGCCTATAGTTTCAAGCGGTACGACTGCATATTTGTAACTAGGGTGTCCAAGGCTTGAAATGGACTGTCAGATGTATTTATTATCATCATCATAGTCACAATGTCTTAACAGGCATGTTGTGAACTCGTAAAATGCATTAAGTCGGAGCTAGAGTATTGCCGGTACGAATATTATCAATAGTTTTGACAACTGTAGCTCGCCATCGTTCGCGATTTACTGTCAATTCAGTGGCGCTCTTGATACTCATATCCAGCAACTGTTCCGTCGTATCCACCCAGCGTGTAGGGGAACGGCCACGGCGCCGCCCACTCGGGACTACAAGTTTCTCCATATTATCGCTCCTATGCATATGTCCGAAGAATGTAAGTATTCTCGTCGACATAATAATGGAGGATAGTCTCTTTGGATTACTGAGCTCATCCGGTATGGAAACGTTAGTTCGATGGGCGGTATAAGGAACTCTCAGCATTCTTCTCCACGTCTATTTCAAAAGCATCTGTGCGAGCCCGATCTGCCTCTTTAAAAGTCAAAGCTTCCGAGGCATACAAAAATATGGAGAACACAAGCGACTGAACCAGCGACACTTTGGTAGTGTTAGTGATGTTATGATAACGCCATATTTTAGTGAGCTTTGTCATGGCCACACATGCCTGTTGAATGCGCCGTCGAATCTCATTTTCACAGCTACCCGAATTGTCGATCAAAGAACCGACGTACACAAAACTTTGAACTACTTCACAACGGCCTTTATTTCTCGATGATTATCATGATCTCTATCTACGATCATAACCTTGATCTTATTGTAGTTAATACTAGGACCATACGCTGCACTGTGTTGTTATAAGATGTCGTCAGTAAATCTTAAGTTGGATATTTTGCTTCCGCCAATATTTGTACTGCCATTCCAGTTGTCTAATACCTGTCCCATCACAAATTCAGAGTAAATGTTAAATAATATCGGAGATAATACACATCCCTGACGAACTCCTTTTCTGGTTGCAGTCTGATCAGACAGGTTACCATCAATTCTTACACGAGCCGAATGAGACTCGTAGAGTTGCTGTATGAGAAACACTAGGTGATAAGGAACTCCCATAGAGATGAGGATTTCCCACAGTTTAGGCCACTTTACGTTATCAAACGCCTTAGAATAGTCCACAAAGCAGACAAAAACTGGAAAATAATGCTCTCTGGCTTTTTCAATAATTTGTCTTAAGTTTAAGATCTGTTCACGCGTACCGCGTCCTTTCACGAAAGCTGCCTGCGCCTGAGAAATTTTCCAGCCAATAAAACTCTCCAAACGAGATTGCAAAATATAAGTAGAACCTTACTTGCATAATGAACCCTAAAACTTCTTGTTAATTTTCAAACTTCATCAAACTTTTTCAAAACTCTGTATTTGTGATCCCACTTCAAAACTTTTTGAACACCCTACGTATGAGGGACACACATCTCAAAAAGTATAGATAATGAAAGCGCAGAAGTAAAAAAATAACACAGCTATTTTATCAGTCAATGTGTGGGGGTGTATTTCCTGCGTCTATATCACTCATCATTCCGATTTACCAGTAGCAACTTAAAAAATGTGTTGGCCTAGTGTTTTATTCATAATTTCTTCCTATTTATTTCTCCACGTAAGTAGAATCTGTTTTTACATCTATTAGGAGTAGAAGTAGTGGCGTGCAGGCGAAGCCAGGCAAGGAGGCTATATTTGACCCTTTTTGCCGACTTCACAGAATCAACATCCTCATGGCCTCCTGGAAAAGCAATGTTCTTGTTCAATGTTTTTTAGGGATTACATGACTTTACCTAATAAAAAAATGAAGTCAAGTTGATTGACTCAGTACTTCCCACACATTACGGTGATTTCATTTTATTATTTTGCCATTTCGTGATTTCGTGAAGCTTTAATAGTCTGAGATCCCGTTGCAACCAAATAATAATAATAATAATAAATCGTCTTTATTTATACATCTGACAATAGGCGAAATTTGGCCACATGGCTACTCTCACATTTAACCTATCGCAGACGAAACATGCTAAAAACTGTAGCTACAAAGCGATAATGAACAAAAATAGATATATATACATATAAAATGAAATCGGTGTAAACATACAAACTGATCACAATAACCTGGGCAAACTTACAAAAAGAGACATATAGTACTATAAAACAAACAAACAAAGACATAAACGACTTAAACTGAATTGTTTAGCAAACCTAACGAGCTTCATTTAAAAGAAAAGTTTTAAAGTTCTTGCGCAGCTGTGATACAGGCATCGTTCTGAAATGATGTGGTATCGAATTATATAAAATAACTGCGTTATAAGTAAATCATCGCCCGCCCGACCAAAAAAAGTGTGTAATGCCGCTAGGTCTTTCTTTCGCAGGTCAATAGATAGCCTATTATGAGTACAAGACATTTTTAAGTTACATGACCCCCCACCCCCCAACTACCCCAATTTCACCCCCACCCAAGAAAGGTAGAAAATGATCACGAAATCCCTAAAACGCCTAAAAACGAAGTTTGAGCTGTTTCTATATTTTTTGTTTTTTAATATATTGCTGCGCCGCCACTGACACGATTTCTAAAATCCATAAACGTTTTCCATCTCGCCAAGGTAACAATACCACAGTATTATTTCATTTCATTAAAATCAATCCACGTTACACAATCCAGAACGAGCTAAAGCAATATTCGTACCTATGTATACGTCAGAAAATTTTAAGTCACTTGGTTTCTATAATAGGCAAGACAATGTTCGGATGGACTTAAAAAAGTCTATTATGACGCTAAGTCTTTCGTTCAGAGGTCAATGGACAGCCTATTAAGAATACAACAAATTTTTGAATTTAAAAAAAAAGTAGAAAATGATTAGGAACCCCTAAAACGCCTAAAAACAAAGTTTGAGGAATATTTTATTTTTTGTTTTTACTGTGTAAAAAATTCATTAAAACCAATCCAATAGTTTCCACGTTACACAATACAGAACGAGCTAAAGCAATATTCGTACCTATGTAAACGTCAGAAAATTTTAAGTCACTTGGTTTCCGTAATAAGCAAGGTAATGTTCGGATGGACCTAAAAAGTGTCGTATTATGACGCTAGGTCTTCCTTTAACAGGTTAGTGGAGAGCTTATTATGAATACAACAAAATTTTCAGTTTTACAACCCCCTACCCGCCAACCACTCCAATTTCACCCCTACCCAAAAAAGTAGAAAATGATCAGGAACCCCTAAAACGCCTAAAAACGAAGTTTGAGCTGTTTTCATATTCTTAGTTTTTTTAATATTGCTGCGCCGCCACTGAGACGATTTCTAAAAATCAGACGCGTTTTCCTTCCTCGCCAAAGTAGTAATACTGTGCCGAAATTTCATTAACATCACTTCAGTAATTTCAACATTATAAAATACAGAACGATCTAAAGCAATACTCGTATGTATACATCGGAAAATTCTCTAAGTCCCTTGGTTCCTGTAATACAAAAGGCAATGTTCCGATGGACCTAAAAAGGTGTATTATAGCGCTAGGTCTTTCTCTCTCAGGTCAGTGGACAGCCTATTATGAGTACAACAAATTTTTCAGCTTTACAACCCCCTACCCCCAACCACCCCAATTTCACTCCCACCCAAAAAAAAGTAGAAAATGATCAGGAACCCCTAAAACACCTAAAAACGAAATTTGAGGCATATTTAAAATTTTTCGTTTTTTGCTAATTACTCCGCCGCCCATGCACCGATTTTCAAAATTGTAGCAACATTACCTACTACGACCCTACACCATATCACTACCCAAATTTTATCGAAATCTATGCAGCGGTTACTGAGATTAGGAGGCTAGAAAAACGCCAACAGACAGACCGAGAGACCGACAGACAGACTGACGGAAATGAGTGGCGTGGATTTTCGTTATGTGTTATGTCAAAAAGTACATTATCTCAAAATCTAAAATTTTCGCGATCACAATACTCTCCTCACCTATCGGTGTGGGAAGTAAAATCAATAAATCAATTATTTATTTGAACGTGTTCTAGGTGGAGGCGATATTGGAGGAAGGGACAGACTGTCCTTCAATATGCACCTGCCGATTGAACAGACTGTCTGAAACAGCCATCAACAGATTCGTTAGAAGAAATGGAGAGCCAGCTACCGGAGAGTTCGGATCTTCTGAGAACAACGAGGTAAATGAACGCTACATAGTCTAACCCACCGACTATTAATTTGCTTTGTCTACTCCCATCAAGTTGAACGGCCATTACCAAACTTCTTCTGAAAGAGAAACCAAAGCGATTATCTTCTACTTGCAATAGGACCTCTATTCTATATTAATTAATTTGCCCGTTATTTATTATTTTCAAGTTTTCATACGCGAAAGTTTACTATACTACAAACTAATTTAAGTTACTTAAGTTTACCTCACGTTATCATCATAGTCACAATGTCTTAACAGACATGTTGTGAACTCGTAAAATGCATTAAGTCGGAGCTAGAGTATTGCCGACACGAATATTATCAATAGTTTTGACAACTGTAGCTCGCCATCGTTCGCGATTTACTGTCAGTTCAGTGGCGCTCTTGATACTCATATCCAGCAACTGTTTCGTCGTATCCAGCCAGCGTGTAGGGGGACGGCCACGGCGCCGCCCACTCGGAGCATGGCCCTGAACTACAAGTTTCTCCATATTATCGCTTCTTTGTATATGTCCGAAGAATGTAAGCATTCTCGTCGACACAATGGAGGATAGCCTCTTTGGATTACCGAGCTCATCCAGTATGGAAACGTTAGTTCTATGGGCGGTATAAGGAACTCTCAGCATTCTCCTCCACGTCCATACTTCAAAAGCATCTATGCGAGCTCGATCTGCCTTTTTAACTGTTCAAGTTTCCGAACCATACAAAAATATGGAGGACACAATAGACTGAATCAGCGACATTTTGGTAGCTTTAGTGATGTTATGGTCACGCCATATTTTAGTAAGTTTTGTCATGGCCACACGTGCCTGTTGAATGCGCCGTCGAATCTCATTTTCACAGCTACCCCAATTGGCGATCAAAGAACCGAGGTACACAAAACTTTGAATTACTTCACAATGGCCTACTGACTTTATTGCTTGATGATTATCGTGCTCTCTATCTAAGATCATAACCTTGGTCTTGTTGTAGTTAATGCCAAGACCATACGCTGCACTGTGTTGTTCTAAGATGTTTAATAGAGCTACTAGTTCTTCCTGCTGAGAAGCAGCAATAAGGGTTGTATCGTCAGCAAATCTTAAGTTGCATATTTTGCTTCCGCCAATAGTTATACCGCCATTTCAGTTGTCCAATACCTGTTTCATAAACAAATTGAGAGTAAATGTTGAATAACATCGGAGATAATACACATCCCTGACGAACTCCTTTTCTAGTTGCAGTTTGACCAGACAGGTTACCATCAATTCTTACACTAGCCGAATTAGACTTATAGAGTTGCTGTATGAGAAACACGAGGTGATAAGGACCTCCCATAGAGATGAGTATTTCCCACAGTTTAGGACACTTTACGTTATCAGACGCCTTAGAATAGTCCACAAAGCAGATAAAAACTGGAAAATAATGCTCTCTGGCTTTTTCAATAATTTGTCTTAAGTTTAAGATCTGTTCACCCTTACGTTATGCGACATCTTAAAGATTTTGTGACTAGGAACAAAGGTTCTGTAAAAGGCATCATATTTGTGCTATCTGGAAGATTACCTATATTGCATAATATATCTCTCTTCACAGGTTCTGTACGATGAAAAGCAAGACATGCCTGAATTTCTGGACAGCCATGAGAATCCAATAATAAGATCAGCAATATGCATCCTCCAAACCGAGACAGATCCCTTGGAGCTGTTTGAGGCACTTTCAGAAACTACAGAGAGCCTTACGTTGATCCAAGGCTATGAATCTGGAAACAAAACATTCAAAGTTAGCACCCTAGGAAAATTTACCAAGCTAGTTACTTTAGAACTATTAGGAGCAAGCTTAATTAACCACACTTCAAACAGTCATCTCATATGTGAAGTTGATACACCTCTACCAGATTTGAAGTTCCTCAATTTAGAAAAAGTACTCATCCGCAACTCGAAACAGCAAATTGTTAATTTTTTAAAAGAAATAAGTGAGGAAGATCAAACCTTTGAGTATGTGCAAAGAGTCAATGAAGATCACGCCTTAACAATGCTGCAAAAAGGCTTAAAAGAAGAAGAGATCATCCCTTACGAGTTATTCAAACAACAAAGGGAAGCTAATGGTGACGCAACGTTGTTTATAGGTTTTAAAGGTTTGATATTGTTGAGAATTGCTGGATGTGAATTGAACATCCATTGGGAGATGTTTGATAGATTAAGCAACTTGGAGTATCTAATCTTGGAAAAAAATAATTTGAAATTCATTCCAGCTTTTACATTTTATGGTACACCTAACTTAAAATATTTATCACTAGCTCATAACAAACTGCTTGATATTCAAATTACTGACTTAGCGGGGCTGTTAGAACTTGAGGTATTAGACTTGTCCTATAACAATTTTACTCAACTGTCAGAATTGTCTTTCCCGCCATTTCCAAAACTGAAATTAGCCAACTTTGCTAATAATCCAATCAGTGTCATATTTCCGAATACATTTGAAGTTATGAATACAACCAATTCGTTGATAATAGGCAGTGATTATATGAAACTAACTTTGATAACCAATTCTCTAGGCGGCTTGAATATGTTAGAGAAATTGACCATAAATAATCTCGAGTTGAGGTTGTTGAAAAGGGATATGTTCAACGGTTTGCCAAACTTATTAGAACTAATCATCAACGGTAACATAACTGAGATAGAATACGATGCATTTTTGGAAATCAATAAAATCGAAAAGCTTCAACTAAGTAACTGTCAGCTTAAAATCCTCAGTATGGATTCTTTCATAGGACTTAAAAAACTTCTTTATTTAGACTTGTCAAATAATAACTTGCAAGATATTCCACCAGGGGTATTCGACCAACTAACGTCATTGAAAGAACTGTATTTGAACGGTAATCAATTCCAACACCTACCGTACGGTATTTTTTCCAAATTACACGCAAAACTGATACGTCTCAATGACAATCCTTGGGAATGTAGTTGCGCTATGAGCGACTGGAAACCTATGATAATAAATAAAGTAAAAGTAAAAGTGCTGAAAAAGTGCGATTATACTGCTGACAAAGGCATAGAATGTTCAGGTAAAGATCAATACGAATTCAAGTATATTTACGAGAACAAAGTTGCCCCAAAATGCGTGAAGCCGGTACAGTTTTTGAACTGGAACTTATTCCATGCGATGAGACGCATACTGCAATGTCCAGACTACAAACCGAAATTAAGAAAGACCCATATCCATGTAGAGTATAATACAACGGAAGTTCCTACGTCAACGTCAAAACCATTCACATCTGTCAAGTACAATAAACGAAAAATGTTGCTCAAGAGGCGCTTACTAAAAAGAAAGCAGTATTTAAAGAAAATCGGTAATGCAAAATCAAATCATGCAGATAATACCCCCAGTTTGAAGCAAAAAATATCTGAAACCAGCATTTCAGGAGAAATTAGTAATAATATTCCTATGATATAAGATTTTCAATAACTTTGAATATAGACATACTGAATATTTGCTGTTCGTTTCTTATACAGTTCTTATTTCAAATTACACTAAAACAGGTTGAAAAGTCATGTTTTCAATGCTAATAGATTATAATAAATCGAATTTCTTTAGCTTCTAGGATAAAATTAGGTTAATGCTATGTTAAACTTGTGAACTTAAGATATCGTAAGCAATGGAAGTTCCTACGTCAACGTCAAAACCATCCACATCTGTCAAGTACAATAAACAAAAAATGTTGCTCAAGAGGCTCTTACTAAAAAGAGAGCAGTATTTAGAAAAAAATCAGTAATGCAAAATCCCCCAGTTTGAAGCAAAAAATATGAAACCAGCATTTCAGAAGAAACTAGTAATAATATTTCCATGATATAAAATTTTGTATAACTTATAACAGGGTCCAGTAGGATAGAAAATAATTCTGTGCGAGTTTTGTGCAGGTTTGATTATCTTTATTAGTGATATTGAAGAAACATAGACATAGGTACTGAATATTTGCTGTTCATTTATTATACAGTTCTTACTTCAAATCGCACCAAAACAGGTTGAAAAGTCATGTTTTTAATATAAGATATAAAATTTTAAATAACTTATAACCAGGTCCAGTAGGATAGAAAGGAAAGAGATTTTTATAGTGACACTGAAGAAATATAGACATACTGAATATATGCTGTTGATTTCTTATGAAGTTCTTACTTCAAATCGCACCAAAACAGGTTGAAAAGTAATGTTTTAATGCCAATAGATAATTAATCAAACATCTTTAGCTTTTAGGATAAAATTAGGTTAATATGCTATCTTAAACTTGTGAACATAAGATATCGTATTCAATCGAAGTTCTTACGTTAACGTCAAAAACATCCACATCTGCCAAGCACAACAAACGAAAAATTTTACTCAAGAAGCGCTTACTAAAAATAAAACAGCGTTTAGAAAAAATCTGGAAATAAAATATGTCCAGTTTGAAACACAAAATATCTGAAACCAGCATTTCAGCGGTTAGGAATAATATTCGTATAATATAAAATTTTGAATAACTTATAACCACGTCAAGTAGGGTATAAAGAATTCTGTGCTAGTTTGTCACGTTTTTTTGTGCAGGTTTTATTGTTTTTCTAGCGATACTGAAACAAGAATCTTATTGAACATTTCCTGTTTATCTTTTATACAGTTCTAACTTCAAATTGCATCAAAACGTGTTGATATTGCTATATGCTATTAGGTCCTAATTAATGTAACATCTATATGTTTTAGTATAAACTTAGGTTAATGCTATTTTCTGTTATTATAGTGTCTCGGTTTTTCAGTAATAGGCGAAGTTAGGGGTAGGTTCTATAGGATCAAAATCAGATTTGATGTTATCCCTCTCAGATTTTATAACCAAACTTCGCTTGGGCCTTTTGAATACCCCGTATTTATTTTCTTATGGAGGAGCATAACTGAAAATGTACATATAAATCAGATTTGTAAATAACATTATATTTTATTTATAATAACATTCCTACATATTTGTAATATTGCATAATAAATAAAAATATATTTTGGATACAGCCTCTTTTCTCCCTCCTTTTAAGGTTGTATATCACGATCCTAAATGCCATCCTAAATTTGAAAAATTTGATAAGAAATAGGATGGCTCCGCATTCGCCACTGTGCAGTTTTACATCATTTTTTTTCCGAATACTTAGGACGTGTTCTAAATATTTGCAAATTGGATGTAAAACTGCACATTAAATTACTGCGTATTAGAATCTTTTGCTCGTGACAGTTGAAAACTCAGGTTATGAAAAGTGAATATTTTTATTTTGCAAATACCTACCTAGTTTGCTTTGCATATGTTTTTGTATTTTGTCGAATAACAACAACTGCTATTGTTTGTACAAAAACGCTTAAAAACAAAGTTTGAGCTGCTTTTATACTTTTAGTTTTTTTATTATTTCTGCGCCGCCACTGGTACGATTTATAAAAACCATAAGCATTTTCCATCCACGGTAGTAATACTGTCACAATTTCATTAAATTCAGTTCAACAATTTCCTCGTTACACAATATAGAACGATCTAAAGCAATACTCGTATGTTTACACCAGAAAAAATTCTTCAATGTTCGGATGGACCTAAAAAAGTTATTTATGTCGCTAGGTCTTCCTTCACAGGTTAGTGGACAGTCTATTATGAGAGCAACAGGTTATTCAATTTTACAATGCCCCACCCCCCAACCACCCCAATTTGACCCCCACCCCAAAAATAAATCTAAAATCATCAGGAACCCCTAAAACACCTAAAAACGAAGTTTGAGCAATATTTATTTTTTTTGTTTTTTGCTAATTACTCCGCCGCCCATGCAGCGATTTTCAAAATTATAGGAATATCACTTACTGCGACCTGACAGCATATCGCTGCTCAAATTTCATCACAATGCATGCAGCGGTTACTGAGATTACGAGGCTAGAAAAAAACGCGGCGACAGACAGACCGACAGACAGACAGACCGAGTGACGTGGATTTTCGTTATGTAGATATCATATAACGCCCAAAAAGCGTGTTATATACTGCATACTGACCTAGATGATGCAGATCTTCGGAGGTTGAAGTCTAGAAATCCCCCATTACCATTTGCTGAACGGCTCTTGCGGGATGGCTTCCAAGTTGATGAGCACTGGAGGAGGAATTGGGAAGTCCAGAAGCCGGTACAGGCTCCACCCACTATGGACCCCACTTTAACCCTTCCAGGAATGGAATTGCCTCGCCATACATGGAAAACCCTTAATCGAGTCAGAACGTCGCATGGCATCTGTCGTGACTCGTTCTTTAAATGGGGGATATCCGAATCACCGTCCTGTGACTGTGGAGAGCCCCGGCAGACTGTTCAGCATATTGTCACCGAATGCCCGATTACCGCATATGCTGGACAACAGTCGGATTTCTTCGAAGCCTCGAAGTCTGTAGTTGACTGGATAAATGGTCTTAATTTTAAAATCTAAAAACTATATATTTTTGTTTGTTTTAAATTTAATATTTGTATTTTATTTTATTGTTTAAGACTTATTGCCAATTAATCCATGTAGCCATACGCTAAATAAATAAATAAGCGTGTTATCTCAAAATCGAAAATTTTCGCGATCACAATACTCCCCTCTCCTATCGGTGTGGGAAGTAAAAACATCGCCTGGTATATTCGACTAATTTTCTACCCGACCTCCATCAATTGAGTGGGCGCCACTGACTTTCCCATTCGATTGCTTCGAGTGGGATTTTACGTTACGATGTGGATTACCGACGCTCATGTAAGTTAACTGACCGTCAGCGACACAGTCTGATGTTGTGGTCAGGTGACTCAGGTGTGGTGAAGTGACCGTGACTAGACTACCTGCTGGCCACTCTTAACCTTAATCTATCTTGTTTTCAAAGTTCTCCTCAAGTTTGAACAGAAGAGAATAAAAAAAAATGTTCCAAGCACAAAGTCTAGTAATCTTCGCCATAGTGTCCTGCGTGTGTTTTAAAACTTGTAAGTACTTTTAAAAGTTTGTGTCTTCCATAAAAGAGGCGTGTCGATATGATTTGTTTGTGTTTGTTACCATGGAGCTTTAGTAGTTGTCGGAAGATCCACAATATCCGGCTTAAAGGACCAATAAAGTTTGATTTGTCATTGAAACTCATTAAAACTGATAATATTTTGAATAGTCAGCAAATTTGGTGTCTAATAATCCACTTTTACTATACTCCTGGTTCAACTAATACATTCAAAACAGTGGAATAAAAGTCCAAAAAATATGTTCGCTAAAGAAGCAAAACAAGGTGAAATCATAACAAGACTAATTCTGGATCGTTTCTCAAAAGAAAAACTTCTTAACCCCTCCACAGCAGTAGTCTCAAAATTTCAAAATGATCTTCAGCAAAATTTATACTGGATAACTCACTTTTACTACCCACTAGGGTTGGCATATCCGGCTTAAAGGACCAATAAACTTATTATTCCTGTTACGTATTCCTGTTAGTTCTTTCATTCCTGTCCTTCGAGTCCCTAGCGCCATAACTGTTACATTTAGGTATAGGGAATGCTTCATAAAAGTGGAAGTATTTTGTAAGAACTTTCTGACGATGCTATAAAATACAGGGTGTTCCATTTAAAATAACAAAGAAAATTATAGTCGCGAGTTTTGGTTCACCATGTATACAAAATCAAAGATAGCACAAACTTGATAATTTTAGACAAAACTAGACAACGGCAAAATTATTCTATAAAGAGTGTTCCATTTGAAAAAACACAACTTTGGTATGCCGTGACTTCATTAATAACCCTGTATATTATACAGTAATTTTAAAATGCAGACTTCAGCTTTATCTACAACCTTTTTTCGAAAGTTTTTTTATTTCTGCCATAATAACAGATGTATCAAACTTCGGAGTATACATTGATCACCCTGTATTTGTGATATTTGCGAATACATCAAATATTTGGCCAAACACAGCGATGCCGCTACACAAATACGTTAACGCTACGCCAAGTGAAGTGCCGGCAAAACATCGTCGCTTTTTGGCGAATCAAACAAACAAGTGAAGTGCCAGCATACGAGTAGCGCTAATTAAATCTTGCCAATGAGGGTTTCCATAGATTTTGTTTCTATCTAATTGATGTAAAAAAGTTTTTAACGATTTTTGTTCTTATTAAGAATGTAATTTTTTGATTAACTGTAGCATCGTACTAGATGGTGATGAAATTTATTTAATATCTTGTTAGTACCCAGAACGGGTGTGAGGTACTAGGTTAACCAACAACATGACTATTTTTTAAAAGTTTAGTATGCACACCACTGTCGAAAGTCACACAAACACCTTCATGAATAACTCCAGACTTCAACCCTTGTTGCAACCTAAATGAAGGGTAGTTTTGGCAAGCTTTGCATTTTAAAGTAGTCCGTTCGATGAGCAGGGAAGCCACAGATGCACTCCCACCTACGTCAAGCATCGTTAAATTACAATGGGTTTTGCATTGCTGTTTGCCACATTTTCTACGGGGAGTTCAGTTTAAATGTGTGCTTTCTTTCTGATTGTAAGAGGATGTCTTAAAATATAACGAGATTCGTGCTAGAGAGCAATCCCACGACCGTAACCTCAATCGTCTTGATCAGCTGATGAGCTGATATTTTTTTTTATTTTTTTTTATGGTCGGCCTCCCGCAAAGGCTTAAAGCCTATGGCGCTGTAGAAGTGCTGCGAGAGGATAAGTATCGGTTCACGTTAGATTTGAAACGCTGCAGGTTGTAGCCGTCGGGAAACAAATTCCCCGGCAGCTGATTCCACAGCGTCGAAGTTCTCCAAAAGAAGGAATGCTGGAGGAGACTAGTTCGGGGAGTAAGGACCTCGACCTGGTAAGGATGAGCTCGCAGAGCTTCTGTAGTTTTCCTGGTTCGGACGGCCTGTGGTGTTATTATCTGAGAGAGCTCACTCGAACATCTTCCGTGATAGAATCTGTAAAACAGGGATAGGTCAGCCACCCTCCTCCGATGTTCCAGGCTGTGGAGGTCCTTTGTGAGGTTAGGCGTATCGATAAGTCTAATCGCTCTTTTCTGGATAGTGTCCAGAAGCTTTAGAGAGTGCTTCGGAGCGCATCCCCACACATGGGAGCAATACTCCAGGGATGGTCGGATCTGTGCCTTGTAGAGCAGCAGCAGTTGCTCTGGTGTATACAACTTCCTACAGCGGAACAAAACTCCAAGCTTCTGGGATGCCGTTTTAGCAATACTGACGACGTGGTCGTGCCAGGACATGTTATTGTTGATGTTGATTCCCAAAAGCTTGACGGAAGGTGATTCGACTATGGGGTGACCCTCCATTTCCACGGTTGGTGAGCCATCGTGAGACTTCTTTGTAAGTGTTCTTGCCTGAGTTTTTTTTACGTTGAACTGTACTTTATTTGCTAATCCCCACTCGACAATTGTTTTGATATCAGCGTTGATCTGTGAGGCATGCTGCTGTCGCTGACGTACCGTCTCCTGGGAAGATAGTGGCTTGCCTGGTTCCATGCACGACACTAATATACTGTCATCTGCGAAGCTGTAGATTGGATTGGATGTTACTTCCAGCAGCTCGTTGATGTACAGCAGAAACAGTGTAGGGGATAGGACAGATCCCTGAGGAACACCGGCGTTTATTGAAAATACGTCTGATGAACAACCCTCGACTACAACAAACAGAGATCGGTCGTTCAAAAAGCTATTCAGCCACTGGCGCAGGCCAGGAGGTAGTCCATAAGCAGCAAGCTTGATCAGAAGTCCGTCATGCCATACTCTGTCGAAAGCGTTCGATATATCAAGTGCAACAACACGGGATTCGCCATGATTGTCTATTACTCTGTTCCACAAGTGAGTGACGTAGGCAAGGAGGTCACCTGTAGACCTGTGCTTATGGAAGCCATACTGGCTTCCGTAAGCACAGGAAAATTTATGATGTTATTGTTGTCCAGGTATTTCAGGAGCTGTGTGTTAATGACAGTTTCCATAACCTTAGACATAATGCTGAGAAGAGCCACAGGTCTATAATTGGTGGGATCAGTTTTTTTGCCTTTCTTAGGGATGGGTTGTACGCAGCCAATCTTCCACGAAGCGGGAAACGCCTCGTTGGTACGAAAGTTTGAAGAGCTTGCAAAGAATAGGTGCAAACATTGTGCATTGGTCAAACGTTGCTTGTTTTCCGTAGTACCGCCATATAAAATTGACCACTTTTATATGTTTTTTTCACAGTTTTCACATTTTCGCCATAATTGTGTTATGTTGCGTTTTTCAAGGAACCTTTTTTGGCAGGTAAACAGATCTGTCAATCTGTCAATTAAAATTTATGAGATAATGCATGATGAAAACTTGAATGCATTTGTTATAGTCATACTGCATATTTGTCACCCAATCTTTACCACATAAAGACAATAAATCGAGCTATGTCAGTTATTTTGTATATAGTGTATTAGCAGGATGCATATGTGAATATCTGTCACAGTAGTGAACATTATTGATAATATTAAATAAATAAAATAAATCGAGCTGTGTCAGTTAGGTATTTTGTATTTAGCAAGATGCATAGGTATGTGAATAGCTGTCACGGCAGTAAACATTATTGATAATATTAGAATGCAATAAATTGTGTTCCCCTTTTTACTTGCACTTTGTTTAATGCATTTTCATCTCTCATCAGTTAACTTTCTTCTATTTTTGTTAAAAATATGGTTTATTTCAAGATGTCATATAGAAGTGAATAACTACGTTAAAGAATTGAGCGAAACCTGAAGCGTGTTTAAGGCATAAACTCAATAACATAATAATCAGTTAATCACTGCGTGACTGAGAGCAGCACATCATTGAAATGGTTTCACTCAACGATCATCACCCCTCCCGATATACTTAATTATATGTATACTGTTTAAAACACGCCCTAATGCCTACATCGAAGCAAAATATACAGGGTGTTCTCTGACGAATGGAAAATGATTTAGGAGAAGACTGTACAGCTCATTTCCAAAAAAAGTTATGTGCCCGATTTTTAACTGTTTCAGAGATAAATTGATTTATAGAGATTTTCATTAAAATGCAGACTTCCAAACGAAAACCCTAATAAAACAAAATTTTATTGTCGAATTTACAAAATATGCTATCACGTCATTATCGACTATAGAAAGTGATCGTGTATCAAACACTTCGCACGATGGTGTCAAAATCAGCTTGCTTCGAAAAGTAACTTGAAAAACGTTAAAAAAAGGAATTTATCTTAAAAAAATCACCAAACAATTAACCGTGCACTTTATGGTACATTGTAATTTAGCTAACCTATCTTTAGCTGCGCTCTCTCTCTCTCTCTTTGGACTGCTATATTTTTACGCATTTCAACGGTGTTCTTTTCATGATCTTCAAGTAGATCAAGCTTATTAATAATTTCCTATTTTATTTTCCAACTATAGCTCAGGCACTGAATTGCTACCAGTGCTCCGGCAGTGACTCAGAGAAGCCTTTTCAGTGCAACGAATGGTTGAGTAGTGATATAGACATTAAGCCTGAACCATGCGACAGCGTATACGGTGCCAAATATTGTGTCAAACACATTGGTCGATTCGAAGGTATTTTTAGTAACAGGGGGATTAACGGTTAGGAATGGGATTTACTAACCTCTTAGCCTTTAACTAAGGTGTCCCATAAATAAGGTGACCATTCGTCCCGGATTTTGCGGGATTGTCCCGCTTTCAGACGAGCTATCCCGCATTTACACCGTCCCGGAAAATGTCCCGGATTTTGTATATTTCTTTTTTGTATATAATTTTTTAATTTATAAAACAATTTCATCATAGAGTCTATGACGATTGAGACTACCCTTCTAATAGTCTGAGAGCCAGTGATCGGCAGACTTACGGTATTTTCGCAAACTTCATATTGATGTTAGGGTTAGGTATACTTATTACATTAGATTAGGTGAAACGGGGATACATAAATGGGTTCTAATACGACATTTTAGCAAGTCTGCGGTTTTAATATATTGTAGTAGATACCGTACAAATATCTAATGGCAGACACCTATTTCGGTTCCTATAGTGCATTTCAGAAAGGTATAGAACAATAAAAGCTCATTATTACGTATGCAAAGCGACTACAGAATGGCCCAACGAATACTTGAGCCATTTTTCATCGTTCGCCATTGATTTCATCGCAAAATTCTTCCCTTTTATCAATTATTGTAGGTAATCATGTCCCCGTGGTAATCTCCCGTATAGGAAGACTAAAAGGTTAACAAACCTTTTTTGAGAAATTCCTCTTCGCTTCCAATATGGACGATTATGAGCCTTTTTTCCTCTCTTGGGGATGCTTTAATATCCGTTGATAGGCCTTTTATGAAAGCTTGCCGAGCACTGTTTATATTTTTGTCTTGCCACAGTTTTGGTACTATATAACCTTCTTCCTTCTTTGATCCATGTCTCATCAAGATAAAAAAAATTATTCTGCTCTCTTCGGTACTGTTTTATACCTCCCAAGTATTTTCGTCTCCAGCAAACAATTTGACCGCTTTCCAGTAGAAGTGCTTCACGCTTATGCTATTCCTAGGCAAAATCCATATTTTTTAAACTGGTCTATAAAAGTTTTCCCCCCGTGTGGGGGTGGGTTAGAATATCTCCCATCGTATATCCTGCGTGTCGTAAAAGGCGACTAAAAGGAACCGAACTACTGTCGGTATAAGCAGTAACTTCTTCTCAACCAACAGCTTTGGGTGGACGAGTTGACAAGAGTCAGGACACCTTCTTATCCTTGGGGTGAGAAATTGCTCCTAAAGGCGGATGAACTAGTAGATACCATCTGGTCAACGGCATGAAGATATGCAGAAAGCAAATGGGAAACTACTGCATGAAAGATTTTTAAGATATCCCAAGAGAAACTCGTAAATGCATTTTACGAGTTCACAACATGTCTGTTAAGACATTGTGACTATGATGATGATAAAAGTTTTCAGGTTATCAACCAAATACTGCCATCCTGGCTAAGCTGCATTACAATCTTGCCTAGGGTGGGTATTTCTTTTTTGAAATAAAAAGAGTGATCTGTTCTTCGAATTACACTTTTGGTGTCTTCATCAAGGACTTTTACTGGACTTTTCTGTGGAGTTTTCACCTCACTTGCAGTCTTTCTCTTCCGTAATAATTTAAAAACATTGGACTTTCAAACTCCAGTCATCCGGGAACATCGGTCCACAGTTTCTTGTACAGTAAAATTCGGGTAATCGTATTGTATGCAATCTTGTACATTTAAAATAATAACTTTTTCACTCACTGATAGCGGAGAATTATTGCAATATATTTCCATTGCTGTGAATGTCGCCATTTTTTTAATACTGTAAACACTACGGCTTAACAGAAAATACTGATGCGTTGAATTAAAAACAAATATACTTTACTTATACAGGCGCTACCCAGTATGTTTTAATTGCTTTATCATTAAGGTGTCATTCATTTCCTTTACTTCGTCATAAACGAATAATGAGGATCAATCAATCGAGTAAGATGGTAAAGTTTACCGGCGCCTATGACCGACACCGAAAATGTTCAAAGTAAGTAGGAATTTTCGACGTAATTGCTCTATACATTTCTGAAATGCACTATAGTTGGGTATCGATGTGAATAACATGGATCTTCGATGCAGATATTGAATTTTACCTGTACTAACATAATTCTTACTTATACTAACCAACAGATACGGATCGGTAGAAGAAGAAGAAGACGTATATTGAGGATGATTGAGAATAATAGTCTCTTCTCTTCTACATCTACCAATTCGAATTTGTTGATACTAACCCTAATCGCATACTAATCTTCTTTGGGACTGCTGCTATCGCCTCAGCATCTGCCATCATCTGCTACCAGTGTTCCGCCTTAGAATCTCTAGACTGTTCTGATGGAATGATCCATATGGGTGGTATTCAGCCAAGAAGCTGCGATCATGTTTTTGAAGCTCAATACTGCATCAAGATGATCAGTCTGGACGGTACTTATCTGTAGCTAGTGATACAGATTGAAAAAAAGGGTGTTTTTTATTCAGGAAACATGTTTTTTATAGAAAAAACAAACACTAATGTCATGATTTTGAAACATTTTTTTTTGTACTCCAATCCTTAAAACTCACCCTCAACTTTTGTTTTTCAAATAGCATCGAATAGTTTTTTCTACACAAATGAAGTCCTTATATTATTTAAAATCTTGCAGTACCTTTGATTTTATATGCAATTTTTTTTTTGTAAAATCGTAAGCATAACATAAATAAGAATTTGCCTGACGCAAGAACGGATAAAAATAAAACTATAATAGTTGAGCTTTTAAGGGTACTGAATGACCTTTAATACATGCTTTCGAAAAAGAATGTCTTTATTGCGCGTCAAACAAAAATGCTCATTTTATTTATCTTATGTTAATGACTTTACGAAAAAAATTATTTTGTGTATGAAGTCAAAAGAACTACAAGATATTAAATAAAATAATGATCTCATTAATGTGGGAAAAGCATTTGGATGAAAGTAGGGGGTACGTTTTAGGGGTTGAAGTGAAAAAAAAGTTTCGAAAGCATGATATGATTTTTACCCTTGAAAGGCCCACTTAGTTTTATCATTTATCTGTTTTTCTTACGAAAATATTACGCCTCAAACAAATCCTTATTTCTTTTGTTTTATTTATTTTATGCTTATGGCTATACGAAAAAATAGGTTTTTGTATAAAATCAAAGGTACTACAAGATTTTAAATAAAATAAGGACTAAATTTGTGTAGGAAAAACTATTAGGTGCTATTTGAAAAAACAAAGTTGGGGGTGAGTTTTAAGAGTTCAAGT
Source organism: Callosobruchus maculatus (assembly GCA_951848785.1). Lineage (NCBI taxonomy): Eukaryota > Metazoa > Arthropoda > Insecta > Coleoptera > Chrysomelidae > Callosobruchus > Callosobruchus maculatus. The sequence continues at coordinate 3,725,931 of CATOUR010000106.1, read as the reverse complement.
ACAAAAACATGTTCTGAAAGCATGGTATGATAGACCCTTTAGTGCTTTCAAACATTTCCGCTCAGTTTTCGTTTGAACATTTTCTTGTTAGGAGAATATCACATGTCAAGGAAATTCAGGGACACCCTGTATATATTTCGTACTTGTCGGCACTCGTCAAACGTATCTCCTGTTGAGGACGGATAAACACGAAACTGAGTAGATGAAGCTGATAAATCCCGCTTGTCTCATTTGACCTGTATCGTCAGTATCGTCTATTCTATAGCAAGCACACATCACGCGTCGTTTTTTAGCAGAACTAAACAATAATTTTTGAAAAAAGGCGTAAACAGTTTTTTCTCTTAAAAAACATGTTTTCTCTCACGTCTACATCTCTAGCTACCACTCACATAATTTAAAGCACACACAGATAGAGCTAGGAAATTATCTTACGTACTTTCAAAGAGATACTTCAAAAAAGTAACTAAGATTATAAGTACAGTACACTCTCTAGTATCCGAGCTTAATACATTTCCTAGATGATTCTAAATACAGCGTTACAATATGATAAGCTGCGTACACATCTGAACGCACATCAGGCACGTGTTTAGGGGGCGGTTCAGGGGGGTCCGGACCCCACCGAAACGTTATAAAATGCCGTCTAAAAAATGGAATCCACAAATTTGCACCCCCCCCCCCCGCAAATTTAAGGATTTAAGGGGGCAACTCTAATCTGGACCCACCCCCCGAAAGGTCAACCAAGTGACACCTATAATCTGGACCCCCAAAACCCAATCCTGGATACGTGCCTGACGCACATGACTTGAGAACACACCATAACCGGATTGAGCTTTCATGGGGCCCGGGGCTTATAATTTTAAGGGGCCCTTTATAAATAAAATGCAAATACGATTATTTATGAATATATTCGCGATATAACAAAATAAACTACTATACACTTTTTTATAAGTACGTCATGAGTGCCGCCTATAGTATCAGCACTGCTCTCAATGTTTGCGTCTGCTTAGTAATCAGAACTATTTCAAGCGGAGCGTTAGGTTTGCTTAAAAAACTTATTTTGGGCGATTTTTTCACTGCTTTTAATTTATCCTCAGCAGCTTTAAAATAGTTATTTTGAGTTATCTTGATAAATTGTAGCCATGTAGCACATCGACATAAAACTAACAAACTATGGATAACTTACTTTTCTTTTTTGAGAGTCACCTTTGTATCGGTTCAACTTGATTTATTATGTTGGCATGGGCCACAGGTGCCGACAGTATCCAAATGGGTAGGTATAGGTATTTTCTATTTTCTTTTTATACAGGCTGAGTCAAGCGCAACGCCTCAGACTCTTGTGACCAAACCATAACACTTTTTAGAAAATTATCTTTGCGAATGTATTTAGGTCGAGTTGGACTACATTTTAAAAATAATGACTTTTGTACAGGGTTTCTAATAAAAGCGTGCCATATCAAAGTTATGATATTTTAAGTGGAACACCCTGTATATATTATTGAATATTTAGATTACCGGGTCAATCCTAGTGTGACTTTATGTATCACACCTGAGATTTGAAGTGAGCCGTTTAGGTGCAGTTCACAATTTTTGAGTAGATATCAGAAAAAAATTGAATATTGCAGCGATTATAAAACTTAGACGGCTGTAAGTTTGCTGTATGACTAAACTTGAAATTGGGCAACTTAGGTTTGACGTTCAAGTTTGAATTACATTTGTACTTGGAGAAATTGGTAGACTAATTAAGGAAACTTCAATCAGAATTAACTTAATTTTTTCAAATGGGAATGCCTAATTATTTTTATACAGTCGAATTTCACATTTGGAATCAATCTCTGGTAGCTTTCATTTAATTTTAAATTGTCAACCAAACCGGTGTTTTTCAATTTTCCTACCTATAACCACTTAGCAGGCTATCAAATACAAACAAAAAAGAATTTAGGTGGAAGAAAACAACTAACTTAGCAGAAAGATACAGACGAACCAGGCATGTATTTAGGGGGGGTCAGGGGGTCCGGACCCCCCCCCCGAAACGTTATAAAATGCCGTCTAAAAAATGGAATCCACAAATTTGCACCCCCCCCCGCAAATTTAAGTATTTAAGGTGGCAACTCTAATCTGGACCCCCCCCCGAAAGGTCAACCAAGTGACACCCATAATCTGGACCCCCCCCCCCCAAAACCAAATCCTGGATACGTGCCTGAGACGAACTAGAGTAAACAGTTAAAATTACAAAAATGACTTACAACAAATTTAATCAAGTCTAATCAGATATAACAGAGGTAACACGTCTAATCAAATCAAATTATAAAGCAAAATTTGCCTGGCAAAAAATTAAAATCTGATTATATACTGAATACTGATCAGTACTCTTTTTTTGCGATCTTGCTAAGAGATACAGAAAAATTAGAAGGGCTACAATGGGACAGTCAGAGGTATCGCTACTTTTGACTTTGACTGAAATGACTATTGTTTTATATCATTAAATGTGAAATTTCGTGCTGAAAATATGCTAGTAACTATCGCTGAAAGTTTAGTGGTTTTGGAAATTTTTGGTCTATAATACATTGCAGTAGCTAGAAAGCTGTAAAAATTATTCATTTCTGTCGTATTTCAGCTTCTCTTTGACCTTAGACATCTTACCGGCGCGGCGTTGTTTCTAGTTAGATCTCATTGGTTGTAGGGAATTTTTATATCCTTGCCCCTTTACTTTAGTTTATCTGTATCTTTCTGCTAAGTTATTTGCTTCTATCTGAACACGTTTTTGTTTATATTTCATAGCCTTCTGGTTTGCTTATAGGAAGAGAAATTAAAAAATACCGTTTTGATTGAGCTCTCTTGAATTAAGTTTTTAGTAGATGTACTGATTTTATTGTTCATCTATGGACCTAATATTTGCTCTGTCACATTAAATGAAAGTAGGGCCCCTGCGGGGCCCCTCTAAACCGCGGGGCCCGGGGCTCCAGCCCCTTTAGCCCCATGGTTAATCCAGGCATGGAACACACACATATGCGTGCGTGCTCAAGTCATGTGTTAAGCCGCGTACACATCTGAGCCACTCCACCCGTGTGCGAACACTGAGCTTGAATAACATGAGCATCCCGTCCCGTCGCTTGGATTTCAACGGCGGTATTCTTGACCTCGGATAATAACCCACCGATCAAAAAACAGAAAGTCTGATAGTAAAGAGTTTACTGTAAAAAATAAAAAAAATCTAAAAATAATATTTTTGAAGTATCTTAGTTAAAAGTAGCTTAGTTACATAAAAGCACCTAATGTAGTTTATGAAACCTATCCTGTGATTACCTTTCTGATTCATTGCGCCTCTCTGGTGCACAAGTTACACATCCATTGAAATAAACTTCATACTACTGTTTTGGTTACCTCTTTAGCCTACGTCAAAATACAAATTGTTAATCAAAAGATAATTTGGAGTAAAGCTTGATGCAAAACATGCACACGATTCGTATCCGTACTGATTCTATCGTATAATCTAAATATACGCATTCACATGATTCCTATTTTTTTGTACGAAATTTGGTTGCAAATTTCAAGAATCTGTATCTTTATAGTTGGTACCTATGTATATCAACAAATTTATTCACCAGCATTTTGTACTTTAGAGTTTATATTTCAATAGATGTGGTTATAATTATTATGGGCCAGAGAAATACGATTGAACTTGACGAGGATATATCACAGAATAACGAGACTGGTCCTATAGTGTATAACGATGAAAAGTTGACTTAAAAATCATCTACAACTATCCTTCATATGACTCTCTGTTCTGTTCAATACACCTATCCCATCGCTTTATCCACCTATAAAAAGCGGTGACCACAAGATAAAGTTTGATGAGACACAGGTTCTGGCTACGACCTCCTCTTATTACGTAAGATTATGGAGTCCGTTGAGATTTAAAAACATAAATGCAACTATAACAACAAAGAAGAGGCATACAAGCTCGACAGAATATGGATACCCGCCTTAAGAGGCGCAAAGATTCTGGGATGCGCAGGAGACCCACAGGCATCGGCGGTGAACAGCTCAGCCGTCCTCACTCCTAATCTGGGATGTATAACTCTTTAACCAAGGAAATAAGGCGAATGGGCCCGACATGATCCCCTCCATTGTTGTCAAGAAGTGCGCACCGGAGCTCGCTCCCATATTTACCCGCCTCTTTCGGATGTCTTACGATTCCGGCATTTTCCCAAAAGACTGGAAACAGCTTGCATCCAGCCGGTGCCAAAAAAGGGATCCAAAACTGATCCGACCAACTACAGACCTATAGCTCTGCATTCTGTAATCAGTAAAGTGATGGCGAGATGCGTCAACCAAGAGCTCATTAAATACCTAGAGCTCCATCACTTAATCAACGACAGACAATACGGATTCCGACACCAAAGATCAACTGGAGATCTCCTGGCTTACACGTGTGTGGAGTAAACTCATTCCGTCATTTGGCGAGGCTCACGTCGTTGCGCTCGACATTTCAAAGGCATTCGATCAACTGTGGCATGCAGCTCTCCTAAACAAGCTTCCGCCTTATGGGCTCCCTGTTAAGCTCTGCGGTTGGCTAGCATACTTCCTATCAGGTCGGAAAATCTGTGTCGTGGTAGACGGCTTTTCCTCTTCTTTCCATAGCATCAGTGCCGGGGTTCCGCAGGGATCGGTATTGGCTTCGACATTGTTTCTGCCTCATATTAATGATCTACTCTCTAGCACTACAAACACAATCCACAGTTTTGCGGATGACAGTACGCTGCATGCAGGCATCATGAGCAATAGACCGATCTCTGTGGTCGAGCTGGAACGCAGAAAACTGGCAGTGGCAGCTTCACTTTTAAAAGATCTCGATACCATTACCGCTTGGGGGGCTTAAGAATATGGTTAAATTTAATGCCTCCAAGACCCAGTATTGTACGCTATCAAACAAGAAGTGCCCAAGCCAACACCAGGTTCTAATGAACAACCAGGCTCTGCCAAGGGGTCACTCATTCAAGCTGTTAGGAGTCAACATTACAGAAAATCTGATCTGGCACGAACACGTCGCGTCAATTGCAACAGCTGCTGGTAAAAAGCTTGGGTACTTATTTAGAGCCAGAAAGTATTTCTCACCATGTAACCTCCTCACGCTATATAAAGCCCAGATAAGACCTTGCCTGGAGTATTGCTCTCATGTCTGGGGAGCTGCTGCCCATACTACCCTGTCTCTACTAGATCAGAGACCAGAGTAATGAGAAAACCGTAATTATCTAACAAAATATATATTATAATAATTCAGAAAGTGGTTAGGAGATCAAAATAATCGAAAATACCAATTTGCAATACATAAAAATAAAATAAATTGCTCCATTTATTGTATATTAACATCTGATTACACACAGACAATATACAATTTTGACTACACTAATGACCGTGCGAGCACCCTAGCCAGCGCAGCAAAAAATGGCGAAAGGGATAACGGTCATCCGACTCGTCGGGCGTCTTGTGAAGGATTAAGGGTTCCTTTGTAGTGTCGGCACTAGGTAGGAGCACAAAAAATGTAAACAGCTCTTATATTTCTGACGTGTACTATACAGCACCAGTCTCGTCATATACTGATATACTCTCGTATGAAAAAGCATGCTTATTCTATGTGTACCAATAGATAGAACAGACTCCAATTGTTTTAAGCTTTTTAATCTTTGCATCAGATATATTAGATAACCAACTTTATACTAAAACTTGTCATTTCTTTAGGAGGAATCGGTGCAAAGAGGTTTTGTTCATCGTTGGATTTAGGGAACTACTGCAACTTTGTACACCAGCCTGGTGATGAGCTGACTTATCGAACCTGCGTCTACACTTGCACTGGGGACGGATGTAACGCAGCTCACAGCCTCAAGTCTTCTGCATATCTAACTTACTTAATAATGACCAGTTGTATGGTTTGGATGATGTCCCTACTTAGATAAAAATGGTTTTTGGGAAAAAGCGATCCCAGCTAACACAAGACGGTTCAAAGAAATCAATAATTAGGTCCACATCAGCGTTTAGAGATGGCATTCTGAACCTTGCTCACAACCAATCTGTAAAGGCTGTCTCTAGAAGCTGGTTACGTCTGAAGTCACAACGTCAGATTGACGTCTTAAAGGGGTGATACACGTACGAGCAAGTACGCGTACTTATGGCTCGACGATCTTTTTCGCCTGTGTGTCACCGTAAGTACGCGTACTTTAAAACTGTCGCGCAAACCGCCGGCGATCCAACTGGTTTGAAATGTTGCTCGTAGCTGGTCTTAGCTCGTACTGCGAGCCGCGAGCCACCACTTTGTTTTGGCAATCCATCAATGCGCAACGCTTGTTGAGTTTGGCGTTTGTTAAAAGTTTCGTTATTCAGGAAAATTATCAAAATGAGTGATTTCACTAATTTCAGCTTCACGTTTGTCACCGACGTCGAGCCGAGTAAGTTCGCGAACTTAAAAACCGCGTACTTAAAGTTCGTATGTGTGTTACCCCTTTTAGAAATGTCTCACCAAACAGGTTTGCCACTGCTAAAGTGATGAACTATTGGCAAAACATTGAAAATGGCAACATGGGGTTCTGAAGGACATTTAACATGTTGTATTTATTAATAATTGGCCTTTTAAAGACGTCTTTTGGATTCCCATAGACATCTTCCAGCCTAAGATACTTTCTAGAGATGATTATTAAGCTATAGTCTCTCAAATGCTTAATTAGTAATACACGATCTCTCAAAAATACCCTGCTTCAGGGGCCTAGGGGCTAGGGGCACATATCTATGCATATTATGTACTTACATGTAAAACACGGATTCGTATGTAGAACAAAACTCACTTGTTTTCCAAATTTACACACATAAAATTTTAGCAGATAGTTAAGACCCTAATGAAGGGCAACACAGAGCTAGTTTTTCAAAAAAGTTTTTTAGTGTGCAAAAAAACTCGCAAAGCAAAATATACATTCTTCAAATGTATCTTATCTTCAAAGATAAGGTCAAAAGGTCCAAGGGTAAGGTCCGAAGGTAGTGGCGGCTCGCTTTAAGGAGCCGAGGAGCCATGGCACCACCACAATAAATCGAGTACCTAACTTTTTTTGTGCTACTTTTAAATACTATATTACACCATATTTTTTAATTATTTAGCAAAAATTAAGCATTGAAAAAATTTTTATATATTATCCTAGACTAGACTAGATCTTGCTGTCGATTGGGAATATTCGGATTATTTTCTGCTCTGTTTTGCGCCCCGACGTGAAAGTTGCAAGTTATTTTAATAATATTTAGTGGTGACTCGTAATAAGTGAGAGACTATTGCTAAAATGAATAGTATTAGCAATATTTTTTTAAAGGTGTTTTCCACATACTCTATTGAGGAAAACCTTAAAATCAAGGAATTGGGAAGACCGCTTCCCGATTTTGAACAGACCCCTATTATTTTTCAGTTTTTTACCTGAGCTAAAGACCTATGTAATGTGCTTTTTGTAATGTATCCTGTCAGTTTTATTTATTTTTAAAAATATTGTTGTACTTGTAGTAGTTTGTCTTGTGCAATAATTTTTGTGTAGATAGCATATATTATTATTATTTCATTGTTCAAATTTTTCTTAGTTAAAACAAAATTCAGCGAACCTATTATATGGGAAGTACAGATAATGTACGAAGTGTCTGTGTGTGTATATATAAATTATTATAGATTCTAATGACTGACCATTTTATATAGAAGTTTACTGTTAAAACTGTAGATAAGATGAAATTATACTTTTCCATTTTCAAAATACTTTCAATGTTTTATTAATTTTCTTGGTAGGTACCCCCTTTTTTACTAGTTTTGTACTTACTAAACTACTTATATACTTATATCAAATACCCCTGAGTTTTTGAAAGGAGTGGCGAAAATTTAAACTAAAACAAAGTTTTTGGTTTCCACAGTTATTTCTTAAAAGTGTTTCTAGCTAATATCAGAAAAAGCACTAATAGGTAATACGGATATCATCACCGCCACTATTGGAAGTATTAACGTGCTCGCCCACTTAGACGAAGCGTTGCGAACGGAAGCGGCGCGAAGAAAATTGTGGATTTGACGCCAGAGAAATTTACATTAGGTTATATGACAGCCCGCACACTCAGGCGGCGCGAAGCGAAGAGACGCGTCGTTCGACGCGCGAATTCTCTTCGGACCAACTGGGCGTCGTTTCTCTTGACGCTTCGCTTCGCTTCGCCTGAATGCGCGGTACCAGGCGGCGAGAAGATCCAAACATTTCTTGATGCCTCTCGCATATTTTCAGTGTTCAGCACTATTTTGTAGGAAGTGGTGCTAAATTGCAGTGTCTGATCGTAATACAAAGACATCAATTACAAAGGTAATTTAATTACCCAGCATTTTCTTTTGTTTTTTACTTTTCTTTTTCTTCCATAGTGGCAATTAAACTTCATCCAAAGAGTTCCTCTTCTGATGAACTGCTCATCGTACCTCACTAGACAACGTACCTCGTTCAACTGCTTAAAAACAAATAAAATTCGCGTCGCGCCATAAAAGACGCGACGCGACGCTTACGCGCCGCTTCGTCTAAAGCTAAATTCAGATGCACACGACATCCGACGATACGACGGTACGAAACTGTTCCTATTGGTTGAAATATGTTGATTTGACATCATTTTGAATATTTCAACCAATAGGAACAGTTTCGTACCGTCGGATGTCGTGTACATCTTAATTTAGCTTTTGTGGGCGAGCACGTTTACAGTCTCCTCTATCTATAACGTGCTCGCCCACTTAGGCGAAGCGTCGCGAACGGAAGCGGTGCGAAGAAAATTGTGGATTTGACGCCAGAGAAGTTTACATTAGTTTATATGGCAGCCAGCCCACTCAGGCGGCGCGAAACGAAGAGGCGCGTCGTTTGACGCGCGGCTTCTCCTCGGACCAACTAGGCGTCGTTTCTCTTGACGCTTCGCTTCGCTTTGCTTCGCCTGAATGGGCGGTACCAGGTGGCGCGCCGCGGCGAGAAGATCCAAATATTTCTTGATGCCTCTCGCATATTTCCATTATTTAGCAGTATTTTGTAGAAAGTGGTGCTAAATTGCAGTCTCTGGTCGTGATACAAAGACATCAATTACAAAGGTAATTTAATTACCCAGCATTTTCTTTTATTTTTTCTCTTTTATTTTTTCTCTTTTCTTCTTCTTCTTCTTCCATAGTGGCAATTAAACTCAATACAAAGAGTTCCTCTTCTGATGAACTGCTCATCGTACCTCACTAGACAACGTACCCCGTTAAACTGCTTAAAAACAAATAAAATTCGCGTCGCGCAGTAAATGACGCGACGCGACGCTTCGCCCCAGTGGGCGGACATCGGTTAAATGACGTTTCGCCTCGCGTCGCTTCCGTTCGCGACGCTTCGCCTAAGTGAGCGAGCACTGGGGCGAAGCGGCGCGACGCGACGCGCGGCTTTCAAGGGCGCGACACGAATTTTATTTGTTTTTAAGCAGTTGAACGAGATACGTAGTGAGGTACGATGAGCAGTTCGTCAGAAGAGGAACCCTTAATTTTTCTAGCTCAAGTGACAATTTACAAAGTAAATTGAGTGTTCATTTAAGTGGAAGTGGCAGCGGGAAACAGGTTGCGTTTATTTTTATTTTGTAATGTCTGACTACGATGAACCAGACATCAGATGTAAGTGGTATTAGTAGTAGTAGTAGTTCTATAAAGTATTTTGCACAATGTAGTACCTACAATGTTTTCTGGACCTCCCAAATATCACAGAAAAATACAGTTAATAGAAGTCATCTGGGTATGCATCTGGGCATAGGTACCTACGAAAAGATTTGATAGTGAAAGGGAATCAAGACCAGCAAGAATGGCTTCACAGTGACCTAATAGTGAATTTGTCTAGCTCAAGTGATAATTTACAAAGTAAATTGAGTGTTCATTTAAGTGGAAGTGGAAGTGGCAGCAGGAAACAGGTTGCGTTTATTTTTATTTTGTAGTGTCTGACTACGATGAACCAGACACCAGATGTAAGTGGTATTAGTAGTAGTAGTTCTAAAAAGTATTCTTCTTAATTTATTAACTCAGATGAACTCTAATACATATAAAATGTAATAATTATTCTGAAACTATAGGCCCACTATTTGACACCTAAGCCACGTTGCCACATCTAAGGCTCCGGCCTAGTGTAGAGTCGGCCATGTATCATGAAATGTCAAAAACGCAAAGTAGGCGCATCGGTTAGACCGTTTTGACAATTGAAATTGACAATTGACAGTTTTTTCCTTCAACATCTTCAACATCAACTTTAGCGCGGAGACTACACGGACACGCGTTTCAGAGTTATTTTTCTTTAAACATTATTTATTTATTTTTGTACTTCTTTGTACGTAGACATGGACAACTTCGAGCCATTATGCTATCATTGCAAACAAGTCTTCGAAAACGAATGGGGCCCGATAAAAACGGGTCATTATTCCACCGATGTAGTATGTGCTGTAACCGAAGCAAAATATTTATGTATTTTCGAAGACAGAGAACTGGAACCAGTTATTGAATACGTATGTGGACTCAAAGGACGCCTAGACTTCGTTAAGTATCTTCACTGCCATGACCTTATATTTATCGCGTCTAGATTCGAGTTCATGACAATGAAGAAATGCAATCTTGAACATGAGGTGTATCATGAGACAGACCTCTACATCATATCACTCGAATGGAACCCCTCTGAGACAGGCTTTGTTGTCTGTACTAAAGAGAATGAAATTATATACTTTGCATTTAATAAGACATCAATCTCCCTGCAGTTTAAATGTGCTTTAGGTATGTAGACATGAATGCAAATAAAATTCTCTAAAACTCTTATACATTTATCTTCTTTACTCATAGATTCTGCAGTACCAACACCTATCATGCTAGGATGGGGATCTGGAGATGCACAGTTCCAAGGAGCAGGAACTGCAAGGCATAGATCAGTAGGAGTAAATACCAGACCACCAATTGAAGAAAGCGGTAAGATTTCATTCTTTTTGCATAGTATTGTACATTTCACTGATATGGGTAATTGTAGCACTATCACCTTTGAACAAAACTAGATAACTAAAAAATACTGCAATTCTAGGTACAAATTTAATTCTGCTTTGTAATTTATTATGCTATAACTCTCAACAATCAACTTACTTTTGTTGCAAGCAGCTAAAAGTATAAATATAACTCCCACGACAAGGAAAATGTTGATTCTTTAACTAGGCATTTGGATACATCAAGTTGTAGCTCTACTAAGTATTGTGTTGCTCACCTATACCTTTTTTGACCTATATGAGATATCTAAGTGTGTATTTGAACAGTCTAGTACCACTGAATAATTGCTCAAACCACAGTAGTAGAAAATTTAAGTAACTTAAGTAAGTTCTGATGAGAAGTTAGGAAACTAATGTGTTATTAGGAAACCTATACATATATCAGGCAACTGAAAAAGTTTGTGCAGTTTTGAAGGTTATGAAATAATTACACAAAGAAATGGCTTAAACATAGATTTATTTCGAAAAATCACCCTCAGTAAGTATTATGCTTTTCTAAGAATCACCTCTGGAAACTAGCGCAACTCCACTGGGAAATTCTATCTTACCCTCCATACTCACCAGATATGCAGAATCAGCGATTTGAAAATAGAGAGGCTTCGGAAAACAAGATGACATGCTACTGTGATTCTTGCGTAACAACCTGTGTTAATAAAACAATTTAAAAATAACAATTTGCTAAACACTTGCTTATTGTCAATGCCAACTTTCGCAATATGATAACTTAAAACTAGAACAAATACACTGTCATATATTATGTGTGTTGCCCTAGATCAAACCAAAACAATTACGAGCTAAAATTTTCCAATTCTCTAAACAAGAACAAAAATTACCCCCATCAAGAAAAAAAAATAGGTCTTAGCCTAGCGAATCTCTTATGTGATAGTTCACCTTGTTATTGGTCCCACATTCATTTTTTTTTCGTAGTAGCCATCTGACAACAGCAGCTTGAGGTTTATTGTCATAAGTGTCACTTGATGGGCTGAAGTAGATGATTTTTTCAAGGTCATTTGCCGTTTCATTACCAGCTGAACCTATCACTGCAACATTACTTTAATGCCAGCTTACCTTGTTCTAATTGGCTTTCCCAGACAAGTGCAGATACAGAATTTGCTAGTACCCTGAGTGTGGCCTGATTGTCTGTGAATATACTGATGCTTTGTATTTGTATGCTCATTCATTGTTTATACAGGGCAGGATGGCAGACATCTCTGTCTGAAATACAGAAGAGTATTTTCCAAACAGAACACTGTGCCTAGAGTATTGCGCTTTATCAAATATGCATACTCACCTTGCATTTATAATGATCATACATTTTGCCCCATTTAAAGTGGCACTCTACACATTTCACGTGTTGGGTACCAATTCTTTCCCAGAATGGATTCTCATATCGAAAAGACAGCTGGGCAATCACACTGCAGGTGCCCAACTGTCTCATCTGTTCACATTTCATGCAAGTGGTTGTATCACTAAACCTAGTGTTGTAGAGGTGTTTCCTTGCCTTACAGTATTTAGCTACCTCCTTACTCACTGGCATGTTGTTCTACCAATATTCGAACGGAGTCTGCTCCTCTGAGCTGAGTTTTAACTGACTTACGGAGAGAACAAATTCTGCATCATTTTGGTTTTTATATAAATTTCATCATCAAAAAGTTCTGTAACACTTTCTCTCCTAAAAGAATAATATTGCCATCTTAAAAGTCAATTTTACTCTAAAATGTAGTATTCATGCATCAATTTCATAATCCCAAGTTTCAGTTTTTTAAGTTGACCGGTTCAAAAAAATAAAAGGGTGGGTGGGGGGGTATACATTAAAGAAAAGTACTGTATGTATAATTATGTGATTAAATTGACTGACTGACTGACTTTGGTTACTCTTAGGTGAACCAGTCATCTTCAACGACCCGCCGAACATCTCATGGCGTGGTAACGGCGACCATCTTGTTGTGAACTATGCCAAAAACAACAGAAGATATGTCAAAGTGTTTAATATTCTACTGGAACCATTATACGAGAGTGAAGCTTATCCAAACCTGGGACCCTCCGTTTCATTCATGGGGTTTGGCCAAAGCATAGCCTGCTTTGCAATAGATCGAGGCGCGAACAAGATAGTCATCTTTGAGAAGAACTGTAGAGTGAAGGAGGATTTCTATGTGCCACAGACAAAGGTAAGGCTTTTTTCATTTTTACGAGGATATATCAGATAATAACCAGACTGGTGCCATAGTGTAACAATTAATCATTTATTCAGAAATCTTCAATAACTAGTCTTCAAAGTACTCTCCATTCTGTTCAATACACATTTCCCATTGCTTTATTCACTTGTCAGAAAGTTCAGAGGAACCATTTTTTGATACTCTGTTCAGTATAATAATAATAATAACAGTAATAATGAGCTTTATTCAGAGATCATCAGTGATGATATAGAATGAGTCAAATTAATAAGCAAAGATATTAAAGCATAGTGTACATACATGTTTAAATATTAGATGATCGTTTGATATTACTGGTCACAACAACATACACAAAACCAACAATAATACACATTCACACAGAAAAGTGAAATCAGTCAAGATTATATTTGATAAGTACTCCCAGAAATGTGACATTCATTTTGAAAACCTAGAAGAAATATTGCGTAAATTTAAAGCAACCTATGAACTGTTAAACCAGTGAATAATTCTGGAATGTTGATTTTAGTAATGTTTGTTCTATTTATCTTATTTTAAATGTCACTTGTGTGGGTACCGAGTCATGCTGGAGTTTGTGGCAATGAAATAGCGGACGCGCTCGCAAGGCGAGGGTCGAGGAATACTTTCCTGGGTCCTGTGCCAGCTTTGAGGCTGGTAGTAGGCACCATTAGAAGGAAAACAGAAGTGGTTGCAAAATAACGTTATGAGATGGAGAAGAATCTCTGGACATCTCCTTTCAGCTATAGAACTTATTTTAAGACCTCTGACCAAGGTGGAGCAGTTCTGTTCACCCGACGTGTGCACGCTGCGGCCAGAAGGAATAGTCCTCGGCACACATTATGTGCCGTTATGAGGCCCTTGGGTATCACAGGCAGACCGTACTAGGTTCAAGATAAGATGGGCAGAACCCAAGGCCATCCTCACCTTTGCGATGAGGGCTGGACTTGGGAACTATAATAATAATAATAATAATAATAAATGCTTTATTTGCTTCATTACAATAATTATTGTTTAGCATTGTCAAAAGAAAACATTCGCTTAAGGCGATATTGAAAATATAAGTTATTATGAACATTTATGACAAAATAAATAGTATTGTATATATACACATAACATACATAGATCAATAAATTACACATACATACATATAGGCACTAGTGGTATATAAAAAAAACGATACGCACAAAGGACCCAACAATTTCAATTTTACTTAAAAAAGGAAAAAAATTCGCTATTATTATAGGGTGAGATCTCTAGGAGAAGGCTCTTGACTTTCTTTTTGAACATTGTAACTGGCAGATGCTTTAAGGTAGGTGGTATTACGTTAAAAAATTTAATGGCCATGGTAATATAAGATTTTTGAGTCAATGTCAAGCGATGTTGTGGACCCAGCAAGTTTTCACCATGGCGAGTTAGGTATTCATGTCTGCTGTTATTTGTAATGTATTCATTTAGATGATTTTTAACAAAAACAAGACTTTGATATATGTACAATCCTGGTAGAGGTAATATTTGTAATTCTCTAAATAAAGGTCTACAGCTTTCCCTTCGAGTTTTTTTAGAAATTAATCTGATGGCATACTTCTGCATTTTGAACACTTTAATCGACTCTGTAGAATTTCCCCAAAAAATAAGTCCATAAGAAATTTTAGAGTGAAAGTGACCATAATATGTTGATTTTAATACACCAAGAGTAGCAAATTCTGCAACTCTGCGAATGAGAAAAAGTGATGAGGATAATTTTGTTGTTAATTCTCTGATATGGTGTTTCCATGACAAGGAACTGTCGAGATAAACACCCAAAAACTTTACAGCTTTGTTGTCAGTTAAGTCTCGTGTAGAGAGGGTGAGAATTTCTGTTTTCTCAATATTTAGACACAAGTTATTATCTGAGAACCATATCTCAAGATTCTGTAAAGTCGAGTTCGTTTTACTTGCAAGACAGGAGCGATCCTTATCATAGTTAATTAGAGTTGTATCATCAGCATATTGAATGGACTTAGTAAGTGGAAAACATGCTGGAAGTTCATTTACATAGAGGATAAATAAAAGAGGTCCCAGAATTGAACCCTGAGGTACTCCTGCAGTAATAGGTAAGGCTTTTGAAGTTTTGTTTGCACAAGTAACAGCTTGGGTACGATTAGAGAGGTATGATGTGATTAAGTCTAATGTATTTCCTCTTATACCATAGCAGACCAATTTTTCAAGCAATATTTGGTGTGACACACAGTCGAAGGCTTTAGACAGGTCACAGAATATCGCAGACACTGTTTCGCCCCTCTCAAAGCATTGGACAGCACATCTAACCAGTTCGTTAAGAGCATCAGATGTTGACTTTTTTTTCTTGAAACCAAACTGAGAATGAGACAGTAACTCAACTCTCTCCAGAAAACGAATTATACGATTATTAATACTAACCTCAATGGGCTTAGACAGAGTGGGGGTAATTGAGATAGGCCTGTAGTTACCTGGGTCATCTTGATCACCCTTTTTAAAAATAGGGCAAACATTGCTGTGTTTGAGTTTTTCTGGGAATTTACCTGAAGTAAAACATTTATTAATAATTATCGTTAGAGGCAATAATATTCCTTCATGAATTTGTTTTAATAATTTATTACTCAGTCCAAATATATCAAGTGAAGTACTGTCACTCATGCTTCTGATTATGCTGCTTACTTCCATAGGATCCACTGGGTTCAAAAAAATGGTAGAATTATTGTGAATAAAACTAGAAGTAATATTACAAGGATTATTATATGACTTTTGTAGAGTTGCTGTAATTCTCTGTGAAGTAGTCACAAAAAAATGATTGAGCTCTTCAGGATTTGGTGTAGAAACTATTCTATTTTTATTTTTACCTGTAAATTCATTAATAATATTCCAAACTGTTTTTGGTTTATTTACACTATTCATGAGTTTATTTGTGTAGTAGTCCTTTTTTGCTGTTCTAATTAGCTTTTTATACTCTTTTTTTAGAGAATAGATGATGTTTGAGATATCAATGTTTTTATTTTGGCGATTAAATGCAGTGAAAAAATTTAAATTATCCCTATATGACTTAAGTTCCTTGTTAAACCATTTTTTGTTTTTGTTATTTACATGAACTGTTTTAGTTTTGTTTGGGAAACATTCCTCCATAACAAATAGGAGTTTCTCCAAAAAAGTGTTAAACAGAATATTGACATCATCACCAGTTAATATCCCATTCCAATCAATGTGTTTCAAATATTCTACACATGCTGCAATATTATCTTCACAGATTGGCCTGAAGTGAGAGATGATAGTTATATTATTTTTTGTGATTCTTGAATTAAACTTACATTTGTTTGATATAGCCATATGGTCTGACATGTACGTATCCCATAGAGAATATGTGCAAAAGTCCTTTCTATTTGTTATACAATTATCTAAACAGCTATTTTTATATGTTTTTGATATCCTAGTTGCAAGATTGTTTAAAAAACTGTAGCCATATGAATTAATTAAGTTAAAAAATTCATTACTACCTTGATCATCTGCCAGTATATCAATATTAAAATCACCATATATAAATATGGGCTTATCCTGAGAGGACAAAAAATCTAGTGCTTTAGCAAAGCAATCAAAAAATATGTTCAGTTGACTATTTGGTGACCTATAAGTACAAAGTATAATAATGTTTGGATCTTTAATTTCAACCCCTACTATTTCACAATGCTTCTCCTCAGATAAGCTGTCTATAACTGAGATCTTCTTTGTAACGATGTTGTCCTTGGCGTAGATCATCACACCTCCACCCTTTGTTAGTTTGCGGCAATAGTAGTTGGATATGTTGAAGTTATTCAAATTACATTGTTCTATATTTTGATCTGTTAACCAGTGTTCACAAAGGCATAATATATCATAGCTCTTGTCCCCAATTTGCAGTTCTAGTTCATCAAGTTTACCAGATAAACTCCGAATATTCAAGAACAACATATTTACTTCAATATCCAGATCGACACATGCATTAGCAACTATATCTGATTTGTTTTGTGGCATTATCTCATTTGTAACTGCTGTGGTCCAGAATAGTTTTTTTGGAGTTTAAAATTGTAGCGTTTAATGCCTACATTTTTTGGCCAGAAATCTGGTTTATAGAGGTTATCCTTTTGATCAAAAGGAGCAGTTACAAGGAAACACTTATTTTTTGTTGGTTCAGTGGGAAGTTCCTGCACATTGATGTTTAATGTTCCATAGCCTGGTTTATTTTTAATAAAATTTAATACCTGTTCAGAAGTAACTGTTCTTGGTATTCGATACAAATATATCCACACTTTTCTTTCAACTCCCATGAATCCGCCCGATGTGTCTTCTGCTGTACCAAGTCTCTTACCACGTTTGATTTCATTTTGTTTCCTTGATCTTCTTGGAAGCTGTAGTTGCCACTCATTTTCCTTTTGTGTAGTTTGGACTTCCTGCAGAGCTTTTTGAACATCCTCTTGAGTTACACGATGTTTCATTGTTTGTTTGTTTTTGTTGACGTTTTGAGCTGATGAGGTTATGCTGGCATAATTTTGTTTTGGCATCTGTTGACTGACAGTTGATTGACCCGCTGTTTCATTGATCGAAGCGACAGCTGACGGTAGATTGACAGTTGAAGGTAGATTTGGTAGATTGACACTATTGACAGTTGGAGGAACATTTATAATGGCGGGAGGTTGTTGGGTTTCGGTATTATAACCTAACTTTTTATTTTCGGCTTTTTCTTCCAGATAACTTATTTTTTCCTTCAATAACTCACAGTTTTCCTGCAAAATTTTGTTTTTGCCCTCTAGTTCTTCTATAATTTTCAGAAGTAGATACTCCCTTTCCAGTGAGTCATTGATTTTTGCTGGATTTTCATCTGGCTGCATGGTGAACTCCTCATGGCGACATGTTGAGTTTTTCTTCTCTTGTGCCCTTTTAAAGCATGAAGGGTGATAGATTTCGTCACACTTCTTACACCTTACTTTAGTTGTAACACCACTTTTACAGTAAAAACACGTGTTTACACACGGACTTTTAGAGTTTTCTTGCGAGCGATCTTTCGACACGTTTGTATCGTCCGCCATCTTGATTTTTTTGAAGAACTAGGGTAAGGGGAGGTGAAGAAAGGCCCTCTTGTAGCAGGCCTATGTGTATGCACTGGTGGTTCTTGACGGCAGTAAGCCTCTCTATTTCATTCATTAATTCATTTGAGGGTTGTGAATATTGTATAAGGACACTGCCATAACGTAAGTTTTTTTGCAGGGCTTGATCAAAAAGGTGCGATTCCATAACCAAATACACACAATTGCAATATTCAGTGAAGATTCTGAAAATAAAGAACAATATATTACTTTGTACTACAAGAAGAATAATAGATGGTACTTGAAACAAGAGCTCTACTACCCTACTGGAATCAATATCCATGATTTTTTTTTGGTGGAAACAGAAGATATCGTATGTAATTTAATCAAGCTGGTAGTCATCACAGATCAGTACATAGAATGGCACACGTTTAGATACATCATATACAAGTCGCCTCAAGATGCTACGATTCTTGTAGTCGATGGGAGATTCCTAGAATTCTCTAAGTTTGACTACTGTATCACTCCCCCGCCTTGTTATTACACCCAGGTGGAGCATTCAAGACCTATAAACCAAGTTCATTTCAATCTAAATACCAAACTGTGCTTAATAATTGACTCGCATTTCCAGACTGCAATATTTGACTATTCTGGCAAAACTGTTGTCCTAGTGTTTGCTTCAGATGATCCGAAATTAAAGTCCCTTGCAAATGTCGCACATGTTGACTGGATTGACATCTATTCTGTTGAGATCACTTTAGAAACTAACATCGACTCACGAGCTGTATGCGAAGGCAATGGATTCCAACAAACATACATAATGAAAAACTGCAATTCTGGGAAGAAAGAAGGCTTAGTGCGTGATATTGTCTCAAGACTTGAATATGACATGAAAACGGATTTTGGCACTACAACCTACTGTTTCTGGTTAACAACTACGAAAGATTTATACGTGGACGGAAAAATAGTCTGTAGAGGAGTAACGTCCTATCACATATACAAGAGTTACTTGATCTTTACCCACTTGGATTGTCATCTCTACACCGTTCGACTGATAGACCCCAAAATATTCGAACAAGAGTTTGAATTAGAAACGTTCTACAGCAGAATGATAGAGCAAGGTGGTCGCGTTCTAACGGTATCAACGACATTACCACCATCAATGATACTTCAACAGCCAAGAGGCAACCTGGAAATAATTGGAAGTGCCATGATAACTATAGACTACGTCGAAAAACTATTAAGCGATGGTGAATGGGCTGCCGCTATGATCATAATGAGAGACGAGAGAATCAACTGGAATGTCCTGATTGAACTGAACCCAGACAGAGTATTATCATCCATAAAAGAATTTGTCATGGCTGCACGTACAACGGACTTCTTGGCAGGTATCGTACAAGAATTTAACCCAAGGGAGTGTGTTTTCAACACAATATACAAGAACCTTATGCTTACTCCCATTGACGTGCCCATGTCTGTGAAAATTGACGTTATTCAAGCAATTTTGACATTTCTGATAGATACTGACTGTGTCGCCAATTTCCGAGCCATTGTCGCCATCCAACATAAACACATATCGTTAGAAACGGCTATAAAATCTATTCAAGAGCTATACGATATCAGTCCTGAAGAGTTTTCAGATACCTGCAAGCGGGCGTTAGCCACAGTGCTTGTCTCAGCTAGTCTGAAAGATGTTCTCGATGTTGCTTACAATCTTCACGATCTAGATTTTGTAGTGTTTGTTTATGAGTCCAGCGGTGCAGATCCAAGGGCGTATGGGCCCGAGATAGCACAATTGGAACGCATGGATGACATGGCACAACGGAGATTCGAAATGTCCATGAAAGGCCACAACCCCAAGGATGCTGTGAAGTACCTATTGAGATACGACCAACTTGACGAAATCTTCATGGAGAACTTCATAATCCTTTTCAACCTTCAGAAAGAAGCGTACCATACTGTAGACAGATGCCATCTGTTCTATTTCCATATCATTAGACTGTATGCTAAAAGTCTGTCAAAGGAGAGCAACTACCAAGAAGCAGCTCTTGTTTACATGCGAGCTGGACTGTATCAAGAAGCTTTAGCAGAGTATAAACTTGGCTTGGATTGGAGAGAAGTCATCAGATTGATGGCTGTTTTGAAATACGACGACAGCCTGAAGAGAAAGACTTTAGGGGAGCTTGCGGATAGCTTGATCAAAGAAAAGAGAGTAGATGAAGCTGTGATATTATTGGAGTATTATATTAATGACTATAAGAAGACAGTCAAGACTTTGATAGATTTCAAGGCTTTTCGACATGCCATATGCCTAGCTGATTCTCTAAACCTTAATGAAGAACTACGTGAGTACTTTGAGTTTTTTTATGAGACTGGTCCTTTAACATAATAATGAAATACTTATTCTATTCAATATACACTTATCGTTTTATCCAATTGTCATAAACTTCTGAGAAACCATCAGAACGTTGTTGAGCTCTAAATTTTGACTCAAATCTTGAACCTTTCAAATCTTTATGACTTTAGGAAACAGATGGATATCACTTGGACCAAGTTCGGGAGAGTAGGGAGGGTGAACTATAATTTTAATCCCTAATTCTTCATTTGTTGACAAATCGCTGATCTGTTAGATGGAGCATTGTCATGTTGCAGCAACCTAAGTTTTTTTTAGGATCAGCCTCCCGCAAAGGCTGAAAGCCTGTGGCGCTGTAGAATCGCTGCGAGATTTGAAACGCTGCAGGTTGTAGCCGTCAGGAAACAAATTCCCCGGCAGCTCATTCCACACCGTTGAAGCTCTCCTAAAGAAGGAATCCTGGAGGAGACTGGTTCGAGGAATAGTCACCTCGATCTGGTAAGGATGAGCTCGCAGGGCCTCGGACGACCTTCGCTGTTTTTTTTCTGGGAGAGCTCACTCCAACTTCTTCCGTGGTAGAATCTGTAATACAGGGACATGTCAGTGGTGTTCCAGGCTGTGGAGGTCCTTCAGTAGTGCCTGGAAGCTTTAGAGGGTGCTTCGGAGCGCGTCCCCACACATGGGAACAATACTCCAACGATGATCGGATCTGTGCCTTGTAGAGCAGCAGTTGTTGCTCTGGTGTATACAGCTTCCTGCAGCGGGACAAAACTCCAAGCTTCTGGGATGCCGTTTTAGCAATTCTGACGACGTGGTGGTGCCAGAACATGTTATTGTTGATGTCAATCCCCAAAAGCTTGACATAAGGTGACTCGACTTTTGGGTGACCCTCCATTTCTATAGTTGTTAGGGATTCGTCATGATTTTCTATTGCTCTGTTCCACAAGTGTGACGTGGGCCAGGAAGTCACTCGTAGACCTATGCCTAGGGAAGCCATACTGGCGATCATTTATCATGTTATTATTGTCCAGGTATTTCAGACTCAATAGTCTCCAAGTCTTGAAAAGCGGTTGTTTTTGCTAAAGTTTTGTCTTTAAGAGTCCTCGAAGTAGAGAAGCCTCGTAAAGTTCATTTCTGTGAAAAATGGACCGATTCGATTTATTTAAAAAAAATAATTGATGGCTTTCAGCATTTTAAATGTTTATTTTAATATATCGTATCGTTTCAGCTGCCATTATGAATGGTCTAAAAGACTTCATAGATCTAATGAAGGGTAAGATCGTATCATTCCGAGAGCAATTTGAGAGGTACACTACGCGTCTGAAACAAGTGCGGAAAGATCGTAAGAAGAAGTTTGAGCTAGAGGCCATGGGTATTTTGCCTCATAATGATGACGAAGCATCCGAAATTGCCAGTCTGATCTCATCCACGCCATCAACAAGCTCTGGAAGAACCCACTCGTGAGTATTTTGTATAAATTTATAGACAATGGAAACACTTAATTATTTCTCAAGATTCCTTCATTCCAAATTATTTTTTGTCAAACAGCTTGTGTTTTGATGAAGGGTACAAAGTTGGTTGAAACTTTAGGTTAGGGTAGGTGCTTCCCCTGTGAGCTTATTGTGTCTGTTGTGGCTCACGCCTATTTAGAGTTCACCGCACAGTCCAAAACTCTTGACGAAGGCGATGGTCGTGCTGGGTATAACTTCTTCAGTTTGGTAGGTTTCAGTTGGGCGAATCCGAAAGTCTGAAACCCAGCTCTTTCTAGTTCTGGACAGGAGCACAAAATGTGCTCCACCGTTTCGTCCTTCACGCAGAAACGACAGTCGTTGTTTGTTCTAAACCTATCTCCCTTCAACACACCAACCAGAATGCGCAGATCGCTCCTGTTCCATTTTGTGATCCTTCGGGGGCTTTCCTCTCTGCCCAATCTGAGATGGTATCCTTGGCACGCCTATACATTGCTTTCCACTCCGCTATGACCTGAAACACAAACTAAAGTTACTTTGTTCCTTGTTCCAAATTCGTTGAAGAGGTGTTTGGAGTTCCATACGAGCCTTGAGTCAACCCGTTTGGGAGTCCAGTGCCTTCAGGGCAGCATGGCTATCCAAAAAGATTTTTATAGATTTGTCTGTCTGGGGTCTTTTGTTCAGCTCACGGACTCAACTCTATGGCTATCATTTCTGCTTGGAAGATTGTGGTAAACCTCTCAAGCTTTATTGAGATTTCAATTGTTGGACTAGTACCAGCTAATCCCGCTCTTGCCTCAGTTCTGACTTTGAGTCATCTATGAGTAGCGGAATATCGGAGGGTGATATGAAACTGTCACTCCTTTTCAATTCGTCTTTTTTCCGAAAAAGGGCGTTGTAGCATCTTTCCGTATGCACTTGGGGAACCACAGAATCCGACACCATTCCGAGTATATGTTTAACTATTTATTTTTTGTCTGTAAAATAGTTTAAGGAAGCTGTGCTTCCCCCGCTTCCATGGACCGCGCGTCACTGTTAAAAATACTAATTTTGCAGATCCACTTCAAGCGCAAGGAACAGACGAAAGTTGGAGAAGAAGAAAATAGATCTCAAGGAAGGCGGTAAATATGAAGACATCGCGTTGATCAGAGCCTTGCATATCCTTTACACCGAAACATTCCTCTGTGGCAGCGAAGTACGTGAAATTTGTCTGATTACTCCCCACGCTGATTACGAAGAAATTTACCACCTGCACAACGACCTGAACGAGTTGCAGAAGGACATGAAACAACAAGTCAACGAAATTTGGTCTGAAGCCTTCGTCAACAACCAGCTGTCTACTGAACCTGATGTGATGGCCACCGTTCAAAACCGAGAAGAATTAGACCCCCGATATAGACAACCACCCCTGAGCGCCATGGAGCTGAAGTGGCAGTTAGACATGTACTGTTGACGAAAACGTATGGGATACTTTTGGGAGGGATTTTATAAATTCGTTGTAAATATGTACATACTTAGCTTTATATATATAGGGTGAGTCTTAAGTTGATACCTTTTTTCAACTGTGTCGTTAAAATAAACATCTTTTTCAAATAATTTTTTTCCGAAAACTGAAAAATATCCGAGATGCAGAATAAAAAAGTATATTTGGTCTTGTTATCAAGACGTACCTAGTCTGTTTATCTTTAGTTTTTTGCTCAGAAGATTTTTATCAAATCGATTAGGCATTGTACCTGTTTGATAGTGCAGCAGTCACTTTTTGTTTTTAGTTGTTAATTTTGAATTGGTAAATCCTAAAAGTGGCACATTATTATGAAACAACTTTAGGATTTAGCAATTTGAAATTAAATGTGATAAACTGAAAGTGACTAGTTCACTAATTGACAGGTACAATGCCTGATCGATTGGACAAAAATCCGAGCAAAAATACTAAACATAAACAGACTAGGTACGTCTTGATACATAAGCCAAGATTTAATTCTTTTTGTTTCTGTATGTCGTTTATTTTTCGGTTTTCTAAAAAAAATATTTGAAAAAGCTGTTTATTTTAACGACCTCTATACAGATTTCAAAAAAAGTATCTACTTAGGACTCAACCTGTAGTATGTATGTATGTATACAGTGTATACGCACTTTCAAAATTCTGATGAGTAGTTATTTCACATTTCATATTTCGGCCATCGTGCATGTAAATACATTCGCAGATTTAAATTATAAGTGTGAGATCATCTTCTGTAGTTTGTTTTATTTAATTGGTTATTGATTTTTTGATATACTTGCTTAATCTTCCGACTGATGCTCCGCATGACCGTTTTACGCAATCATTCTTATTTTAAGGCGCTTCTATTAGCTTCACCTGTATGTTTGTGGGTAACTGTCCTTTGGAGTAAAGGTCGACCGAACATTGAACGCTCAAACGATCTTGACGTCTTCAAATCCGTCGGGCCATGGCCGACTGTACTCACTAGGCCGGAGCATGAAATATGGCAACACTGAATCTGGGGGCCGAGTTTGCATTTGTTGTTATGTCATGTGTATTCTTCCAGGTGCGGAAAATATGGTTGGAAGGTGATTATTAATGTGTTTCTAATTATTTACCTGCACAAACGAAACTATAAAGATAACAAGATGCCTGCAAAGCGTGTAGTACCAGGCCCAGTAGAGGACTACCAAACCATGGCCCAACATAACCTTATTCCAGATTAAAAAAAACGTTGCAAGGTGATTTTTAATGTGTTTCTACTTATTTACCTGCACAAATGAAACTATAAAGATAAAAAGATGCCTGCAAAGTGTGTAGTACCAGGTTCCACTAGCAATTGTGCGTCCAATAAGGGACATAAACAGAAGTGAGTGAAAGGTATTCCTCGGAAGGGCTGGTTATATTTATAAGGATATAGACAATAATTTACAAACATTTCAAAGCATAAGACCTATTTTAAAGCACAATGTGGTACCTATAATGTTTTCTGGACCTCCCAAATATCACAGAAAAATACAGTTAATAGAACTCATCTGGGCATGGCCTGGGGCATACCTACGAAAGCATTTGATACTGAAAGGGAAATCAAGACCAGCAAGAATGGCTTCACAGTGACCTAATAGTGAATTTTTCTAGCTCAAGTGATAATTTACAAAGTAAATTGAGTGTTCATTTAAGTGGAAATGGAAGTGGCGGCAGGAAACAGGTTGCGTTTATTTTTATTTTGTAGTGTCTGACTGTGATGAAACAGACATCAGATTGATGTAAGTGGTATTAGTAGTAGTAGTTCTAAAAAGTATTTTTCTTAATTTATTAACCGAGATGAACTCTAATACATATAAAATGTAATAATTATTCTGAAACTATAGGGCCACTATTTGACAGCTAAGCCACGTTGCCACATCTAAGGCTCCGGCCTAGTGTAGAGTCGGCCATGCTACAGGACATACAGTAAACAGGTTGTACTATACTGTACTATACCAACGTACTGCGAGTCGGTACTAAAAACTCATCCTGTATATTTTTTTAAATGGCTCCATATTAATTCAATAGCATAGTTGTAGCTTTTTACTAGTGTGTTTTGTTGTAAACTACACAGATAATTTTTTTCTTTTATAGCAAATATTCCAATCAGTCGAACTTGTTGGATGTTCCGTGAGTTCGTTTTTCGGCAATCTCGGTCAACTTTTAGCGCTAAATAGTATTTATTTATGAATTAGAAACGAAACGTTCCTGAAATCATACCCCAAACTTGTTTGTTGATCAGTTGACCGACATCTGTAGTGTGATGTGAGCAGAAACGCGTACGAATTTGTTCATAGTGCGGATATTTTTTTATAACACATACGGACAATTGTGACGAGCATAAATTTTTTTTATGCTGATCTGAACCCAAATATTGTCTGTGTATTTTTATGCACTTTGTACAACTTTGTATGTAGTTTTTCTAGATATAAACGATGATATAATTTGTGTATAGTTTCCTATTCTTAGAAGAAAAAACATATCGTACAATCAAATACAATTTGTTCAAAACGTTGTTAACTGTTTTAGGCTTGCGAATAAGAAAGGTCCTTTTTTTCCAGTCGTCATCCATGAAAATAATGTTAATCGAAAGTGGGGCACAATTTCTAAAAAAATAGCCATGAGACTTGAGGCCTGAAGCAGATTCAACTATGACTTGTTTTCACAAACGAATGCAACAAGGTGTGACTTTTGCTTTCTTTCGTTTTCAATTGTATTTTGAGGCTAGGTGGTGGGGTGCAATCTAGCTTACTCTGTTTTACGAGAGGACAGCAAAAAATTATATAAATATGCAGATGAGATTAACTACTGGTTATCTATTTCGTTTGAAATACAATTTGGAATACGTTCATTATTATTTGCTGTTTATGTTTATAATAAATGAATATTCTGAAGTATTGTCTTTTAATTTTACTTGCCCTAAATGCCCTACCTCATACATTAAAAGCAAGAATTTGTTGAATGTTATGAGTAAGGACGGTGATGATAATTCTGGGGAGACAGATTTGAGAAAAAAAAACGGTTTTAACATATCGTAACACTTGGTTTTAGCTGTACATACGAAAAATGAGACTAGCAGCAGAATTTAAATTTAAAAGTGAGAATTTTTTTAATCTTAGGAGTAAGGACGGTAATGAACTGAGTAGTCGGTGATGATAATTGCTTAAATTCTCGAAATAAATACACCAAAAACTTTTTAAAATATCGCAACAACTTTAGTTTTGATACGGTCAACAACTGTATTTCTACGTCATCAAAATCTAGCAATAGTAATAATAACATAATCTTTCTCCTTAAATAATTATAAATAACATCATTTTTTCGCCTAATAATAAGAGCAACCTTTCCCCAAAATATTTTCAATAATCGAGATAACCTTTTATACATACCGTTGTAGTGTTGGTTGCATAAGCTTTTCGGATTCATGTGATTTCAAACAAAGGTCGCGAGCGGCTGTGGATTTATAAGACATTAATTATTGTTAATTTTCCTTTTTTGTGGTAGACATTGTTGGATCTTGTCGCTCTTGAATTATTTTCACTTTTTCATAGTGAAAATTTCAAAATTCCGGTTTCAATAACTATAATCGGATAGTGTTCATTATTTTAAATAAACGCGCGCGAAGTTTAAGTTTGTGTGATATTTTGTGATGAAATCTTTAGTGCTTGAGGACTTCCAAAATTGAGGACCGGGGTATGTGAATTTGTAATAATTTCGTTAAAAACAATATTTTGAAGATATTTTTTAAAAAACCGACTTGTTGGTAAAATATTGGTCTCGTGTCGTATTATTCCTTCTGCAGCTCTTTTAGCGCCAGCTTGAAATAACGCAGAATAAAATTCTTTTTAAATGTTTAACATCAACTGGTTCCGCAATCTTTTTAAAGAGATTGTTAATTTTCAATAAAGGTTTGAAATCACGGGAAGTTTGAATGCAAGTTTGAAATAAACTAGTAGGTACGTAGCTACCTATTTGCGATCAAATTTTGGGTGAATCGCTGAATGAGGTGGAATTTGAGGCATCCGTAAAAGTAGGTCATTACAAAATTTTTCAATTATTTGTAGAACAAAATGTGAATTTAAATTTTCAAAATTTTAAACTTTGAATAATCTGTTTTCACCAGATTTTTGTGAGTCTGGCGCTGTAAGGAATCTGTATACCCAAGGAGCATGTCACTTTTTTCAGCTTCGATTTCTGTCCGATAGATGTCCACTCAATTCAAATTTTCAAATTCTGTTGCGCCGTTTTATTGCTTGGCTGGGAGTAATTTGGATAAAAACTCACATTAATTTTATAAAATATAGGACAACTCTGCAGATATCATAATAGATTATAAATTACCAAATGGGATGGGGGAGAATAGGAAAATGTTCTAGAGATAAAAAGACGATCCAAGGCAGCTGTGAACTATACTTGCGATGACATCTATTCATTATTCATTTGTTTAGATGATCTGATTTAATAATTTTTGCGGAAGACATCTTAGCATTCGCCGCGGAGTGGTTTTTTTAAGTTTCCAGTAAAAAAACGACCGAAATTTAAGCTACAATCAGCGCGATTCGGTAACGTGAGTGACACCGTTCGATAATTTGTTAAGAAACAGTGGCCAGAACTTTGAATTTTTCGGATATTTAGTGATAAAACTTCTAGAGAGTGCTGCGGGAGTTATTGGTCGATCCCAAAATGGCGTCCGGTAAGTACCCACTTTGGAAAATATTCATTTCGGACGTATAAAATGCAATAAATTAAAAAAATAGGCAGTGTGGAAGCAAGCATTAGATGTCGGCGCATTTTAGACGCATTTATAGAGTTTGAGCGCCTGTTGTGGGAGACTTTTAAGTCACGGCAAGTTTGAATTTAACCCGTAACCGGTGACGTCCCATTATTGTTACACTCATGGTGACGTGGAGTCTTGGAGACTCCTCCCATATCATTGCATATATTATCAATCCCATACATTATTACCAGGATCTGAGTATGTTTCTCTCAAATTCTAAGCTATTCCGATGAACATGACGCAAAAATACTTAGATAATCTTCATAACGATCCATCTCTATTGCAAAGTCAGGATCAGTATCATCAATGTCGCTATTATCAGAGTCATAGCTGTTATACCCACTTCAAAAAGGTCTCTTCAAAGTTAGGATGTGTTGCAGGAATACTCCGTGACGTACTTGGACGAGTAGCCATTAAAGAGTTCTAAAGCACACAAGCAAAGCCCTGACCACATGATATACATATGTATAAACTACAGTCGCAATAATGGTGACGTGGAGTCTGCTAGACTCCGACACAAGCGATGCTGCCTCGGAGGGTGATTGTAGAAAGCTACCTGAAGTTGCGTTTGTCAAGGTCATCTGGTTTCGAAATTATAGCTATGTTCAACTTCGAAGGAGTCTCCCAGACTCCATGTCACCGGTTACGGGTTAAGACTTGGGTAGAATCCCACGGAAACTCTTATTGGCTAGGTATCATCATTTTTCCGTAGTATATTTTATTAAATTCTCGATAAACTATAGAGTCCTCGTGGTAGAATTCTAAATGACGATAAGTTAACTTGGAAATTACATAGGTACAAATTGTTAATTCAACATAGATACCTATTATTAGAAGAGTTAGATATCAGCAGAAGGTCTGGAACCACATTTTTCGGATTTTTAGGGAAGTACCAAGAAGTAGAAACATATTTTCTAGATAGGTATATAGGTATACCTAGTCAAAAGTGTAATATTACTGAACTTTTTTATACCAACGTTCACATGTTGTCTCTATTTGTTTCAGGTATCAAGGCCTGCAGGTTGCGGTATGGTGAGTCTCTTTTTTTGGGTCGATAGTGTTGGATAACCTTTCTCGAAAAAATAACCGAAAGATATATCGCCCAGTTAGAAAGAAATGCGCGCTTTGAAAATACAGTTCAGACATAGAAGAATTATTAGGTCTCGTCGTACAAAAAGAAACTGGTGTTACGTTTTTACACGTAAGGTGGTCGCTGGTCACAATTAAACGCTTCTCGACACTTTGGACTCTATCGGCACTTTTATTTATAGCATTATTTTACACACCAGATAGAGAGGATGGGCACCTACGCGCCATCCCTTAACGTACTATATGACAATTCTAATTCTTTCAAGTGAAGTTGACCCTAGAATAATACATAGAGTACAGAACAATAAAATTATACTACAGGTCCGCAAGAGATGTAACACTGGCGAATATCTTTTGGTTAAAATTTCACAGTATCAACCGAAAATAGGGAGAGCAACAATTAAGTTGGGTAGAAACACATACAAGATTGCTGTATATAGAACTATAAAAGTCATTAAAATAAACAACTTTTTTGAATTACTTTTTTATATAAAACTGAAAAATAAGCGATATACCGAATAAAAAGGTATATCTGTGCTTTTGTATCAAAATAGTCTGTTTATGTTCAGTTTTTTCTCGGATTTTTGTCAAATCTATTAGGCATTGTACGTGTCAGATAGATCAGAAATCACTTTTTGTTTATCGTTGGTAATTTTAAATTGGTAAAACCTAAAAGTACAGTTACTACTTTTAGGATTTACCAATTTAGAATTAACTACAATAAACTGAAAGTGGCTAATGCATGCACTAATTGACAGGTACAAAAACTAAACATAAACAGACTTGTCTTGATACAAAAGTCCAGATTTTCTTTTTTTGATTCTGTATCTCGCTTAGTTTTCAGTTTTCGGCAAAAAGTTATTTGAATAAGTTGTTTATTATTTGAACGACTTCTATACGCAGTTGAAAAAAGTATCAAATTATTTAGGACTCGCCTTGTATTGTTATTTAACGCTGTACTCATCAGAAAGTTTATTGTATTGGTTTTCTAATTTAGCTTTTCTAGGCGTCAGATATATAGTTTTTGGGGATACCGGCCTCTACATTCCGTTAATGAGTTTCGCTTACTTTCATTATGTAGGTACAAAATCTTGAAATTCATGATGCCAAAATATTTTGTACCCAGCTTAGATATTTGTATTTATAGTTTACAGGTAGCTTGTCGAACTTTATTGCTTTATATGTATATCAATCTGAATGCGTTGTTTGTTGAGCAAAATTGGTCTTTTCAAGGGTCTTAAGTTTTTAATGTCAGACTTTAGCCATGCGATTCAAAAAAAAAAAATTGTAACCAAAGTGTGTAGCATGTTTCGAAATACTTTATGCAAGGCAACTGTCAAATGAGGATTTCAGTTTTAGGCCTCAGCACAATGCAGTGTATTTTTTTTGTTCACTCCATGTTACTGTTGTTACTGCAAACATATATCGAGAAAGGTTTATTTATTTATTTACAGCCGAAGTTGTGTGAGAGGTATATGCATGATAAGTCTATAGGTGGTATAAGGTGCAACTTGTCAAATTTGCAAATATATTTTCTACTGAAAACAAATTAATTTGATATTTACCAATTTTTCAATTTAGATGGTTACATGGTTATTCAGAGATCGGCCAGCTAGCTAGCAACTGTTGTCGAGTCCAGGATTTCGTCTAAAATAATTGCAGCAGAACCTTATACAGCTTGTAGCTTATAGAGTGTGAACGTAGCATGGGGCGATAGAGGTCGACTAGCCCTTTTATCCTCGATAGGCCATTCGAGTATCGCTGGGATCGACTCGGGCATTGCACTGAGCCGCGGTCATCCTCGGGATAGTCGATTGGCATGGCCCGGGCCTAGTCGAAATCAGCCTGGCGCCTTCAGCGTCCGTCTGCTTTCGATACTGTCTCAGGATAGCTGCGACGCGACAAGCTATGGACGATCCGAAGGCTATCGTTGTCCAGTAGAACCGTGGCCCTTTTCGGGGTTGGAAAAGAGCCAAGGGGAGCCGGATCTTGACTTGACGGAACGGCCGACTTCATCCGCCTTTCTTTCTTGTCGCTACTGACAACTTTAGTCCGACGATAGTATGAATGATTGCAGAATGTGGCGGACGACTCTTCATACTCTAGGCAACCATCTCTCAAAAACGACATGTCTCTGCCTCTTAGCTGTCGTATTTTTTAATTCTGCTCTATTCGAAGTGTTTAGCCTTACATAAATTTTGTTAATATTTAGGCGGTGCAAAATATCAAAGATGTATTGTTTAAAGTCTATTTTTATTTTATTACTTACATTTTTAAGGAAGAGGCGGTCATACCAATAGGTAGTGCCCAAAGACATTTAGTCAATATCTGGTATGTAACGTTACTGGGTAAATAGAAAAAAATCCTCTTCTAGACATGATAGTTATTGAGCGAGTCTGTTGAATTCCTAGAAAATGTCTGCGCGTTTATCAAAGTATAAATAATGGAAAAAAGGTTGAGAAAGGTAGGCCCTAAAACACGTTTTGATGATATTCAGAAAATCATATAATTATGTTGATATCATTTTTCATACAAGGATTCACACCTATTAGCACCAATTAGGGTATGCCATTTAAATAATTTTGTATAAAACTCACAGACATTTACAGAGCAAACTCAAAAAACTTACACATTTTTCGGAAGTTACGTAAAACAGCTTGACGCGTACATTTGGAGAAAGATTTGAATTCCTTCAGAACGAAAAATTTTCTTTTGCTTGCGGTGAGACTCAGAGAGATGGTTTTCTGGAGTATTTAGGTGGAGAGCTGGTGTCCCAGAATGGTTGCGAAGCCGAAAATTATCCGGCATCGTCACCAAAGTCATCCGAGAAGTGATCAACGTCGAGACTATCAACAATTTCTCCTATTCAGAGGAGAGATGGATTAACCTTCCAGGCAGGTAACTGGTTTGCTACACAACAATGTTATAAGAACTGTTATTTATAGGTGCGTCATTATAACAATTTAGAAATATACAGGATGAGTTGTAAGATGATATTTTTTTAACTATTTATAGAAGTCGTAAAGATAAACAACTTTTTCAAACAACTTTTTTCAGAAAACTGAAAAATAAGCGAGAAACAAAATAAAAAAAGTATATCTAAGTTCATGTATCAAAACGTATCTAGTCTGTTTATGTTTGGTTTCTTGCTCGGATTCTTGTGAAATGAATTAGGCATTGTACCTGTCAGATAGTGCAGTAGTCACTTTTTGTTTATAATTGTTAATTTTAAATTGATAAATCCAGAAAGTGGAGCATTATTTTGAAATAGCTTTAGGACTTACCAATTTAAAAATAACTAACCGAAAGTTAAACTGAAAATGACTTGTACACTAATTGACAGGTACAATAAGACAAAAATCTTAGCGAAAAACTAAACATAGACAGACTAGGTTCGTCTTGATATGCAATCCCAGATTTACTTTCTTTTTGATTCTGTATCTCGCTTATTTTCCAGTTTTCGGAAAAAAGTCATATGAAAAAGTTGTTTGTTTTAACGACTTCTATACACACAGTTTAAAGAAAAGTATCAACTTAAGACTCACCCTGTATAGGTACATTGAATCTTAAAATATTTCTTCCACAGACAATATTTTACCTTCTAATCTCAAGTTACATAAATGCGTTCGTGTTGAATTGGCTCTTAATGTTTTGATTAGGTACCTACCACAAATTTATAACCTCTTTGTTAGAAATATCATATTATGTCGCAGTG
This sequence comes from Callosobruchus maculatus, assembly GCA_951848785.1. NCBI lineage: Eukaryota > Metazoa > Arthropoda > Insecta > Coleoptera > Chrysomelidae > Callosobruchus > Callosobruchus maculatus. The sequence continues at coordinate 3,692,696 of CATOUR010000106.1, read as the reverse complement.
CAGTCCCAATATTCTGTTCATATTTATATACAGTCATCATTTCATAATTCTTCTTTGATGTTCCACGACGATTAAGACAAGCAATATATCAGAACTAGGCGGTAGTAGCGAATTATAATTTTGAGGGTTTAATTTAGAGCAAATATAGTATCTTTTCTTATTACTGTTCAATGAGGTATTTGATTTTGGTCACGTGACGTCCGATTCAAAAATTTTAATGGGACGCCCTGTATATTTGTGACCTTTTGTGTTCCTTCCGATGAAAGAATTTCAACAAACTAGCATACTTGGGGTCTAAAGTGATTAATTCAAGAGCTACATGTACTTAAAGGATGGTACCACTACCATTGATTATAAGACGTACTCCTACAGTTAAATTACTTTGGTAGTGTTTCATAATAATGGTAGTGGTACCGTCCTTTAACTACCTGTAGCTCTTGAATAAATAACTTTAGACACCAAGTGTGCTAGTTTGTTGGAATTATTTTATCGGGAGGAACACAAAGTCACAAATATACAGGGTGTCCCATTAAACATTTTGAATCAGTCGTCACGTGACCAAAAACAAGTACCTTATTGGGTGACCCAATAATAAGAGATACTATATTTGCTCTAATTTACACCCCTAAAATTGTAATTCGCTACTGCTGCCCTGTTCCGATATATTCTTTGTCCTCATCGTCATGGGACACCCTGTATAAACAAACTTCATTTTAATATATAAATAAATGTCCTCACAAGTATTTAAGCTGAAACCTAAAGATATGTGTACATATATTTCCATAGTTAGTAACTTCAGACAATTTCTATACATCAAGGCTTAAATATCAGATGAAATCGCGTTAGACTTAAAAAATTAAGATCTGTATCTGCAAAATAGTTTCAGTTCAGGGTTAGTGCATTGACATAAGGCTCCTTACAAAAATATCTAGACTAGTATTCTAGGTTATTGTAGGCAACTTCAAAAGAAGCGTTTGCTCAAGGGTGGGAGGGCGTCTTGCTCGGCCAGCCTGCAAGAGTGTAGGCAACTTCAAAGGAAGCGTTTGCTCAAGGGTGGGAGGGCGTCTTCGCTGGCCAGCCTGCAAGAGTGTAGGCAACTCCAAAAGAAGCGTTTGCTCAAGGGTGGGAGGGCGTCTTGGTCAGCCAGCCTGCAAGAGTGTAGGCAACTTCAAAAGAAGCGTTTGCTCAAGGGTGGAAGGGCGTCTTCGCTGGCCAGCCTGCAAGAGTGTAGGCAACTTCAAAGGAAGCGTTTGCTCAAGGGTGGGAGGGCGTCTTGGTCGGCCAGCCTGCAAGTGTATAGGCAACTTCAAAAGAAGCGTTTGCTCAAGGGTGGGAGGGCGTCTTGGTCGGCCAGCCTGCAAGTGTATAGGCAACTTCAAAAGAAGCGTTTGCTCAAGGGTGGGAGGGCGTCTTGGCCGGCCAGCCTGCAAGAGTGTAGGCAACTTCAAAAGAAGCGTTTGCTCAAGGGTGGGAGGGCGTCTTGGTCGGCCAGCCTGCAAGTGTATAGGCAACTTCAAAAGAAGCGTTTGCTCAAGGGTGGGAGGGCGTCTTGGTCGGCCAGCCTGCAAGTGTATAGGCCAACTCCAAAAGAAGCGTTTGCTCAAGGGTGGAAGGGCGTCTTCGCTGGCCAGCCTGCAAGAGTGTAGGCAACTTCAAAAGAAGCGTTTGCTCAAGGGTGGGAGGGCGTCTTGGTCGGCCAGCCTGCAAGTGTATAGGCCAACTCCAAAAGAAGCGTTTGCTCAAGGGTGGGAGGGCGTCTTGGCCGGCCAGCCTGCAAGAGTGTAGGCAACTTCAAAAGAAGCGTTTGCTCAAGGGTGGGAGGGCGTCTTGGTCGGCCAGCCTGCAAGTGTATAGGCAACTTCAAAAGAAGCGTTTGCTCAAGGGTGGGAGGGCGTCTTGGTCGGCCAGCCTGCAAGTGTATAGGCCAACTCCAAAAGAAGCGTTTGCTCAAGGGTGGAAGGGCGTCTTCGCTGGCCAGCCTGCAAGAGTGTAGGCAACTTCAAAAGAAGCGTTTGCTCAAGGGTGGGAGGGCGTCTTGGTCGGCCAGCCTGCAAGTGTATAGGCCAACTCCAAAAGAAGCGTTTGCTCAAGGGTGGGAGGGCGTCTTGGCCGGCCAGCCTGCAAGAGTGTAGGCAACTTCAAAAGAAGCGTTTGCTCAAGGGTGGGAGGGCGTCTTGGTCGGCCAGCCTGCAAGTGTATAGGCAACTTCAAAAGAAGCGTTTGCTCAAGGGTGGGAGGGCGTCTTGGCCGGCCAGCCTGCAAGTGTATAGGCCAACTCCAAAAGAAGCGTTTGCTCAAGGGTGGAAAGGCGTCTTCGCTGGCCAGCCTGCAAGAGTGTAGGCAACTTCAAAAGAAGCGTTTGCTCAGGGGTGGGAGGGCGTCTTGGTCGGCCAGCCTGCAAGTGTATAGGCCAACTCCAAAAGAAGCGTTTGCTCAAGGGTGGGAGGGCGTCTTGGTCGGCCAGCCTGCAAGAGTGTAGGCAACTTCAAAAGAAGCGTTTGCTCAAGGGTGGGAGGGCGTCTTGGTCGGCCAGCCTGCAAGTGTAGAGGCAACTTCAAAAGAAGCGTTTGCTCAAGGGTGGGAGGGCGTCTTGGCCGGCCAGCCTGCAAGTGTATAGGCCAACTCCAAAAGAAGCGTTTGCTCAAGGGTGGAAGGGCGTCTTCGCTGGCCAGCCTGCAAGAGTGTAGGCAACTTCAAAAGAAGCGTTTGCTCAAGGGTGGGAGGGCGTCTTGGTCGGCCAGCCTGCAAGTGTATAGGCAACTTCAAAAGAAGCGTTTGCTCAAGGGTGGGAGGGCGTCTTGGCCGGCCAGCCTGCAAGTGTATAGGCCAACTCCAAAAGAAGCGTTTGCTCAAGGGTGGAAGGGCGTCTTCGCTGGCCAGCCTGCAAGAGTGTAGGCAACTTCAAAAGAAGCGTTTGCTCAGGGGTGGGAGGGCGTCTTGGTCGGCCAGCCTGCAAGAGTGTAGGCAACTCCAAAAGAAGCGTTTGCTCAAGGGTGGGAGGGCGTCTTGGTCGGCCAGCCTGCAAGAGTGTAGGCAACTCCAAAAGAAGCGTTTGCTCAAGGGTGGGAGGGCGTCTTCGCTGGCCAGCCTGCAAGAGTGTAGGCAACTCCAAAAGAAGCGTTTGCTCAAGGGTGGGAGGGCGTCTTGGTCGGCCAGCCTGCAAGTGTATAGGCAACTCCAAAAGAAGCGTTTGCTCAAGGGTGGGAGGGCGTCTTGGTCGGCCAGCCTGCAAGAGTGTAGGCAACTTCAAAAGAAGCGTTTGCTCAAGGGTGGGAGGGCGTCTTGGTCGGCCAGCCTGCAAGAGTGTAGGCAACTTCAAAAGAAGCGTTTGCTCAAGGGTGGGAGGGCGTCTTGGTCGGCCAGCCTGCAAGTGTATAGGCCAACTCCAAAAGAAGCGTTTGCTCAAGGGTGGAAGGGCGTCTTCGCTGGCCAGCCTGCAAGAGTGTAGGCAACTCCAAAAGAAGCGTTTGCTCAAGGGTGGGAGGGCGTCTTGGTCGGCCAGCCTGCAAGAGTGTAGGCAACTCCAAAAGAAGCGTTTGCTCAAGGGTGGGAGGGCGTCTTGGTCGGCCAGCCTGCAAGTGTATAGGCCAACTCCAAAAGAAGCGTTTGCTCAAGGGTGGAAGGGCGTCTTCGCTGGCCAGCCTGCAAGAGTGTAGGCAACTCCAAAAGAAGCGTTTGCTCAAGGGTGGAAGGGCGTCTTCGCTGGCCAGCCTGCAAGAGTGTGGGCAACTTCAAAAGAAGCGTTTGCTCAAGGGCGGGAGGGCGTCTTGGTCGGCCAGCCTGCAAGAGTGTAGGCAACTTCAAAAGAAGCGTTTGCTCAAGGGTGGAAGGGCGTCTTCGCTGGCCAGCCTGCAAGAGTGTAGGCAACTTCAAAAGAAGCGTTTGCTCAAGGGTGGGAGGGCGTCTTGGTCGGCCAGCCTGCAAGTGTAGAGGCAACTTCAAAAGAAGCGTTTGCTCAAGGGTGGGAGGGCGTCTTGGCCGGCCAGCCTGCAAGTGTATAGGCCAACTCCAAAAGAAGCGTTTGCTCAAGGGTGGAAGGGCGTCTTCGCTGGCCAGCCTGCAAGAGTGTAGGCAACTTCAAAAGAAGCGTTTGCTCAAGGGTGGGAGGGCGTCTTGGTCGGCCAGCCTGCAAGTGTATAGGCAACTTCAAAAGAAGCGTTTGCTCAAGGGTGGGAGGGCGTCTTGGCCGGCCAGCCTGCAAGTGTATAGGCCAACTCCAAAAGAAGCGTTTGCTCAAGGGTGGAAGGGCGTCTTCGCTGGCCAGCCTGCAAGAGTGTAGGCAACTCCAAAAGAAGCGTTTGCTCAAGGGTGGGAGGGCGTCTTGGTCGGCCAGCCTGCAAGAGTGTAGGCAACTCCAAAAGAAGCGTTTGCTCAAGGGTGGGAGGGCGTCTTCGCTGGCCAGCCTGCAAGAGTGTAGGCAACTCCAAAAGAAGCGTTTGCTCAAGGGTGGGAGGGCGTCTTGGTCGGCCAGCCTGCAAGAGTGTAGGCAACTTCAAAAGAAGCGTTTGCTCAAGGGTGGAAGGGCGTCTTCGCTGGCCAGCCTGCAAGAGTGTAGGCAACTTCAAAGGAAGCGTTTGCTCAAGGGTGTGAGGGCGTCTTGGTCGGCCAGCCTGCAAGAGTGTAGGCAACCTCAAAAGAAGCGTTTGCTCAAGGGTGGGAGGGCGTCTTGGTCGGCCAGCCTGCAAGTGTATAGGCAACTCCAAAAGAAGCGTTTGCTCAAGGGCGGAAGGGCGTCTTCGCTGGCCAGCCTGCAAGAGTGTAGGCAACTTCAAAAGAAGCGTTTGCTCAGGGGTGGGAGGGCGTCTTGGTCGGCCAGCCTGCAAGTGTATAGGCCAACTCCAAAAGAAGCGTTTGCTCAAGGGTGGGAGGGCGTCTTCGCTGGCCAGCCTGCAAGAGTGTAGGCAACTCCAAAAGAAGCGTTTGCTCAAGGGTGGAAGGGCGTCTTCGCTGGCCAGCCTGCAAGAGTGTAGGCAACTTCAAAGGAAGCGTTTGCTCAGGGGTGGGAGGGCGTCTTGGTCGGCCAGCCTGCAAGTGTATAGGCCAACTCCAAAAGAAGCGTTTGCTCAAGGGTGGGAGGGCGTCTTCGCTGGCCAGCCTGCAAGAGTGTAGGCAACTCCAAAAGAAGCGTTTGCTCAAGGGTGGAAGGGCGTCTTCGCTGGCCAGCCGCAAGAGTGTAGGCAACTCCAAAAGAAGCGTTTGCTCAAGGGTGGGAGGGCGTCTTGGTCGGCCAGCCTGCAAGAGTGTAGGCAACTCCAAAAGAAGCGTTTGCTCAAGGGTGGGAGGGCGTCTTGGTCGGCCAGCCTGCAAGTGTATAGGCAACTCCAAAAGAAGCGTTTGCTCAAGGGTGGAAGGGCGTCTTCGCTGGCCAGCCTGCAAGAGTGTAGGCAACTTCAAAAGAAGCGTTTGCTCAGGGGTGGGAGGGCGTCTTGGTCGGCCAGCCTGCAAGTGTATAGGCCAACTCCAAAAGAAGCGTTTGCTCAAGGGTGGGAGGGCGTCTTCGCTGGCCAGCCTGCAAGAGTGTAGGCAACTCCAAAAGAAGCGTTTGCTCAAGGGTGGAAGGGCGTCTTCGCTGGCCAGCCTGCAAGAGTGTAGGCAACTTCAAAGGAAGCGTTTGCTCAAGGGTGGGAGGGCGTCTTGGTCGGCCAGCCTGCAAGAGTGTAGGCAACCTCAAAAGAAGCGTTTGCTCAAGGGTGGGAGGGCGTCTTGGTCGGCCAGCCTGCAAGTGTATAGGCAACTTCAAAAGAAGCGTTTGCTCAAGGGTGGGAGGGCGTCTTGGTCGGCCAGCCTGCAAGTGTATAGGCAACTTCAAAAGAAGCGTTTGCTCAAGGGTGGGAGGGCGTCTTGGTCGGCCAGCCTGCAAGTGTATAGGCCAACTCCAAAAGAAGCGTTTGCTCAAGGGTGGAAGGGCGTCTTCGCTGGCCAGCCTGCAAGAGTGTAGGCAACTTCAAAAGAAGCGTTTGCTCAAGGGTGGGAGGGCGTCTTGGTCGGCCAGCCTGCAAGTGTATAGGCCAACTCCAGAAGAAGCGTTTGCTCAAGGGTGGGAGGGCGTCTTGGCCGGCCAGCCTGCAAGAGTGTAGGCAACTTCAAAAGAAGCGTTTGCTCAAGGGTGGGAGGGCGTCTTGGTCGGCCAGCCTGCAAGTGTATAGGCAACTTCAAAAGAAGCGTTTGCTCAGGGGTGGGAGGGCGTCTTGGTCGGCCAGCCTGCAAGTGTATAGGCCAACTCCAAAAGAAGCGTTTGCTCAAGGGTGGGAGGGCGTCTTCGCTGGCCAGCCTGCAAGAGTGTAGGCAACTCCAAAAGAAGCGTTTGCTCAAGGGTGGAAGGGCGTCTTCGCTGGCCAGCCTGCAAGAGTGTAGGCAACTTCAAAGGAAGCGTTTGCTCAGGGGTGGGAGGGCGTCTTGGTAGGCCAGCCTGCAAGTGTATAGGCCAACTCCAAAAGAAGCGTTTGCTCAAGGGTGGGAGGGCGTCTTCGCTGGCCAGCCTGCAAGAGTGTAGGCAACTCCAAAAGAAGCGTTTGCTCAAGGGTGGAAGGGCGTCTTCGCTGGCCAGCCGCAAGAGTGTAGGCAACTCCAAAAGAAGCGTTTGCTCAAGGGTGGGAGGGCGTCTTGGTCGGCCAGCCTGCAAGAGTGTAGGCAACTCCAAAAGAAGCGTTTGCTCAAGGGTGGGAGGGCGTCTTGGTCGGCCAGCCTGCAAGTGTATAGGCAACTCCAAAAGAAGCGTTTGCTCAAGGGTGGAAGGGCGTCTTCGCTGGCCAGCCTGCAAGGGTGTAGGCAACTTCAAAAGAAGCGTTTGCTCAGGGGTGGGAGGGCGTCTTGGTCGGCCAGCCTGCAAGTGTATAGGCCAACTCCAAAAGAAGCGTTTGCTCAAGGGTGGGAGGGCGTCTTCGCTGGCCAGCCTGCAAGAGTGTAGGCAACTCCAAAAGAAGCGTTTGCTCAAGGGTGGAAGGGCGTCTTCGCTGGCCAGCCTGCAAGAGTGTAGGCAACTTCAAAGGAAGCGTTTGCTCAAGGGTGGGAGGGCGTCTTGGTCGGCCAGCCTGCAAGAGTGTAGGCAACTTCAAAAGAAGCGTTTGCTCAAGGGTGGGAGGGCGTCTTGGTCGGCCAGCCTGCAAGTGTATAGGCAACTTCAAAAGAAGCGTTTGCTCAAGGGTGGGAGGGCGTCTTGGTCGGCCAGCCTGCAAGTGTATAGGCAACTTCAAAAGAAGCGTTTGCTCAAGGGTGGGAGGGCGTCTTGGTCGGCCAGCCTGCAAGTGTATAGGCCAACTCCAAAAGAAGCGTTTGCTCAAGGGTGGAAGGGCGTCTTCGCTGGCCAGCCTGCAAGAGTGTAGGCAACTTCAAAAGAAGCGTTTGCTCAAGGGTGGGAGGGCGTCTTGGTCGGCCAGCCTGCAAGTGTATAGGCCAACTCCAGAAGAAGCGTTTGCTCAAGGGTGGGAGGGCGTCTTGGCCGGCCAGCCTGCAAGAGTGTAGGCAACTTCAAAAGAAGCGTTTGCTCAAGGGTGGGAGGGCGTCTTGGTCGGCCAGCCTGCAAGTGTATAGGCAACTTCAAAAGAAGCGTTTGCTCAAGGGTGGGAGGGCGTCTTGGCCGGCCAGCCTGCAAGTGTATAGGCCAACTCCAAAAGAAGCGTTTGCTCAAGGGTGGAAGGGCGTCTTCGCTGGCCAGCCTGCAAGAGTGTAGGCAACTTCAAAAGAAGCGTTTGCTCAGGGGTGGGAGGGCGTCTTGGTCGGCCAGCCTGCAAGTGTATAGGCCAACTCCAAAAGAAGCGTTTGCTCAAGGGTGGGAGGGCGTCTTGGTCGGCCAGCCTGCAAGTGTATAGGCCAACTCCAAAAGAAGCGTTTGCTCAAGGGTGGAAGGGCGTCTTCGCTGGCCAGCCTGCAAGAGTGTAGGCAACTCCAAAAGAAGCGTTTGCTCAAGGGTGGGAGGGCGTCTTGGTCGGCCAGCCTGCAAGAGTGTAGGCAACTCCAAAAGAAGCGTTTGCTCAAGGGTGGGAGGGCGTCTTGGTCGGCCAGCCTGCAAGTGTATAGGCCAACTCCAAAAGAAGCGTTTGCTCAAGGGTGGAAGGGCGTCTTCGCTGGCCAGCCTGCAAGAGTGTAGGCAACTCCAAAAGAAGCGTTTGCTCAAGGGTGGAAGGGCGTCTTCGCTGGCCAGCCTGCAAGAGTGTGGGCAACTTCAAAAGAAGCGTTTGCTCAAGGGCGGGAGGGCGTCTTGGTCGGCCAGCCTGCAAGAGTGTAGGCAACTTCAAAAGAAGCGTTTGCTCAAGGGTGGGAGGGCGTCTTGGTCGGCCAGCCTGCAAGTGTATAGGCCAACTCCAAAAGAAGCGTTTGCTCAAGGGTGGGAGGGCGTCTTGGTCGGCCAGCCTGCAAGTGTATAGGCCAACTCCAAAAGAAGCGTTTGCTCAAGGGTGGGAGGGCGTCTTGGTCGGCCAGCCTGCAAGTGTATAGGCAACTCCAAAAGAAGCGTTTGCTCAAGGGTGGGAGGGCGTCTTGGTCGGCCAGCCTGCAAGTGTATAGGCAACTCCAAAAGAAGCGTTTGCTCAAGGGTGGGAGGGCGTCTTGGTCGGCCAGCCTGCAAGAGTGTAGGCAACTCCAAAAGAAGCGTTTGCTCAAGGGTGGGAGGGCGTCTTGGTCGGCCAGCCTGCAAGTGTATAGGCAACTCCAAAAGAAGCGTTTGCTCAAGGGTGGGAGGGCGTCTTGGTCGGCCAGCCTGCAAGAGTGTAGGCAACTTCAAAAGAAGCGTTTGCTCAAGGGTGGGAGGGCGTCCTGGTCGGCCAGCCTGCAAGTGTATAGGCAACTTCAAAAGAAGCGTTTGCTCAAGGGTGGGAGGGCGTCTTGGCCGGCCAGCCTGCAAGTGTATAGGCCAACTCCAAAAGAAGCGTTTGCTCAAGGGTGGAAGGGCGTCTTCGCTGGCCAGCCTGCAAGAGTGTAGGCAACTTCAAAAGAAGCGTTTGCTCAGGGGTGGGAGGGCGTCTTGGTCGGCCAGCCTGCAAGTGTATAGGCCAACTCCAAAAGAAGCGTTTGCTCAAGGGTGGGAGGGCGTCTTCGCTGGCCAGCCTGCAAGAGTGTAGGCAACTCCAAAAGAGGCGTTTGCTCAAGGGTGGTTGGGCGTCTTGGTCGGCCAGCCTGCAAGTGTGTAGGCAACTTCAAAAGAAGCGTTTGCTCAAGGGTGGAAGGGCGTCTTCGCTGGCCAGCCTGCAAGAGTGTAGGCAACTTCAAAGGAAGCGTTTGCTCAAGGGTGGGAGGGCGTCTTGGTCGGCCAGCCTGCAAGAGTGTAGGCAACTTCAAAAGAAGCGTTTGCTCAAGGGTGGGAGGGCGTCTTGGTCGGCCAGCCTGCAAGTGTATAGGCCAACTCCAAAAGAAGCGTTTGCTCAAGGGTGGGAGGGCGTCTTGGTCGGCCAGCCTGCAAGAGTGTAGGCAACTTCAAAAGAAGCGTTTGCTCAAGGGTGGGAGGGCGTCTTGGTCGGCCAGCCTGCAAGTGTATAGGCCAACTCCAAAAGAAGCGTTTGCTCAAGGGTGGGAGGGCGTCTTGGTCGGCCAGCCTGCAAGTGTATAGGCCAACTCCAAAAGAAGCGTTTGCTCAAGGGTGGGAGGGCTTCTTGGTCGGCCAGCCTGCAAGAGTGTAGGCAACTTCAAAAGAAGCGTTTGCTCAAGGGTGGGAGGGCGTCTTGGTCGGCCAGCCTGCAAGAGTGTAGGCAACTTCAAAAGAAGCGTTTGCTCAAGGGTGGGAGGGCGTCTTGGTCGGCCAGCCTGCAAGTGTATAGGCCAACTCCAAAAGAAGCGTTTGCTCAAGGGTGGGAGGGTGTCTTGGTCGGCCAGCCTGCAGGTGTATAGGCCAACTCCAAAAGAAGCGTTTGCTCAAGGGTGGGAGGGCGTCTTGGTCGGCCAGCCTGCAAGTGTATAGGCCAACTCCAAAAGAAGCGTTTGCTCAAGGGTGGAAGGGCGTCTTCGCTGGCCAGCCTGCAAGAGTGTAGGCAACTTCAAAAGAAGCGTTTGCTCAGGGGTGGGAGGGCGTCTTGGTCGGCCAGCCTGCAAGTGTATAGGCCAACTCCAAAAGAAGCGGTTGCTCAAGGGTGGGAGGGCGTCTTGGTCGGCCAGCCTGCAAGTGTATAGGCCAACTCCAAAAGAAGCGTTTGCTCAAGGGTGGAAGGGCGTCTTCGCTGGCCAGCCTGCAAGAGTGTAGGCAACTCCAAAAGAAGCGTTTGCTCAAGGGTGGGAGGGCGTCTTGGTCGGCCAGCCTGCAAGAGTGTAGGCAACTCCAAAAGAAGCGTTTGCTCAAGGGTGGGAGGGCGTCTTGGTCGGCCAGCCTGCAAGTGTATAGGCCAACTCCAAAAGAAGCGTTTGCTCAAGGGTGGAAGGGCGTCTTCGCTGGCCAGCCTGCAAGAGTGTAGGCAACTCCAAAAGAAGCGTTTGCTCAAGGGTGGAAGGGCGTCTTCGCTGGCCAGCCTGCAAGAGTGTGGGCAACTTCAAAAGAAGCGTTTGCTCAAGGGCGGGAGGGCGTCTTGGTCGGCCAGCCTGCAAGAGTGTAGGCAACTTCAAAAGAAGCGTTTGCTCAAGGGTGGGAGGGCGTCTTGGTCGGCCAGCCTGCAAGTGTATAGGCCAACTCCAAAAGAAGCGTTTGCTCAAGGGTGGGAGGGCGTCTTGGTCGGCCAGCCTGCAAGTGTATAGGCCAACTCCAAAAGAAGCGTTTGCTCAAGGGTGGGAGGGCGTCTTGGTCGGCCAGCCTGCAAGTGTATAGGCAACTCCAAAAGAAGCGTTTGCTCAAGGGTGGGAGGGCGTCTTGGTCGGCCAGCCTGCAAGAGTGTAGGCAACTTCAAAAGAAGCGTTTGCTCAAGGGTGGGAGGGCGTCTTGGTCGGCCAGCCTGCAAGTGTATAGGCAACTTCAAAAGAAGCGTTTGCTCAAGGGTGGGAGGGCGTCTTGGCCGGCCAGCCTGCAAGTGTATAGGCCAACTCCAAAAGAAGCGTTTGCTCAAGGGTGGAAGGGCGTCTTCGCTGGCCAGCCTGCAAGAGTGTAGGCAACTTCAAAAGAAGCGTTTGCTCAGGGGTGGGAGGGCGTCTTGGTCGGCCAGCCTGCAAGTGTATAGGCCAACTCCAAAAGAAGCGTTTGCTCAAGGGTGGGAGGGCGTCTTCGCTGGCCAGCCTGCAAGAGTGTAGGCAACTCCAAAAGAAGCGTTTGCTCAAGGGTGGTTGGGCGTCTTGGTCGGCCAGCCTGCAAGTGTGTAGGCAACTTCAAAAGAAGCGTTTGCTCAAGGGTGGAAGGGCGTCTTCGCTGGCCAGCCTGCAAGAGTGTAGGCAACTTCAAAGGAAGCGTTTGCTCAAGGGTGGGAGGGCGTCTTGGTCGGCCAGCCTGCAAGAGTGTAGGCAACTTCAAAAGAAGCGTTTGCTCAAGGGTGGGAGGGCGTCTTGGTCGGCCAGCCTGCAAGTGTATAGGCCAACTCCAAAAGAAGCGTTTGCTCAAGGGTGGGAGGGCGTCTTGGTCGGCCAGCCTGCAAGAGTGTAGGCAACTTCAAAAGAAGCGTTTGCTCAAGGGTGGGAGGGCGTCTTGGTCGGCCAGCCTGCAAGTGTATAGGCCAACTCCAAAAGAAGCGTTTGCTCAAGGGTGGGAGGGCGTCTTGGTCGGCCAGCCTGCAAGTGTATAGGCCAACTCCAAAAGAAGCGTTTGCTCAAGGGTGGGAGGGCTTCTTGGTCGGCCAGCCTGCAAGAGTGTAGGCAACTTCAAAAGAAGCGTTTGCTCAAGGGTGGGAGGGCGTCTTGGTCGGCCAGCCTGCAAGAGTGTAGGCAACTTCAAAAGAAGCGTTTGCTCAAGGGTGGGAGGGCGTCTTGGTCGGCCAGCCTGCAAGTGTATAGGCCAACTCCAAAAGAAGCGTTTGCTCAAGGGTGGGAGGGTGTCTTGGTCGGCCAGCCTGCAGGTGTATAGGCCAACTCCAAAAGAAGCGTTTGCTCAAGGGTGGGAGGGCGTCTTGGTCGGCCAGCCTGCAAGTGTATAGGCCAACTCCAAAAGAAGCGTTTGCTCAAGGGTGGAAGGGCGTCTTCGCTGGCCAGCCTGCAAGAGTGTAGGCAACTTCAAAAGAAGCGTTTGCTCAGGGGTGGGAGGGCGTCTTGGTCGGCCAGCCTGCAAGTGTATAGGCCAACTCCAAAAGAAGCGTTTGCTCAAGGGTGGAAGGGCGTCTTCGCTGGCCAGCCTGCAAGAGTGTAGGCAACTTCAAAAGAAGCGTTTGCTCAGGGGTGGGAGGGCGTCTTGGTCGGCCAGCCTGCAAGTGTATAGGCCAACTCCAAAAGAAGCGTTTGCTCAAGGGTGGGAGGGCGTCTTGGTCGGCCAGCCTGCAAGTGTATAGGCAACTTCAAAAGAAGCGTTTGCTCAAGGGTGGGAGGGCGTCTTGGTCGGCCAGCCTGCAAGTGTATAGGCAACTTCAAAAGAAGCGTTTGCTCAAGGGTGGGAGGGCGTCTTGGCCGGCCAGCCTGCAAGTGTATAGGCCAACTCCAAAAGAAGCGTTTGCTCAAGGGTGGAAGGGCGTCTTCGCTGGCCAGCCTGCAAGAGTGTAGGCAACTTCAAAAGAAGCGTTTGCTCAGGGGTGGGAGGGCGTCTTGGCCGGCCAGCCTGCAAGTGTATAGGCCAACTCCAAACGAAGCGTTTGCTCAAGGGTGGAAGGGCGTCTTCGCTGGCCAGCCTGCAAGTGTATAGGCAACTTCAAAAGAAGCGTTTGCTCAAGGGTGGGAGGGCGTCTTGGCCGGCCAGCCTGCAAGTGTATAGGCCAACTCCAAAAGAAGCGTTTGCTCAAGGGTGGAAGGGCGTCTTCGCTGGCCAGCCTGCAAGAGTGTAGGCAACTTCAAAAGAAGCGTTTGCTCAGGGGTGGGAGGGCGTCTTGGTCGGCCAGCCTGCAAGTGTATAGGCCAACTCCAAAAGAAGCGTTTGCTCAAGGGTGGGAGGGCGTCTTCGCTGGCCAGCCTGCAAGAGTGTAGGCAACTCCAAAAGAAGCGTTTGCTCAAGGGTGGGAGGGCGTCTTGGTCGGCCAGCCTGCAAGAGTGTAGGCAACTTCAAAAGAAGCGTTTGCTCAAGGGTGGAAGGGCGTCTTCGCTGGCCAGCCTGCAAGAGTGTAGGCAACTTCAAAGGAAGCGTTTGCTCAAGTGTGGGAGGGCGTCTTGGTCGGCCAGCCTGCAAGAGTGTAGGCAACTTCAAAAGAAGCGTTTGCTCAAGGGTGGGAGGGCGTCTTGGTCGGCCAGCCTGCAAGTGTATAGGCAACTCCAAAAGAAGCGTTTGCTCAAGGGTGGAAGGGTGTCTTCGCTGGCCAGCCTGCAAGAGTGTAGGCAACTTCAAAAGAAGCGTTTGCTCAGGGGTGGGAGGGCGTCTTGGTCGGCCAGCCTGCAAGTGTATAGGCCAACTCCAAAAGAAGCGTTTGCTCAAGGGTGGGAGGGCGTCTTCGCTGGCCAGCCTGCAAGAGTGTAGGCAACTCCAAAAGAAGCGTTTGCTCAAGGGTGGGAGGGCGTCTTGGTCGGCCAGCCTGCAAGAGTGTAGGCAACTTCAAAAGAAGCGTTTGCTCAAGGGTGGGAGGGCGTCTTGGTCGGCCAGCCTGCAAGTGTATAGGCCAACTCCAAAAGAAGCGTTTGCTCAAGGGTGGGAGGGCGTCTTCGCTGGCCAGCCTGCAAGAGTGTAGGCAACTCCAAAAGAAGCGTTTGCTCAAGGGTGGAAGGGCGTCTTCGCTGGCCAGCCTGCAAGAGTGTAGGCAACTTCAAAGGAAGCGTTTGCTCAAGGGTGGGAGGGCGTCTTGGTCGGCCAGCCTGCAAGAGTGTAGGCAACTTCAAAAGAAGCGTTTGCTCAAGGGTGGGAGGGCGTCTTGCTCGGCCAGCCTGCAAGTGTATAGGGTAACTCCAAAAGAAGCGTTTGCTCAAGGGTGGAAGGGCGTCTTGGTCGGCCAGCCTGCAAGTGTATAGGCCAACTCCAAAAGAAGTGTTTGCTCAAGGGTGGGAGGGCGTCTTCGCTGGCCAGCCTGCAAGAGTGTAGGCAACTCCAAAAGAAGCGTTTGCTCAAGGGAGGGAGGGCGTCTTGGTCGGCCAGCCTGCAAGAGTGTAGGCAACTTCAAAAGAAGCGTTTGCTCAAGGGTGGGAGGGCGTCTTGGTCGGCCAGCCTGCAAGTGTATAGGCAACTTCAAAAGAAGCGTTTGCTCAAGGGTGGGAGGGCGTCTTGGCCGGCCAGCCTGCAAGAGTGTAGGCAACTTCAAAAGAAGCGTTTGCTCAAGGGTGGGAGGGCGTCTTGGTCGGCCAGCCTGCAAGTGTATAGGCCAACTCCAAAAGAAGCGTTTGCTCAAGGGTGGAAGGGCGTCTTCGCTGGCCAGCCTGCAAGAGTGTAGGCAACTTCAAAGGAAGCGTTTGCTCAAGGGTGGGAGGGCGTCTTGGTCGGCCAGCCTGCAAGAGTGTAGGCAACTTCAAAAGAAGCGTTTGCTCAAGGGTGGGAGGGCGTCTTGGTCGGCCAGCCTGCAAGTGTACAGGCAACTTCAAAAGAAGCGTTTGCTCAAGGGTGGGAGGGCGTCTTGGTCGGCCAGCCTGCAAGTGTATAGGCAACTTCAAAAGAAGCGTTTGCTCAAGGGTGGGAGGGCGTCTTGGTCGGCCAGCCTGCAAGAGTGTAGGCAACTTCAAAAGAAGCGTTTGCTCAAGGGTGGGAGGGCGTCTTGGTCGGCCAGCCTGCAAGTGTATAGGCAACTCCAAAAGAAGCGTTTGCTCAAGGGTGGGAGGGCGTCTTGGTCGGCCAGCCTGCAAGAGTGTAGGCAACTTCAAAAGAAGCGTTTGCTCAAGGGTGGGAGGGCGTCTTGGTCGGCCAGCCTGCAAGTGTATAGGCAACTTCAAAAGAAGCGTTTGCTCAAGGGTGGGAGAGCGTCTTGGTCGGCCAGCCTGCAAGTGTATAGGCAACTTCAAAAGAAGCGTTTGCTCAAGGGTGGGAGGGCGTCTTGGCCGGCCAGCCTGCAAGAGTGTAGGCAACTTCAAAAGAAGCGTTTGCTCAAGGGTGGGAGGGCGTCTTGGTCGGCCAGCCTGCAAGAGTGTAGGCAACTTCAAAAGAAGCGTTTGCTCAAGGGTGGGAGGGCGTCTTGACCGGCCAGCCTGCAAGAGTGTAGGCAACTTCAAAAGAAGCGTTTGCTCAAGGGTGGGAGGGCGTCTTGGTCGGCCAGCCTGCAAGTGTATAGGCAACTTCAAAAGAAGCGTTTGCTCAAGGGTGGGAGGGCGTCTTGGTCGGCCAGCCTGCAAGAGTGTAGGCAACTTCAAAAGAAGCGTTTGCTCAAGGGTGGGAGGGCGTCTTGGTCGGCCAGCCTGCAAGTGTATAGGCCAACTCCAAAAGAAGCGTTTGCTCAGGGGTGGGAGGGCGTCTTGGTCGGCCAGCCTGCAAGTGTATAGGCCAACTCCAAAAGAAGCGTTTGCTCAAGGGTGGAAGGGCGTCTTCGCTGGCCAGCCTGCAAGAGTGTAGGCAACTCCAAAAGAAGCGTTTGCTCAAGGGTGGGAGGGCGTCTTTGTCGGCCAGCCTGCAAGAGTGCAGGCAACTTCAAAAGAAGCGTTTGCTCAAGGGTGGGAGGGCGTCTTGGTCGGCCAGCCTGCAAGAGTGCAGGCAACTTCAAAAGAAGCGTTTGCTCAAGGGTGGGAGGGCGTCTTGGTCGGCCAGCCTGCAAGTGTATAGGCAACTCCAAAAGAAGCGTTTGCTCAAGGGTGGGAGGGCGTCTTGGTCGGCCAGCCTGCAAGAGTGTAGGCAACTTCAAAAGAAGCGTTTGCTCAAGGGTGGGAGGGCGTCTTGGTCGGCCAGCCTGCAAGAGTGCAGGCAACTTCAAAAGAAGCGTTTGCTCAAGGGTGGGAGGGCGTCTTGGTCGGCCAGCCTGCAAGAGTGCAGGCAACTTCAAAAGAAGCGTTTGCTCAAGGGTGGGAGGGCGTCTTGGTCGGCCAGCCTGCAAGTGTATAGGCCAACTCCAAAAAAAGCGTTTGCTCAAGGGTGGAAGGGCGTCTTCGCTGGCCAGCCTGCAGGAGTGTAGGCAACTCCAAAAGAAGCGTTTGCTCAAGGGTGGGAGGGCGTCTTGGTCGGCCAGCCTGCAAGAGTGCAGGCAACTTCAAAAGAAGCGTTTGCTCAAGGGTGGGAGGGCGTCTTGGTCGGCCAGCCTGCAAGTGTATAGGCCAACTCCAAAAGAAGCGTTTGCTCAAGGGTGGAAGGGCGTCTTCGCTGGCCAGCCTGCAAGAGTGTAGGCAACTCCAAAAGAAGCGTTTGCTCAAGGGTGGGAGGGCGTCTTGGTCGGCCAGCCTGCAAGAGTGCAGGCAACGTCAAAAGAAGCGTTTGCTCAAGGGTGGGAGGGCGTCTTGGTCGGCCAGCCTGCAAGTGTATAGGCAACTCCAAAAGAAGCGTTTGCTCAAGGGTGGGAGGGCGTCTTGGTCGGCCAGCCTGCAAGAGTGTAGGCAACTTCAAAAGAAGCGTTTGCTCAAGGGTGGGAGGGCGTCTTGGTCGGCCAGCCTGCAAGTGTATAGGCAACTTCAAAAGAAGCGTTTGCTCAAGGGTGGGAGGGCGTCTTGGTCGGCCAGCCTGCAAGTGTATAGGCAACTTCAAAAGAAGCGTTTGCTCAAGGGTGGGAGGGCGTCTTGGCCGGCCAGCCTGCAAGAGTGTAGGCAACTTCAAAAGAAGCGTTTGCTCAAGGGTGGGAGGGCGTCTTGGTCGGCCAGCCTGCAAGTGTATAGGCAACTTCAAAAGAAGCGTTTGCTCAAGGGTGGGAGGGCGTCTTGGTCGGCCAGCCTGCAAGTGTATAGGCAACTTCAAAAGAAGCGTTTGCTCAAGGGTGGGAGGGCGTCTTGGCCGGCCAGCCTGCAAGAGTGTAGGCAACTTCAAAAGAAGCGTTTGCTCAAGGGTGGGAGGGCGTCTTGGTCGGCCAGACTGCAAGAGTGTAGGCAACTTCAAAAGAAGCGTTTGCTCAAGGGTGGGAGGGCGTCTTGGTCGGCCAGCCTGCAAGTGTATAGGCCAACTCCAAAAGAAGCGTTTGCTCAGGGGTGGGAGGGCGTCTTGGTCGGCCAGCCTGCAAGTGTATAGGCCAACTCCAAAAGAAGCGTTTGCTCAAGGGTGGGAGGGCGTCTTGGTCGGCCAGCCTGCAAGTGTATAGGCCAACTCCAAAAGAAGCGTTTGCTCAAGGGTGGGAGGGCGTCTTGGTCGGCCAGCCTGCAAGTGTATAGGCCAACTCCAAAAGAAGCGTTTGCTCAAGGGTGGAAGGGCGTCTTCGCTGGCCAGCCTGCAAGAGTGCAGGCAACTTCAAAAGAAGCGTTTGCTCAAGGGTGGGAGGGCGTCTTGGTCGGCCAGCCTGCAAGTGTATAGGCAACTCCAAAAGAAGCGTTTGCTCAAGGGTGGGAGGGCGTCTTGGTCGGCCAGCCTGCAAGAGTGTAGGCAACTTCAAGAGAAGCGTTTGCTCAAGGGTGGGAGGGCGTCTTGGTCGGCCAGCCTGCAAGTGTATAGGCAACTTCAAAAGAAGCGTTTGCTCAAGGGTGGGAGGGCGTCTTGGTCGGCCAGCCTGCAAGTGTATAGGCAACTCCAAAAGAAGCGTTTGCTCAAGGGTGGGAGGGCGTCTTGGTCGGCCAGCCTGCAAGAGTGTAGGCAACTTCAAAAGAAGCGTTTGCTCAAGGGTGGGAGGGCGTCTTGGTCGGCCAGCCTGCAAGTGTATAGGCAACTCCAAAAGAAGCGTTTGCTCAAGGGTGGGAGGGCGTCTTGGTCGGCCAGCCTGCAAGTGTATAGGCCAACTCCAAAAGAAGCGTTTGCTCAAGGGTGGAAGGGCGTCTTCGCTGGCCAGCCTGCAAGAGTGTAGGCAACTCCAAAAGAAGCGTTTGCTCAAGGGTGGGAGGGCGTCTTGGTCGGCCAGCCTGCAAGAGTGTAGGCAACTTCAAAAGAAGCGTTTGCTCAAGGGTGGGAGGGCGTCTTGGTCGGCCAGCCTGCAAGTGTATAGGCAACTTCAAAAGAAGCGTTTGCTCAAGGGTGGGAGGGCGTCTTGGTCGGCCAGCCTGCAAGTGTATAGGCAACTTCAAAAGAAGCGTTTGCTCAAGGGTGGGAGGGCGTCTTGGCCGGCCAGCCTGCAAGAGTGTAGGCAACTTCAAAAGAAGCGTTTGCTCAAGGGTGGGAGGGCGTCTTGGTCGGCCAGCCTGCAAGTGTATAGGCAACTTCAAAAGAAGCGTTTGCTCAAGGGTGGGAGGGCGTCTTGGTCGGCCAGCCTGCAA
This sequence comes from Callosobruchus maculatus, assembly GCA_951848785.1. NCBI lineage: Eukaryota > Metazoa > Arthropoda > Insecta > Coleoptera > Chrysomelidae > Callosobruchus > Callosobruchus maculatus. Next base: position 3,674,501 of record CATOUR010000106.1, on the reverse strand, counting down.
GTGTATAGGCAACTTCAAAAGAAGCGTTTGCTCAAGGGTGGGAGGGCGTCTTGGCCGGCCAGCCTGCAAGAGTGTAGGCAACTTCAAAAGAAGCGTTTGCTCAAGGGTGGGAGGGCGTCTTGGTCGGCCAGACTGCAAGAGTGTAGGCAACTTCAAAAGAAGCGTTTGCTCAAGGGTGGGAGGGCGTCTTGGTCGGCCAGCCTGCAAGTGTATAGGCCAACTCCAAAAGAAGCGTTTGCTCAGGGGTGGGAGGGCGTCTTGGTCGGCCAGCCTGCAAGTGTATAGGCCAACTCCAAAAGAAGCGTTTGCTCAAGGGTGGGAGGGCGTCTTGGTCGGCCAGCCTGCAAGTGTATAGGCCAACTCCAAAAGAAGCGTTTGCTCAAGGGTGGGAGGGCGTCTTGGTCGGCCAGCCTGCAAGTGTATAGGCCAACTCCAAAAGAAGCGTTTGCTCAAGGGTGGAAGGGCGTCTTCGCTGGCCAGCCTGCAAGAGTGCAGGCAACTTCAAAAGAAGCGTTTGCTCAAGGGTGGGAGGGCGTCTTGGTCGGCCAGCCTGCAAGTGTATAGGCAACTCCAAAAGAAGCGTTTGCTCAAGGGTGGGAGGGCGTCTTGGTCGGCCAGCCTGCAAGAGTGTAGGCAACTTCAAGAGAAGCGTTTGCTCAAGGGTGGGAGGGCGTCTTGGTCGGCCAGCCTGCAAGTGTATAGGCAACTTCAAAAGAAGCGTTTGCTCAAGGGTGGGAGGGCGTCTTGGTCGGCCAGCCTGCAAGTCTATAGGCAACTTCAAAAGAAGCGTTTGCTCAAGGGTGGGAGGGCGTCTTGGTCGGCCAGCCTGCAAGTGTATAGGCAACTCCAAAAGAAGCGTTTGCTCAAGGGTGGGAGGGCGTCTTGGTCGGCCAGCCTGCAAGTCTATAGGCAACTTCAAAAGAAGCGTTTGCTCAAGGGTGGGAGGGCGTCTTGGTCGGCCAGCCTGCAAGAGTGCAGGCAACTTCAAAAGAAGCGTTTGCTCAAGGGTGGGAGGGCGTCTTGGTCGGCCAGCCTGCAAGTGTATAGGCAACTTCAAAAGAAGCGTTTGCTCAAGGGTGGGAGGGCGTCTTGGTCGGCCAGCCTGCAAGTCTATAGGCAACTTCAAAAGAAGCGTTTGCTCAAGGGTGGGAGGGCGTCTTGGTCGGCCAGCCTGCACGAGTGCAGGCAACTTCAAAGGAAGCGTTTGCTCAAGGGTGGGAGGGCGTCTTGGTCGGCCAGCCTGCAAGTGTATAGGCAACTCCAAAAGAAGCGTTTGCTCAAGGGTGGAAGGGCGTCTTGGTCGGCCAGCCTGCAAGAGTGTAGGCAACTTCAAAAGAAGCGTTTGCTCAAGGGTGGGAGGGCGTCTTGGTCCGCCAGCCTGCAAGTGTATAGGCAACTTCAAAAGAAGCGTTTGCTCAAGGGTGGGAGGGCGTCTTGGCCGGCCAGCCTGCAAGAGTGTAGGCAACTTCAAAAGAAGCGTTTGCTCAAGGGTGGGAGGGCGTCTTGGTCGGCCAGACTGCAAGAGTGTAGGCAACTTCAAAAGAAGCGTTTGCTCAAGGGTGGGAGGGCGTCTTGGCCGGCCAGCCTGCAAGAGTGTAGGCAACTTCAAAAGAAGCGTTTGCTCAAGGGTGGGAGGGCGTCTTGGCCGGCCAGCCTGCAAGAGTGTAGGCAACTTCAACAGAAGCGTTTGCTCAAGGGTGGGAGGGCGTCTTGGTCGGCCAGCCTGCAAGAGTGTAGGCAACTTCAAAAGAAGCGTTTGCTCAAGGGTGGGAGGGCGTCTTGGTCGGCCAGCCTGCAAGTGTATAGGCCAACTCCAAAAGAAGCGTTTGCTCAAGGGTGGAAGGGCGTCTTCGCTGGCCAGCCTGCAAGAGTGTAGGCAACTTCAAAAGAAGCGTTTGCTCAGGGGTGGGAGGGCGTCTTGGTCGGCCAGCCTGCAAGTGTATAGGCCAACTCCAAAAGAAGCGTTTGCTCAAGGGTGGGAGGGCGTCTTGGTCGGCCAGCCTGCAAGTGTATAGGCCAACTCCAAAAGAAGCGTTTGCTCAAGGGTGGAAGGGCGTCTTCGCTGGCCAGCCTGCAAGAGTGTAGGCAACTCCAAAAGAAGCGTTTGCTCAAGGGTGGGAGGGCGTCTTGGTCGGCCAGCCTGCAAGAGTGCAGGCAACTTCAAAAGAAGCGTTTGCTCAATGGTGGGAGGGCGTCTTGGTCTGCCAGCCTGCAAGTGTATAGGCCAACTCCAAAAGAAGCGTTTGCTCAAGGGTGGGAGGGCGTCTTGGTCGGCCAGCCTGCAAGTGTATAGGCCAACTCCAAAAGAAGCGTTTGCTCAAGGGTGGAAGGGCGTCTTCGCTGGCCAGCCTGCAAGAGTGTAGGCAACTCCAAAAGAAGCGTTTGCTCAAGGGTGGGAGGGCGTCTTGGTCGGCCAGCCTGCAAGAGTGCAGGCAACTTCAAAAGAAGCGTTTGCTCAAGGGTGGGAGGGCGTCTTGGTCGGCCAGCCTGCAAGTGTATAGGCAACTCCAAAAGAAGCGTTTGCTCAAGGGTGGGAGGGCGTCTTGGTCGGCCAGCCTGCAAGTCTATAGGCAACTTCAAAAGAAGCGTTTGCTCAAGGGTGGGAGGGCGTCTTGGTCGGCCAGCCTGCAAGAGTGCAGGCAACTTCAAAAGAAGCGTTTGCTCAAGGGTGGGAGGGCGTCTTGGTCGGCCAGCCTGCAAGTGTATAGGCAACTTCAAAAGAAGCGTTTGCTCAAGGGTGGGAGGGCGTCTTGGTCGGCCAGCCTGCAAGTCTATAGGCAACTTCAAAAGAAGCGTTTGCTCAAGGGTGGGAGGGCGTCTTGGTCGGCCAGCCTGCAAGAGTGCAGGCAACTTCAAAAGAAGCGTTTGCTCAAGGGTGGGAGGGCGTCTTGGTCGGCCAGCCTGCAAGTGTATAGGCAACTCCAAAAGAAGCGTTTGCTCAAGGGTGGGAGGGCGTCTTGGTCGGCCAGCCTGCAAGTCTATAGGCAACTTCAAAAGAAGCGTTTGCTCAAGGGTGGGAGGGCGTCTTGGTCGGCCAGCCTGCAAGAGTGCAGGCAACTTCAAAAGAAGCGTTTGCTCAAGGGTGGGAGGGCGTCTTGGTCGGCCAGCCTGCAAGTGTATAGGCAACTTCAAAAGAAGCGTTTGCTCAAGGGTGGGAGGGCGTCTTGGTCGGCCAGCCTGCAAGTCTATAGGCAACTTCAAAAGAAGCGTTTGCTCAAGGGTGGGAGGGCGTCTTGGTCGGCCAGCCTGCAAGAGTGCAGGCAACTTCAAAAGAAGCGTTTGCTCAAGGGTGGGAGGGCGTCTTGGTCGGCCAGCCTGCAAGTGTATAGGCAACTCCAAAAGAAGCGTTTGCTCAAGGGTGGGAGGGCGTCTTGGTCGGCCAGCCTGCAAGAGTGTAGGCAACTTCAAAAGAAGCGTTTGCTCAAGGGTGGGAGGGCGTCTTGGTCGGCCAGCCTGCAAGTGTATAGGCAACTTCAAAAGAAGCGTTTGCTCAAGGGTGGGAGGGCGTCTTGGCCGGCCAGCCTGCAAGAGTGTAGGCAACTTCAAAAGAAGCGTTTGCTCAAGGGTGGGAGGGCGTCTTGGTCGGCCAGACTGCAAGAGTGTGGGCAACTTCAAAAGAAGCGTTTGCTCAAGGGTGGGAGGGCGTCTTGGTCGGCCAGCCTGCAAGTGTATAGGCAACTTCAAAAGAAGCGTTTGCTCAAGGGTGGGAGGGCGTCTTGGCCGGCCAGCCTGCAAGAGTGTAGGCAACTCCAAAAGAAGCGTTTGCTCAAGGGTGGGAGGGCGACTTCGCTGGCCAGCCTGCAAGAGTGTAGGCAACTCCAAAAGAAGCGTTTGCTCAAGGGTGGGAGGGCGTCTTCGCTGGCCAGCCTGCAAGAGTGTAGGCAACTCCAAAAGAAGCGTTTGCTCAAGGGTGGGAGGGCGTCTTCGCTGGCCAGCCTGCAAGAGTGTAGGCAACTCCAAAAGAAGCGTTTGCTCAAGGGTGGAAGGGCGTCTTCGCTGGCCAGCCTGCAAGAGTGTAGGCAACTCCAAAAGAAGCGTTTGCTCAAGGGTGGAAGGGCGTCTTGGTCGGCCAGCCTGCAAGTGTATAGGCCAACTCCAAAAAAAGCGCTTGCTCAAGGGTGGAAGGGCGTCTTCGCTGGCCAGCCTGCAAGAGTGTAGGCAACTCCAAAAGAAGCGTTTGCTCAAGGGTGGGAGGGCGTCTTGGTCGGCCAGCCTGCAAGTGTATAGGCCAACTCCAAAAGAAGCGTTTGCTCAAGGGTGGGAGGGCGTCTTGGTCGGCCAGCCTGCAAGTGTATAGGCCAACTCCAAAAGAAGCGTTTGCTCAAGGGTGGAAGGGCGTCTTCGCTGGCCAGCCTGCAAGAGTGTAGGCAACTCCAAAAGAAGCGTTTGCTCAAGGGTGGGAGGGCGTCTTGGTCGGCCAGCCTGCAAGAGTGCAGGCAACTTCAAAAGAAGCGTTTGCTCAAGGGTGGGAGGGCGTCTTGGTCGGCCAGCCTGCAAGTGTATAGGCAACTCCAAAAGAAGCGTTTGCTCAAGGGTGGGAGGGCGTCTTGGTCGGCCAGCCTGCAAGTCTATAGGCAACTTCAAAAGAAGCGTTTGCTCAAGGGTGGGAGGGCGTCTTGGTCGGCCAGCCTGCAAGAGTGCAGGCAACTTCAAAAGAAGCGTTTGCTCAAGGGTGGGAGGGCGTCTTGGTCGGCCAGCCTGCAAGTGTATAGGCAACTTCAAAAGAAGCGTTTGCTCAAGGGTGGGAGGGCGTCTTGGTCGGCCAGCCTGCAAGTCTATAGGCAACTTCAAAAGAAGCGTTTGCTCAAGGGTGGGAGGGCGTCTTGGTCGGCCAGCCTGCAAGAGTGCAGGCAACTTCAAAAGAAGCGTTTGCTCAAGGGTGGGAGGGCGTCCTGGTCGGCCAGCCTGCAAGTGTATAGGCAACTCCAAAAGAAGCGTTTGCTCAAGGGTGGGAGGGCGTCTTGGTCGGCCAGCCTGCAAGTCTATAGGCAACTTCAAAAGAAGCGTTTGCTCAAGGGTGGGAGGGCGTCTTGGTCGGCCAGCCTGCAAGAGTGCAGGCAACTTCAAAAGAAGCGTTTGCTCAAGGGTGGGAGGGCGTCTTGGTCGGCCAGCCTGCAAGTGTATAGGCAACTTCAAAAGAAGCGTTTGCTCAAGGGTGGGAGGGCGTCTTGGTCGGCCAGCCTGCAAGTCTATAGGCAACTTCAAAAGAAGCGTTTGCTCAAGGGTGGGAGGGCGTCTTGGTCGGCCAGCCTGCAAGAGTGCAGGCAACTTCAAAAGAAGCGTTTGCTCAAGGGTGGGAGGGCGTCTTGGTCGGCCAGCCTGCAAGTGTATAGGCAACTCCAAAAGAAGCGTTTGCTCAAGGGTGGGAGGGCGTCTTGGTCGGCCAGCCTGCAAGAGTGTAGGCAACTTCAAAAGAAGCGTTTGCTCAAGGGTGGGAGGGCGTCTTGGTCGGCCAGCCTGCAAGTGTATAGGCAACTTCAAAAGAAGCGTTTGCTCAAGGGTGGGAGGGCGTCTTGGCCGGCCAGCCTGCAAGAGTGTAGGCAACTTCAAAAGAAGCGTTTGCTCAAGGGTGGGAGGGCGTCTTGGTCGGCCAGACTGCAAGAGTGTGGGCAACTTCAAAAGAAGCGTTTGCTCAAGGGTGGGAGGGCGTCTTGGTCGGCCAGCCTGCAAGTGTATAGGCAACTTCAAAAGAAGCGTTTGCTCAAGGGTGGGAGGGCGTCTTGGCCGGCCAGCCTGCAAGAGTGTAGGCAACTTCAAAAGAAGCGTTTGCTCAAGGGTGGGAGGGCGTCTTGGTCGGCCAGACTGCAAGAGTGTAGGCAACTTCAAAAGAAGCGTTTGCTCAAGGGTGGGAGGGCGTCTTGGCCGGCCAGCCTGCAAGAGTGTAGGCAACTCCAAAAGAAGCGTTTGCTCAAGGGTGGGAGGGCGACTTCGCTGGCCAGCCTGCAAGAGTGTAGGCAACTCCAAAAGAAGCGTTTGCTCAAGGGTGGGAGGGCGTCTTCGCTGGCCAGCCTGCAAGAGTGTAGGCAACTCCAAAAGAAGCGTTTGCTCAAGGGTGGGAGGGCGTCTTCGCTGGCCAGCCTGCAAGAGTGTAGGCAACTCCAAAAGAAGCGTTTGCTCAAGGGTGGAAGGGCGTCTTCGCTGGCCAGCCTGCAAGAGTGTAGGCAACTCCAAAAGAAGCGTTTGCTCAAGGGTGGAAGGGCGTCTTGGTCGGCCAGCCTGCAAGTGTATAGGCCAACTCCAAAAAAAGCGCTTGCTCAAGGGTGGAAGGGCGTCTTCGCTGGCCAGCCTGCAAGAGTGTAGGGAACTCCAAAAGAAGCGTTTGCTCAAGGTTGGGAGGGCGTCTTCGCTGGCCAGCCTGCAAGAGTGTAGGCAACTCCAAAAGAAGCGTTTGCTCAAGGGTGGAAGGGCGTCTTCGCTGGCCAGCCTGCAAGAGTGTAGGGAACTCCAAAAGAAGCGTTTGCTCAAGGGTGGGAGGGCGTCTTCGCTGGCCAGCCTGCAAGAGTGTAGGCAACTCCAAAAGAAGCGTTTGCTCAAGGATGGGAGGGCGTCTTGGTCGGCCAGCCTGCAAGAGTGTAGGCAACTTCAAAAGAAGCGTTTGCTCAAGGGTGGGAGGGCGTCTTGGTCGGCCAGCCTGCAAGAGTGTAGGCAACTCCAAAAGAAGCGTTTGCTCAAGGGTGGGAGGGCGTCTTGGTCGGCCAGCCTGCAAGAGTGTAGGCAACTCCAAAAGAAGCGTTTCCTCAAGGGTGGAAGGGCGTCTTGGTCGGCCAGCCTGCAAGAGTGTAGGCAACTCCAAAAGAGGCGTTTGCTCAAGGGTGGGAGGGCGTCTTCGCTGGCCAGCCTGCAAGCGTGTAGGCAACTCCAAAAGAAGCGTTTGCTCAAGGGTGGGAGGGCGTCTTCGCTGGCCAGCCTGCAAGAGTGTAGGCAACTCCAAAAGAAGCGTTTGCTCAAGGGTGGGAGGGCGTCCTTTTCGGCCAGCCTGCAAGTGTATAGGCCAACTCCAAAAGAAGCGTTTGCTCAAGGGTGGAAGGGCGTCTTCGCTGGCCAGCCTGCAAGAGTGTAGGCAACTCCAAAAGAAGCGTTTGCTCAAGGGTGGGAGGGCGTCTTCGCTGGCCAGCCTGCAAGAGTGTAGGCAACTCCAAAAGAAGCGTTTGCTCAAGGGTGGGAGGGCGTCTTGGTCGGCCAGCCTGCAAGTGTATAGGCCAACTCCAAAAGAAGCGTTTGCTCAAGGGTGGAAGGGCGTCTTGTTCGGCCAGCCTGCAAGAGTGTAGGCAACTCCAAAAGAGGTGTTTGCTCAAGGGTGGGAGGGCGTCTTGGTCGGCCAGCCTGCAAGAGTGTAGGCAACTTCAAAAGAAGCGTTTGCTCAAGGGTGGAAGGGCGTCTTGGTCGGCCAGCCTGTAAGTGTATAGGCCAACTCCAAAAGAAGCGTTTGCTCAAGGGTGGAAGGGCGTCTTCGCTGGCCAGCCTGCAAGAGTGTAGGCAACTCCAAAAGAAGCGTTTGCTCAAGGGTGGGAGGGCCTCTTGGTCGGCCAGCCTGCAGGTGTATAGGCCAACTCCAAAAGAAGCGTTTGCTCAAGGGTGGAAGGGCGTCTTCGCTGGCCAGCCTGCAAGAGTGTAGGCAACTCCAAAAGAAGCGTTTGCTCAAGGGTGGGAGGGCGTCTTGGTCGGCCAGCCTGCAAGAGTGTAGGCAACTTCAAAAGAAGCGTTTGCTCAAGTCAAGGGTGGGAGGGCGTCTTGGTCGGCCAGCCTGCAAGAGTGTAGGCAACTCCAAAAGAAGCGTTTGCTCAAGTGTGGAAGGGGTCGGTCAGCCTGCAAGAGTGTAGGCAACTCCAAAAGAAGCGTTTGCTCAAGGGTGGGAGGGCGTCTTCGCTGGCCAGCCTGCCAGAGTGTAGGCAACTCCAAAAGAAGCGTTTGCTCAAGGGTGGTAGGGCGTCTTGGTCGGCCAGCCTGCAAGAGTGTAGGCAACTCCAAAAGAAGCGTTTGCTCAAGGGTGGAAGGGCGTCTTGGTCGGCCAGCCTGCAAGGGTGTAGGCAACTCCAAAAGAAGCGTTTGCTCAAGGGTGGAAGGGCGTCTTTGTCGGCCAGCCTGCAAGGGTGTAGGCAACTCCAAAAGAAGCGTTTGCTCAAGGGTGGAAGGGCGTCTTCGCTGGCCAGCCTGCAAGGGTGTAGGCAACTCCAAAAGAAGCGTTTGCTCAAGGGTGGAAGGGCGTCTTGGTCGGCCAGCCTGCAAGGGTGTAGGCAACTCCAAAAGAAGCGTTTGCTCAAGGGTGGAAGGGCGTCTTCGCTGGCCAGCCTGCAAGAGTGTAGGCAACTCCAAAAGAAGCGTTTGCTCAAGGGTGGGAGGGCGTCTTGGTCGGCCAGCCTGCAAGAGTATAGGCAACTCCAAAAGAAGCGTTTGCTCAAGGGTGGAAGGGCGTCTTGGTCGGCCAGCCCGCAAGTGTATAGGCAACTCCAAAAGAAGCGTTTGCTCAAGGGTGGGAGGGCGTCTTGGTCAGCCAGCCTGCAAGAGTGTAGGCAACTTCAAAAGAAGCGTTTGCTCAAGGGTGGGAGGGCGTCTTGGTCGGCCAGCCTGCAAGAGTGTAGGCAACTTCAAAAGAAGCGTTTGCTCAAGGGTGGGAGGGCGTCTTGGTCGGCCAGCCTGCAAGAGTGTAGGCAACTCCAAAAGAAGCGTTTGCTCAAGGGTGGAAGGGCGTCTTCGCTGGCCAGCCTGCAAGAGTGTAGGCAACTCCAAAAGAAGCGTTTGCTCAAGGGTGGGAGGGCGTCTTGGTCGGCCAGCCTGCAAGAGTGTAGGCAACTTCAAAAGAAGCGTTTGCTCAAGGGTGGAAGGGCGTCTTCGCTGGCCAGCCTGCAAGAGTGTAGGCAACTTCAAGAGAAGCGTTTGCTCAAGGGTGGAAGGGCGTCTTCGCTGACCAGCCTGCAAGAGTGTAGGCAACTCCAAAAGAAGCGTTTGCTCAAGGGTGGAAGGGCGTCTTGGTCGGCCAGCCTGCAAGTGTATAGGCAACTCCAAAAGAAGCGTTTGCTCAAGGGTGGGAGGGCGTCTTCGCTGGCCAGCCTGCAAGAGTGTAGGCAACTCCAAAAGAAGCGTTTGCTCAAGGGTGGGAGGGCGTCTTGGTCGGCCAGCCTGCAAGTGTATAGGCAACTTCAAAAGAAGCGTTTGCTCAAGGGTGGGAGGGCGTCTTGGTCGGCCAGCCTGCAAGAGTGTAGGCAACTTCAAAAGAAGCGTTTGCTCAAGGGTGGAAGGGCGTCTTCGCTGGCCAGCCTGCAAGAGTGTAGGCAACTTCAAAAGAAGCGTTTGCTCAAGGGTGGAAGGCCGTCTTGGTTGGCCAGCCTGCAAGAGTGTAGGCAACTCCAAAAGAAGCGTTTGCTCAAGGGTGGAAGGGCGTCTTGGTCGGCCAGCCTGCAAGAGTGTAGGCAACTCCAAAAGAAGCGTTTGCTCAAGGGTGGAAGGGCGTCTTCGCTGGCCAGCCTGCAAGAGTGTAGGCAACTTCAAAAGAAGCGTTTGCTCAAGGGTGGGAGGGCGTCTTCGCAGGCCAGCCGGCAAGAGTGTAGGCAACTTCAAAAGAAGCGTTTGCTCAAGGGTGGGAGGGCGTCTTGGTCGGCCAGCCTGCAAGTGTATAGGCAACTCCAAAAGAAGCGTTTGCTCAAGGGTGGGAGGGCGTCTTGGTCGGCCAGCCTGCAAGAGCGTAGGCAACTTCAAAAGAAGCGTTTGCTCAAGTGTGGGAGGGCGTCTTGGTCGGCCAGCCTGCAAGTGTATAGGCAACTTCAAAAGAAGCGTTTGCTCAAGGGTGGGAGGGCGTCTTGGTCGGCCAGCCTGCAAGTGTATAGGCAACTCCAAAAGAAGCGTTTGCTCAAGGGTGGGAGGGCGTCTTGGTCGGCCAGCCTGCAAGTGTATAGGCAACTTCAAAAGAAGCGTTTGCTCAAGGGTGGGAGGGCGTCTTGGTCGGCCAGCCTGCAAGAGCGTAGGCAACTTCAAAAGAAGCGTTTGCTCAAGGGTGGGAGGGCGTCTTGGTCGGCCAGCCTGCAAGTGTATAGGCAACTCCAAAAGAAGCGTTTGCTCAAGGGTGGGAGGGCGTCTTGGTCGGCCAGCCTGCAATTGTATAGGCAACTTCAAAAGAAGCGTTTGCTCAAGGGTGGGAGGGCGTCTTGGTCGGCCAGCCTGCAAGTGTATAGGCCAACTCCAAAAGAAGCGTTTGCTCAAGGGTGGGAGGGCGTCTTGGTCGGCCAGCCTGCAAGTGTATAGGCAACTTCAAAAGAAGCGTTTGCTCAAGGGTGGGAGGGCGTCTTGGTCGGCCAGCCTGCAAGTGTATAGGCCAACTCCAAAAGAAGCGTTTGCTCAAGGGTGGGAGGGCGTCTTGGTCGGCCAGCCTGCAAGTGTATAGGCATATTCAAAAGAAGCGTCTGCTCAAGGGTGGAAGGGTGTCTTGGTCGGCCAGCCTGCAAGAGTGTAGGCAACTTCAAAAGAAGCGTTTGCTCAAGGGTGGAAGGGCGTCTTGGTCGGCCAGCCTGCAAGAGTGTAGGCAACTCCAAAAGAAGCGTTTGCTCAAGGGTGGAAGGGCGTCTTCGGTGGCCAGCCTGCAAGAGTGTAGGCAACTCCAAAAGAAGCGTTTGCTCAAGGGTGGGAGGGCGTCTTGGTCGGCCAGCCTGCAAGTGTATAGGCCAACTCCAAAAGAAGCGTTTGCTCAAGGGTGGAAGGGCGTCTTCGCTGGCCAGCCTGCAAGAGTGTAGGCAACTCCAAAAGAAGCGTTTGCTCAAGGGTGGAAGGGCGTCTTCGCTGGCCAGCCTGCAAGAGTGTAGGCAACTCCAAAAGAAGCGTTTGCTCAAGGGTGGGAGGGCGTCTTGGTCGGCCAGCCTGCAAGAGTGTAGGCAACTTCAAAAGAAGCGTTTGCTCAAGGGTGGAAGGGCGTCTTCGCTGGCCAGCCTGCAAGAGTGTAGGCAACTTCAAAAGAAGCGTTTGCTCAAGGGTGGGAGGGCGTCTTCGCTGGCCAGCCTGCAAGAGTGTAGGCAACTCCAAAAGAAGCGTTTGCTCAAGGGTGGGAGGGCGTCTTGGTCGGCCAGCCTGCAAGTGTATAGGCAACTCCAAAAGAAGCGTTTGCTCAAGGGTGGGAGGGCGTCTTGGTCGGCCAGCCTGCAAGAGTGTAGGCAACTTCAAAAGAAGCGTTTGCTCAAGGGTGGGAGGGCGTCTTGGTCGGCCAGCCTGCAAGTGTATAGGCAACTCCAAAAGAAGCGTTTGCTCAAGGGTGGAAGGGCGTCTTCTCTGGCCAGCCTGCAAGAGTGTAGGCAACTCCAAAAGAAGCGTTTGCTCAAGGGTGGAAGGGCGTCTTCGCTGGCCAGCCTGCAAGAGTGTAGGCAACTCCAAAAGAAGCGTTTGCTCAAGGGTGGAAGGGCGTCTTGGTCGGCCAGCCTGCAAGAGTGTAGGCAACTCCAAAAGAAGCGTTTGCTCAAGGGTGGAAGGGCGTCTTGGTCGGCCAGCCTGCAAGAGTGTAGGCAACTCCAAAAGAAGCGTTTGCTCAAGGGTGGGAGGGCGTCTTGGTCGGCCAGCCTGCAAGTGTATAGGCCAACTCCAAAAGAAGCGTCTGCTCAAGGGTGGGAGGGCGTCTTGGTCGGCCAGCCTGCAAGTGTATAGGCATATTCAAAAGAAGCGTCTGCTCAAGGGTGGAAGGGTGTCTTGGTCGGCCAGCCTGCAAGAGTGTAGGCAACTTCAAAAGAAGCGTTTGCTCAAGGGTGGAAGGGCGTCTTGGTCGGCCAGCCTGCAAGAGTGTAGGCAACTCCAAAAGAAGCGTTTGCTCAAGGGTGGAAGGGCGTCTTCGGTGGCCAGCCTGCAAGAGTGTAGGCAACTCCAAAAGAAGCGTTTGCTCAAGGGTGGGAGGGCGTCTTGGTCGGCCAGCCTGCAAGTGTATAGGCCAACTCCAAAAGAAGCGTTTGCTCAAGGGTGGAAGGGCGTCTTCGCTGGCCAGCCTGCAAGAGTGTAGGCACCTCCAAAAGAAGCGTTTGCTCAAGGGTGGAAGGGCGTCTTCGCTGGCCAGCCTGCAAGAGTGTAGGCAACTCCAAAAGAAGCGTTTGCTCAAGGGTGGAAGGGCGTCTTGGTCGGCCAGCCTGCAAGAGTGTAGGCAACTCCAAAAGAAGCGTTTGCTCAAGGGTGGAAGGGCGTCTTCGGTGGCCAGCCTGCAAGAGTGTAGGCAACTCCAAAAGAAGCGTTTGCTCAAGGGTGGGAGGGCGTCTTGGTCGGCCAGCCTGCAAGTGTATAGGCAACTCCAAAAGAAGCGTTTGCTCAAGGGTGGGAGGGCGTCTTGGTCGGCCAGCCTGCAAGAGTGTAGGCAACTTCAAAAGAAGCGTTTGCTCAAGGGTGGGAGGGCGTCTTGGTCGGCCAGCCTGCAAGAGTGTAGGCAACTTCAAAAGAAGCGTTTGCTCAAGGGTGGAAGGGCGTCTTCGCTGGCCAGCCTGCAAGAGTGTAGGCAACTTCAAAAGAAGCGTTTGCTCAAGGGTGGGAGGGCGTCTTGGTCGGCCAGCCTGCAAGTGTATAGGCAACTCCAAAAGAAGCGTTTGCTCAAGGGTGGGAGGGCGTCTTCGCTGGCCAGCCTGCAAGAGTGTAGGCAACTTCAAAAGAAGCGTTTGCTCAAGGGTGGGAGGGCGTCTTGGTCGGCCAGCCTGCAAGTGTATAGGCAACTCCAAAAGAAGCGTTTGCTCAAGGTTGGAAGAGCGTCTTCGCTGGCCAGCCTGCAAGAGTGTAGGCAACTCCAAAAGAAGCGTTTGCTCAAGGGTGGGAGGGCGTCTTGGTCGGCCAGCCTGCAAGAGTGTAGGCAACTTCAAAAGAAGCGTTTGCTCAAGGGTGGAAGGGCGTCTTCGCTGGCCAGCCTGCAAGAGTGTAGGCAACTTCAAAAGAAGCGTTTGCTCAAGGGTGGGAGGGCGTCTTGGTCGGCCAGCCTGCAAGTGTATAGGCCAACTCCAAAAGAAGCGTTTGCTCAAGGGTGGAAGGGCGTCTTCACTGGCCAGCCTGCAAGAGTGTAGGCAACTCCAAAAGAAGCGTTTGCTCAAGGGTGGGAGGGCGTCTTGGTCGGCCAGCCTGCAAGTGTATAGGCAACTTCAAAAGAAGCGTTTGCTCAAGGGTGGGAGGGCGTCTTGGTCGGCCAGCCTGCAAGTGTATAGGCCAACTCCAAAAGAAGCGTTTGCCCAAGGGTGGAAGGGCGTCTTCGCTGGCCAGCCTGCAAGAGTGTAGGCAACTCCAAAAGAAGCGTTTGCTCAAGGGTGGGAGGGCGTCTTGGTCGGCCAGCCTGCAAGTGTATAGGCCAACTCCAAAAGAAGCGTTTGCTCAAGGGTGGAAGGGCGTCTTCGCTGGCCAGCCTGCAAGAGTGTAGGCAACTCCAAAAGAAGCGTTTGCTCAAGGGTGGGAGGGCGTCTTGGTCGGCCAGCCTGCAAGTGTATAGGCAACTTCAAAAGAAGCGTTTGCTCAAGGGTGGGAGGGCGTCTTGGTCGGCCAGCCTGCAAGTGTATAGGCCAACTCCAAAAGAAGCGTTTGCTCAAGGGTGGAAGGGCGTCTTCGCTGGCCAGCCTGCAAGAGTGTAGGCAACTCCAAAAGAAGCGTTTGCTCAAGGGTGGGAGGGCGTCTTGGTCGGCCAGCCTGCAAGTGTATAGGCAACTTCAAAAGAAGCGTTTGCTCAAGGGTGGGAGGGCGTCTTGGTCGGCCAGCCTGCAAGTGAACAGGCCAACTCCAAAAGAAGCGTTTGCTCAAGGGTGGAAGGGCGTCTTCGCTGGCCAGCCTGCAAGAGTGTAGGCAACTCCAAAAGAAGCGTTTGCTCAAGGGTGGGAGGGCGTCTTGGTCGGCCAGCCTGCAAGTGTATAGGCAACTTCAAAAGAAGCGTTTCCTCAAGGGCGGGAGGGCGTCTTGGTCGGCCAGCCTGCAAGTGTATAGGCAACTTCAAAAGAAGCGTTTGCTCAAGGGGGGGAGGGCGTCTTGGTCGGCCAGCCTGCAAGTGTATAGGCCAACTCCAAAAGAAGCGTTTGCTCAAGGGTGGAAGGGCGTCTTCGCTGGCCAGCCTGCAAGAGTGTAGGCAACTCCAAAAGAAGCGTTTGCTCAAGGGTGGGAGGGCGTCTTGGTCGGCCAGCCTGCAAGTGTATAGGCAACTTCAAAAGAAGCGTTTGCTCAAGGGTGGGAGGGCGTCTTGGTCGGCCAGCCTGCAAGTGTATAGGCCAACTCCAAAAGAAGCGTTTGCTCAAGGGTGGAAGGGCGTCTTCGCTGGCCAGCCTGCAAGAGTGTAGGCAACTCCAAAAGAAGCGTTTGCTCAAGGGTGGGAGGGCGTCTTGGTCGGCCAGCCTGCAAGTGTATAGGCAACTACAAAAGAAGCGTTTGCTCAAGGGTGGGAGGGCGTCTTGGTCGGCCAGCCTGCAAGTGTATAGGCCAACTCCAAAAGAAGCGTTTGCTCAAGGGTGGAAGGGCGTCTTCGCTGGCCAGCCTGCAAGAGTGTAGGCAACTCCAAAAGAAGCGTTTGCTCAAGGGTGGGAGGGCGTCTTGGTCGGCCAGCCTGCAAGTGTATAGGCAACTTCAAAAGAAGCGTTTGCTCAAGGGTGGGAGGGCGTCTTGGTCGGCCAGCCTGCAAGTGTATAGGCAACTTCAAAAGAAGCGTTTGCTCAAGGGTGGGAGGGCGTCTTGGTCGGCCAGCCTGCAAGTGTATAGGCAACTTCAAAAGAAGCGTTTGCTCAAGGGTGGGAGGGCGTCTTGGTCGGCCAGCCTGCAAGTGTATAGGCCAACTCCAAAAGAAGCGTTTGCTCAAGGGTGGAAGGGCGTCTTCGCTGGCCAGCCTGCAAGAGTGTAGGCAACTCCAAAAAAAGCGTTTGCTCAAGGGTGGGAGGGCGTCTTGGTCGGCCAGCCTGCAAGTGTATAGGCAACTTCAAAAGAAGCGTTTGCTCAAGGGTGGGAGGGCGTCTTGGTCGGCCAGCCTGCAAGTGTATAGGCCAACTCCAAAAGAAGCGTTTGCTCAAGGGTGGAAGGGCGTCTTCGCTGGCCAGCCTGCAAGAGTGTAGGCAACTCCAAAAGAAGCGTTTGCTCAAGGGTGGGAGGGCGTCTTGGTCGGCCAGCCTGCAAGTGTATAGGCAACTTCAAAAGAAGCGTTTGCTCAAGGGTGGGAGGGCGTCTTGGTCGGCCAGCCTGCAAGTGTATAGGCCAACTCCAAAAGAAGCGTTTGCTCAAGGGTGGAAGGGCGTCTTCGCTGGCCAGCCTGCAAGAGTGTAGGCAACTCCAAAAGAAGCGTTTGCTCAAGGGTGGGAGGGCGTCTTGGTCGGCCAGCCTGCAAGTGTATAGGCAACTTCAAAAGAAGCGTTTGCTCAAGGGTGGGAGGGCGTCTTGGTCGGCCAGCCTGCAAGTGTATAGGCCAACTCCAAAAGAAGCGTTTGCTCAAGGGTGGAAGGGCGTCTTCGCTGGCCAGCCTGCAAGAGTGTAGGCAACTCCAAAAGAAGCGTTTGCTCAAGGGTGGGAGGGCGTCTTGGTCGGCCAGCCTGCAAGTGTATAGGCAACTTCAAAAGAAGCGTTTGCTCAAGGGTGGGAGGGCGTCTTGGTCGGCCAGCCTGCAAGTGTATAGGCCAACTCCAAAAGAAGCGTTTGCTCAAGGGTGGAAGGGCGTCTTCGCTGGCCAGCCTGCAAGAGTGTAGGCAACTCCAAAAGAAGCGTTTGCTCAAGGGTGGGAGGGCGTCTTGGTCGGCCAGCCTGCAAGTGTATAGGCAACTTCAAAAGAAGCGTTTGCTCAAGGGTGGGAGGGCGTCTTGGTCGGCCAGCCTGCAAGTGTATAGGCCAACTCCAAAAGAAGCGTTTGCTCAAGGGTGGAAGGGCGTCTTCGCTGGCCAGCCTGCAAGAGTGTAGGCAACTCCAAAAGAAGCGTTTGCTCAAGGGTGGGAGGGCGTCTTGGTCGGCCAGCCTGCAAGTGTATAGGCAACTTCAAAAGAAGCGTTTGCTCAAGGGTGGGAGGGCGTCTTGGTCGGCCAGCCTGCAAGTGTATAGGCCAACTCCAAAAGAAGCGTTTGCTCAAGGGTGGAAGGGCGTCTTCGCTGGCCAGCCTGCAAGAGTGTAGGCAACTCCAAAAGAAGCGTTTGCTCAAGGGTGGGAGGGCGTCTTGGTCGGCCAGCCTGCAAGTGTATAGGCAACTTCAAAAGAAGCGTTTGCTCAAGTGTGGGAGGGCGTCTTGGTCGGCCAGCCTGCAAGTGTATAGGCCAACTCCAAAAGAAGCGTTTGCTCAAGGGTGGAAGGGCGTCTTCGCTGGCCAGCCTGCAAGAGTGTAGGCAACTCCAAAAGAAGCGTTTGCTCAAGGGTGGGAGGGCGTCTTGGTCGGCCAGCCTGCAAGTGTATAGGCAACTTCAAAAGAAGCGTTTGCTCAAGGGTGGGAGGGCGTCTTGGTCGGCCAGCCTGCAAGTGTATAGGCCAACTCCAAAAGAAGCGTTTGCTCAAGGGTGGAAGGGCGTCTTCGCTGGCCAGCCTGCAAGAGTGTAGGCAACTCCAAAAGAAGCGTTTGCTCAAGGGTGGGAGGGCGTCTTGGTCGGCCAGCCTGCAAGTGTATAGGCAACTTCAAAAGAAGCGTTTGCTCAAGGGTGGGAGGGCGTCTTGGTCGGCCAGCCTGCAAGTGTATAGGCCAACTCCAAAAGAAGCGTTTGCTCAAGGGTGGAAGGGCGTCTTCGCTGGCCAGCCTGCAAGAGTGTAGGCAACTCCAAAAGAAGCGTTTGCTCAAGGGTGGGAGGGCGTCTTGGTCGGCCAGCCTGCAAGTGTATAGGCAACTTCAAAAGAAGCGTTTGCTCAAGGGTGGGAGGGCGTCTTGGTCGGCCAGCCTGCAAGTGTATAGGCCAACTCCAAAAGAAGCGTTTGCTCAAGGGTGGAAGGGCGTCTTCGCTGGCCAGCCTGCAAGAGTGTAGGCAACTCCAAAAGAAGCGTTTGCTCAAGGGTGGGAGGGCGTCTTGGTCGGCCAGCCTGCAAGTGTATAGGCAACTTCAAAAGAAGCGTTTGCTCAAGGGTGGGAGGGCGTCTTGGTCGGCCAGCCTGCAAGTGTATAGGCCAACTCCAAAAGAAGCGTTTGCTCAAGGGTGGAAGGGCGTCTTCGCTGGCCAGCCTGCAAGAGTGTAGGCAACTCCAAAAGAAGCGTTTGCTCAAGGGTGGGAGGGCGTCTTGGTCGGCCAGCCTGCAAGTGTATAGGCAACTTCAAAAGAAGCGTTTGCTCAAGGGTGGGAGGGCGTCTTGGTCGGCCAGCCTGCAAGTGTATAGGCCAACTCCAAAAGAAGCGTTTGCTCAAGGGTGGAAGGGCGTCTTCGCTGGCCAGCCTGCAAGAGTGTAGGCAACTCCAAAAGAAGCGTTTGCTCAAGGGTGGGAGGGCGTCTTGGTCGGCCAGCCTGCAAGTGTATAGGCAACTTCAAAAGAAGCGTTTGCTCAAGTGTGGGAGGGCGTCTTGGTCGGCCAGCCTGCAAGTGTATAGGCCAACTCCAAAAGAAGCGTTTGCTCAAGGGTGGAAGGGCGTCTTCGCTGGCCAGCCTGCAAGAGTGTAGGCAACTCCAAAAGAAGCGTTTGCTCAAGGGTGGGAGGGCGTCTTGGTCGGCCAGCCTGCAAGTGTATAGGCAACTTCAAAAGAAGCGTTTGCTCAAGGGTGGGAGGGCGTCTTGGTCGGCCAGCCTGCAAGTGTATAGGCCAACTCCAAAAGAAGCGTTTGCTCAAGGGTGGAAGGGCGTCTTCGCTGGCCAGCCTGCAAGAGTGTAGGCAAATCCAAAAGAAGCGTTTGCTCAAGGGTGGGAGGGCGTCTTGGTCGGCCAGCCTGCAAGTGTATAGGCAACTCCAAAAGAAGCGTTTGCTCAAGGGTGGGAGGGCGTCTTGGTCGGCCAGCCTGCAAGTGTATAGGCCAACTCCAAAAGAAGCGTTTGCTCAAGGGTGGAAGGGCGTCTTCGCTGGCCAGCCTGCAAGAGTGTAGGCAACTCCAAAAGAAGCGTTTGCTCAAGGGTGGGAGGGCGTCTTGGTCGGCCAGCCTGCAAGTGTATAGGCAACTTCAAAAGAAGCGTTTGCTCAAGGGTGGGAGGGCGTCTTGGTCGGCCAGCCTGCAAGTGTATAGGCAACTTCAAAAGAAGCGTTTGCTCAAGGGTGGGAGGGCGTCTTGGTCGGCCAGCCTGCAAGTGTATAGGCCAACTCCAAAAGAAGCGTTTGCTCAAGGGTGGAAGGGCGTCTTGGTCGGCCAGCCTGCAAGTGTATAGGCAACTTCAAAAGAAGCGTTTGCTCAAGGGTGGGAGGGCGTCTTGGTCGGCCAGCCTGCAAGTGTATAGGCAACTTCAAAAGAAGCGTTTGCTCAAGGGTGGGAGGGCGTCTTGGTCGGCCAGCCTGCAAGTGTATAGGCCAACTCCAAAAGAAGCGTTTGCTCAAGGGTGGAAGGGCGTCTTCGCTGGCCAGCCTGCAAGAGTGTAGGCAAATCCAAAAGAAGCGTTTGCTCAAGGGTGGAAGGGCGTCTTCGCTGGCCAGCCTGCAAGAGTGTAGGCAACTCCAAAAGAAGCGTTTGCTCAAGGGTGGGAGGGCGTCTTGGTCGGCCAGCCTGCAAGTGTATAGGCCAACTCCAAAAGAAGCGTTTGCTCAAGGGTGGAAGGGCGTCTTCGCTGGCCAGCCTGCAAGAGTGTAGGCAACTCCAAAAGAAGCGTTTGCTCAAGGGTGGGAGGGCGTCTTGGTCGGCCAGCCTGCAAGTGTATAGGCAACTTCAAGAGAAGCGTTTGCTCAAGGGTGGGAGGGCGTCTTGGTCGGCCAGCCTGCAAGTGTATAGGCCAACTCCAAAGGAAGCGTTTGCTCAAGGGTGGAAGGGCGTCTTCGCTGGCCAGCCTGCAAGAGTGTAGGCAACTCCAAAAGAAGCGTTTGCTCAAGGGTGGGAGGGCGTCTTGGTCGGCCAGCCTGCAAGTGTATAGGCAACTTCAAAAGAAGCGTTTGCTCAAGGGTGGGAGGGCGTCTTGGTCGGCCAGCCTGCAAGTGTATAGGCCAACTCCAAAAGAAGCGTTTGCTCAAGGGTGGAAGGGCGTCTTCGCTGGCCAGCCTGCAAGAGTGTAGGCAACTCCAAAAGAAGCGTTTGCTCAAGGGTGGGAGGGCGTCTTGGTCGGCCAGCCTGCAAGTGTATAGGCCAACTCCAAAAGAAGCGTTTGCTCAAGGGTGGAAGGGCGTCTTCGCTGGCCAGCCTGCAAGAGTGTAGGCAACTCCAAAAGAAGCGTTTGCTCAAGGGTGGGAGGGCGTCTTGGTCGGCCAGCCTGCAAGTGCATAGGCAACTTCAAAAGAAGCGTTTGCTCAAGGGTGGGAGGGCGTCTTGGTCGGCCAGCCTGCAAGTGTATAGGCAACTTCAAAAGAAGCGTTTGCTCAAGGGTGGGAGGGCGTCTTGGTCGGCCAGCCTGCAAGTGTATAGGCAACTTCAAAAGAAGCGTTTGCTCAAGGGTGGGAGGGCGTCTTGGTCGGCCAGCCTGCAAGTGTATAGGCCAACTCCAAAAGAAGCGTTTGCTCAAGGGTGGAAGGGCGTCTTCGCTGGCCAGCCTGCAAGAGTGTAGGCAACTCCAAAAGAAGCGTTTGCTCAAGGGTGGGAGGGCGTCTTGGTCGGCCAGCCTGCAAGTGTATAGGCAACTTCAGAAGAAGCGTTTTCTCAAGGGTGGGAGGGCGTCTTGGTCGGCCAGCCTGCAAGTGTATAGGCCAACTCCAAAAGAAGCGTTTGCTCAAGGGTGGAAGGGCGTCTTCGCTGGCCAGCCTGCAAGAGTGTAGGCAACTCCAAAAGAAGCGTTTGCTCAAGGGTGGGAGGGCGTCTTGGTCGGCCAGCCTGCAAGTGTATAGGCAACTTCAAAAGAAGCGTTTGCTCAAGGGTGGGAGGGCGTCTTGGTCGGCCAGCCTTCAAGTGTATAGGCCAACTCCAAAAGAAGCGTTTGCTCAAGGGTGGAAGGGCGTCTTCGCTGGCCAGCCTGCAAGAGTGTAGGCAACTCCAAAAGAAGCGTTTGCTCAAGGGTGGGAGGGCGTCTTGGTCGGCCAGCCTGCAAGTGTATAGGCAACTTCAAAAGAAGCGTTTGCTCAAGGGTGGGAGGGCGTCTTGGTCGGCCAGCCTGCAAGTGTATAGGCCAACTCCAAAAGAAGCGTTTGCTCAAGGGTGGAAGGGCGTCTTCGCTGGCCAGCCTGCAAGAGTGTAGGCAACTCCAAAAGAAGCGTTTGCTCAAGGGTGGGAGGGCGTCTTGGTCGGCCAGCCTGCAAGTGTATAGGCAACTTCAAAAGAAGCGTTTGCTCAAGGTTGGGAGGGCGTCTTGGTCGGCCAGCCTGCAAGTGTATAGGCCAACTCCAAAAGAAGCGTTTGCTCAAGGGTGGAAGGGCGTCTTCGCTGGCCAGCCTGCAAGAGTGTAGGCAACTCCAAAAGAAGCGTTTGCTCAAGGGTGGGAGGGCGTCTTGGTCGGCCAGCCTGCAAGTGCATAGGCAACTTCAAAAGAAGCGTTTGCTCAAGGGTGGGAGGGCGTCTTGGTCGGCCAGCCTGCAAGTGTATAGGCCAACTCCAAAAGAAGCGTTTGCTCAAGGGTGGAAGGGCGTCTTCGCTGGCCAGCCTGCAAGAGTGTAGGCAACTCCAAAAGAAGCGTTTGCTCAAGGGTGGGAGGGCGTCTTGGTCGGCCAGCCTGCAAGTGTATAGGCAACTTCAAAAGAAGCGTTTGCTCAAGGGTGGGAGGGCGTCTTGGTCGGCCAGCCTGCAAGTGTATAGGCTAACTCCAAAAGAAGCGTTTGCTCAAGGGTGGAAGGGCGTCTTCGCTGGCCAGCCTGCAAGAGTGTAGGCAACTCCAAAAGAAGCGTTTGCTCAAGGGTGGGAGGGCGTCTTGGTCGGCCAGCCTGCAAGTGTATAGGCAACTTCAAAAGAAGCGTTTTCTCAAGGGTGGGAGGGCGTCTTGGTCGGCCAGCCTGCAAGTGTATAGGCCAACTCCAAAAGAAGCGTTTGCTCAAGGGTGGAAGGGCGTCTTCGCTGGCCAGCCTGCAAGAGTGTAGGCAACTCCAAAAGAAGCGTTTGCTCAAGGGTGGGAGGGCGTCTTGGTCGGCCAGCCTGCAAGTGTATAGGCAACTTCAAAAGAAGCGTTTGCTCAAGGGTGGGAGGGCGTCTTGGTCGGCCAGCCTGCAAGTGTATAGGCCAACTCCAAAAGAAGCGTTTGCTCAAGGGTGGAAGGGCGTCTTCGCTGGCCAGCCTGCAAGAGTGTAGGCAACTCCAAAAGAAGCGTTTGCTCAAGGGTGGGAGGGCGTCTTGGTCGGCCAGCCTGCAAGTGTATAGGCAACTTCAAAAGAAGCGTTTGCTCAAGGGTGGGAGGGCGTCTTGGTCGGCCAGCCTGCAAGTGTATAGGCCAACTCCAAAAGAAGCATTTGCTCAAGGGTGGAAGGGCGTCTTCGCTGGCCAGCCTGCAAGAGTGTAGGCAACTCCAAAAGATGCGTTTGCTCAAGGGTGGGAGGGCATCTTGGTCGGCCAGCCTGCAAGTGTATAGGCAACTTCAAAAGAAGCGTTTGCTCAAGGGTGGGAGGGCGTCTTGGTCGGCCAGCCTGCAAGTGTATAGGCCAACTCCAAAAGAAGCGTTTGCTCAAGGGTGGAAGGGCGTCTTCGCTGGCCAGCCTGCAAGAGTGTAGGCAACTCCAAAAGAAGCGTTTGCTCAAGGGTGGGAGGGCGTCTTGGTCGGCCAGCCTGCAAGTGTATAGGCAACTTCAAAAGAAGCGTTTGCTCAAGGGTGGGAGGGCGTCTTGGTCGGCCAGCCTGCAAGTGTATAGGCCAACTCCAAAGGAAGCGTTTGCTCAAGGGTGGAAGGGCGTCTTCGCTGGCCAGCCTGCAAGAGTGTAGGCAACTCCAAAAGAAGCGTTTGCTCAAGGGTGGGAGGGCGTCTTGGTCGGCCAGCCTGCAAGTGTATAGGCAACTTCAAAAGAAGCGTTTGCTCAAGGGTGGGAGGGCGTCTTGGTCGGCCAGCCTGCAAGTGTATAGGCCAACTCCAAAAGAAGCGTTTGCTCAAGGGTGGAAGGGCGTCTTCGCTGGCCAGCCTGCAAGAGTGTAGGCAACTCCAAAAGAAGCGTTTGCTCAAGGGTGGGAGGGCGTCTTGGTCGGCCAGCCTGCAAGTGTATAGGCAACTTCAAAAGAAGCGTTTGCTCAAGGGTGGGAGGGCGTCTTGGTCGGCCAGCCTGCAAGTGTATAGGCCAACTCCAAAAGAAGCGTTTGCTCAAGGGTGGACGGGCGTCTTCGCTGGCCAGCCTGCAAGAGTGTAGGCAACTCCAAAAGAAGCGTTTGCTCAAGGGTGGGAGGGCGTCTTGGTCGGCCAGCCTGCAAGTGTATAGGCAACTTCAAAAGAAGCGTTTGCTCAAGGGTGGGAGGGCGTCTTGGTCGGCCAGCCTGCAAGTGTATAGGCCAACTCCAAAAGAAGCGTTTGCTCAAGGGTGGAAGGGCGTCTTCGCTGGCCAGCCTGCAAGAGTGTAGGCAACTCCAAAAGAAGCGTTTGCTCAAGGGTGGGAGGGCGTCTTGGTCGGCCAGCCTGCAAGTGTATAGGCAACTTCAAAAGAAGCGTTTGCTCAAGGATGGGAGGGCGTCTTGGTCGGCCAGCCTGCAAGTGTATAGGCCAACTCCAAAAGAAGCGTTTGCTCAAGGGTGGAAGGGCGTCTTCGCTGGCCAGCCTGCAAGAGTGTAGGCAACTCCAAAAGAAGCGTTTGCTCCAGGGTGGGAGGGCGTCTTGGTCGGCCAGCCTGCAAGTGTATAGGCAACTTCAAAAGAAGCGTTTGCTCAAGGGTGGGAGGGCGTCTTGGTCGGCCAGCCTGCAAGTGTATAGGCCAACTCCAAAAGAAGCGTTTGCTCAAGGGTGGAAGGGCGTCTTCGCTGGCCAGCCTGCAAGAGTGTAGGCAACTCCAAAAGAAGCGTTTGCTCAAGGGTGGGAGGGCGTCTTGGTCGGCCAGCCTGCAAGTGTATAGGCAACTTCAAAAGAAGCGTTTGCTCAAGGGTGGGAGGGCGTCTTGGTCGGCCAGCCTGCAAGTGTATAGGCCAACTCCAAAAGAAGCGTTTGCTCAAGGGTGGAAGGGCGTCTTCGCTGGCCAGCCTGCAAGAGTGTAGGCAACTCCTAAAGAAGCGTTTGCTCAAGGGTGGGAGGGCGTCTTGGTCGGCCAGCCTGCAAGTGTATAGGCAACTTCAAAAGAAGCGTTTGCTCAAGGGTGGGAGGGCGTCTTGGTCGGCCAGCCTGCAAGTGTATAGGCCAACTCCAAAAGAAGCGTTTGCTCAAGGGTGGAAGGGCGTCTTCGCTGGCCAGCCTGCAAGAGTGTAGGCAACTCCAAAAGAAGCGTTTGCTCAAGGGTGGGAGGGCGTCTTGGTCGGCCAGCCTGCAAGTGTATAGGCAACTTCAAAAGAAGCGTTTGCTCAAGGGTGGGAGGGCGTCTTGGTCGGCCAGCCTGCAAGTGTATAGGCCAACTCCAAAAGAAGCGTTTGCTCAAGGGTGGAAGGGCGTCTTCGCTGGCCAGCCTGCAAGAGTGTAGGCAACTCCAAAAGAAGCGTTTGCTCAAGGGTGGGAGGGCGTCTTGGTCGGCCAGCCTGCAAGTGTATAGGCAACTTCAAAAGAAGCGTTTGCTCAAGGGTGGGAGGGCGTCTTGGTCGGCCAGCCTGCAAGTGTATAGGCCAACTCCAAAAGAAGCGTTTGCTCAGGGGTGGGAGGGCGTCTTGGTCGGCCAGCCTGCAAGTGTATAGGCCAACTCCAAAAGAAGCGTTTGCTCAAGGGTGGAAGGGCGTCTTCGCTGGCCAGCCTGCAAGAGTGTAGGCAACTCCAAAAGAAGCGTTTGCTCAAGGGTGGGAGGGCGTCTTGGTCGGCCAGCCTGCAAGTGTATAGGCAACTTCAAAAGAAGCGTTTGCTCAAGGGTGGGAGGGCGTCTTGGTCGGCCAGCCTGCAAGTGTATAGGCCAACTCCAAAAGAAGCGTTTGCTCAAGGGTGGGAGGGCGTCTTGGTCGGCCAGCCTGCAAGTGTATAGGCAACTTCAAAAGAAGCGTTTGCTCAAGGGTGGGAGGGCGTCTTGGTCGGCCAGCCTGCAAGTGTATAGGCCAACTCCAAAAGAAGCGTTTGCTCAAGGGTGGAAGGGCGTCTTGGTCGGCCAGCCTGCAAGTGTATAGGCAACTTCAAAAGAAGCGTTTGCTCAAGGGTGGGAGGGCGTCTTGGTCGGCCAGCCTGCAAGTGTATAGGCCAACTCCAAAAGAAGCGTTTGCTCAAGGGTGGAAGGGCGTCTTCGCTGGCCAGCCTGCAAGAGTGTAGGCAACTCCAAAAGAAGCGTTTGCTCAAGGGTGGGAGGGCGTCTTGGTCGGCCAGCCTGCAAGTGTATAGGCAACTTCAAAAGAAGCGTTTGCTCAAGGGTGGGAGGGCGTCTTGGTCGGCCAGCCTGCAAGTGTATAGGCCAACTCCAAAAGAAGCGTTTGCTCAAGGGTGGAAGGGCGTCTTCGCTGGCCAGCCTGCAAGAGTGTAGGCAACTCCAAAAGAAGCGTTTGCTCAAGGGTGGGAGGGCGTCTTGGTCGGCCAGCCTGCAAGTGTATAGGCAACTTCAAAAGAAGCGTTTGCTCAAGGGTGGGAGGGCGTCTTGGTCGGCCAGCCTGCAAGTGTATAGGCCAACTCCAAAAGAAGCGTTTGCTCAAGGGTGGAAGGGCGTCTTCGCTGGCCAGCCTGCAAGAGTGTAGGCAACTCCAAAAGAAGCGTTTGCTCAAGGGTGGGAGGGCGTCTTGGTCGGCCAGCCTGCAAGTGTATAGGCAACTTCAAAAGAAGCGTTTGCTCAAGGGTGGGAGGGCGTCTTGGTCGGCCAGCCTGCAAGTGTATAGGCCAACTCCAAAAGAAGCGTTTGCTCAAGGGTGGAAGGGCGTCTTCGCTGGCCAGCCTGCAAGAGTGTAGGCAACTCCAAAAGAAGCGTTTGCTCAAGGGTGGGAGGGCGTCTTGGTCGGCCAGCCTGCAAGTGTATAGGCAACTTCAAAAGAAGCGTTTGCTCAAGGGTGGGAGGGCGTCTTGGTCGGCCAGCCTGCAAGTGTATAGGCCAACTCCAAAAGAAGCGTTTGCTCAAGGGTGGAAGGGCGTCTTCGCTGGCCAGCCTGCAAGAGTGTAGGCAACTCCAAAAGAAGCGTTTGCTCAAGGGTGGGAGGGCGTCTTGGTCGGCCAGCCTGCAAGTGTATAGGCAACTTCAAAAGAAGCGTTTGCTCAAGGGTGGGAGGGCGTCTTGGTCGGCCAGCCTGCAAGTGTATAGGCCAACTCCAAAAGAAGCGTTTGCTCAAGGGTGGAAGGGCGTCTTCGCTGGCCAGCCTGCAAGAGTGTAGGCAACTCCAAAAGAAGCGTTTGCTCAAGGGTGGGAGGGCGTCTTGGTCGGCCAGCCTGCAAGTGTATAGGCAACTTCAAAAGAAGCGTTTGCTCAAGGGTGGGAGGGCGTCTTGGTCGGCCAGCCTGCAAGTGTATAGGCCAACTCCAAAAGAAGCGTTTGCTCAAGGGTGGAAGGGCGTCTTCGCTGGCCAGCCTGCAAGAGTGTAGGCAACTCCAAAAGAGGCGTTTGCTCAAGGGTGGGAGGGCGTCTTGGTCGGCCAGCCTGCAAGTGTATAGGCCAACTCCAAAAGAAGCGTTTGCTCAAGGGTGGAAGGGCGTCTTCGCTGGCCAGCCTGCAAGAGTGTAGGCAACTTCAAAAGAAGCGTTTGCTCAAGGGTGGGAGGGCGTCTTGGTCGGCCAGCCTGCAAGTGTATAGGCCAACTCCAAAAGAAGCGTTTGCTCAAGGGTGGAAGGGCGTCTTCGCTGGCCAGCCTGCAAGAGTGTAGGCAACTCCAAAAGAAGCGTTTGCTCAAGGGTGGGAGGGCGTCTTGGTCGGCCAGCCTGCAAGAGTGTAGGCAACTCCAAAAGAAGCGTTTGCTCAAGGGTGGGAGGGCGTCTTGGTCGGCCAGCCTGCAAGTGTATAGGCAACTCCAAAAGAAGCGTTTGCTCAAGGGTGGGAGGGCGTCTTGGTCGGCCAGCCTGCAAGAGCGTAGGCAACTTCAAAAGAAGCGTTTGCTCAAGGGTGGGAGGGCGTCTTGGTCGGCCAGCCTGCAAGTGTATAGGCAACTTCAAAAGAAGCGTTTGCTCAAGGGTGGGAGGGCGTCTTGGTCGGCCAGCCTGCAAGTGTATAGGCCAACTCCAAAGGAAGCGTTTGCTCAAGGGTGGGAGGGCGTCTTGGTCGGCCAGCCTGCAAGTGTATAGGCCAACTCCAAAAGAAGCGTTTGCTCAAGGGTGGAAGGGCGTCTTCGCTGGCCAGCCTGCAAGAGTGTAGGCAACTTCAAAAAAAGCGTTTGCTCAGGGGTGGGAGGGCGTCTTGGTCGGCCAGCCTGCAAGTGTATAGGCCAACTCCAAAAGAAGCGTTTGCTCAAGGGTGGAAGGGCGTCTTCGCTGGCCAGCCTGCAAGAGTGTAGGCAACCACAAAAGAAGCGTTTGCTCAAAGGTGGAAGGGCGTCTTCGCTGGCCAGCCTGCAAGAGTGTAGGCAACTTCAAAAGAAGCGTTTGCTTAAGGGTGGAAGGGCGTCTTCGCTGGCCAGCCTGCAAGAGTGTAGGCAACTTCAAAAGAAGCGTTTGCTCAAGGGTGGGAGGGCGTCTTGGTCGGCCAGCCTGCAAGAGTGTAGACAGCTCCAAAAGAAGCGTTTGCTCAAGGGTGGAAGGGCGTCTTCGCTGGCCAGCCTGCAAGAGTGTAGGCAACTTCAAAAGAAGCGTTTGCTCAAGGGTGGAAGGGCGTCTTCGCTGGCCAGCCTGCAAGAGTGTAGGCAACTCCAAAAGAAGCGTTTGCTCAAGGGTGGGAGGGCGTCTTGGTCGGCCAGCCTGCAAGAGTGTAGGCAACTTCAAAAGAAGCGTTTGCTCAAGGGTGGCAGGGCGTCTTCGCTGGCCAGCCTGCAAGAGTGTAGGCCAACTCCAAAAGAAGCGTTTGCTCAAGGGTGGAAGGGCGTCTTCGCTGGCCAGCCTGCAAGAGTGTAGGCAACTCCAAAAGAAGCGTTTGCTCAAGGGTGGAAGGGCGTCTTGGTCGGCCAGCCTGCAAGTGTATAGGCAACTCCAAAAGAAGCGTTTGCTCAAGGGTGGAAGGGCGTCTTGGTCGGCCAGCCTGCAAGTGTATAGGCCACTCCAAAAGAAGCGTTTGCTCAAGGGTGGGAGGGCGTCTTCGCTGGCCAGCCTGCAAGAGTGTAGGCAACTCCAAAAGAAGCGTTTGCTCAAGGGTGGAAGGGCGTCTTCGCTGGCCAGCCTGCAAGAGTGTAGGCAACTCCAAAAGAAGCGTTTGCTCAAGGGTGGAAGGGCGTCTTGGTCGGCCAGCCTGCAAGTGTATAGGCAACTCCAAAAGAAGCGTTTGCTCAAGGGTGGGAGGGCGTCTTCGCTGGCCAGCCTGCAAGAGTGTAGGCAACTCCAAAAGAAGCGTTTGCTCAAGGGTGGGAGGGCGTCTTGGTCGGCCAGCCTGCAAGAGTGTAGGCAACTTCAAAAGAAGCGTTTGCTCAAGGGTGGAAGGGCGTCTTCGCTGGCCAGCCTGCAAGAGTGTAGGCAACTCCAAAAGAAGCGTTTGCTCAAGGGTGGAAGGCCGTCTTGGTCGGCCAGCCTGCAAGAGTGTAGGCAACTCCAAAAGAAGCGTTTGCTCAAGGGTGGAAGGGCGTCTTCGCTGGCCAGCCTGCAAGAGTGTAGGCAACTCCAAAAGAAGCGTTTGCTCAAGGGTGGGAGGGCGTCTTGGTCGGCCAGCCTGCAAGTGTATAGGCCAACTCCAAAAGAAGCGTTTGCTCAAGGGTGGGAGGGCGTCTTGGTCGGCCAGCCTGCAAGAGTGTAGGCAACTCCAAAAGAAGCGTTTGCTCAAGGGTGGGAGGGCGTCTTGGTCGGCCAGCCTGCAAGTGTATAGGCAACTCCAAAAGAAGCGTTTGCTCAAGGGTGGGAGGGCGTCTTGGTCGGCCAGCCTGCAAGAGCGTAGGCAACTTCAAAAGAAGCGTTTGCTCAAGGGTGGGAGGGCGTCTTGGTCGGCCAGCCTGCAAGTGTATAGGCAACTTCAAAAGAAGCGTTTGCTCAAGGGTGGGAGGGCGTCTTGGTCGGCCAGCCTGCAAGTGTATAGGCAACTTCAAAAGAAGCGTTTGCTCAAGGGTGGGAGGGCGTCTTGGTCGGCCAGCCTGCAAGAGTGTAGACAGCTCCAAAAGAAGCGTTTGCTCAAGGGTGGAAGGGCGTCTTCGCTGGCCAGCCTGCAAGAGTGTAGGCAACTTCAAAAGAAGCGTTTGCTCAAGGGTGGAAGGGCGTCTTCGCTGGCCAGCCTGCAAGAGTGTAGGCAACTCCAAAAGAAGCGTTTGCTCAAGGGTGGGAGGGCGTCTTGGTCGGCCAGCCTGCAAGAGTGTAGGCAACTTCAAAAGAAGCGTTTGCTCAAGGGTGGCAGGGCGTCTTCGCTGGCCAGCCTGCAAGAGTGTAGGCCAACTCCAAAAGAAGCGTTTGCTCAAGGGTGGAAGGGCGTCTTCGCTGGCCAGCCTGCAAGAGTGTAGGCAACTCCAAAAGAAGCGTTTGCTCAAGGGTGGAAGGGCGTCTTGGTCGGCCAGCCTGCAAGTGTATAGGCAACTCCAAAAGAAGCGTTTGCTCAAGGGTGGAAGGGCGTCTTGGTCGGCCAGCCTGCAAGTGTATAGGCAACTCCAAAAGAAGCGTTTGCTCAAGGGTGGGAGGGCGTCTTTGTCGGCCAGCCTGCAAGAGTGTAGGCAACTCCAAAAGAAGCGTTTGCTCAAGGGTGGAAGGGCGTCTTCGCTGGCCAGCCTGCAAGAGTGTAGGCAACTCCAAAAGAAGCGTTTGCTCAAGGGTGGAAGGGCGTCTTGGTCGGCCAGCCTGCAAGTGTATAGGCAACTCCAAAAGAAGCGTTTGCTCAAGGGTGGGAGGGCGTCTTCGCTGGCCAGCCTGCAAGAGTGTAGGCAACTCCAAAAGAAGCGTTTGCTCAAGGGTGGGAGGGCGTCTTGGTCGGCCAGCCTGCAAGAGTGTAGGCAACTTCAAAAGAAGCGTTTGCTCAAGGGTGGAAGGGCGTCTTCGCTGGCCAGCCTGCAAGAGTGTAGGCAACTCCAAAAGAAGCGTTTGCTCAAGGGTGGAAGGCCGTCTTGGTCGGCCAGCCTGCAAGAGTGTAGGCAACTCCAAAAGAAGCGTTTGCTCAAGGGTGGAAGGGCGTCTTCGCTGGCCAGCCTGCAAGAGTGTAGGCAACTCCAAAAGAAGCGTTTGCTCAAGGGTGGGAGGGCGTCTTGGTCGGCCAGCCTGCAAGTGTATAGGCCAACTCCAAAAGAAGCGTTTGCTCAAGGGTGGGAGGGCGTCTTGGTCGGCCAGCCTGCAAGAGTGTAGGCAACTCCAAAAGAAGCGTTTGCTCAAGGGTGGGAGGGCGTCTTGGTCGGCCAGCCTGCAAGTGTATAGGCAACTCCAAAAGAAGCGTTTGCTCAAGGGTGGGAGGGCGTCTTGGTCGGTCAGCCTGCAAGAGCGTAGGCAACTTCAAAAGAAGCGTTTGCTCAAGGGTGGGAGGGCGTCTTGGTCGGCCAGCCTGCAAGTGTATAGGCAACTTCAAAAGAAGCGTTTGCTCAAGGGTGGGAGGGCGTCTTGGTCGGCCAGCCTGCAAGTGTATAGGCAACTTCAAAAGAAGCGTTTGCTCAAGGGTGGGAGGGCGTCTTGGTCGGCCAGCCTGCAAGAGCGTAGGCAACTTCAAAAGAAGCGTTTGCTCAAGGGTGGGAGGGCGTCTTGGTCGGCCAGCCTGCAAGTGTATAGGCAACTCCAAAAGAAGCGTTTGCTCAAGGGTGGGAGGGCGTCTTGGTCGGCCAGCCTGCAAGAGCGTAGGCAACTTCAAAAGAAGCGTTTGCTCAAGGGTGGGAGGGCGTCTTGGTCGGCCAGCCTGCAAGTGTATAGGCAACTTCAAAAGAAGCGTTTGCTCAAGGGTGGGAGGGCGTCTTGGTCGGCCAGCCTGCAAGTGTATAGGCAACTCCAAAAGAAGCGTTTGCTCAAGGGTGGGAGAGCGTCTTGGTCGGCCAGCCTGCAAGAGCGTAGGCAACTTCAAAAGAAGCGTTTGCTCAAGGGTGGGAGGGCGTCTTGGTCGGCCAGCCTGCAAGTGTATAGGCAACTTGAAAAGAAGCGTTTGCTCAAGGGTGGGAGGGCGTCTTGGTCGGCCAGCCTGCAAGTGTATAGGCAACTTCAAAAGAAGCGTTTGCTCAAGGGTGGGAGGGCGTCTTGGTCGGCCAGCCTGCAAGAGTGTAGACAGCTCCAAAAGAAGCGTTTGCTCAAGGGTGGAAGGGCGTCTTCGCTGGCCAGCCTGCAAGAGTGTAGGCAACTTCAAAAGAAGCGTTTGCTCAAGGGTGGAAGGGCGTCTTCGCTGGCCAGCCTGCAAGAGTGTAGGCAACTCCAAAAGAAGCGTTTGCTCAAGGGTGGGAGGGCGTCTTGGTCGGCCAGCCTGCAAGAGTGTAGGCAACTTCAAAAGAAGCGTTTGCTCAAGGGTGGCAGGGCGTCTTCGCTGGCCAGCCTGCAAGAGTGTAGGCCAACTCCAAAAGAAGCGTTTGCTCAAGGGTGGAAGGGCGTCTTCGCTGGCCAGCCTGCAAGAGTGTAGGCAACTCCAAAAGAAGCGTTTGCTCAAGGGTGGAAGGGCGTCTTGGTCGGCCAGCCTGCAAGTGTATAGGCAACTCCAAAAGAAGCGTTTGCTCAAGGGTGGAAGGGCGTCTTGGTCGGCCAGCCTGCAAGTGTATAGGCAACTCCAAAAGAAGCGTTTGCTCAAGGGTGGGAGGGCGTCTTCGCTGGCCAGCCTGCAAGAGTGTAGGCAACTCCAAAAGAAGCGTTTGCTCAAGGGTGGAAGGGCGTCTTCGCTGGCCAGCCTGCAAGAGTGTAGGCAACTCCAAAAGAAGCGTTTGCTCAAGGGTGGAAGGGCGTCTTGGTCGGCCAGCCTGCAAGTGTATAGGCAACTCCAAAAGAAGCGTTTGCTCAAGGGTGGGAGGGCGTCTTCGCTGGCCAGCCTGCAAGAGTGTAGGCAACTCCAAAAGAAGCGTTTGCTCAAGGGTGGGAGGGCGTCTTGGTCGGCCAGCCTGCAAGAGTGTAGGCAACTTCAAAAGAAGCGTTTGCTCAAGGGTGGAAGGGCGTCTTCGCTGGCCAGCCTGCAAGAGTGTAGGCAACTCCAAAAGAAGCGTTTGCTCAAGGGTGGAAGGCCGTCTTGGTCGGCCAGCCTGCAAGAGTGTAGGCAACTCCAAAAGAAGCGTTTGCTCAAGGGTGGAAGGGCGTCTTCGCTGGCCAGCCTGCAAGAGTGTAGGCAACTCCAAAAGAAGCGTTTGCTCAAGGGTGGGAGGGCGTCTTGGTCGGCCAGCCTGCAAGTGTATAGGCCAACTCCAAAAGAAGCGTTTGCTCAAGGGTGGGAGGGCGTCTTGGTCGGCCAGCCTGCAAGTGTATAGGCAACTCCAAAAGAAGCGTTTGCTCAAGGGTGGGAGGGCGTCTTGGTCGGCCAGCCTGCAAGTGTATAGGCAACTTCAAAAGAAGCGTTTGCTCAAGGGTGGGAGGGCGTCTTGGTCGGCCAGCCTGCAAGAGCGTAGGCAACTTCAAAAGAAGCGTTTGCTCAAGGGTGGGAGGGCGTCTTGGTCGGCCAGCCTGCAAGTGTATAGGCAACTCCAAAAGAAGCGTTTGCTCAAGGGTGGGAGGGCGTCTTGGTCGGCCAGCCTGCAAGTGTATAGGCAACTTCAAAAGAAGCGTTTGCTCAAGGGTGGGAGGGCGTCTTGGTCGGCCAGCCTGCAAGTGTATAGGCAACTTCAAAAGAAGCGTTTGCTCAAGGGTGGGAGGGCGTCTTGGTCGGCCAGCCTGCAAGAGCGTAGGCAACTTCAAAAGAAGCGTTTGCTCAAGGGTGGGAGGGCGTCTTGGTCGGCCAGCCTGCAAGTGTATAGGCAACTCCAAAAGAAGCGTTTGCTCAAGGGTGGGAGGGCGTCTTGGTCGGCCAGCCTGCAAGAGCGTAGGCAACTTCAAAAGAAGCGTTTGCTCAAGGGTGGGAGGGCGTCTTGGTCGGCCAGCCTGCAAGTGTATAGGCAACTTCAAAAGAAGCGTTTGCTCAAGGGTGGGAGGGCGTCTTGGTCGGCCAGCCTGCAAGTGTATAGGCAACTTCAAAAGAAGCGTTTGCTCAAGGGTGGGAGGGCGTCTTGGTCGGCCAGCCTGCAAGAGCGTAGGCAACTTCAAAAGAAGCGTTTGCTCAAGGGTGGGAGGGCGTCTTGGTCGGCCAGCCTGCAAGTGTATAGGCAACTTCAAAAGAAGCGTTTGCTCAAGGGTGGGAGGGCGTCTTGGTCGGCCAGCCTGCAAGTGTATAGGCAACTTCAAAAGAAGCGTCTGCTCAAGGGTGGAAGGGCGTCTTCGCTGGCGAGCCTGCAAGAGCGTAGGCAACTCCAAAAGAAGCGTTTGCTCAAGGGTGGAAGGGCGTCTTGGTCGGCCAGCCTGCAAGAGTGTAGGCAACTCCAAAAGAAGCGTTTGCTCAAGGGTGGAAGGGCGTCTTCGCTGGCCAGCCTGCAAGAGTGTAGACAACTTCAACTTCGGTCTGTCTGTCGGTCTGTCTGTCGGTCTGTCTGTCGGTCTGTCTGTCGGTCTGTCTGTCGGTCTGTCTGTCGGTCTGTCTGTCGGTCTGTCTGTCGGTCTGTCTGTCGGTCTGTCTGTCGGTCTGTCTGTCGGTCTGTCTGTCGGTCTGTCTGTCGGTCTGTCTGTCGGTCTGTCTGTCGGTCTGTCGGTCTGTCGGTCTGCCGGTCTGTCTGTCTGTCTGTCTGTCTGTCGCGTTTTCCTACCCTCGTAATCTCAGTAACCGCTGCATGGATTGTGATGAAATTTGGGCAGCGGTATGCTGTGGGGTCGTAGTAGGTAATGTTCCTATAATTTTGAAAATCGGTGCATAGGCGGCGGAGTAATTAGCAAAAAACAAAAAAAATATTGCTGAAACTTCGTTTTTAGGCGTTTTAGGGGTCCCTGATCATTTTCTACTTTTTTTTGAGTGGGGGTGAAATTGGGGTGGTTGGGGGGTGGGGGGTTGTAAAATTGAAAAATTTGTTGCTTTCATAATAGACTGTCCACTGACCTGTGAAGGAAGATCTGGTGACATAAGTAAATTTTTTAGATCCATACGAACATTGCCTTGCCTATTAAAGAAAGCAAAGGACTTAGAATTTTTTCTGATGTAAACATACGAGAGTATTGCTTTAGATCTCTGTAACGAGGAAACTGTTGAATTGATTTTAATGAAATTTTGAACCAGCATTACTACCATGGCGAAGATGGAAAAGGAGTACGGTTTTGATAAATCGTGCCAGTGGCGGCGCAGAGATAAAAAAACTAAAAATATAAAAACAGCTCAAACTTCGTTTTTAAGCGTTTTCGAGGTTCCTGATCATTTTCTGCGTTTTTTTGGGTGGGGGTGAAATTGGGTTGGTTGGGGGTTGAAAAAATGTCTTGTACCCATAATAGGATGTCCACTAACCTGTGAAGGAAGATCTAGCGACACAAATCACCTTTTTAGGTCCATCCGAACATTGCCTAGCCTATTACGGAAACTAAGGTATACTATACGAGAATTTATTAGTTTAAATCGTTTTGTATTTTATAACGTGGACACTATTAAATTGATTCTAATGAAATTATATTGTATATTGTTACCGTGGTGAGAATGGAAAACGTGTATGTTTGTTAAAAATCGTGTCAGTGGCAGTATGAAAAGTACGAAAACAACTCAAATTCGGTTTTTAGATGTTTTAGGGGTTCCTGATCATTTCCTACCAGTTTTTTGGGTGGGGGTGAAAGTGAGGTGGTTGGGGGGTGAGGGGTTGTAAAACTGAGAAGTTTGTAGTATCGATAATAGGCTGGCCATTGACCTGTGAAGGAAAGACCTAGCGGCATAAGACAATTTTAGGGGGATTCAATCTACTTGACGCCTAAAGAGCTATTTTCGAAATTCGTTCAGTTTAAAACTAGTTAGACTGGTTACCATGGTGTCACGTCCCATTGGAATTCCTTAAGTTTCTTTCTGTGAATTTTCACGCTTGTAATCAAATTTGTAATCAAACAAATTATACTTAACCTCGAATATACTTCGACGCAGTCCAATGAACGTTACTGTAACGTGTGTAAAACAAAACACATTTTTTCAACGAATTCACAAACTCGTGAACAATCATTATCACGTGCTTGCAGTGAAAATATCAATGAAATGTAGCAAAACGTGAAACATTCATACATTATATTATAGATTATGGTGTATACTTTTCAACACTACTGTACAGCAAAAACCTACGAGGATGTATTCGAAAATAGCGAGACTGTTGCTGTACTTTTTTCACACGGAGAACTTTACTTTATGTACCGATTTTGACCTACTATGATGAACTTTGTTATTTTTTACTTCCCACATCGATAGGTGAGGGGAGTATTGTGATCGCGAAAATTTTCGATTTCGAGATAATACGCTTTTTGGGCGTTTTATGATGTGTACATAACGAAAATCTAACCATGGCCCAACATAACCTTATTCCAGAGTCAAAAAAACATTGCAAGGTGATTTTCAATGTGTTTCTACTTATTTACCTGCACAAATGAAACTATAAAGATAAAAAAATGCCTGCAAAGTGTGTAGTACCAGGTTGCACTAACAGTTGTGCGTCCAATAAGGGACATAAACAGAAGTGGGTGAAAGGTATTCCTCGGAAGGGCTGGTTATATTTATAAGGATAAAGACAATAATTTACAAACATTTCAAAGGATAAGATCTATTTTAAGGCACAATGTGGTACCTATAATGTTTTCTGGACCTCCCAAATATCACAGAAAAATACAGTTAATAGAACTCATCTGGGCATGCATCTGGGCTGGGGCATACCTATGAAAAGATTTGATAGTGAAAGGGAATCAAGACCAGCAAGAATGGCTTCACAGTGACCTAATAGTGAATTTTTCTAGCTCAAGTGACAATTTACAAAGTAAATTGAGTGTTCATTTAAGTGGAAGTGAAATTGGCAGCAGGAAACAGGTCGCGTTTATTTTTATTTTGTAGTGTCTGACTGTGATGAAACAGGCATCAGATGTAAGTGGTATTAGTAGTAGTAGTTCTAAAAAGTATATTTTTCTTAATTTATTAACCCAGATGAACTCTAATACATATAAAATGTAAATATGGCGCACTGATGATCGCTTATAAGCGTGAAACAGCGGTCTGCGTACTGGTGGATTGACGGAGGTATAGAGCAACCCTCGAATGTAATAATTATTCTGAAACTATAGGCCAACTATTTGACAGCTAAGCCACGTTGCCACATCTAAGGCTCCGGCCTAGTGTAGAGTCGGCCATGCTAAACCCCATCAATATTCGACTACGACCTTTTTAATCGCAACTATTGTAGCTGGAATTTCCGCGGGTGCTGACACCAGGCTTGGCCTCCAATTGATCCACGTCAAAGGGTTTAAAGTGTACTCATTATGCGTGTTGCTAGGTATGAAAAACTATTCAATTTTGCCAACGTTTCATAATCAGGATGCATGATAAATAATCGATAAAACGGGGCACTTAAGTAACACAAGTGATTCTATCCGTCCGCTTTTTGTTACAAATAACTCAGGTGTTAGATTGCGCTTATAAAGTGAAAAAAATAATTGTGTTCTCATTGCCTGCATCAGCTAAATGGCTGTACACCCAATTTTAAATATATACAAATACTTAGTATGATTTACTGTCTGTTTAATAGGCCGACGCTTGAACTATTTTGTCAATAATAATAAAACAAGCTTCTTCTCTTTTATGAATATGTATTAATAAATATGTTACTCGCAAGCGAAATCCGAACACCTAGAAAAAAAATGGAGTCAAGTTGATTGACTCAGTACTTCCCACACATTACTGTGATATCAGTTTATTATTTTCCCATAGCATGAAGCTTTAGTCTGAGATCTCCTTGCAACCAAATCATCGGCAGCCTTCCCTCCCCTAAAATTGTCTTATGCCACTAAGTATTTCCTTCAGAGGTCAATGGACAGCCTAAAACATCTAAAAACGAAGTTTGAGTTGTTTTCATACTTTTAGTTTTTTTATTATTGCTATATACGCTGCCACTGACACGATATTTAACAAACACACGCGTTTTCCATCCTCACCACGGTAATAATACTGTGTCAAAATTTAATTAGAATCAATGTAATAGTGTCCACGTTACAAAATACAAAAAGATCTAAAGCAATAAATACTCGTATGTATGTATACAGAAAATTCTAAGTCCCTTAATTTCCGTAATACGCTAGGCAATGTTCGGATGGACCTAAAAAGTTGATTTATGTCGCTAGGTCTTCCTTCAGAGCCCCTACCCTACACCCTATTATGAATACAAGAAATTTCTCAGGTTTTCAACCCCCCACCCCCTAACCACCCCAATTTCACCCCACCCAAAAAAAAACGCAGAAAATGATCAGGAACCTCTAAAACGCTTAAAAACGAAGTTTGAGCTGTTTTTATATTTTTACTTTTTTTATTATTTGTGCGCCGCCACTGGCACGATTTATAAAAACCATACGCGTTTTCCATCCTCGCCACGGTAGTAATACTGTGTCAAAATTTCATTAACATCAATTCAACAGTTTCCTTGTAACACAATATAGAAGGATCTAAAGCAATACTCTCGTATGTTTACACCAGAAAAAATTCTAAGTCCTTTGGTTTCTGTAATAGGCAAGGCAATGTTCGGATGGACCTAAAAAAGTTATTTATGTTGCTAGGTCTTCCTCCATGGGTCAGTGGGCAGTCTATTATGAAAGCAACAAATTTTTCAATTTTACAACCCCCCACCCCCCAACCACCCCAATTTCACCCCCACCCAAAAAAAAGTAAAAAATGATCAGGAACCTCTAAAACGCCTAAAAACGAAGTTTGAGGAACATTTAATTTTTTTTGTTTTTTGCTAATTACTCCGCCGCCCCTGCACCGACCCCAGCGATATGCTGTGGGGTCGTAGTATGTATTGTTCCTATAATTTTGCATGCGGTGCATGGGCGGTGGAGTAATTAGCAAAAAACAAAAATAATAAATATTGTTCAAACATCGTTTTTAGGCGTTTTAGGGGTTCCTGATCGTTTTATACTTTTTTTTGGGTGGGGTTGAAATTGGGGTGGTTGGGGTGTGGGAGGGCTGTAAAATTGAAAAATGTGTTGCTTTCGTAATAGACTGTCCACTGACCTATGAAGAGAGACCTAGGCGACATAAATATCTTTAGGTCCATCCGAACATTGCCTTGCCTATTACAGAAACCAAGGAACTTAGATTTTTTTCTGATGTAAACATACGAGAGTATTGCTTTAGATCGTTCCACAATATTGTGTAACGAGGAAACTGTTGAACTGATTTTAATGACATTTTGACACAGTAGTAATACTGCAAGTAAGTAGTAGTAGTAGTAGTAATACCGTAGCGAGGATGGAAAACGCGTATGGTTTTTATAAATCGTGCCAGTGGCGGTGCAGAAATAATAAAAAACTAAAAATATACAAACAGCTCAAACTTCGTTTTCATGCGTTTTAGAGGTTCCTGATCATTTTCTACGTTTTTTTTTTTTTGGGTAGGGGTGGGGGGTTGAAAAACTGAAAAATTTCTTGTATTCATAATAGGCTGTCCACTAACCTGTCAAGGAAGACCTAGCGACATAAATCACCTTTTTAGATCCATCCGAACATTGCCTAGCCTATTACGGAAACTAAGGGACTTAGAATTTTCTGTATACATACGAGTATTTATTGCTTTAGATTGTTTTGTATTTTGTAAAGTGGACACTGTTAAATTGATTATAATGAAATTTTGACACAGTATTATTACCGTGGTGAGGATGGAAAACGCGTATGTTTGTTAAAAATCGTGTCAGTGGCAGCGTAGCAATAATAAAAAAACAACTCAAACTTCGTTTTTAGATGTTTTAGGGGTTCCTGATCATTTCCTACCTTTTTTTTGGGTGGGGGTGAAATTGGGGTGGTTTGGGGGGTGGGGCGTTGTAGAACTGAAAATTTTATAGTATTGATAATAGGCTGTCCATTGACCTTGACCAAAGACCTAGCGGCATACGATAATTTTAGGAGGAGGCTAGCGATTATTTGGTTGCAAGGGATCTCAGACTAGAGCTTCATGCTATGGGAAAATAATAAATTGGTATCACCGTAATGTGTGGGAAGTACTGAGTGAATCAACTTGACTTCATTTTTTGTTTATACTTCATGGTTTGCTAGGTTGATTATAGGTAGGAATAATGAAAAACACCATTTGATTGAAGATTTGAAAATAAATGAAAGCTACCAGAGACTGGCATTCACTCCCTCATATCATTAGACAGGTTATCAAATTTTACATTCAATCGTATAAAAAATAAGGCATTCCCGTTTGAAAAAATCAAGTTATCTCTGATTGAAGTCTCCTTAACTAATCGACCGATTTCTCCAAGCACAAACACAATACAAATTTGAATCCGGCAAAGTTACAGCCTTCTAAATTTTATAATTTCTGAAATGTTTAAATTTTTCAGACATCTACTTGTACCGAAAATGGTGATTTACATCTATACGGTTCCCAGGTGTGATACTTAATGTCACACTAGAATTCACCAAGGAATTCGAATATGTAATAATATACACTTAGTATATTTAAAAAATGTAACTTTGATACGTTTCGTGTTTTGGGGACACCCTGTATAACATGAAAATATTTTTAAAATGTAGCCTTAATGGGCCCCTATCCATGCAAAATTATTACTTTCTTTTTCATCAAATACTTTAGCCATAATGCTCCGTGTCGAATAACATGAATAACCTGGAATATAATATACAAGTATATCGATTTTACTGATTTTAGATCTAATCCATCTACACCCCATTTTACCTCCCGCTATGCAAAGGGCGGCAATTTTTAGCTTGTACCAGGGCGCGTATGACCCCAGGAACGGCCCTGACTGGAATCTATATTTAAAAGAGCAGAAACTTTCTGCATCCCGCCCCCTATCAGAATTATGGATCAGCCCCTGCAGTGAAGAGTATAAATTCAGCTGCAAGTAGTCTTGACAGTATCATTTTGGTTGAAGGGTATCTGTATCTGTAGAGTGGGGAGGGTGAGTGGTCCCACTGCACTTAGGCCACAACTGGCCCATTGTGTATCCTCCCAGGGAGTTGTTTCCTCAGGTCATCGTCCATCCTGCCAATTGTAGGAAGGTGAACAAGTCGCTAGGGGACATCTCCATTATGTGGGCAGGTGTAGGCCAAGACTCGCCGAACGCACACTCTCTAATAGAAGATAACTCTGGGCGTTCACATATGACGTGTTCCACAGTTTCGTCTTCACTTTCACACATTCTACATATCGGTGTGTCACTTAACCCCATAGTGTGGAGGTGTTTCCTGAGTTGACAATGGCCAGTCAGGAATCCTACTAAGAGACGTAGGTTTGGTCTGGTCATCGCCAAATACTTCTTGGATATTGCCATGTCAAAACCTGCAAGGGTTTCCTTGGCAAATCGACATCCTTGTAGTTCTTCCCATCGTTTTACCATTTGGGCATGGGAGTGTTTTTTGGCTATTTCCGAAATTGTGGTTGTCGACATTCCATTTTGAAGGGTATGGAATAAAATACATCGGTAAATGAAAATAATCCATTTATTAAATCTCATTACACCAAACACTGGGGAAGATAAAAAAGATAAATAATGAATAAACCTTCACAATAAATTGTTATGGACTATATACAATGCTATAATCAATAATGATAATGATGCGGTAAAGCAAAGACTGTGGTGATGTCAATGTAAGCCTATAATAGTGGCGTAATATTGGGTGGGATATAGGTGGTACTTTAACATTTTCTTATATCCATATTACAGAGAGTTCGTATATATGTATATAAAACACAAGTCAACTCAATATAATGTATACACCTCCAAAAACATATGCACCTAACATACATAACTATACCCCATTCGCGTTTCATTTACATCAAGTCAAAACAAAGTGGGGAGCTCTTATTGGTCTATGGGTTCATGTGGCTCCCGCGTTAATACCGCCCAAATAGGTTTTGACGCGGAGGAAATGAAATGTGAAAAAACATATTTTTTTGCAATAAATGGAAATATTATATATAAGTTTTATAACAAAACATTTTTTTCAGGAACCCCTAAAACATCTAAAAACCGAATTTGAGTTGCTTTCATACTTGTCGCGTTCTTTGATTATTGCTACGCTGCTACTGACAAGATTTTTAACAAACATACGCGTTTTCCATTCTCACCACGGTAACAATATACTGTGTCAAAATTTCATTAGAATCAATTTAATAGTGTCCACGTTACAAAATACAAAACGATTTAGACCAATAAATTCTCGTATAGTATACAGAAAATTCTAAGTCCCTTAGTTTCTGTAATAGGCTAGGCAATGTTCGGATGCACCTAAAAAGGTGATTTGTGTCGCTAGATCTTCCTTCACAGGTTAGTGGACAGCCTATTATGAGCACAAGAATTTTTTTAATTTTTCAACCCCCAACCCCCCAACCACCCCAATTTCACCCCCACCCAAAAATAACGCAGAAAATGATCAGGAACCTCTAAAACGCTTAAAAACGAAGTTTGAGCTGTTTTTATATTTTTAGTTTTTTTATTATTTTTGCGCCGCCACTGGCACGATTTATCAAAACCATACGCGTTTTCCATCTTCGCCATGGTAGTAATGCCGTTTCAAAATTTAATTAAAATCAATTCAACAGTTTCCTCGTTACAACGATCTGACGCAATACTCTCGTATGTTTACATCAAAAAAATTCAGTCCTTTGCTTTCTGTAATAGACAAAGGCAACGTTCGGATGGACCTAAAAAAGTTATTTATGTCGCCAGGTCTTTCTTCACAGGTCAGTGGACAGTCTATTATGAAAGCAACAAATTTTTCAGTTTTACAACCCCCCACCCCCCAACCACCCCAATTTCACCTCCACCCAAAAAAAAGTAGAAAATGATCAGGGACCCCTAAAACGCCTAAAAACGAAGTTTCAGCAATATTTAATTTTTTTTGTTTTTTGCTAATTACTCCGCCGCCTATGCACCGATTTTCAAAATTATAGGAACATTACCTACTACGACCCCACAGCATACCGCTGCCCAGACAGACCATCAGACAGACCGACAGACAGACACACAGACCGACAGACAGACCGACGGAAATGAGTGACGTGGATTTTCGTTATGTACACATCATAAAACGCCCAAAAAACGTATTATCTCAAAATCGAAAATTTTCGCGATCACAATACTCCCCTCACCTATCGGTGTGGGAAGTAAAAAGCAACATTTTTAGTAATTTCTGTAGTACTTGTACAATTAGCTGGGTATCTCGAAAAAAGCAATAACAATAGGATCAGAGTAAGACATTGTTGACATTTTGACGTGACACGCGCTTGTTCGTGTTCGGGAACTGTCGGCGTGTCTTCGGTACTGGACTAAACAATTACTTTTTATTTTGATAATACTTTTGAATTCTTGTGGAAAAGAAAAAAAATGTTTTGTTATAAAACATACATTAGATCTTTCCATTTATCACAAATAATTTTTTTTTCAGAACCTTGGTTATTCTAAGTGTAACAGTGTCCTTGTAACTCCTTGTATTAAAAAATTTTGATGCAAAATTTTGGAGAAATATCCGATATTTATGTTTTCTGTAGAAGTCCTATCAAGCGAGTCAGATGAGAAACAGTTTAAGTAAACAATGTAGAAGAAATTATTTATGTGAATATTATTATATAATTAAGCCTCTCTGTAAGATGGAGAAATTCAATAATATTAACAAACTCTCCTCTTGCTGGTCAAAAATATGAGCAGTCTCATCACCAGGTCAAGAAAAGGGTTACATGATTCCTTAATATCTAATATTCGTCCTTTCTATTAATACTTTTCTGTCAATTGGATGATATCCATTCTTTGAAGTACATTATAGTGTAATTGAATTAGGTTTGACTGAAAAACACATCATGCTTCAAATATAAAAAATTGCTTGATGTAAAACAGGTCTGACAACAGCGCAAATTGAGCTGAGTCTCAAAAGGTGTTAAGCAGGAGGTAGTTGGTTCCAATCGCTAAGAGCAGCAGTTTTTTTTTGAGTTTTTCAAGAATTTTGCATTTCTCATTTTGAGCTACAGTCTGACTAAATCTATTACACTAATATGTCACACACAATAATTGTGGTTCAATTAATGATTCCGATGGGAATATACAAATACACGTTTATTATTGTTTTCGTTAGCAATAAATACAAATATAAAAAGTGTCCATTTTTGCACTCACATTTACAAAACACGCTAAAAAATATCTCTTGTACTTATTAGGTCATACAACTACGTTTTGATTTTTGGCAATATGTCAGTACTATTTTAAAAGAAGTACCAGAAATATTGATAGCATTTAATATAAAACAACTACCTAAAAGTAATAATTGCATTACATCTAATTAAAATTCCAATACAAATCATATATATTTTTTAAACATAAATATGTTGCGTTATAAGATTCCTATCTAGGATAGATATCTTCAAATCGGTAACACAAAGTGTTTTAGATTCAAGAAATCTTTCAAGATACTTTATTACATTGTCTCAAAATCCAGCTACATAATATGAAAAATTTAGTACCCAGACTTATTCATAGTAGGTCTAGGTACTTAGAATAGAAATACAAGGTGGAAACCTTAGACAAGGAAAGAGAGAGGACGGAACGCGCGACTGACATTTCTGTTAGCAAATGGCACCAAAAAACTACCAAAATCAAAGTTTACGGAATACATATAAGTTGGATCACTCCGCAAAAATATCAAAACGGCCTGCCCCTTGCTCCGTCTCCCCGGCACACCGGTAGCAGTGTACCGACGTCAGCCGGGAGATACGGGGCGGCGCAAAGTAGAGGTTGAACGTGTTTAACGCGAAGTCTATACAGTGTCTCAAAAATATCGGATTTCGTTATCTCGGATTTGTTTGCAGGAAATGGATAATCTTTTTAGAAGTTTCAGAGTAATCAATTTCGCGAGAAAAGATATTACCAATCAATTTAAATTTATTAACGGATGAAGAATGACAATCAAATCCATCCTTATTTCATGGTAAACCTTGAAATGTAAGGGATATAAATACAGGGTATCCCACGACGATTGAGACAAGAAATATGTCGAAACTGGGGAGTAGTAGGGAATTATAATTTTGGGCATGTAAATTAGAGCAGATGTTTTGTCTTTTTTTGTCATTGTACTACCCAACGAGGTATTTGTTTTTGGTCACGTGACATTCGATTCAAAATTATTAATGGGACACCCTGATGTATATTTGTGGCTGTGTTCCTCCCGATAAAACAATTCCAACAAACTAGCACACTTGGGGTCTTAAAAGTGATTAGTTCAAGAGCTACAGGTACTTAAAGGATTGTATCACGCTAAAAGCGTATAGTGAGACAAAATATTCATTCGGTGGTCTTACCATACCACCCAGGGACATTGTAAATTATATTTTAGAGCTCGATAATATTTTTATTGATAACTTTGACAATTTTGTTTCTGCAGTAGCAATTGGAATGACACTGAAAAGCAAAATGTCAAAAATAATTTATTCATATACATGTAAAGCATTTCCACATGATTATCTTTTAAAATTATATATACGAGTTCGTATATACTATACCATAAAATGCATAAACTGTGATCTCAAAAATAAACCAAATAAACAAAACGTTAAGGTAAAAATACTACAGCACCTTTGAACCATCAGTTTTTACTTATCTACGAAATAGTTACAATATGTGAAATCATTTGAGATTCATTAGTAATAGTTTTACTAGGCTTTATTTTTGATATCCATTTATGTAACTTAGTGCATTAGCAAAATAAACGTTACATTTGTATTTGTATGTCTAAATCGGTCGTCAATACATAGTTTTTCAATGACCCTCGTATATACGTACAACCCAGGCGTTAGCAAGTCCCCGCTAAAAGACCCTCGTACTTGAGCAAAAACCAACGCAAAAACTAACTGGCGCGTGCGGCCGCGGCATCGCTTTCATGTGAGATCTTCAAAGTGCCGACGGAGAGTGGTCCAACTTATATGTGTTCCGTAAACTTTGCCAAAATTTACAAAATTTACCTGTGATAAGTGATTCCTGGCTCCTTCTTGCTGCTGTGGATTTTACAACCGTTACCATTATGCACACCTCAATATTTTATAATGATTGGTCTTAAAAACGCTAAATATCATAAAAACATATTTTGGTGGCTATTCATTTTCGGTAACAGCTAATGACAGCTAATTCATATAGCATCAAATGGGCATGCGGTATCCCTCTCTTTCCTTATCTAAGGTGGAAACAAATCTGCGCGCGGCGAACATGCGCCGCGTGTAATTGTCAATACTATAACGCATTACAAGCCCCACTAAAAATCCTCAAAATAATTCGAGGCACCTTACTCTTTTCAGCAATAATTAAAAAATTTAAATATCACATTTTCCCTGCCCTGGACCCCTCAGTCTTTAAGATACGCTACAGTTTCGTCATGAAATAACCAAAGCAGGTACTCTTTCCGGTTTTCCGTTATCTTTTTGATAAAACTGACAACCCTTTCTCGGCTCAAGTTTCATCCTCCTTCAAATCGGAAGTTAAGGCAATAAAATCGGCGAGATTTTTTGAATTACAGCCTTTCTTAGACGTTCAAGCTCTGTCTAGGCCTTAACACGAGTTTGAATGAATCAGGGTGAACAGCTAAGCACCCAAATTTTGTTTCAACTTTACCTTCAGCTGTGACATCGTAATTTTGGCAAATTGACCCTACCAGGAGGAAACTAAAACACTGGACCAGTCTTTGACCAATGCAAGTTCTTTTACCTGTGCTGAAGGGTATGAAATGTGCTGGTTTGACC
This sequence comes from Callosobruchus maculatus, assembly GCA_951848785.1. Lineage (NCBI taxonomy): Eukaryota > Metazoa > Arthropoda > Insecta > Coleoptera > Chrysomelidae > Callosobruchus > Callosobruchus maculatus. Next base: position 3,629,636 of record CATOUR010000106.1, on the reverse strand, counting down.
ACTTTGCCAGCAGGTGAAAGGAATCTCTCAGGCATGAATTTTTTGGGTTCTGACCAGTATTCTTCACCCATATTCATATCCAAATTGTTTATGAACACCATAGTGTCTTTTGGAACAGTAAAACCGTCAATTTTCGTGTCTACACTAGCAACGTGAGGCACTATAGGAGAAGATGCCATTCTTAAAGTTTCCCAAATGGTTGCTTCAGTATAAGGCATGTTGGGTTTATCAGCTAGAGATGGACACCGTTTACCACCCGTTACTTCATCCACTTCTTCTTGGATGCGTTTGCATACCTCAGGGTGGTTCACTATTTCAGCTAAAGTGACTAGCACCAAATTGCCAACTGCTGAATGTCCACCAATAAAGTCTTCTAATTCGAAGATTATATGTTGCCAGTTCAAGTGGGAATCTTCTTCTAAGTGCATCAGTAGCGCGTCAGTAAAGTCTCTTGGGGGAGAGTTCAAGTCAAGGGTTGTTTTGTGAGCATCTACTATCCTACTTAAAATGAAACGTCTGATTTCTGTAGCCCAAGTAGATAACTTTCTCATATGGTAAGTATAAGCAGGTAGAAGCCAAGGCATGAAGTCAACGGCATAGCCTTGGTTGATTTCCCAGAAGATTTCGTCGAAAAACCTCACGACCTTCTTGAATTCTTGATCTTCGTAGGAGAAACTAGTAGAGCACATGTACTGAGTGAACATGTTCGCACATGCTGCTAGGATTGCCGGTTTGATATCGCAAGGTTCGTTGACTGGCAAAGTGCGCAGGTTAGCTAAGAAAGATTCAATTTCTCGCACTCCAACATTGCTCACAGTATCGTACTGAAGTGAGGTGAATTTTGGAGAACAGTAGATTCTGGCTATAGAGCGCCTTGTTTGCTGAATGGATGACCAATCGCATAGGGCCAAAGCTGAAACAATAGAAAATATAGTTAGAAAAACTCGTAGTAGATTTACAAAAAAAATTGCTTTTGACATAATAACAAAATGTTACTTCCCACACCGATAGGTGAGGGGAGTATTGTGATGGCGAAAATTTTAGATTTTGAGATAATCCACTTTTTGGGCGTTTCATGATGTCTACATAACGAAAATCCACGTCACTCATTTCCGTCGGTCTGTCTGTCTGTCTGTCTGTCTGTCTGTCTGTCTGTCTGTCTGTCTGTCTGTCTGTCTGTCTGTCTGTCTGTCTGTCTGTCTGTCTGTCTGTCTGTCTGTCTGTCTGTCTGTCTGTCTGTCTGTCTGTCTGTCTGTCTGTCTGTCTGTCTGTCTGTCTGTCTGTCTGTCTGTCTGTCTGTCTGTCTGTCTGTCTGTCTGTCTGTCTGTCTGTCTGTCTGTCTGTCTGTCTGTCTGTCTGTCTGTCTGTCTGTCTGTCTGTCTGTCTGTCTGTCTGTCTGTCTGTCTGTCTGTCTGTCTGTCTGTCTGTCTGTCTGTCTGTCTGTCTGTCTGTCTGTCTGTCTGTCTGTCTGTCTGTCTGTCTGTCTGTCTGTCTGTCTGTCTGTCTGTCTGTCTGTCTGTCTGTCTGTCTGTCTGTCTGTCTGTCTGTCTGTCTGTCTGTCTGTCTGTCTGTCTGTCTGTCTGTCTGTCTGTCTGTCTGTCTGTCTGTCTGTCTGTCTGTCTGTCTGTCTGTCTGTCTGTCTGTCTGTCTGTCTGTCTGTCTGTCTGTCTGTCTGTCTGTCTGTCTGTCTGTCTGTCTGTCTGTCTGTCTGTCTGTCTGTCTGTCTGTCTGTCTGTCTGTCTGTCTGTCTGTCTGTCTGTCTGTCTGTCTGTCTGTCTGTCTGTCTGTCTGTCTGTCTGTCTGTCTGTCTGTCTGTCTGTCTGTCTGTCTGTCTGTCTGTCTGTCTGTCTGTCTGTCTGTCTGTCTGTCTGTCTGTCTGTCTGTCTGTCTGTCTGTCTGTCTGTCTGTCTGTCTGTCTGTCTGTCTGTCTGTCTGTCTGTCTGTCTGTCTGTCTGTCTGTCTGTCTGTCTGTCTGTCTGTCTGTCTGTCTGTCTGTCTGTCTGTCTGTCTGTCTGTCTGTCTGTCTGTCTGTCTGTCTGTCTGTCTGTCTGTCTGTCTGTCTGTCTGTCTGTCTGTCTGTCTGTCTGTCTGTCTGTCTGTCTGTCTGTCTGTCTGTCTGTCTGTCTGTCTGTCTGT